>CAWUFW010006292.1:0-600000 GCA_963921515.1 Calotriton arnoldi
TGTTGTGGGTCATGGGGGTGGCTGTACACCCACTGACACCGATTGCTGTGGACCGTGATGTCTGCCTTTCGGCTGTCGTTGTGCACTGCGGTGGCTGACACGTGGCTGTGGGGTGTGGGGATGCTCCTCCTTGCTGTGCTGTGGGACTGGGGCCTGGTGTGTGTTGTACTTGGGCTGTCCACCGTCCCACCCACTGCACTTTGTGTTCCTGCCACTTACCTGTTACTTGTCGGTTAGTGCAGCTGTGGCGGACACATGGGTGTGGTGGGTGCTCGTTGTGGCGCTTCTGGCATATTTGGGGACCTGTTGGTGGTTACGTGGCTGGCTTAGTGTACACATGTCCCCACGCATCTTACAGTTGTTCGGTTTGGGCTGTGTGTGGTAGTGTCTGTTGCATGTGTGTGTGATGTGTTGTGTATTGTGTGCTGGACATGGGGGTGTTTGTCCCTGGGAGCTGTGGCATGGTAGTTGCGCATGTGAGTACATAGCGGTGTGCTGGTATACATTAGTTTGTACTTACCAGCCTCCACTCCCCCTGCTAATCCGGCGAGGATCTCCGGATGGATTACGACTCGCACCTTCTCCTCCCACGCTTTGAAGGTCTTAAAGAGCGCGGGATTCCCTCCGCCAGTGACGGCAGCCAGCTCTCTGTTTTTGCCCTCCTTCTTCTTGACCAGGCTCTTTACGTCATTCCAACGTTTGTTAATCTCGACTCTGTTTCTGGGCAGGGTCCCGACTGCATTGACCTGGTCTACGATCCGGTTCCACATTCTGTTTCTGGTGGCTAGTGGTGTGTGCTGGACCATGTTCCCATAGATTTGTGGGTACACCTTGATGATCTCGTCGACCATGACCGTCAGCTCCATGGGCGTGAACTTGGGCATCCTTTGTGGTGCCATGGTGTTTGTGGTGCTGGTGCGGTGTGTGTTGTGTAATGTGCAGGGGGTTTGTGGTGCCGGGGTGTGGTGGTGGTGGTGGTGGTGGTGGTGGTGGTGGTGGTGGTGTTTGGTGGTGGTGGTGGTGGTGGTGGTGGTGGTGGTTGTGATGTGTGCGTTTCTGTGGTGTGCTGCTGTCCTTGCTGTGTCACTGTGTCCTCTCCTCTCCTCTCTGGTTTGCAATGTAGCAAGGGGTTGTGGTCTGTGGGAGTGCTGCTTTTGTACTCACCTATGTGGGTGTGTCCTCATGGTCTGTTGTTTTCAGGTGTGTTGTGTCTGGGGTTCTGGCCTTTGTATTTTTTGTTTGTCCGGGGGTGTTTTCGGGATGTGTACTGTGCTTGTGTATTTGTGCGTGCCTTGCTGTGTGGACTTGTTGGCCATGTTGTGTGCTATTGGTTTTGTGTGCGGATGGTTTCTGTGCAGGTACGTTGGCGCCATGGCTTCTGCCGTGTCGATTCTCATCGGCGTTGTTTGCGCTGGCGGGCGGTATATTTGTGGTTTTTCCACGCTCATGGCGGTGCGATCGTAATTTCACGTGCGGTGTGTCGGCCGTGTGGGCGGGCGGTTTTGTGTTGTCGTGCGTGTTTCCGTCCGTGGCGGGCGGTTTGACTCAGACTCGGACGATGGCGGGCGGTATTTTGTGTGATTTTTCCGCCGATGGCGGTTTTCGGTTTGTGTAATCATAATGGCGTGGTCGGTGTTCAGGCGGTGTGTGCGGGCGGATTTTTGCCGCTTCCATGCCTGGCGGATTTATTTACGCCGGGTATCGTAATGGGCCCCTTAGAGACTTAATTGAAGAAGCAGATGTTAACCTCTATCAATATGCGGATGACATAAAAGATTTACATGAAGATCTTATCAATTCAAGTCATTCTAACACTAAAAAATGCTTAGCAATGCTCCACGTTTGGGTGACATAGATTCTGCTAAATGTGAAATTCAACACATAATGGCATGCGCAGATTCATAGCTTTAGCTTCACTGCCAAATTATTCAATGATGTTAAATCTCTGGGTCTTTGGTTAGAGTCACTGTAATAGATATCAGCACAGATTGTAATGTTTGCTGCCAAAGCTGAACCGTGTCCCATCTAGAAACTCAAATCTGTTCTTCTTCCGAATGACTTCCGTTATACCTTGAATTAGGTATGGTAATGCTATGAAGATCGGCATCCCAGGCTCTGCGTCCATCCAAATCAAGGCAAAACTTCCCTCAGCTGTAATGTTTCTCGGGCATGAGAAAATATGACCACATTGAGGGGATGGTAGTAGAACTTTGCCCTTGAGGCCAGATAAAATTAAAGATTGCCTTCATTGTACACGGATAAATCCCTCGACATGCAACTATCTGAATTCCTACACACCTGACTGAAGTAATAACGGACTAATACAAATCTTAAAAACGTTCAAAATTTGACTTTCAAAACAAAATAATACTGAACTCAGCAAGCAGGGGGTCAACGTTTTTCTGGTGTACCACCAACAATTTGGAACTCACATCCCATAATATTAAAGTGAACACAATTGTTACTCCAGATTGTTAAAAAAATACTTTTTCAAGATTTATCTGTGGTAACTATAGTCTAGACAGCCATTGATTATCAGTTTCCATTTACTAGACCCAAATATCTCCCTCCTGGTAATGTCTTTGGCACTCTAAGATTCTCTCCTCTTTCGTCTACTGGGTTGCTTTAAAATCTGATGTTTAGCAAATTTACGAGTTCTGTTTTAGTTACACTCTTGGAAGCAAGAATGGGCATGCCCTAGGATGCCGAAGTTAGATATCCTCTGGAGGAGCACCTGATTGGACACAGTTTCACATGCGATGCTCAGGTCCAGAAGGATAAAAGCAGCAGTCCCCCCTCTGTCCATCTCCAGTCTGATGTGCTCAGTTACACCTAGCAGTGCAGTTTCAGTCCTATGTTTCGGCTAGAATCCTGATTGAGAGGGGCGGAGCATCTTGTTGGTCTCCAAAAAAGCTGAGTGTTGGTGGTTGATATGCTTTTCAAGGATCTTTGTGCATTAAAGGGAGCCACGAGTTCAGACGATAATTAGCCCAGTCTGAGACCTCCAAGTTCGGTTTCTTAAGTAAGGGTATCACCATTGTGTGTGTCCTGGCCAATGGCACCATGCCGTTTGACAGGGAGGCACTGAACAGATCTACCAAAACTAGGAAGTGCATAGTGCTCATAATTCTCAAGATTCAGAGTGAAAACGGGTCTAAAGGATAGCCTGACTTAGAAGCATCTAAAAGAGCCAAGAAATGGTGTTATCAATGAGATGGAAGGATAACAAAATAGATTCAGGAGCCATAATAGAAACTTGTTCACCTTTTACAGAAAAAGTCACAAAGTTTGTTGCAGTCTGTTTGAGAAAGAGAAGGTTGCAGCGATGCTTTAACTGGATCCAAAAAAGACTTTACAATTTACAAAAATTCTTTAGAATTTTGGGCTGTGGCAATTTTATCAGAATAGTAAGCAGCACAAGTGGCCCGACAAGGCCTATGATAGTCCATCGTGGCCATTTTAAGCTTTACTTTCTCCACTAGAGAATAGTGCTTGTGCCAAGGACATTCCAAGCATTTGTAGTTTTTCTGTAAGGCAAATATTGAATCATTGAACCTGAGGGCCGGGAGATGAGGTTTAGATTTCATACCTGGTTTCAGGGGGAGTATAATTCTAAAGTGTAGTGAATACCATTGTCCACAGTACTTGCGATAGTATCTGCAGTCCCTTCTAGTTGGGGCATAAATTCCTGAAGATGAGTTCAGAAAATGGTGGGTTCAATTTGTCCCAGCATCTAAAATGGGACCTGGAACCCGGGGAAGGCCCTCTCGCCTCAGTACCCTGAATAGAAACAGGGACCGCAAAATGATCTGACCAAATAAGGAGATCGTAATGTCTGCCAGTGCATTTAACAGGTTAGAAAAAATATGATCTAAACAATGTCCCGCTCTATGAGTGGGTGTATTAACTAAAAGATGTAGGCCCAAAGCCTTAAAATCTCGAATAAGATATTATATAGAAATATAATTTCTAAAACTGTGTTGTATTTCTTTCTGAATGTTTTTGTAATGCTGTTAAGCATTTATGTTGTTGAAATGTACACACTTACACCATGTGGTGGAGTGTGCTTAATAAAAATGCAAAAATAAATAAATAAAGAATCTGACCTTACTGATAAAAACTGCCGTTTGTTGAAAACCAAAAGTTCTTCCTAAATGAACCACCATTACGGTTCTTTTCATCTTTTTGCTTTTCTTCATTTTGTAAATGGCTGAAGCAGTTTTCTTTTAATGGTCTGGATTGCCAGCGCAGCTGTCGCCAGACAACTATGTGAGAATCACCAAGAGAGGGCTTTGGCTCCATGCACATGTTGGGAGCCAGGAGTACAGCATTTGGTGGGGCACAAGTTGTGTGGTTCCACAAAAAAGTGTTTGCCCTCCATGCAGCTGTGATCATTTAGTTTTTTTATCCAGCTGCCTGAGCTTGAATTTTTAGGGGGACACACATGACATTGTAATGCAATTGAAGTGTCTTAGATAACTGGATAAATTATGGTGATTATTTTTCTCCGGTAGCAGCACCAATGAGAGGAGGACAGACATGATAAATGTACTGCAGTCCCAACACCCTCCACTTCCACCATTAACTATAGATTTCAGAGTGCAGATTTGTGTTTGAAAGCAATATGGGATGCCCAGGAACATACTAATCTACATAGATTTTTAGGACTGGCTTGACAGTGCAACTGTTGCCTGAACCTATGAGATCAACAAAAAAGAGCTTTCAGAGTCCTTCTGAGAGTGGGTCTCAGGCTCACCCACATGTTGGTTCCCTTGAGTACAGATTTTGATTGGGCCAAGTTTGTGTTCTTATGCTATGATGAAGGCAATAGGCTTTTTATATTTATTGTGAAAAGCATATGTTTAAAGTCAATATGCATTTAAGTGTGGATTGTTATAACTCCATATTAAAGCCTACTGATAGGTATTGTGTTCCATGTAATCTCACATATTACCCAAATAGGCATGGGTTTTGGTGATGGCCTCCCACTCATCTAAACCCTGGGAGTTTTCACTGTGATGATTACTGTTGCCAGTTTATGTATACTTGAATAGGCCAGTGCTAGGTAAGGTGTATAGCAAATGGTAAAGGGTTTAGGCATTATCAGTTCATTGGGAAAAGTCATGCTAAATTTCAAATTTTTGATCTGCTTATTATGAAATGTTATAACAAAGCCAGTAGGCTTGACCTATTTATTGTGAAACACATGTAAAAGACAAGAGCCTTTTAAGGCTGGCATGGTATTACAGTGTGCTAAGGCCTGTACGCAGGTTACACATAATCTTGCAGATTACCTTCGCAGGCAATTTTGTGGGTGTTGGTATCCCAAATAAACCAATGGGATAGACGATTTGCACTCTGGTAATCCTTAGTAGACTCTCTTAGTTGTGATTTTATATTGTTTTGACAACTGTATTGCGTACATATTTATAATTTTATTATGGTTATATCTGATGTTTGCCTTGAGGGAAGCTCATAACCAACATTGTAGGTCAGAGTTGGTTATGATGACAAGCCAATTATACCAGCTAAAACCTGATTTGTGCACTATTAAGACATATTTTGGATGCTATAGGTTTGATCTGTTTACTATGAAAAAAACTTATGATAAATGCAGTAGGCCTGACCATGTCATGAGTGATGTAATATGTGACGTCATCAGCAGTGCATTGCGGGGGCGTGAGTTATAGTTAGCTCAACTAACTATAACGGCCACATTTCTCTGGTTTTGTACGAGTGAAATGTCCAACTAACTATACCTTCCTTGAAACCTCTGTTTTTTTCAGTGAATTTCTAAGGTTTTTTAAATGCTAATTTCTAGCTATGCCCACATAGGTAGGACATGTGCAGAAAGAGGAAGAAAGGCGCAGAAAGAAGCAAGAGAAGTGCAGAAAGAGGCAAGAGAGGTGCAGAAAGAGGAAGAAAGGTGCAGAAAGAAGCAAGAGAAATGGAGAAAGAGGCAACAGAAGTCCAGAAAGAGAAAGAAAGGTGCAAAAAGAAGCAAGAGATGTGCAGAAAGAACCAACAGAGGTGCAGAAAGAGGCCTACTTTGACTGTCCCTTACAACAGACTCATACAAAGTAGGCTAATCACTAATCCGTCTCCCAAGATGTCTTAAACCTCACTTTTCTTTTGAAGGTTCAATATTCATCGACTGCTCAGCATGTTAGTCCTACCAAATATAAAACAGCAATCATAAGCATATCCCTGTTGTAAGTCTGACCAAGTATGTGAAGGTATGCATGCGTGTGTCTCTGCTTTTACCTAGTGACACGTTACATAAAAATAAACATACAAATACTTGAATACCTGTGTTTCAATCAGCATACTCTGTAAATTTGTGTACAAAAAGGTAGAAGCAAGAGAAGTGCAAAAAGAAGCAACAGATGTGCAGAAAGAGGCAAGAGGGGTGCAGAAAAAAGCAAGAGAGATGCACAAAAAAGCAAGAGAAGTGCACAAAGAACCAACGGAGGTGTAGAAAGAGGCAAGAGGGGTGCAGAAAGAGGAAAGAGAAGTGCAGAAAGAGGCAAGAGAGATGCACAAAGAGGGAAGAAGGGTGCAAAAAGAGGCAAGAGGGGTGCATAAAGAAACAAGAGAAGTGCAGAATGAAGCAACAGGGGTGCAGAAAGAAGCAAGAGGGGTGCAGAAAGAGGCTACAGGGGTGCAGAAGGAGGCAAGAGAATTGCACAAAGAGGCAAGACAGTTGCAGAAACAGACAAAAGAGGTGCAGAAGGAGGGAACGGGGTGCAGACAGAGGCAAGAGAATTGCAGAAAGAGGGAAGAGGGGCGCAGAAAGAGGCAAGAGAGGTGCAGAAAGAAGCAAGAGCAGTGCAGAAAGAAGCAACAGCGGTGCAGAAAGAGACAAGAGGGGTGCAGAAAGAGGAAAGAGCAGTGCAGAAAGAACCAAGAGATGTGCAGAAAGAGGCAAGAGAGGTACAGAAAGAGGCAAGAGATGTACAGAAATAGGGAAGAAGGGTGCAGAAAGAAGAAAGCGAAGTGCAGAAAGAGGCAAGTGAGGTGCAGAAGGAGGCAAGAGAACTGCAGAAAGACGCAAGAGAGTTGCAGAAACAGGCAAAAGGGGTGCAGAAAGAGGGAACAGGTGTGCAGACAGAGGCAAGAGAGGTGCAGAAAGAGGGAAGAGGGGTGCAGAAAGAGGCAAGAGGGTTGCAGAAATTTGCAACAGAGGTGCAGAAAGAAGCAAGAGCAGTGCAGAAAGAACCAACAGAGGTGCAGAAAGAGGCAAGAGGGGTATAGAAAGAGGAAAGAAAAGTGCAGAAACAAGCAAAAGAGGTGCAGAAAGAAGCAACAGAAGTGGTCTGTATTTAGCGAACACTGTTCTTGCACAAAAGCTATTAGATTTAGTGGGCACCTGATGACAATACTGCTTAGCTATTGCCTCTCGGCCAACGCCAAACTGGATGCCCAATGGACTTGCTGCAAGGGGTTGGTTGAGTGTTGCGTGAACCGGAAGAGCAACCAGCTATCTACTCCGGTTGGCCAAGTTGATATTAGGTGGCAGCGTGTAGGTTTCTGGCGCCACTAAGCTGCTGTCCCGTTCACCTTGGGGCACAGCCTAGCTCTTTACTCCCCTATAGTTGTTGCTGAGTTCAAAGTGGATAGGGTCAAGGCTGTAAATACATCATTGTTTTCAGCATAAACCATAACAGTAAAAAATAACTGTAAAAATATGAATATACTTATCAGCGATCTTAACAAATAGATGCATTAATTCCAAGAACTGAGAAGGCCTTGATAAAGTGAAACATGTGTCGGCAACTAGATACAAGAATATAACGATTCAAAGTTTCAAAGAACTTGGGGTTGATGAAATAGAAAAATGTCATCAGAATAAATGCAATATTGAACTAAAAGTTCATTTTTAATTGCCTTCTTTTCTCGTATGTGTATATGATTACTGGAAGGAGTAGGATACATGTTCATCTGAAAGTGTGGTAGCCTGATATTGGCCTTGAGTGTTGCACTCCTTCTAGCTCCCTGAAACCCTTTGCGCTTTAAGTCATTGGGCCTTCAGAATGTGCAGGGAGGGTTTTCTTTGTGGACAAGTCAATGTGGCAAACACCTGAACCCAAGTCTGTTTAGCCTAAGCTTGAATAGAGTCTTAGGGGGTGTGGTCACTGCTACCTCCTCTTCACCTGTGTATTTGTTGTCAAAGGCCTTGTTAACTGGGGGAGCCAGGGAAGGGTCGGCTGTGCACCTCCAAGGCCATCTCACACAAAAACAAGGGGGGGGCTCGGGGACTGCAGAGTACTGCTTTCCCAACGACACAAAAGGCAACGTGAAACTCAGTTTGTATTGAATTTGGCATCTGTCACTTTTACGATAACATCTCAGTACCGCAGAATTAGCACTGGAACGTAGACATTTTAGCAACTATACATGTTTTTAACCATTTGATATTTTTGAATGTCTCAATTTGCATGCTGCCGAGTTGTCCTGGAATAGAGGGATATTTTACCTCTGTTCCAGATGCAGTATGTGTTTGGCCACTTTATCATACCGTTTGTGTATATGTAGAACATTGGATGGCTCATTTGAATGACAGTCATTCGTGTACTGCCCCAAGCATGTATGTCCCGCATGCCCCCTCCTCCAAGGAAAAGAAGATGTTTGCATTTTAGCATATAGGGAATTGTAATCTGATCAGCTTGCTGTGTGTGTTTCATTTAAATGCTAATGTCCCAAGGGAATGCAAAAGATTTACCCGGGAGGTGGGAGAGGGGGAGGGGGTTGAATTTGAATCGTGTGGCTTCTGTTTGTGCAAGAGCTGTGTCTATAGAACTAAACCTTGGATACACAACACTTCGGATGTGAAGCTGCATGTAAAGCCCTCTTTTAACCCTGGGTATGGTTAGAGGGCAGAGTGGCCAGTTATGGTAATCTGTGGGCATATGATTCCTAATGGCTTTACCAAGTTAATTAGTGGGCTTTACCTAACCCCTCGCTTCGCTGTTGGTGGATCCTGGCAGCTGGTGACATTTTAAAGTGGTGGGCCGTAAAATAATTGTCACACTGCACTGTGGCGAGCGAGCGTAGCGAGCGAGCCCGAACAACTTACGGGGAGTTTGGGGGGGTTCTGCCCCCGAGAAAATTTTGAAAAAAAAGTGGACAAATGGTGCATTTTCAAGCAAATTCGAGAAATTAAAATAATAATAATACATTTAAGTGACCTAACACATGAAGTCAAGTTGTAATAAAGTAATTAGGATTAAAGGTGCCTTTAGGCCTAGTTCGGTCCTACTTTTGTTAAGCACAGGAAAATAGAGTTTCACACAATCTAATAAGAAGGAGCAGGCACCCTAATAGATCTCTGCTCTTCGTGTTCTAATAAAGAAGGAAGGAAACAGCCGTACCGAGACGAATAAAACAATAGCAAAGGAGCAGTTGGCGAAGTTCTGCATTATTAAACCTGGACTCAGTAAATACAGTTCCCTTCCAAAGCTGCTTAGATAATTATATTACCTTCATTACACAGATGCATTCTGGGTTCCATCTCTGAGCGGGTGGGGGAGCCCGGGCAAGGCAATATGAATTCAGGCAGTTATATTACATCAAAATGCTAAATATTATGAAAATAAGGCGCCGATGTGCTGCCTTTCATTTAACCGTAAATAAGCAAAGCAAAGCAAGCACAAAGGCAATTCAACGGTCTGGGCTGCAAAATTATCTGTGCGCGTCACATAACCAGTCTGTTCGAGGAAACAATAATGCGGAAACGTGTTCTCAGCTTGAACCCGTGGCATCTTTACTGGGGTTAGAAACCGCTGCGTCGAGAGTGCCAAGTGACTCCTTAATTACAAACACAAAATATGCTGCGCATCAGGACGTACGGTTCAAGGAGGCGAACGAAGCAGCGTGTCAGATGTAAAAACAAAACATCAGCACCGAGCAGGCACAGGACAGAGACAGGGCAGAGTTTTTGGAAAGTGTGATGTGTGTGCCTCTGCTGCAGACTCCTCTAGATACTTATTAGGAACAAGGGCCGACTCACAGAAACATTTTTGACTGGCACAATTGAGGACCTTGTATACCCCTATGTTACCGCACCTGTGATACAGTAAAATGATGATATGCACTACTAAAACGTATAGAATAACAAGAAACTAAAGGCTGTTGTTAAATGCATTTAGGGATGTTCAGAGGTGGAATTCGTGAAGCTTCATTTTTCATTGTACACGATTCATCAGGAGGTAAAATCCAGCTCAATCATCACTAATTGTGGTGCAGCTGTTGCCGCCTGACTAAAGGCATCATTCTTGGGCCTTAAAAGAAAAGAAAACTCACCGCGCCCGGCGCGCCGCATCAGCTCCTGGCCAGTCCTGCGTTTTCCTGCTGCTCTCCCTCTCTCTCCTCAGGAAAGCGGAAGCCACCCACAGGCAGCCTCCCTCCCCTCCGCCAATCACAACGCTGCAATGGCAGCGTTGTGATTGGCTTAGCAGGGATACTCGCCGCTCATTAGGAGACCGAGGGCTGCTGCGTTGATCAACCCTCGCTCTCCTAATGCGCAGCCGCCAGCCAGCAAAGACTACTAGTGCGCATGTGGGGTTTGGGTCGGAGAAATTCTCCGACCCAAACCCAACATGCGCACTTGTGCTGCTGTGCGCTCGGCTCGACGGACCAGGACCACCCCCTGTCAGTCAGCATGACGACGCCGGAGTCAACCTGCTGGCTGCCCCGCCCCACCCCCTTCAGACAGAGCCGCTGAGCTGAAGCCCGGGATTATTTAAAAGCCACTGATTGAAGCCAGTTAAAAACTACTGATTGAAAGAAGGTAATAATAATAGGGGCGGCGGGGCCAGAAATTACTAGTAGGTCAACGCCTCAGCGCCCTAATGGACGCACCGCCACTGCCTGGATATCATCTTGACATGTATACAGCTCTTTAGGCTGGCAGATTTTCCATACGTGTTGTATGCTGAATATGCATTAGACGAGCAGAGAGATGTATGGGGCTCCGCTGCGCAGCCTGTAGGTGCCGTTATCATGTATGTCCACGTGGTTGAGAGGTCTGAACTCTTCCTGGGTTGGGCAGTAAGGACGGAGAAGGCAGCCGGCTCTCGAATCAATGACGCAGACTTGTATTTCACAGCTGTGGTTCCTGGTGGAAGGCGGCCACCCTTCCATTTGTTGCAGGGTGCTGTAGAGAGGTTTTGTTTTCAGGGGAGCTTTGGGCGACTTCATAAGTGGGATGATTCTCTTCTCACGATATGAAGTCTCAAACCTGCTAACAATTCTGTGCCCTCTAAAATGTGCTGGTCTTGCTCTTTTTAGATGTGTTCTTCTGTAAACTTTTTTGCCTTTTTAGCATTACGACAAGTTTTTTGGGGGGCGGGGAGGTTAGGGGGGGATTAACTATTAATGCCAAATGGGTATACCATTGTTCCGTGTATGTGACTGTTGTAATACTGCTTTTTCTTTCTGGATTGAGTTTTAAATTAATAGCAAAACCCGAATGTGAACTGCTCGCTTATCTTACAGTGGTACATTTATATATACGTGTTCTAAGTGTGCCGATATTCGACAGGAATTGTTTAACAGGAACCGTAAAGTATACAGTGAGTGGTTTAAAGCAAAATGTGTGATCCTCGGCGATATTTGGTGGAGGGCCCCCATAATGCCCTTTGGCTGACCTCCTACACACCAATCGCGTGGGGCCGGTCCTAATGGATGTCTACTAAGGGGGCGCTTCATAGTAGCCTTTATTACGCCCCTTCATGTGGCGTGTGTGTGTGTCAATGAGCGTTGCCACTTACATATAGTACTTGCAACCGGATATGGTGTTATATGGGGCACAGACAGGATATGACGATGTAGCGGACAGTGATGGCAGAAATGCACTGACGGGCCTGCTGCATCACTCCATACTCTGTTAGCCTCCAGCTTTGACCGGCCTAGCATTGTGTTTGCTCCACTGACCCTGCCCCAGGCCTCTTCATTTCACCTGGTCGGGTGTGGGGGCTGGGGGGGGAGTGAGAGAAGAGCTGCATAGTGGCCTCTCTTACTTACTGGGGACAGAGAAATGCTTAGGGAGGATCTCTGCACTTCAAAGTGTTCTAGCAACCAAACACTTTCTAGACGAGGCACAAGAAATACACCACCCGAATTATCTGAAATGACTTTAGGCTGTGAAGCAAAACCTATCTTCTCTCAGTAGTATACCAGGATACCTTTGCTCATCATGCGTGTCCTTAAAAGTGACAGGTGCCCCGCCCCCTCGATGTGTCCTTAAAAGTGACATGTGCCACACCCTAGAGAATGAACTGAAAGTGACAGGTCCCAAACCCTAGTGATTGATGTAGGTGACCATTTGACCCAAAGGGGCGGCCTGCCACAGGGCAGGGCTGTTTTTGGAGACATCAGCGAACCAGAGCCCTATGACGTGGGATGTCCAAGTTGTGTTGTAGAGGTGCACGCCTCTTTTAGGGGTTGCTTAGAATACATATAAGGCCTCCTTAAGAGACTTGTACAGCAAGAAGGCGCCTGAATACGGAAAGCGGCCATTGTCAAAATGAAGAGATACAGCCCGATCGTGAAAAGGTCCGTGTTGGCCGGAGAGCAGCCCACTATCGATAGATATTACTGGAGGTTATCACCCCTGGTAATAGATGAGAATGCTCAACAAGAAACACCTAAGGATATGGGCTGCGACGTTACTGGATTTGGCGATGACCTTTGTCGGCGTGTGGAAGGCATCAGTCTCAAGGATTGGCTGCGACGTGTGTCCCCAATTAAGGTCGACAGCAGCGAGAGTGAGGGATCGAGTGACGGCAGCGCGCATGAGGAAAGCAGTTTCTTGGAGATGGACGAGGTGGAAGCTTCGATAGTTCCACCTAACTCCCCCTTCTATGAAGACATGGACTCTCAGGAGGATACGGTTCCTGAGAAGGTAGTTGTACAACATCCGGGTACAAGCGTCGAAGATGATGGGGCATCGCAGGACATTAGCGACTCTCAAGATTTCAGAGCAGCCGCCGAGGGTGGTGAAAATGCGGAGGTTAGTAAAAATGTTTTGAGCAGTCAGCGTACATGAAGGTTTGTTTTATTTCTTCAGCTACCGGTCTGTCAATCTTTCTCTTTTGAACCCTAGAGAGCAACACCGAAAAGATCCGGTGCATCGGGGCAGCCTGCAAAAGCGAAAAACGTAAATTTGTATTGGATATGCTGTTCAAACCAAACTGAAAGTTCCACAAGTCAGAGTGCAGATGTTCCAATGAATTGTGACGGTGCCGCTAAGAACGAAGGCTGTGAAAAGGAAACTCCGGCGCTACCCAGCTACGCCGTATTGGGTGTTAAAGGTTTCGCAGCGGCGGTTGTACGCACCTGTGTCAAACGGGACTATTACAGCCTATGTTTCGGACACCGAATTAAGGATCCTCAGCAGGCTGCGCACGCGTGTCTGTGCGAATCATACAGAGAACGAACAATCTGGTATATATGTAGTT
The DNA here is from genome assembly GCA_963921515.1 of Calotriton arnoldi. Classification (NCBI taxonomy): domain Eukaryota; kingdom Metazoa; phylum Chordata; class Amphibia; order Caudata; family Salamandridae; genus Calotriton; species Calotriton arnoldi. The sequence goes on from CAWUFW010006292.1 coordinate 13,461, forward strand.
TGTTAGACCCGTACAAGGTGTATAACCCCTTCTATGCTCATGACGAGCTGAGCTCGTCATGCTGCGCAGTGCTCGTGTGCGCATGACGAGCTGAGCTCGTCATGAACCCGCCCACTCAATGAAACGCCCCGCACAGGGCGAAAATCGGCCGCGCACCGAAGGGGATAAGCTGCTAAGGGTGGTGCTAGGCCTGGGTGGTGAACTTCACTCCGTTCGCGGAGTTTGCGGAGTTTTCTGCGCTCCGCGGAGCTCGCGGAGTGCAGAAAACTCCGCTTCGCGATGTGCAGTGGAGTTTTTTCCCCTCTCGCGATCACGAACTGTAAGTTTGCGATCGCGAACGGTAAGTTCGCGAGCGCGAGCTGCCGCTCGGGTAGAATTTCTACCCGAGCGCCAGGAATACCAGCACAAACTGCAGTTCGCACTGCACTCCGCCACTCACAGAACTTCGCGGAGGGTTTTTGTAACTTCGCAGAGTTCCGCGTAGCAAAACTCCGCGAACTACGCACAGGCCTAGGTGGTGCTCGGCCTGAGCGCTGAAAATAAATATGTCCACCCTGACATGCTGAAGATTTTGGCGGCGACACTAAAGGAGATACGCTATGCCAGCGATCCCTGCGCAAAACTAAGAGGTATACCAGGGGTATGTGCGTGTTGTGATAGAAATATGATAGAAAGACTCATAGAAAGGCGCATGTGTAATCTGTATATAAAAAATAGAAGAATAGTGGCTTTGGCACCACAAAGACTATTTTAAATAAATAAGGTCTTATTTAACGTTACATGATAGCGTGTATTTAGAACCAACCAGTAGAATGTTACACCGCTAGGTGGCTAGGTGGCTAGGTGCTAATTCACCCTTACTACGTTACCTTGGCAAAGGTACAATATGGCCCCACTCACTGGCCAACTAGTCAGCGCCCAGTCCTCCATCCATACCATAATATTTTCTCCATCGACCCCATACCCTGTGGAACTTTCGCGGGCACCCTCTCGCTATTCTATTAAAAAAATGTGAAGAACCGTCTGTTTGTGTTTTGTTAATATTCTTCATTTTTAATAAAATGTCCTTACACAAAACGATCGTCTTTCATTTCATGGGTTGTAACGGCTGATAACATGTCGGGGACCCTGTTAAGAAAACTTTATTATGATACAAGGGGGGTTGGTAGCTTGGGAAGCGCCGAAGCTCTATATAGAAGGGCTGTTGATGAAAACAAACCGGTAAGCAGAGACCTGGTGAAGACATGGTTATTGGGAGAGGAGGCATATACACTCCATAAACCCTCCAGAAGACGTTTTAAGAGGCACCCTACAATTGTTAATGCGCAAATAGATTATCAATGGCAAGCGGAAATAATCAGCCTTCAAGATATAGCAAAACATAACAACGGAGCTCGTTATATATTAACCATCATAGACGTGTTGTCCAAGTACGCCTTCGCAGAAGCGCTACGCGATAAAAGTGGGGCTAGCGTCACGGCAGCTTTTAAAGCCATCTTCGAGAAGGGTCGAATTCCTCAAAAACTACAAACAGACGCTGGGAAAGAATTCCTAAACAAGGCATTCCAGAAATTATTAAAGCACCACGGTGTTCAACATTTTGTAACACACACGGAGATAAAAGCAGCGGTTGTAGAGCGGTTTAACAGAACTTTAAAGTCTAAGATGTGGAGGTATTTTACGGCCCACAACACCTACGTTGATGTTCTACAGGCTTTTTTAGCTGTATATAATGCCAGTTATCACAGGACCATCAAAACAGCACCCGTAGAGGTAACTCCTAGTAATTCGTTAACTGTTTGGAGAACGGTGTACGGGTGTAATTTCGCTACAAAGGTGAAGAAGCCTATTTTTAAAAAAGGTGATCACGTAACGATTTCAAAATTGAAAGGGGTCTTTACGAAGGGCTACCAACAGACTTTTAGCGACGAAATATTTATAGTGGAAAGTGTGGAGCTTAAAGAAGGGCTGTGTATTTACAGGTTAAAGGACTACGATGGGGAAGCGGTGTCGGGGGTCTTTTACAAGGAAGAGTTACAAATGGTACCCGACGATCCGCACAGGTCGTATAGGGTTGAAAAGATTCTGAAAAGGAAAGGTAGCGGGGCATACAGCCAGGCATTTGTCAAATGGAGGGGTTGGCCGGAGAAATTTAACAGTTGGGTGTTGGCCAGCTCCCTGAAGGGTGTGTGAGCAAGGGAGCGTCTAAAAGCTGTTGATACAATGGAGACAACGCCCTTTTATATCACCCTGTCGTCGAACGCTTCTAAGGACATGTTCCCCGACAACCAGATTTCTAATTACACCGTGAAATTGGCTAAGCCTGTGGATCTGAAAGAGTATTGGGAGGTAACCCTAACCGAAATCCAATACCCTAGAACCTGGCATACATTTACACCGAGAGATGCCAAGTTTTACATAAAGCGTGAGCAGGACCCAGTGAGCATACACGCGGGCATCCCATATGGCTACTACCCAACCGTTTCAAGTGTTGTCGACGCCATCAACAAATCCATAACAAGCATCGAAACATATTCGAATATTCATCTGTCGCTAGATAACGTCAGAAGGAAGGTGTTTCTTAAAGCCCCGAGTCGCAACACAACATTTAACAGCTCTGGTAAATTAAGAAGAGTTTTAGGCACAGTACAGCATGTGAAAAGTCAGGTCGAACATGATCACACGTGCCCCGATATTAACAGGGGGTTCTACACGCTCTATGTGTATAGCGATATTGTAGAGGCCCAGAGGATCGGCGATAGTTACTCGCCGCTGTTAAGATGGGTCCATGTACAGGTCGAAAATAATACGATGGTCAATATTCAATTTAACAAACCTGACTACGCCGCAGTTTCTAAAAACCATTTTGACACTATTTCAATTATGATCTTCGATGATCAGTCCGTGCCAGTGTCCTTTAAATACGGGAAAGTTATTGTTAAGCTTCATTTAAGGCCAAGACGCGACAGAGGCTATTAAGCAGGCATCATGGTGGTTGTGAAAACATACGGGGACCCGTCTATGTACAGGGACTATTACCGAAACCAGGCCGGATATGGAGGGCCTCCATACTTTCAAGGGTCCCCGGTTATGTACGGGGCTGGTCTAGGGGGTTTCTTCCGCAGTCTGTTTAGAAGAGCTATGCCCTTCCTGAGAAGAGGCTATGAAATTGCAAAACCGCATGTTAAGGCGGCGGCTACGAACATTGCCCAGGATGTGATTGGCTCTGTTACTTCAGCGGTTGCCGAGTGTATGAACAAACAACCGCAAGAAGGCGCAGGTTTGGTGTACAAGCCGCGCGCAAATGTTAAAAGGAAGCGCCGCAGGGGCGTGGCCAGCAGCATGGCCGAGTGAGACATGCTTTCGCCGAGCTCCGGCGGAAAGCAACATCCGACACCTAATCAGGCGACCCTCAGGCCCGGTGACCACATGCATCTGCCTCTCGGGAGTTGAGGGGTGCCCTGGCGATGTCCGTGAGAACCTGGGAGGGCCCAACGGACTACTATCCGGCTGGTTGGAGCCTTGGGCGGTGACCCCATGGGCGCACTCAAAATGGCGCCGGTGCGGAGCTGAGGCGGCTCGGTGAATCCCCAGACTCAGCGCTGAGCCACGAGATCGCAGACACCCGGGGACACGCCTCGGGAGGTATATCAACCTCCGTCCCCCTCCTGAGCCAGCTGACGGTGTGTTGCAGGGGGCAAGGGGTGCATGGATCGGTGCGGCCCTCCCGTCCCGCGCCGCTATTACAGCAGCGGGGGCTCCGACCCCCGGGGAGACCAAACAGAGACTACCGGAGGCCCGGAGTACTGCGGGACTGCGCCGGGCAGTGAGAAGCTGCGGCGGGAACAGCGACCCCAGGTGAGCCAGGCAATGGGAAGGTGCTGTCCCGCCCGGCGGTTGGGCCTGGGAGCCGAGGCCCCCGTGCACCGGAGGACCGCAACGACACATCGCCTCATCCTGACTACGAAGCTACAGGAGGACGCGACCCTTGGGTCCCTGCGGGCGGGCCCCGGCCCTGGGACTCTCCTGTGCTCGGTTTCGCCGCTGTTGCGGTACCTCCCACATCGGTGAGCAACCTTCCTGGGGCGCTGGACAATCAGACGGAGGCCTCGTGACCTGTGTGGACCCCCTTCGCCGCCTTCTACACAGCGAGGGGCCTTGAGCCAGCTGCAGGTGTGCTGCGGGTGGCGATTGTGCCCGGATCGGAGCGGCCCTCCCGTCCTGTGCCGTCATCACAGCTGCGGGGCTCCGACCCCCGAGGAGAACACACAGAGGCTACCGGAGGCTTGGAGCATTGCGGGGCGGCGCCGGGCAGTGCGAAGCCACGGCGGGAACAGCGAACCCAGGTGAGCCAGGTAGTGGGGAGGTGCTGTCCCGCCTGGCGGTGAGGCCTGGGAACCGTGACCTCCGTGATCCGGAGAACCGCCGCGCCGCGCTGGCCCACCCGGCCTGTGAAGCTGCGGGAGGAGCGCGATCCTCGAGTTCCGGCCTGGGCCCTGTTTCACCGCCGTCGCTGCACCCCTGAATTGGAGAGCGAGCTTCCTGGGGCGCTGGACGGCCCGATGGGGGCCTCGTGATCTGTGTGAGCCCCCACCACCGACCTTTGCACAACGAGGGGCCCTGAGGGGGGCCGGTCCCGAGGAGGGCCTTGAAGGCATATCTGGGGGACTATCTACATCTGGACACCCAGCCAGAGCGCCTTGCCACTGGACATAGTGTGGGGGGAACACTTGAGACAGGAAAGAGATGTCCCGGCCCCCTGCCTTTTGCTGATCGGCTTCATTTCCCCCAGCCCTGTGAGGCGCCCCTGCATGCTCTCTCCTAGCCATATCAACCATGGGCAAAGACAAGGACCCGAAGCTGCGGCGGCAAGGGAAAATGGACCGCTACACCAAGGTCATCAACCCCCCCCAGAGGAACGACCAGCCACCCGCACCGATACGGACACTCTCCTCCAGGCGATCCACTCCTCCAGGACGGCGCTCGAGGGGAAAATAGGTGCAGTGGGCGCGGAGGTGACGCTCCTGAGACAGGTCTTGCGGAACTTGGCGGCCAGGGTCACGGAATCGGAGACCAGACTGGGGGAGGCGGAGGATACCCTGCAGGATCTCCGCAAGGGCATGACAGACTTGCAGTCATCGCATAAATACCTACATTGTCAGGTAGATGATGCGGAAAACAGGGCAAGACGAAATAACCTCCGATTTGTGGGCTTTAGAGAAGGAATTGAGGGGTCAAACATGTCGGACTTCCTCCACTCTTGGCTTCTGCGCACATTCCCGAAGGACAAATTCTCCGCCTGCTTTGTCATAGAAAAGGCACATAGGGCGTTGATGGCCCGGCCGCCTCCGGGGGCACAACTGCGTCCTGTTATAGCCCGCTTCTTAAACTTTCTCGACAGGGACATGATCCTCAGAGAAGCAAGGAGACTCGGGGAGATCCGACTTGAAAACGCACGTATAATGATCTTCCCGGATTACAGCAGAGAGGTGCAGAAGCAGAGGTGTACTTTTGACTCGGTGAAGGCAAAACTACGGGAACAGAAGATTCAATACATGCTTCTCTTCCCTGCAAAATTGAAAGTGATATTCCTAGGCAGGTCTCACTTCTTCCAGACGCCGGAAGAAGCATGGCAGTGGCTTGAGGAACGACCCACGCTGAAACGGCCGGAAACTCCACCGCGTCATAATCAGCCATCATCGGGAAACGTCCTACGGTCCCCTGGCCCGCAAAGAACACTGAGACCCCGAGGAGCCCGCAAAGACCGATTCCAGGAGGCAACCCCTTACGCACCAAGGGATACCGGCAGAACCCGACGACGCAGTGGCCGATCACTGGACTCCTGCCTCCCGGCGGGCTCGCACACTCTCCGTCTCCCTGACCACCCTGATCCGGATACAGAGACCGAAACCAGAGACACCTCCTCCGGAGAGGAGGATGAAGATGGATCCTCTCTCCACCCGTTGGTGGCCGAAATAGTGGCTATGGAGCAGGACAAGGCAACAGACGCCCTGTACTCGCAAGGGGAACCACTGGACTCGCACTCGTGAACATGGGCCTATGAGGTCGACCGTGGAACCAGACTGAGACTCCGGAGTATGCTAGTTGGACACTTACCCCCCTTACTGCTCTACCTGTTGGACCTGCGGAGTGGTCGTAGACCCCCACCGTATCGCAGGCGAGAGGCTCGGGGTAGCCACAGACTTGGGCTCCACACAGCCCTTCTCTTCTTTTCCTCCTCGCTCTCCTGAGCTTTCTCTCTCCCCGTTTCTTTTCTTCTTTTTCTAACACAGCAGTTCCTCTTCTTTGGACCTCCTCTGTCTGTGGGGGACTCTCCTTTCCTTTTGAGAACTACAGGGGGCGCTGCAGGAGTTTGAACTTGTAGCGTAAGTTGGGACTGGGGTGGGCGACAGACCTCTGCCACCCTAATGCACATCCTCGAGCGTCTGGCAGGGGATGCGACAGCAGGGAGGAGGGAGGTGGGGTGGGGGGTTGGGGGTGTGGGGTTCCAAACAGTTCTAATTTTGTGGATTGTTTTATTTCGTTATGTTTTGTTGCGATGCAGTCTCAGATTTCAGAAAGCGCGCACAACCGCCCACATTCCCCGATCAGGGCATAGCGTAGCTTCCCCTGTATATATGCCCCGTAATTGCACACAGGCCGCTCATGGTGGACTTAGAGACTAGCCCCTTCACGGTGCTCACTTGGAACGTTAATGGCCTGGGGGATAAGATTAAAAGAGGACTAGTGTCCTCATTTATAAAGTGGGTTCGCCCGGACGTGATCCTCCTGCAGGAGACCCATCTTAAAGGCATGAAATGCGGGTTCCTTGCGAGGGGAGCGTACATGGTCCTGCACATGCGGGATACACCTCTGGTTCCCGAGGGGTAGCCATCTTGATCTAAAAGTCCCCTCCTTATAAAGTGACACGCACGTGGATAGACCCCCAGGGAACGTATGTGGGAGTGACGGGCACATGGGGAAGACGGAGGGTCACTATTCTATCAGTCTATGCCCCTCCAAAACTACAGCCTAGGACCCTGCATGGGGTGACCGACATCCTCCTGGGGACACCGGGCACGCTACATATTATAGGAGGCGACTTTAACGACGTAATGTCCATCCCCAGGGACCGCTCTGGGGACCACGCTGACCCCCCCCCCGACTACGCCATTAGCTCGACTGACAGACACCCTGGAATTGGTGGACGTGTGGAGGTATCTACATCCAGAAGACCGACAGTATTCGTATTACTCTGGGGCTCACAGGGTTCACTCACGACTGGACTATGTGCTGCTCCCTCTGGGTGTCTTTGAGAATATCTATGAGGCGGAATATATGGCCCGAGGACTATCTGACCACTCGCCTCTGTTTGTTAAGGTGGGGGGAGGCCCCGGGCGGGACGAGGGAATTGGAGGCTATCGGCCTGGGACTTGCAGAATAAAGAGGTGTTACAGGGTCTTCGGGCTGACACGAAAGTTTATTTCACAGAAAATATGGGATCGAGACAGTCAGGCGTCGTGTTATGGGAGGCCTATAAAGCGGTGCTCCGTGACAGGGCTCAAAATCGGATAGCCTGGGAAAAGAGGAAGGCACAAGAAGAGCTGGCCACGCTGGAGGCCCAAATTCTTGCCTTGGAACGGCGATACATTACGGGCAGAGACCCGCAGGTTCTCCGGCACTTGACGGACACACAGCAGCATTAGCGGGCCTTAGCAACAGAGGAGGCTAAAACACAGGCACAGGCGTCCCTACATAGGTTGTATGATGTGGGGGACAAATCCGGAAAGCTATTGGCTTGTCTTAGTCGTAAGGAAATGGAATCCCGGTGGGTAGCGAAAGTAGTAGATCCCTAGGGACTGACGCAAACAGGGGGTGCACAGATAGTTCAGACGTTCGCTTCCTCCTATCAGAACTTCTACGAAGCCCGGGAATTGGGAGCCCCGTCGGAGATATCAGCTTATCTAGGGGCTGTCCGGACCCCGTCTTTGGGTGATGATGGGAGGGAAGGACTAGAATCGGATATCACAGTCGACGAACTTAAGGACGCCATCACTAGACTGCGTCCCGGGAAGTCCCCGGGCCCAAACGGCCTACCTGCAGAATTCTTTAAGAAAGGGGCGGATCTCCTGGCAGTGCACCTCTTGGCGCTCTTTCGGGACGCATCTCAGGAAGGAGTTTTACCCCTGGATCTCCGAATGGCCACGATTATCCCTATTCACAAACCGGGGAAACCCCCCGATGACTGCGCTTCCTACCGCCCAATTTCCCTCCTTAATACAGAGGTAAAGATTTTGGCGACTATTCTGGCTCTCCGACTCCGCCAAGTCATCACTACCCTAGTGCATCGGGACCAAACGGGCTTCCTGCCGGGCAGGGCGATGAGACTGAACCTGCGCAGGACCCACAATTGGCTCATGAAGGTGCAGGATCGTGAAGAACCGCATCTGTTCCTATCCTTAGACGCAGAAAAAGCATTTGATGCTGTGCACTGGCCTTTTCTAGAGGCCACTCTGGTTAAGTTTGGTGATGGCCCCAAGTTTAGACGCTGGATTGGCCTCCTATATGCGGATCCTCGAGCTCGAGTTAAGGTTAATGGTCAGCTTTCTGACGATTTTCCTATCAGACGGGGGACCCGGCAGGGCTGCCCGCTGTCCCCCTTACTATTTGCCCTCACTATAGAGATAGTGGCATGCGAGATTCGGCAGCGGGCGGAGATACGGGGGTTCCAAATCACACCGTCTGACGAGGGGGAAGAAAAGATCTCACTCCATGCGGACGACGTCTTACTGTATGTTACCCACCCGGCTGACACAATTCCCGCCTTGTTTGCTCTCATGGGCCGATACGGGTCCTTCTCGGGATATGCCATAAACTGGCACAAATCGGTCATATATAGCCCAAGAGCCTTAGAGGCCTGGCCCTCTCTTCCTGGGGCCCTACAGATAGCGCATAATGGGTTCACGTATTTAGGGATTTATCTCACCATGGACAGGAGACTCTCATACCAGAATAATATTCAGCGGGTCATAACTAACTTCGCCGCTGACGCACTGCAATGGAAAGCCCTCCCTCTCACGATCCTTGGTCGGGCGGCAATGTTTAAAATGATTACTTTGCCCCGCTTTTTATATGCCCTCCAGAATGAATATTTCCCCCTCTCCAGGCAGACATTCCGGGTGATAGATGCGGAACTACGCTCCCTGTTGTGGCTCGGGAAGCAGCAGAGGATTGCGCTGGCCACACTACAGCGGAACCAATATAATGGGGGGATCTCCTTACCGGATATTGAAGCTTATTACTGGGCGGAGCATCTGACCCCGGTGAACGAATGGATACATGTCACGGCAGACCACCCCACCTATAGATTAGAAAGAGATACCATGACATCTCGTACGTGTCTATATTTTCTCTATGGGGGGCGGGGCAGGGGCTGCCTACTCCCGGCTACGCAAGTCACATTAGAAGTCTGGGACAGAGCGACAAAGGCACTGGGCTGGGCACGCAAACCAACGAAACAGACGCCCCTCTGGCACTGCTCCTAGTTGAAGGAACTTTGCAAACTTAGGGGCTTCGAGGGCTGGGACGCCATAGGCATCTCCACCATAGGGGATGTCGTGGCCAAGGGAGAACTCAAAAGTTTCCGAACGCTAGCAGTAGACTTTGGACTACACACCTCCCAGTTTTTTAAATACGCCCAGCTGTGACATGCCTGGTTAGCAGAGAGTTCACTTTCCTCCTCACTACCGGAATATGCACCGCTAGAGGGACGTCTGCTGCAAGAACACGTACTCTCTAAGGCAGTATCACTAACATACCGGACTCTGAATAATAACATACCGGACGGACTGGGGAAATTGAGAGAATCGTGGGAATTGAACCTGGGTACGTTAGAAACCATCGACTGGGAAGCGGCCCTGATGCATCCCAGAGAAGTGGCCATTAAATCCCGCCTCTGACTTATTCAATATAAGATACTGCACAGAGTGTATTATGACAGTGCCCGACTGCATCGTATGGGCAGAGCCAGCGACCCGACTTGTTTGAGATGCGGCCAGCCGCAGGGGGACTTTTATCATACCATCTGGGACTGCCCCGTCATACAGTCATATTGGGAACTGATATTGGGGGAACTGAGCAAGGTTCTAGGTGAGACACTACCCCCAGACCCCAAATTCATAATACTGGGCATACCTGGAGACGTAGATCTGGGCCGTCCGCAGCTTATTTTTGCAATGTTGGCGTTAGTAGTAGCAAAACGCGATGTAGCTCGCACATGGGGGTGGCGTTACCTCCCCAGCTCCGAGAATGGAAAGCGAGAGGGTGCCCGCGAAAGTTCCACAGGGTATGGGGTCGATGGAGAAAATATTATGGTATGGATGGAGGACTGGGCGCTGACTAGTTGGCCAGTGAGTGGGGCCATATTGTACCTTTGCCAAGGTAGCCAACCGGGCCTGTTTCTCGGACCCTTTGGGGGGGACACGGCATGGGGGATGTCGCTTCCGGGTTTAATACTTGACTGGAAATCACAGATCCATACAGCCCGCAAAGGGGAGGGGGTGGGATTTTATACGATGTGGATGGTATATATCTGTCTTTGCACGAATGTAATCAAATGTGACATGCTCTTCGTTTTTAGGTTGTTGAAAATGCAAAATAAAAATATTTTAAAAATAAAAAAAAAAGGAAGCGCCGCGCTTCGAGACGCAGAGGACCGCCTGCCCCCTATAAAACAAGGAGTTCTTCAAAGCGCGCTCAGAAAAGAAAAACGCCAAGAAGGAAGAGAGCTTCGAAGAAGAAGAGAACCGCCTCTAAAGTAAATATTTTTTAAAGCGGCGTAACCTGAAGCATGGCCTTCATACATTGTGCATCGGGCGAGTGCGCCAAATCAGAGTTAGACTTGTTTACTCTAAAGCCCACGCAGACAAGCATCAAAAACAGTTTCTTCATGGAGGTATCACCTTTAGACACTTTGATGCCTCTGGCCCCTATAGAGTTTTTTGTATCGGGGTCCACGGATATGTATTTGGATCTCAACAACACGATGTTGCATCTTGTGTGTAAAATTGTAAAAGCGGATGGCACCGATATAGCAGCAACCGCTAAAGTGGTGACAGTCGCTTACCCCCTCGCAACCATGTTTAATCAGGTGGACATTACCCTGGGCGACCATCTTATCACTAACCCTGGGCATAATACTTCGCTACGCTCACGGAGCATGCAAAGTTTGTGCTACTACGCACTATGCAAATTGTACGTAGCAGAGTGAAAAACTGTGCTAATTGACGTAGCGTAGCAGCAGTATAATAAACATCTACAAATGCTTTGATAAAGCAATTTTCTATGCTAAAATGCATATAACCAATTCACAAAAGTGAACTTTGACAGAAAAATATCAAGCAATGAGAGAGGTGAGGATTTTGGGGTCCCCCCTAACCTAGGGGGAGGACCAAGCAGATGCCTTGAACACAAAAAGCATATCATGTGAACGATTCAGTGGTGGTCCCTTCCTCCTAGGACCACCCCAAGCACAGTTATGGGCAAAAATACAATCCCAACCAAAGGCCCTGCAAAGCATTATGGGACGAGATTAGCAGTGGGCTGTGAATATTATAGTGTCCAATATCAAAATAATTCTACAAAGAGCTGCAGTTCAACTAGTCGTTACTAGATGTCCCTCACGAGTCAAATGCAAAAGCATTGAAATTATTAATACATCAAGCTGCAGTTCCACTAGTTGTTACTAGATGTCCCTCACGGGTCAAATGCAAAAGCATTGAAACACTTTCATGAAGCTTTTGCATTTGACTCGTGAGGGACATCTAGTAACGACTAGTGGAACTGCAGCTCTTTGTAGAATTATTTTGATATTGGATACTATAATATTCACTGCCCACTGCTAATCTCGTCCCATAATGCTTTGCAGGGCCTTTGGTTGGGATTGTATTTTTGCCAATAACTGTGCTTGGGGTGGTCCTAAGAGGATGGGACCACCACTGAATCGTTCAAAAGATGTGCTTTTTGTTTTCAAGGCATCTGCTTGGTTCTCTCCCTAGGTTAGGGAGGATCCCAAAATCATCACCTCTCTCACTGCTTGTTAATTTATCGTTTTCACTTTTGTGAAATGACTATATGCTTTTTTTTAGCATATAAAGAAAGAGATATTTATTTTATCTTAACTTGCACTGTGTAAGATGCCTTTGGCAATTATTGTACAGTGCAGTCAAGCACATAGCTACGCACTACGCACTACGCAATTTGCATAGCTACGTGTAGTTCAAAATGTACTTCACGTAGCTACGTGAAGTGCTACTACGCAAACTACGCCCAGGCTTACTTATCACACAGAGCGATAACATGTACGCCTACAGGGCCTACCTGGAGAGCATTCTCAATTACAGTAGCGACGCCCTTGACACGCAGCTTTCAGCGGGGCTCTTCTACAAGGACACATACGGGCACTTTGAAGACACGGGTCTGGAAGGTGACAATCAGGGTTTTGTAAAAAGAGCAAGGTTTGCAGCAAGCAGTCGCCACTTTGACCTCCTGGGCCGCATACATTCAGACCTCTTCTTCCAAGATAAACTGCTCATCAATGGAATTGATCTTAAGATCAAGCTCACCCGCAACAAGGACTCATTCTGTCTCATCAGCGGGGATGCGGACCAGTACAAGCTGGACATACTGTCAGCGAGTCTGTTTGTAAAGAGGGTGAAAGTGTCCCCGAGCGTCAGATTAGCTCACGCCGACGCTTTCCAAATATCAAACGCCAAGTACGCGGTGGAAAGAGTGGCTCTGAAGGTATTCAGCATCCCAGCTAACTCAGCAACAGAATTTATTTCTGGGCCAACTACCCAAGCTTATCATCATCAGTTTTGTGGACAATACAGTGTTTAGCGGCATCAACGCCTCAAATCCCTTCAATTTTAAGCACTACAACATCAACTACGCGGCTCTGGTCCACGAGGGTGCTGTGATTCCTGCAAAACCCTACACACCCAGTTTTATAACTTCCAACTTTATCAGGGAATATCAGGGGCTGGTTTCGATAACAGGAAAGCACCTATGGGACTGTGGGGTAGTCGTGTCAAGAGAAGGCTATGGGGCCGGATAATCACTGTTCGCATCCGACCTGACTCCCGACATGGAAGACGGCGATCACTACAACCTGGTCAAAAACGGAAATCTAAAAGCTGAAGTACGATTTAGTAATCCATTGCCTGTGAATGTGAACATGGTCGTATTCTCGTTATTCGACAGCGTCATTCAGATCAACCACGCCAGACAGATTTTGTTTGACTATCTTTAAAGCATTTGTGAAATGGACACTGTGCAGATACGGGACTTCTTAAGCAGGCATAATTACGCTAGGAGATACTTTTTAGGTGTTTTCCCTAGCGATGGATTACCAGTCGAAATAGGGGCTGAAAGACCATGTACCATGCGGCCGTGTTTATAGATAGTGACAAGGTTACAGTGTTTGACAGTACAGCTTGAGTTCCCCGAGCACAGTATATATATACACAACCCATATTCAAGTTTGTGAAAAAGCTGCAGCGCAGGTGGAGTATAACAAGCTGAGGGTCCAGGATTCGTTAGCCATCACATGTGGGGAACACTGTATTTATTTTATCAGTAAAATGTGGGAGGGTGTGCCGGTTAGAAATTTCTTAAATCTATATTCGAGTGACCTTGTTAGCAATGACCGTCTAGTTGTGAAATATGTAAAAGAAAACACACGGACATCGGTCAGACCTGTGAAAACAGAATATGTCGTTTGTCGAAATTGTAAGGGCTTGTAGCGTGTGTGTGCTTAATGCTGAACGTCTAAAATAAAGGCATTTTTTAAAACACGCATTCGGACTCTGTATTTCAATGCTTACACATTCACCATAATTAAAAATGTTTTAAAAGTGTTTATTACAAACAGTTATGTAGGGTGTGCATTACCTTGACATCCCTTACTAAAGAAATATATGAAGAAAAAATCAGACATAGCTATACATACACGTAATAGGCACAATTATTCAGAAAGTCTGTAGAAGCATTAGGGCGTAATCCACATATGGGATTTGGGCAGTGTCCTTTATCTCTGTACAGCCGCCGCAGCAGGCGTGCTCCACGAGGGGGATAGCCGTTGAACGTCAGAGGCGGCTGGCGATGGAGGGAGGGGTGACTTCAAACTTTCAAGCATACGGCGGTGATCGTTATTACCCACGAGTGTGGAAGGGATGTTGAGTTCAGCAGCGGCTCACAGAAACTGATCCCAACCTCGCGGAGCATTTTGCGGTGTTAGGATTTTGGGTTGCGTGAGACCTTTGACTAGATCGTACATGTGTGAGCCAACAACCGGCTGCCCCTTGTAGATAAATTTGCCTCGTTCATTCCACGTTGTTATGTCTTTAGAAGCTGCGAGTTTACTCATCAACATTTGCGCGGTCCCCCTGTGCCTCTGACTTATATTTTTTAAGAGGTCGTCAACAAAGATATCTGGGGGCGGTGCAAGAGTCGGATGCGGCTGCTGGGGTTGCGGAGCAGGCGTTGGCGCTGCGGGCTGTTCAGACTCCGGGGCATATAGAGTTAGCTTATTTTTTTCGGTATCCCACTGCTTGTAGTAGCTTAAAAAGTTTTTAAGGGTGCTGGTGTAAAGGTTAGCTTTGTCATACGGGTTTAGATCTGTCCAGTTCAAAATGTCTTTAATTTTAGCATCCAGTCGAAGAGTCTCATTTCGCCGTATATCCCAGGCATTGCCCGCAGAAGAGCCCAGCTGTTCCAACTGATGTCTTGGAACCAAATACATCTTTGAGGCATGCTCCATCACTGTCCCAAGAGGAGGCTTGTAATTATGGGTATAGCTATGCCCAACAAAGAGCCTATAAAACCTCCAGACTGTTTCACCAGTTTCTTCTTGGTAATGAGTGAGGCCCTTTTATTACTGAGCTTCTTGATAAGATGTCGCTTCTTCTTCAGCACCTGCAACTGACTTTTTGATATAGGGACGTTACCTTTTAGGGTGTTTAGGGCTATTTCTGAAATGGCCGCCACTAAATCGTCAGAAGCAGCGCAGAGATGGCCTTTCTTTGCTGGGGACTGGCTGTAACCAGCATTTTCAGGAGAGCTAAATTGCGGCGTAGGCGGTCAGACATGGTCAACACCGTGTGTTATAAGGGCCGGACTGCAAATGTCTCTAAAGGTCTTCAGCGCAGCTTTTTATAGGCTCGGGACTTGGTCTTAGGTGTGTAAGCGACTGGGAGATCAGGGGGGAAAAATATCAGCCCTCAGTCTGTAGTCTTCTAGAGTATTATTTTTTAAGTCGACCAGCAGGTAGCCGTGGGGTTTTGCTGTAGCTTCGTTAAAGGCCTCCATGAAGAAGTGAGTGTTTCCCGGGTACATCTGTTTAGCTATGATGGATATTTGTTGTTTGTGACGGGGGTTTTAAATAATACAAGGTATGAGGCGTTGAGAGATATAGAGCGACTGCTCTTACCCTTGTAAAACAAGTTCTGCACAATGTAGCATATGCTTAGATTGCGATGATGGGAATATTGAGTAAAAGCTCGCTCTAGCTCGGGATGATCCCCACCTTCACGCATAAGGTCATCGACAATTACCATGTTTACAAGGGTCGGTGGCAGCAGCTCATCGTCGTTGAGATTATCAGGGATGCCTTCTAGAAATCTGATATGCGGGAAACTATGGGCCAGGTCGGTATAAAGATCTTGCCAGCATGAATAAAGCCACCCAATGGTATTAGGTGTTTGGGATAAAACACCGGCAGCATTTTCTAAGAGCTTTTTTATAAAGTAGCTTTTACCACAGTTTGAGGGACCTGCTAAAACGCAGGAGAACGTATGTTGTAATCGGGTGTCCATAGTGTGGTGGTGACCTCTCTAATGTGTCTAATAGCCATACGGCAGTGTTTTATAGTCAGCAGTCAGGACCCTTTTGTCGAAAACAACGAGTAAGGTTTTATGTAAGGGTTGGGTTGTAATTTCCCACTTCTTTTTGAATCTGATTATGCAGGGCTGATTCACAACTATGGTTTTATCATTCGCACGGTCGTGCGATGCAGAGTATTTGTGCACCAGATCCTTCAGGCTGTCAAAATTGATTTTTAGGGTGTTTCTGACATTTAACGTTATACCTTTGACCTTCATGCACACTTTGTTGATGTTTGTTTTGTACGAGTAGGTCTTAGGTCCGGAGGAGGTGAATTCTATTATATGTTCATTCTTATCGAGTTTGCTGGTCAGATTACCCAGATAATCCCCAAGAGGCGGGTCTTCATCCCCCGGTTTACTCAGAAAAATCACAGAGTCGGTATCATGATACAAACAGAGGTCCTGGAGTTTATCCATAACTAGGCCTGGGCAGTGAACTTTGCTCCGTTCACGGAGTTTGTGGAGTTTTCTGCTCTCCGCGGAGCTCGCGGAGTGCAGAAAACTCCGCTTCGCGATGTGCAGCAGAGTTTTTTCCCCGCTCGCGATTGCGAACGGTAAGTTTGCGAGCGCTAGCTGCCGCTTGGGTAGAATTTCTACCCGAGCGGCAGGAATACCAGCACAAACTGCAGTTCGCACTGCACTCCGCCACTCGCGGAACTCCGCGTAGTTTTTTTGTAACTTCGCGGAGTTCCGCGTAGCAAAACTCTGCGAACTACGCCCAGGCCTATCCATAACCCCGTAAAGCTCTAGATGGGCATGTGCGGTCGTGAAGTACGCTATGGAGATGTTTATGTTGTTACACATTGTGGGGTACTCTTTTGTGTATTTCCAACACACAGCCGCGGTCTCGTCATCGATAAACTCGCAGCTGGACACCTCGTAACAAGGGGCAAAAAGGTACTTAAACAGCTCGTCAGGATCTGTTATCAAGGTCGTGTTTGACAGGTTTGTACGCTGTGCGAATTTTCCCCATAAGGAGTTGAGGCAGAGTTTGGCTAACTGGCGGAGGGCAGGGTTGACCTTTATCAAATGGGGGTGTAAACGTATACCCTCGTGAGCGTAGTAGTCGTCGATGTATTTCTGCTTTGTAGCCTGACTAGTACACCATTCGGGATACCCGGAGGCCTCCTGTTTGTCTCTGAGAAACAAATTAATGTAGGGGGCAAAGAGCCGTGTCGTGGTCCTCTTAAAATGCCACACTTCATGTACTCTCCCGAGCCTGTAGCCTTTCTCTAAGGCAGCTTGCACCTCGATGCTACACCAGGTCCCTGAGAGCATCCTTTGTTCATCAGTGTGTCTACAACCGCCAACCTCTTTAAACACTGCACATGTTCGACAGAGGGTGAACATCAGCTTACCATCGACTCTGTATGGTAACACTGGAAAGTAAAGCTGCCTTGGAGGATAGAGTTCGCATTCGACTAGCCCAAAGTTTTCGGAAAGGGGCATAAAGTCTCTATATATGATGGTGGGGTGCCCTAAGGGGTATACCTTCATTTTGTTTACAAATGGGTACAGACTGGTGAAATCGTAGTAATGTATTTTCTCACCCTCACCAATGGCCCTGTACAGCTGTATGGCATTTGTACGACCCCCGAATAAGGCGTAGCGGGGCTCCAAAGGTTGTGGTAAATCACGACTCTTAATGAAAGAGCAAAGGTCGGGGTCGGATGTTAGCATATCTAGCCACTCATGCTCCCATAGGGTTCTTATAGCAAAGCCACATTTTTCAACATATTGGGCCTTCATCAGAGTACGTCTGTGTAAGTGCTCAAATTTGGCACCCAGCAATTTGTTAAACTCATGGGGTTTGTAACACTGAGGACAACCATGGTAAAAACACCCGTTGTATTCAAAAGCAGTCGGAACCCCGTTAATCACGGCATACCCGTCCAGGTAATAGGGACCCAGGTGGTATTCGCCCCCCTGTAAGGCGTTTTGAATATGTATGTCTTCCTTCTCATAGACGTACATGCGCCATTGGATAGAGGGTATTGAATAACGTTTCTGTTTACCGTTATAGAGGTCTGGCGGTACTTTTTGGTCTTAGAAACATGTGTTTGTAGATGGACATACACATGGAGGCCAAAGTGATGTTTTGAAATGGGTCTATGTATTCGACTGTCTTTGTCATTTGAAGGGTCTTGGGCTTCAAAACCCTTACTTTCTTAGTCATAGACACCACAACGTCTCTGAAGAGGTTGCAGGTTTTTCGCAGGATCAGTACATCATCCTGACAATAAGCTTTCAACTCTGTTTGAAAATGAAACTCCTTTTCACGGTTTTCAGAGTACCATTGTAGAAAGCTCTCTTTCTCGGAAGGCATCATATATTGAACCCCGTAGCTGTCCGGAGGCGGCATGGGCCCCACATAATCCTGGTTCACCCAGGTGTTAAAAAAGTGTGGAAAATAACCTTTACACCCTGGGAAACCAAAGGCTTTCGGCAGCTTGCTCAATTTCATGGGCAGGAAATTCAGGGTGTCTATGAACCTTATTTGTAACTGTCCAGCCGTTAACAACATCAGCTTGGAACCCTGAGTGATGAGTTCTACTTGTACCTTTTCACGAATCATATTTTGTAAAATAAAGAATGAGTCGTATGCGTTTGAGTTATGGGCCAGCATGGTATACCCTTTGAATTTTTTTTGAATGAACGTGTTAAGGAAGTCAGCCACGCACGAGCGTCCTTCAAACTCCCAGCTGTCATTGGAAGTTAGATGGTCGGCGTAAATATAGTTAGGTTGGTGTACCCCCGTCTCTTGTGTGCACTCGATATCAAACACTATGTAGTCTTCGGTTTTGGTCTGTGGTCTGCCTTTAACCATGCAGCAACGGTGATTGGTTTCTGCCCTAAAAGGAGTCTGACACCGTGGGCATTTCATGCCTTTGCACTTGTGATCTGCTGCCACATACCGACCACACTCAAAGCAATCCATTTTAGGGATGCATTTAACAGCTTTGTTGTGAATGCTCAAGCAGTCTTAGTGACAAAACATCTTACAGGTGCAACACCTCACCTTCAGGGCGGCGTCTATGATGCAACCGTCCCTCTGACACATCTTACAGTGCATTTCACACTGATGATGTGCCTTAGTGTTGTATATGTGGTTGCAATGTGTGCACACGTACTTGTCTCCCAGAAAACTTTTAAGGTTCATGATACCGTAAAAGTTATTTTCGTGGTGAAGGACATATACGGTCTTGTTTTTCACACGTTCCCCGGTTGTAATGTACTTCCAAGAACCGTTGTGATAAAGAACTTTCACCGTAACGGCGAAATAGTTCTCAAAAAGACCTATGTCGCCAAAGCCGACCATGCGGTCTGGAGGTATTTCAAGAACCTCATGGGCTTCAGCCGCTCTAGACATGATGACAGAGTCGGTGGTGTTGCGCCCTATCAACAACCCCACGATGCTGGCCGCCAGACACGTGTTGGCTGCTCCGTTGTTAAAGTTGAGCAGCCAATGTTGTTTCTTACCAATTATCTTGCTGTATAGTACGCTCTTTAAAGGCCTGGAAACACCCCCCTCACAACCCCGTACAATGAGGGCTATGACTCTGAAAGTGCCATAGGCGACTAGTTCAGCCTTACTCTGTAAAAGCCTCAAGAGGTTTTCTAAAAATTCCACGGCGTCAAACACAGCGCATGATTTTCGTTTGGTGAACAAAGGACTGTCAAAACCCTGCCCCTGGAAGTGTAGTTGGAAAAAATCATTAGAACCCACATCGTGTAACAACCTTTCTATGAGTGTTTGCACAGCCTGATGTATGGCTAAAACCCCATGATCGGAGGACCTTATCTGGTGAAGGTTAACAAACCTAAACTCCTCGTAGTGTTCTGTAGTGTTAAATCGCTCTACAGTACGATTGTAGCTTCTAACACTCTCTAAAAAGACGTCCTCTGAATCCTCATCTTGAGGAATTTGACTTGTTGCAGAGTTCGCTGTTGTATCATTTTGGGGATTCTGGCTTAGCACGGGCTCTGTGGGGCTTTTAAGCCGACTTGTAGCACATATTCTGGCTTTCTTTAGTTTACTTATTAAAAGGCTGCGCTGCTTAGCGCTATTAGCCCACTTTTGCTTTTTACGGGCCCATGCTTTTCTAGGTAGCCTTACCCATCCTATCTGAACGGTATGGTTTGTACCTGTGTGCGACGTATTCATAGAGGCCTCTGCTACAGACACACCCCACGGCCCTTCTGTGTGTTACGGGTGTTGGAGTATTGCCGTTCTACCCTCGAGCCCTTCAAACGCCCGACCCGCGGTAGGTTCTCGCCTGAACTTATGTATTGGAGGGTGCGTGGTACTGATGTATGTGCTTCAGGCGCTGATCGTGAAACTGTATGACTTTGTTTGCGGGGCTCTATGTACTTTTTACGCCCGAGCAAACGTAAGAAGCGCAGGGACTTTATCAGTACAGTATGGACCTTACTGCTATATTTTGATTTGTGTGTACTTTCATTAATACCCGGGGCATGGGGGGTCTTTAGGGGTCGGCGTAGGCCTAGTCACGCCGGTATACCCCATATGTCTGACACAGTTGCTTGACACATTTGGAGGATCACCCTTTTACACCGGTCAACCATTTGCAGTATCTTCCACTGTGCCTCCATCTTGACCAGGTCCTCGCTACCCCCCATCCCCAATTTTAAGGTTGCGGTGTTCGCTCGGCGTTTTAGCTTTCTGACCGCCAGCTGTATATCTTTCACATGAGCCCCTAGTACCTCTTTTGGGTTTACAGAATCATATTGCGGCGGATTAGGGATGAACACCCCGCTTGGTTGTATAACGCCCTATAACATCCCAGGGACCTCTCTCACACCGTCCGCCACAACACCATTGTTGGAAATGGCCCTTTTTGCAGGGTCACCCCTAAACTTTTTGCCTGCCTCCTGTATTTTTGCTGACCTGTTTCTGTTGGTTTTATGACTCTGGGCACTTTACCACTGCTGTTCAGTGCTAAAGTGCATATGCTCTCCCTTTGTAAATATGTCTATGTGAATTGGTGTATCCCTGATTGGCTTATTTGGTTTACCTTTTAGTCCCTAGTAGTGTGGCCTGTGTGTGCCCAGGGCTGGTAAACCAAATGCTGCTGGTGGGCATGCAGCGCTGGTTTGCGCCACCCACAGAAGCAGCTTGTAAAGTGTGTCTCAGACCTGCCACTGCAGTGTCTGTGTGCAGTCCAGAACTGCCATCTTGGCTGTGAAGTGCACCCACTTCCCAGCCCCTGAACCTTCCCTTGGCATCTTGTAAGTCACCCCTATGGTAGGGTGCATTGTATGTGTAAGGTAGGACATGCCTTTGTATGTGTAGCATGTCCTGGTAGTGAAGTACACCCCATTTCGTTTTTCACTACTGTAAGGCTACCTGTTCCTCATAGGCTAGAATGGGCAGTTTGACTATTACATTCTATAGTCCTAACTGACCCCAGGAACATGGTAGAAAAACGAATTTAGTATGCCTGAGCTCAGAATATTAAAATACATCTTTTAGTGAAGTTTATTTTTATATTCTGTGTTTGAAAATACCACTTTTAGAAAGTAGGTATTTTCTTGCCTAAGCCTTCCAGTGTGCTCTGCTGTTATGTGTATTGGCTGTCTGGTTTTGGAGGGGCAGGGCAGGTTGAGTCAGACCTGGGTTGAATAGAGAGATCTGCATTTAGAGTGTGGGGAGGGGTGGCTCCTTGACCTGAATAGGGCTGTGCCTGGCAAGGTGAATGCTGGCTCCACCTCCTACTGTGTGTCTGCTAGCAGACCCCTCTTTCTGAAAGGAAGAATGCAGCCTGGTAAACAAAGTGCTCCAGGCCTGAGCAGAACTGGTTCTGGCTAGGTTCAGTGACTTGTAGCTTCTGAGAACAAAGACTTTTGGGGTATAAATATCTGTGCTCAAACCCCTACAATTTGTATTGCTTTGGATCTGGAGAGGAAACTCTGTCCGTGCCACTGGAGGAATCTGCAGGAAGTGACTGTCCTTGTGCTTGTGTGTTGTTTCTTGCACTGGCCTGCAGCAGTGACCACTGGACCTTGAAGAAGAGGAAAAGGAACTTTTGACAGAACTTTTATTTTTTGTTACAGCAATTACCCAAGGGCTAGGAAAAGAGCTAGCCTCCTGCTGGAGTCTCAGGCACATCTGACTCCACCACCAACCTCCTGCTTCCTCCCTGCGAGGATTGCTATCTGCTGATGAGGCTCCTGTGAGTTCCAGGGCCTCTAGTTTTGCTTCAGAGAAAAGAGTGCTGGAAATCGTCGCTAACGTATGTTTGCGAGCCGCTGCAGCCGAGAGCGCTGGAAAATCATCGCGCTGCTGCCGCTGGGTGCTCGCAACCCGAAACCATCGCTAACGCCTTTGTGAGCCGCTGCAGCTGAGACGCGCTGGATAAATCATCGCGCTGCTGTCGCCGAGCGCTCGCAACCCCTAAAGAAATCATCGCTTCAAGACATCGCTTGCGGACGCCGTGCGTCCGCCATTTTCATCGCATCGCACCGGATTTCGTCGCTCCTCGCGGAGCGTCATCTCTTCGCATCGCAACACAATCGCACAGCGCAACAGGATCGTCGCATCGACTTCTCCCTCGCGGCAAGAAAGTCATCGCATCAGCGGCCTAGCGTGCAGAAGTTGGTCGCAGTGTCTCCGCACGCATCACGCAGATCGGCGCATCATCCTCCCTTGCGGCAAGGATTTCAACGCATCGCCGGCCTCGCGTGCCGAGAATCATCGCTACCACTTCTTTGCGACATTTTGTTGGTTTTGCTACTAAACCCAGGTACTTTGTGAGAGAAAGGGTCGCAGAGACCACTGCTTTGAATTTGAACCTTATTTTTGCAACCTTTGAACTATTTTTTGACAGTCCTTCAACAGCCATCCTATTTTTGACAGTCTTATGAGAGAAAGGGTCGCAGAGACCACTGCCTTGAATTTGAACCTTATTTTTGCAACCTCTGAACGAGAAAGGGCGCAGAGACCCCTGCCTTGAATTTGAACCTTATTCTTGCAACCTTTGAACTATCTTTGACAGCCCTTCAACAGCTATCCTATTTTTGACAGTATTGTGGCTTTTACAGTTATTGGTCTTGTGATAAATCTGCCTTTATATAAAGATACTTATTTTTTATAACTACTTGTGTGGTGTCCCTCTGTAGTGTTCCTCACTGTGTTACTGTGTATGGTCATAAATGCTTCACACCCTGCCTCTGAGATAAGCCTACCTGCTCGTGCTACGTTACCACAGGGTTGAGCAGGGGTATCAAGGAGGGTAGCCCTCTTACTCTGACTTAGGAAGAAGGGTCCCTACTTGGACAGTGGCCAGCCATTGCCAACTAGAGACCCCCATTTCTAACAACCATTCTGTAACGGAGGGCCCGGTGGGATCATGGAAACAGGGTCCCAGTGCGAACACCCTGGGGCGGCCGTGGAAGGGTCCTCACTAAATACGACCTCCAAACTCTGATCTGGACAGTCGCCCCAGCCCGTACTGTTAGCGTCGTATATTGATGGGGGTGATGTGGGGGTTACACTGGACGCAGGGCTGGTTGGGTCATACGCTCCTGGAGGGGGGATAGGGGACATAGGGCACGGGGAGTGTAAATGGCGGTCGAAATAATCGAGGGTCCTAGCGGTGAACGAATATGTCGGGGATGGGGTCGGGTGAATGTGTAACCGGCATATGCAAATCCCCATTGTACGTGTTAGAAGGCCCCTCGTGCACTGCTTCTGTGGGTCTATCAAAGCTGTCTACCAACCCTGTCAGTGCCTTGAGACACCCGCTGCTGGCGGTATAAGGTGCTCCTAAGGGTTGAGCATTTTCAGGCGCTGAGTTCCTAAGCCCGTCAGGAATGATTATAGACGGTTTTGGGGGCTGGTCTAGGGGGAGCTCCTCTATCTGTGCCGCTAGACTTTTTGAAACTACAGAGGGCTTCAGAGTATGGGAAGGGTCCTGCGGTGTAATGGGTTTGATTAAGGGCCCTTCTACTGTTTCTACTTGTAACGCCGGGACCCCTTGCTTCTTCTTAAGATATTTTCTTGAGAGACGGTTCACTGTAGGGGCTTGGGGCTGCAACAGCTCTTCTGCAACCGGCGTCACAGCCACTTGCCCCTTAGAGATCATGGGGGTAGAGGGCTCCTTCCCCGGCGTAACAACATTTTTTAATGAAAGATCTAAAGGAGTAGTTTGGGGTTCGGGGCCCACAGGTTTCTTCTTCTTGAGATCTAAAGGCGTTGTTTGGGGTTCAGGGACCCCAGGTTTCTTCTTCTTGAGGTCTAAATGGTCTGTTTGGGACTCTGGGAACACCTGATTCTTCTTCTTGAGGTTTAAAGGACCGTATTGGGGCTCAGGGTCCATCTGCTTCTTCTTAAGGGAGGGTTTGTTCG
Organism: Calotriton arnoldi; assembly: GCA_963921515.1. Classification (NCBI taxonomy): domain Eukaryota; kingdom Metazoa; phylum Chordata; class Amphibia; order Caudata; family Salamandridae; genus Calotriton; species Calotriton arnoldi. The sequence goes on from CAWUFW010006292.1 coordinate 37,770, forward strand.
AGATGAGATTCCCTTTTGAGGCCTGGAGAGGGTTCATCATGTTGGAGGGGTGATTGATTTGACATTTCACAGCTGTGCTGGTTCTCTGTTGGATGTGTGTATAGTATGACCACAGTTTGTCCTAGCGTACACGCCTACTCACACATTTTGCTGCAGGCACGGTGTTCTGGACTGTCTTTGTGATGTCGCTTAACGGTGTCGCAGACCTCTTAGCCTTACACGTATCTTCTCCAGTGTCTTTTGACCGGCTCCTAGAATGTAACATAAAAAAATATATACATTAGAAAAAATAAGGAACCACAGACACCCCACCGCCACAATAATTTCTACACGTCCCCTTTATACAGCCGGTACTACATGGCGGTGGCCCCTTCTGATTGAGAGAATAAAACCTAGAGAGTTATTTTTTTCGTACCCTTTTGTAAAAAACCACACCTGTTAGAGGTCTTTTCCCAGCTCCTTTCTTTGTCACCGCTCCCTTTTTAAATGCTGAAGCTTTCCTTTTTAGCGGCCTTTCTTTTGTTCGCGGCTCTGCAGCCTCTTGCACATACCCGCCGTCCGTGCATGACTCCGCTGGCCCTGTAAAGAAAAAAATAAATCACATTTACACTATAAACCAGGCCTTAGCAGTCCCTTCTGAGGAGCCCTCCTGCAGTTCACTGCTGTGGTTTTGGCCTAACACCCCGTAAGTCTTAGACAGTTTAAAGAACACGGGCATTTTTTTATTTACCTGTAAGAACTGTGTTATCCTGCACACTCAACGCCGCGCCTTGAGCCTCCATGTAGCATTCTAGACCGTCAAGAGCTAGTTGTAGTTCGGTATCATAATCTATAAAATCATATATACCTGAGAATACCATTAGAAAAACAGGGCTTCTGAGACACTGTTGTGCAAAAACTACTCAGAACTATACAACTCTAAATACATATACCTGGCTGCAGGGCGCGCATTTCTTCATCTGTGATCGTTAATTCCGGGAGGGCCTGTGGCTAGATCAAACACAGCTGTTTTAAAACTAGCGCTCATAAACATTGCATTACCGTTTGTTACATTCACCTTAGCAAACGTAAATACATATTACATAGAGACAAGCATCCTTACATAGGGTATACGTCAAACAGTGTCTAGGAAAATGTTACATAGGCCATAGGTGTATAATTTGTAAGAACAACTATTCAAACTCACGGGTACACCCCCTTAGTTAAAGTTTGGAGAAGCACATACTCAAAATTGTAAACAACCCTTTGCATTGCTGCATACTTTTTAATAATAAACTATGGCTTCTAACCACATGCCTCACCCCATGTACACTAATCTAGGCTCTAATCTAAACTAGCCATTGTGCAGGGGGTTCTTTACACCTCTTTAATAACCACAGCGCCAGGTTAGGATTTTAACTTATAAACTGCAAGTAACAGAAGGATATAGCACTGAAACACAATGAGTCGCGCCGCCCTTACATTATATACACACTATGGGCTGCATGGTATACACGTTATGCATCATGCATATAGGCATAATTGTTGGTTGCAAGGGCCGATGTATCATGTGCTTTTAGAAAAGAAAAATAAGCATACATAGACAGAACCCACGTAAGACACCATCCTGCTTATCAGTGTTAGGGAGAGACGCTCTATAACGTTAGAAACGTGCCGACAACCCCTACGGACCACATGATGGACCCAGATTATAATTTTACAAACAGAATGTTGTTAATAATGCCCCTGGTTATAAAAGAAAATACCCCAGCCTTATACCGGTAACCCCTACACACAAACCCCTTGATCATTGTTCAAGCCTCTACGTCGGCTCAACAGCCTGGGATTCTGGGTACCTTCCCTTAATCTCTCCATGCCCACCTAAAATGAATGTGTGCTTATGTAACATAACCGGTGCTCCTAAAAGCTCTCCAAGACCTTCGGGTCGAGTTTGCGCTATATAAATATACCCAATATAAAAAAAGGAAAAAAAACAAAATAAAAGCCACAGGGATGCTGCTAAACGCTCCCTGCGGCTGTAAATACATTTTTATATTTTTATTGTTGGCCCTTGGGGTTGTAAACCGGCGCACCACCGCAGTGGAGGAATCCCTGCAGGGAACTGCCTCTCCGTGTTTGCGAGGGCTGGGCCCGCCCCTCCGTGATGTCAGGGGTGTCCCCGTGATGATATCACGGAAGGGGCGTTCCCGGACCACGCAGACACGGAGAGGAAGCTCACTGCGGCCATGACGCCGCCATCTCGAACCACGTGGGGTCCAAGGAATGCTTCCAGTCGCCCCAACCCACAGAGCAGCGCCTTCGGTAAGCGAACTCTGTAGGGTTGGTTACTGTATCTAGGGCCACGAGTCCCACATCGCGCATAGGCCCTTCGGGGGCCTGGAGCCCCATATCGCACCTCGCCCCGGAGCCCCCCGCATGGAACATCGAGGGCTCTGGGGCCCCCGTTTAAAAGCTCTTGGGGCCTCCAGCCCCCACACCGGAACCGGTCTCACCAGCCCCCCACAGAGCCCCAACACGGGACAGCGAGGGCTCTGGGGGACCTAATTTAAAAGCCCTTGGGGGTCTCGAGCCCCACACCACTGCCGCACATGGCCCCACAACCCCGGAGCAACGCACGGCTCACAGCGGGTCTTTTATTTTAAAATCCATTGGGGGTCTGTAATACCCGCCTTGCGCCGTAGGCCCACATCGGACCCTGCCAGATACCCCCCAGAGACCCGCCCGGAACACGGCGATCTCTGGCGCTTGTATTTAAAAATCCGACGGGCCGTCCTCAACAGCTTTGGGCCCCATAAACACGCAGGCATCCAGAGCCCCACCAGGACCTCGGAGTGCTCTGGGGCCTCCTTTAAAATCCGCAGGGGCCTCGCGCACACCGGTCCGTGCCTCACCCTATCCCTCAGCCTGTCAGGGTCACAACGGCCTCTAAGGGGGGCATTATTTTAAACCTCAGGGCCTCCGGCCCCCACCCAGGATCATGCAAGCGGCATCAGCACCCTGACCCCAGAGCACCGGTCATTCCTCAATGTGCTCTGGGGTCGTAAGCACCTACTTCAGGGCCTGGGACCCCACAATGGCCCATGCCTCCGTCGTCCCCAGAGCCCCACCTGTCCCTCAGAGGGATCTGGGGTTACAGGGTTAACTCTGGGGCCCCGGTGACTCCAACCCCACGCCTGACCATGCCACACAGCGTCGCAATCCCACCATGCCTTGGACAACGACCCCAGATGTCATGCCTGCGCCATAATGAAACCCCAGCACCCCTGCGTTCTTCAAGGCATAGAGCCATCCAAAGAACCCACCACAACAGGATACCCCACAAAGGACACATCATGGTGAGTACAAAACTGTATTATTTATTTCTTTTGATTTGTAAACATTGTATATTATTTAGGTGTGCGCTGACAACCTTACAGTACCACACATACCCTGTAAAATGTTTCTAGGGGTTGTAAAATATATGGTTACCGCTGCATGCACCCTACTAAGGCCTCTGCATTATGCAGCTTAAATACACACCTCTGCAACCTCTATGCTGACCCCTAAACCAACAATCACATTCACTTTAAATGCCTGCACACATCATTGAAAAAATGTTTCTATAAATTGCATAATCTTAAGGTTACAACTCTGTGCCACAGCCAAAACCCCTCGCATTATTCACGTTAAATACGCACCCACAATGCTTTAAGCCCCCCTTTAAAACTTTAAGACAACCCCTAGGTGTCACCCCCAAACACCCACCAGTATTCACATTAAATGCAAACCCAAATTGTATTAAGTAACATTTAAAACTACTACATTATTCCACCCCCATGCCTCTAAAAATATTCGCATTAAGCATCCTACCACCCCCGCATTAAGCATTAATTAAAACATTGTGAACACAATCCTACACAGCGCTAGGTATCTTTTTTAAAACTACAACATTTTTCACCTTAAAGACACGCCCCTTGCGCTTTGCGCCCTTTTAAAAACTTAAAATGACAACCGCATTTGTCCTCAAAACATCCAACATTATTCACCTTAATCAGCAGACCACAACTCTTTAAACATTCATTAAAACAGCATGAACACCATCCTACAAAGCGCAAAGTACCATTTAAAAATACACTCATGTTCACCTTAAATGCATTCCCCGCCAATACTTTAAATAAGCCCATAAATACTTAAGCCTACAACACATCGCCGCCCCCTTATTTATTTACCTCCATTAGAGCACAGCATGCGGCATCAATCTGTGAGAAGTTGCTCTGCTCCATTATTCCCTTTAAATTCCTGGGCTGGCCTGGACCACTGCAAATCCCCCAATAAACAGTTCCAAATGGGCTTTTGAATGTCTGTTTGTGCTGGAACCTAGAGTATGCTTTTTATACTTGTCCAGGCATGCTAATTAGAAGCCCCTCACCCTTTAGGGTGGGTAGGGTTTAAAACCAGGTACTGTGTGGTCATTGGAGGACCCCTTTTCAGAACGTCACCTTGTTTGTTAGATACACCTTTATCATTTGCCATCTGCTAACCTCGCCAGAGCCACTGTCTTGGGAAGAGCTGCGTAAAAGCTGCTTAAACCCATCTCCTGGGAGGGATGGCTCCGGCTGAAGTTTGGGGACATGATGAATGACCAGAACCGTGCTTGCTGTGGGTGACATTTTTATAACACCCTAGTGTACTATACCATTTGAGGCTCATGGGAAGTTTGGGACTGCGCTGTTTAGTTTTTTCCCTTCGCAGCCCTGCTCTGGTCCTGTGTACCTTTAGCATTTGTCATCTGCTAATCATACCAAGCCCCTGCGTGGGAATCTGGGGATCAGTTTCAAGGTTTTGAGTTTTTGGCTTCCCAGCATTGTCCTATGTGTAAGGGGCTGTCTGATTTATAACAGGTCATATGTTACCATGTTTCTCATGGAAAGTTCTGGCTCTACACACGGCTTGGTTTTTTTCACTTCTCACACCCTTCTGGTGGGCATTGGTTTGTTATTTTATAACAGGACTTGCATCATCCTATTTTTCAGAACTGCCCTGGGAAGTTTGGGACTGGTCATTCGTCATGTCCCCAAACTTCAGCCCTGCTCTGCTCAGGACTGTTGTCATTTTATCACTTTGACACCTACATGCGAGAGCCCTGCCTGGAAAACTGGCCTTTTGTCCTTGTGCTTTTACATCGTGACTTGTGATGCTTACAAAGGATTCCCCCTCTAACATTTTACAGCTGCACCCCACCCCTTTTCAGCCCCATAACGGTTAGTTTTCTGCCACCAGCTCTGGCGGGGACGCAATTCAAATTGCCACAGCTGTTTCTAAAGAAAGACACTTTTTAAAAAAACACCTCTGCGCAGCAAACCACGGTGTTAGAAACCCTGGCTGACGTGGGGGTTGGGGAACTTGGGGCCTGCCTGCTCATTCACAGCTTCAGCTCAGCTTGCCCAGGCAACATCTGTCACAGCACTGCAGTCACCGTTTTTAAAACATGCCCAGGCATTTCCCTCTTACACAAAGGCTCTTTATGCGCACACATTTAGGGACACGTTTTTTTACATAACCCTAAATACACTGCTAACCTAACACCGCCTTCAACACATGCTCACACTCTGACACAAACCCAGTGCCACACCCCCAGCTCAGCTCCGGTTAGGGCTGTCACACATACATTATGTCCACATGTTTTTTGCGCACGAACTGTCACTTTTAAGGACACGCACGACCTGTCACTTTTAAGGACACGCATGATGAGCAAAGGTATCCTGGTATACTACTTCTCTCCTTCAACTAGGGAACGAGATGGAAACTCCCCTCTGCAACACCATGGACTAACCAACCTTTCCCTCAAACCTTGAGCTATGACAGTGACCTTTCTAATGCGACCAGGCCTTGCTTCATACTCCTCACATTCTGGCTCCCCTTTCGGCTATGTAGAAAAAAGAATCCCTTGGTGGAATAATATACATACACACTTCATACAAAGCTCAAACACACAAGGCGGATATATGATCTATATATTACACCAAAACAAACCTACCAAAGCCTCTAGCCCATGTGGTAGAATTACACAAGCAACAGTTGCCTTTTTGCTATTAAAAATATATACTTTATTAAAATATCTGTGTCACAATATTATTAGAGCATTATAAAAACATTTATAAAAACACAATTTTTCAAGTGTACAATTATTAAAACAAAAATCTGACATTCATTACAGACCCCACATACATATATCTACGCAACCTCATTTACTTAGAGAGAAACACAAAGACAATTCATTTTGTCATGAAATAACATATCCATTCAGAACATTTCTTTGACTAGTCCTAAGTATAATCAATTATTGTAGGGTAGACTTGTTCCACGGATTATGTTTACAAAGGCGTCGACGCGTTTCGATGGCTCTAGTGTTTTTCCATCTTTATCAAGACAATCATTGATCTCTCTATTGGCACTGTATGGTTGCCATTAATTCCAAGTCCTTATTTCATTTAGCTTTTTTTATATCAACGAACTTTTAAATCTGTACATCTGCTTGGCATAAATCCAGCTTGCGGTCCCCGAACATCTGACAGCATTAATTATCTCCCTCGTCTCTAGAGTTTCCTCCTTAGTTCTAGGTCCCTTCGTATTGTTCTTATCTTTTTCCAGTCCGTTTTATATTTCTTCATTCGAGTCTGTATATTCCTGGCATTTCGCTAGCCTGGTATCCGATATATGCCCCTTCGTACTGTTATTATCTTTTTGTAGTTCGTTGCGTGTTTCTTCGTTCGAGTCTGTGTATTCCTGGCAGTTCGCTAGCCTGGTATCCGATGTATATATTTAAAACTTTCCAGAAGTTGTATATAATTTAAAATCAATTTCAGTCGGAAACGCTATTCACCACACCGCTCACGGGCACCTAACGTCTCCACAGGCCTGAAATTTAAACACGAATTTGACTATGATATGGCTGGCCACTAAAGTTTTCTGTTGGCTTGTTGGGTGTGGGTGTCTCTGCTCGATTTTCTGCCTGTTTGTTTTATCATTTAAGTTAGGCATGCCGAATCGGTGACCTGTTCAGTATTTCCTTACAGCTTGTTGGAATGGGACCAGGAGTTTTATTAAAGGCTGATCGAAGTATGCTACCCCTCACCAATTGTACAGTCCCCTATTATCTTGGTGCCCATTATAGAACGGTGTGGAATCTGCATGGACTTCAGCACATACTAATATATTTTGGGGTGTTTCGGTAACACATGGGATGACATAGCAGCACGGGGTCCTAGTTATGATGTATGAGTAGTGTTGAATTTACATTGGCGCCAGAAGATGACACGCAAGATGGCTGCCACACCCATCACCAGTACAAGTCTCCTTCCACTGGGACTCAGTTTAGCGGCGGAGGAGTTCCCATGGGGACTGGATCTTCATGTCCGTTTTATTGTTTATTTCCCTCTCTTTTATCAGTTCCACCACATCGCACAAGTCTGGTGGGTAATGCAGCTCGCCAACTTCCTGGGATTGAGGGGCCTTCCCCAGATATCTCCCGAAATTCGTTGTTTTCACACCAGATGTCTATGTATAGACACATATGCCACCACTCCCGCCCCTCCCCCACACACAACAATGCGCTCCCCACCCTGCTTCACGCGCGCGCACACACACACACACTGATGCTTCAGCGATGCTCGGGTAAATAAGAGTATATAAATAGATAAATGCAAATACGGTCCTCTCTCCTTGACCCCCGTGACCTCCCTCTTGAGGTCTGCTTGATGATGGACCAGTGATTCCCTCCCACACCTGCCACCCTGGAGAGGGGGCTCTTTGAGCCGCTGCTATTTGCGTCACCTGTGCTGTGTCTTTGTGTTCCAGTGCTAAGAGGCCAGGGCGCGTAGAAATTGCCCAAAACTACCTGCTTGTTGAAGAGCTATATAATTAATGTAAAACCCCAGTTCCTATTAAAGGCATCCAATGCTGCCTCCTTGTAATGCTTCTTCCTTGCTCTTTTATAACATTGTACACAAACATCTCTGCGCTTTTTTTTGTTTTTTTTAGGGTTTAATGAAGGCCTGTTGATTCGATTGGACTTTTTTTTAATTTGTATTTTAGGGGTGTGTGGGCAAATAGCGTAAAAATACTAGTTTCTCGTTACACACTCTATACTCGTCCTTCTTTTGTTGTAGTGTGAGGCTGCTCACTTGTCGCCATCTTGTGTCGTACAGTGTTAAACTTAATGGCTCGCCTCTGATCACAATCTCCAAGTTGTGCTTTTAGATTTTGGCCTGTTCGGTTTGTGTGACACCGGTGTTGGTGGCACTTTCGAACCCAAAAGAGCACACCCCTTTGACTCTTTTTTTCTTTTTCTTTCCTCCTTTACAAAAATACAATCTGCCTTTTGCAGCCCTGCAGGACACAGACTCGGTGGAGCCAGGTGGCCCTGCCCATCAGGGGAGCTTCCTGGCTGCCAGGGGGCAGGCCGTGGTTGCACTGCTGGAGTCTTGATGGGGAGCTTTTGATGTACGATGTAAAAAAAAAAGTGACAGCGGTTCTTACTAAGTATTTATGGATACATATTCGTTTAAATGTTTGAGGATGACGTGAGCTTTGATGGTGAGAAGATGTAAAGTTGTGGTTCTGTGTGATATTTCTACACACTGTGCTGCAGCTGGACAGATTACATTGTGAGTTAGGCCTGTGCTCTTCAACCTCATCCCCGGAGAGCGTAATAAAACCTACAGTAAGAATAGGTTTTTTTCCTTGGGGGGTGGGGTTTAACTCGCACACTTGGCCCTGGGGTGTGGCAGTATAGTTTGCGCAATTTCCGGGCAGGGCCGGTACGTCTCTGCATTCTCCCGGTGCACTGCAGGCCCTGGGGTGTTCAGACCAGAATGATCAACCATGATGAGCCCAGGGGCCTATCGGACACCTCAGCAGCCCCATCTGTGAGCTCCCCTCAGTGTTCTTTCTATACACAAAGGAGGCACCCTCAGCTTGTCACCTCGAGGGCATGGCCAGGGCCCCGTCTCCCTGCCTTGCAGGGGACGGGCCCCGTAAGTATTCCTTACGCCATGATCCACCCATGAAAGGCCGCGTGTGCCATTATATTCACGGCCTGCTGCCGTGAGCGTTTGGCTCAACATTTTTGCGAGAGCTTATTTCGTTTTCCAGTACAACTATTTTACAGAGAGATGCGTGCATGCAAGGACATTCGCATAGTGCGTGGCAGGGCAACAGACTAGCCCCCAGAGAGGCGGCGCATGAGCGGTTGCCCCTCAGAGGCGGGTGCCTCTGCCTTCTACATTGGCCTGCACTGATCAGCACTTTTGGGGTGCTAGCAGGCGGGGGGGTGTCAGATGGTGCATTGATTGATTGGATCTATATGGTCATTGTTCAGTGTGGTCCTGTTAGACTCTAAGTTGTTGACTCCACTGGTGGGGCCCAGTCTCCTTGAGGGAGCTGGGTAGGGGGGCAGTTGCATTATCAGCGGAGGGGATCTACACTACATGTGAGCAGGTAAGGCATAAGAGCCATTAAGTTTTCTGGAAAAGTCAACACAGAGAGTGAATGGAACATATTTGTCTAAAGCCACTCCTGCTGGTATCTTAATATGGGTGCACTGGAGGAAGGGATTCGGATACTGCACCATGTAGTAAATTTACGTAGCTCCTCTGTTGGTGGAAAAAATCGAGAAAGCATTGTATTAGCCAGTAGGCCGGGCTTTAATGTGGCAGTCATCATCAGAAGGCTAAAGAGCAGAACTGGCTGAGACCAGCTGGCTTGTAATCCACAGGCTTGCACACATACTGCTTATCACATTAAAGCCTGTCCTGTTAGCTTTACCGGCGAGGGGGAGCAAAACTGGCAAAAAACTATGCCTTTGCCTTTATCGTGCACAGAGAAGACTTAATGTGACAGGCAGCGCAATGATCGAGTGTACTTTTCAAATGCAAAATAGTCCCTCGTGCAGGCCAAAGCTCTTCTAAGAAGGCGGAATGATACTTCAAAAGCATAAGGCGAGATCCAAAGCTCATTCAATTTACAATTAGTAACAATAACACCGCTGAGTTATGAAGTCAGATGTAAATGTCGGTTAAAAGTATTAGGGGGCTGATGGTGGTAATGAAAAGGTAAATCCGGACCCTTATGGGTGTGTGGGGGAATACTGGCTTACCAGTAGCCCTTATCTCCCTATACGTAGTGACCACGGTTGCGTTTGCCCCTGCAGAGTGTAAGCTGCCGCGCGGTATGAGATAATTAACCCCTTTGAAAGAGCACTGGCTGGCACACGAGCACACGTAGCTCAGGGCACGACACACGCTTTGTTGTCACGACCCATGGTCCCTGCTTGCAAACACATGTGCCTAATGACCACTTGCGTGTAACAAGTCCCACTAGTTTTGTCCAGTCTTAACTGGCCGTACGTCCACTTTCCCTAAGGAAAAGCGCCAGGCTGCAAACATCAGTTGCACTGACCCGTTTGTATGTGATGACCCCGTCCGTCCCCTTCACAGCGCGCCGTGGCCACAGGCAGTGCTATAAGTTCCCAGAGGCAGTCATGAGCGTCTCGAACAGAAACGCTTTACTGAGCTAGTAGTTTAGAAAAGGGCGATTTGCATTCCATAGGAGCGAAGAAGGGTAGGGGCCAGGGAGGGCTGCGGGTGTATATTTCCAGGCTTGTTGTCTCTCAGTATAGGCGTTAACAGCTGCCTTGAACGCAGGGAAAGAATGAAGAAACAAATACACACGGAACTCGTTTTCCGGCGGCTTACTTGTTGGTTTCGCAAAACTGCCCAAATGCCTACGTTTTGCTCAGACCCAGAGATGAAGCATAAGCAAGGCCCTGGTGTCCTGATAGATTGTAACTTCATTGCATCTTGTTCCGATGCTTTAGTCGCAGAAAGAAACACTTCTTTTCTCGAGTTCGCAGCTGAAATCGAATCGGTGGCCGTCTGCCTTGAGCAAGTCCATTTCCTGTGGACCCTCACTTTACAAGACCTCGTTAAATAATGCGCCCCGCCTCTGTGGCGATAATCACACTGTGGGTGACATCATATAAAGTTAGCGGGCTGGTCAAGGGCAACACCGCATGCAGACTCAGAATTGGCTTTTCTTAAAGCAAATGGCCATGAATTGCCGAATGGAACGGCGTGGTTAGTTTCGAGAGGGCTAAGGCCCCCGCACTATATTTTTTGATTACTCCGGGACCTGGCCCACCCGGGGGCTGATTAAAACGAAGCGCGGGAGACCGCGCTTCATTTCTTTTTTATTAAATGCTTTTTTGGGGGCCTGGGGGTCCCTGTGGGACCCCCTGAGCAGGCCTAGGGGATCAGGGTGTTTCTACCCTGCCCCCTTTTCTTGTTTTTTAACCTTTATTTGACTGTTTTATTGTGACTCAGTTACCGAGTCACAAGATGGCTGCCAACACTTTCTGGTTTGGAGTGTTGGCAGCCAATCAGAATTAAGCTCGTGCTCGGGAGGATTCGCGACTCCTCCTCGGTGCTCAGATAAATAAATTTTTATTTTTTGAATTTCTCAGCAACTACTGAATGGATTTACACCATTTTAAAAAAAAAGGGCGCTTTCTGAACCAAGAGCTACCTTTTTGCCAAATTTGGTGTAATTCCGTTCAGCAGTTCAAGCTGTAGCCTGTTCCAAAATTTCCTATGGAAATTAACATGGGGAAAATGTGTTTTGGGACCCCCCTTTTTTCTCGGCCCCCGCTTTACGAATCACCCCGAAACTTTCAAGACAGGAGCTGACCAGAGCTGGTCATTAGTTTGGAAGATTTCGCAAAGATTCGTCAAACGGCGCCAAAGATATTGGCAAAAGAAAAAACGCTTTTTGAATAGAAACAAGGTCTGACTCCGGGACTTTCTATCTAGAAGCCCATTGGCGGGCAACCTTTTTAAATAAAGTGTTTCCAGCTAAGTAAATTATCGAGTATATTGCCTATGATTAAGGGTGAATTCCGAAACGCGTCAGGCGTACTCTTTGGTCGAGGTGCAGGCGGCGCCCACGGAGGATTACGACCCCCCGAGTGCACCCTCGCTTGCTGAGCAACTATTCTATGATATATATATGTTTGTGTGTGGCTTCAATAAATTAAGAAAAATAACCCATCAGTGTGCGCCTCGTGTACGGCCCTCGAGAAGGGCCATCAAGGAGGAATATATATATATATATATATATATATATATATATATATATATATATATATATATATATATATATATATATATATATATATATATATATATATATAATACCCTTTCAGGCATAGAGTGATGCATAAATTATGCAAAAAAAAAGGAGAGAACTCTGGGTAATATTTTATGCAACGCTGATCATTCATTTCTAGTCTATCCCCATATTAGTCTTTGGCACTTCGACTGTCCCCCCCCCCCCTGTCTGTTTCTAGAGTGACTGGCATACTTCCTGAGAGGTGATGTCCACACCCGCCGCCCTCCAAAGGGTTGGGTCAACCTCGAATCACTCCCAATCATGGTCACTACATTCCACTTTATCCCTGCTTCCCTTCCCTTTTCATCATCAAATAAAAGCCTCACTGTCAACCATACTCTACGCAAAGACTACAGCCGTTTTCTGCTCTGTACTTTCAAGAAACCAGTCATATGTTATCAAACACTGGTCCCCTCACCTAACGATGATATTTTCACCTCCTTGCAAAAAGGGGGTCCACAAGTGCTTAACCATCCAGGGAGTGGCCCTGCTTCCCTGCATGGAGCAGTAGGACAATTACTTGCTCCGGTGACACCCACTCTACCATTGCAACCAATTCTTGGACTCTGCTTCTACTAGCTTCGTCCTTGTTCTTTCTTACTCACATTGGCTTGAAGTTTTTCACCAAGGATCATTTGAAGACAAACTCTCAGTCTGGTTTGAAATCAGCCTTCTGTAGAAAATGCAGCAGTTCTTTCCATAAAACAGCTTCCACTCCGCAGTCTGTGCCTTCAATATACATTTCATTGATGGAGGCAATACCTTTTTAATAGGACCTCTCAAAGACCACACTGCTAACACTAAAGTTTATACTTCCTCCAGGAGCCGGCTACACTACCAACCAAAGAAAATTTGATCACATCGAACTAACTCTAAATCAAATCTGGTAGCTCTAATGTTAAGCTGCCATTTACATTAGAACCTGTTTCATGTTACTTTAAACTTGCCTACACAGTAAATAACCTTACAATGGCACAAAGCAACCATGTACCCTGAGTTCAGCAATGCCCAGAATTCAAATCCAAAAATCTCAAAGAATCCTCCTGTACACAGACCTACCCATTGCATGCTCCCAGATTATGAAATGACACATCTCCGCACCTAAAACTTAACAACACTATAGTGATTCAGATAGGATCTCAAGAGTCGCTTTGTAACAGTTTTTTTCACACCTTAATGTTTTCCTTTTATCTCCATACACCGCCATAAATTGTTTTTCTGCATTCTGAGAGCATCATCTTTTGTCTCTGACTGAGTAGTTCACCGATCCCTATCTCTAGACACTCCCTGTGGCTTAGTCCAGCACTGTAGTTATCTCTCCTCTGTGACCTGTACACTTGAACAAAGAAATTAATCTATTGCCTTAGACACCCCTGGGACCGTATGTCCTAGCACTCCCAAATGTGTTCTGGGTAAGACCAGCTTTGCCTTGGCCATGCTTTGCCTGACATTTTGAGCAGTATAATTCTTCACCATTCTTCACTACCCACGGAGGCAGTTATTCACAAACATTAGCTTCCTAGCCTCTTCCTGGGCTGCTTTTTGTATTTGAAGCAAAGCCCTGATGTCTTCACAGAGGTGAAACTCGCCCACTCATTTGAGTGCTTCTTTCCGAGAGCTAGTATTAAAGTGCCTACTTACACTCTGTACTTCTTCTGGAACTCATTCCAGCTGTCCTCTTCTGTCTAGGCAGTGCCATGCTTTGGCAGCCCAGCCCCCCACCCCCTACACTTTATGCCGACACTTCTTATCCCCCTCAGAGTTTTCTCTGGCTGACAGTTACTCTCCTCTGCTTGCCTTGGTCCTTTCCTGAACTCTTCTTCAGACACCGGGGTCCTCCGCTCCCGTTCTATTTATTTAGGGAGGTAGTTGAACGGCCTAACAATTGACAGCAGGCACCCCGTCATGTCTGGTGCTTGCCTGCTCCGGCAGGCTGAGGGAACCGCACTGTGGCGTGACAGTATATGCCACCCTGGCCTCAAGTCAATGCCTCCGCCACCTCCATGTTGCCATTTAAAGAGAGATCTTTAGACCCCACTATAACCCCCTGAAAAAGGCTGCAGTGTAGTTATGCTCGACTTCCCATTCCATGACCCTGACAGAATATTGGAGTGTAGAGGGGTATCTCGGGCATAATAATTGTAACTGTATTTATACAGCGCTTACTACACCTGACCAGGCGTTGAAGCCCTTATCGGTGAGTAGCACGCTACTCCGGAATTAGTGGTGTATTAGTAGAGGGAAATGTAAATTGTTATTGGGAGTGGTGGGAGTGGTAGACATGTGAGTCTGCTAGTTGGATGAATAGGATAAAAGGTGGATAGAGGAAGAGTTTAGAAAGGATTATTTGGGAGGTCATAGTAGTAAAATAGTTTTAGTATGAGTCAGAGAGCCTGTTAGCTGCATGAACAGTATAAAGGATGGATAGAGGAGGGAAGAGTTTGGAAAGACTTGTTTGGGAGTTCATAGACGTAAAAGAGGTCAGACAGTGGCGGTAGGAGATACTAAGTATGTGTCACCCACACGCGCTGTTCCAAAGGGGTAAGAGGGTGATTATTAGAAGAAATATTCAGTGCTCAGAGATAATAATAAATAATAATAGTAATATAATTCTATGAAGCAATAACTAGAATGTATGAATGCACTTGCTATTTTAAAAGGGTCCTTCCTGAAAAACACCTTATAGGTGTATCTACATACATACACATTTTTTTTTATATGTATCCATTTTGCTGACAATTATTAAGTTTATAGACGGACATGTAAACCTGAAGGAAACACTCTGGCACTCGCTGCAACGTAGAAACTTAGTTAAAAGCTACTTCCTTTAACCGCGATACCACACTGCCACCCCCTCAGGGATTTCCAGGCCACTTGAAAAGAGACGAAGATCTAAGAGATTCCATTCTCTCATGATCACCCTCCCCCATACAACTGATTCTCTTTTCCAATATTAATCATTTCCTTCTGAGTTTACAGGTGAGTATGTCTATATGTGTACATATATATAGTTTTGTGTCGTGGTTTACATACCACACAACAGCTAACAGCAAGACAGGGGAGGGTGCTGCTGTGTACTTCTGCTATCACTATGTTCTTCATTGCTCTGTGCTTTGTCAGCTGTGTGGCTCACTGCAGCACTGCCCCCTTGCCCAAGAAAATGACTGTTGACTTCAGAAAAGTAATTCAGGAAGCTTTCGTACACTTGAAGAGCATACCATTGAAAGAGGTGAGTGGTAAACTTCTCACTGGCTCACAATGCTACTGTTTCTTTTGAACTAATATTGCAGGAAGCACAACTGGCAGCTGAGTTATTTCTGTGTCTTTCAGGAAGAGATGCTTTACACGCCCAGCGCCATAGAAGACAAGACACTGGTAAGGAGCTATACTTCACGTTATCAGAGGTCCAGTGCAAATGTTTTAACTGTGCTTCAGGTTATTCCCTCTTTTAGGAGATCGCCGTCTATCCGCATTCCTAGCCCAGAGAATATAGAGGTAGCATGGCTTTGGTGCCATATTAGTTTTGCTTTGGTGACATGGGAAATCCATCTGTGCAATCAGCATGGACAATGATGTTTCAGCACTTACAACAACATTCAAGAAAGTGCAGATGATGTTTTCCTTCAAATTTAAAAGGAATAGACAGAGGGCTGGTGGACAGGCCCTCCCTTAGCTCTCAGATTTAGGACATTAATGTGTTAACACTTGTGTCACACAATGTGTAGTCCTTGCTTGTTACATGCAGTGGCCATAGTGCAGAAGATGCTGGGGCGGGAAACATCTATTACAACTCAGGCATTACATCGTACTGCCTTTACAACGCAGTCAGTACCAAGACTGCGACATTACAACGAGTTCCATTACAACGCAAGTCATTACAACGACTCACTTTAGGGAATGTGGTGTTGGGCTGGTGTTGGATTTTAAGTCCAACACCTTCCCAACTGATACACCGACTAGAGTTAGAATAGTAATTTAAACTATTCCAAAGTCCAGCGCTTCCCTAAAGCAAGTCGTTGTAATGATTTGCGTTGTAATTGAACTCGTGGTAATGACACAGTTGGGGTATTGACTACATTGTTAAGCCACTTCCTAGTTTTGGCATGTGTGGTAACAGATGTTATTCTGCTGGGGCACATGGCCAAGAGATCGTAGGGGCCCTCTGCACCCCAAACATTGCTGTGTTTCAGTACCTAACGAAGGAATGGGGGCACCCATTTTGCTTACCTGACTAGGGCCCCGGCATGCTTGATACGCTTCTAGCATTGGTGGGTGAAATGTTTCAGTTAGTGCCAGGGAGGCTTAGCGTGTGTGTGATGGCAGAGGTGGGATAAAAACATGATCACTCAGGAACAGGGGTATCTCAACCAAAACAAATTAGAGCACGCATCCCCATCTGATGAAAGCATGGGTCTCAATGACCTGGGGCCTCATTTACAATATTTTGACACACTGCAGCGCAGCAAGCCTTCCTGCTGTGCTCCCGTGCATCAAACAGAAAGGGTAGGAATGCGCTATATCTACAAGATACGGCGCGTTCCTGTCCTATTCCACTGCGCTGGCGCACAATGGGCTGCCATGTGCCTACACAGGTACCCTGATGCCATGGTGCAGAGGTGTCTGCATTGTAGGGGTGATTGTTTTTGTGCAGGAAGGGACACCTTCCTGCACAAAAACAATCACAAGAGGTGTTTTCATCTTTCTATGTGTGCTGCAGAATTCAACAACCATAGAAAAAGGAAAAACAAGGAGAAATAAAGGTATTTCTCCTCGTTGTGGCTCCCTTATACCTCCCCTGGGGAGGCCTAGGAATCTGATGCATTCCAAGGTTTACAAGGCCTTGTAAATCTGGGAAAGAGTCAGGTTCCATGGATTTTCCGTGGGAACACCCACAGCAACACCCATGAAACGCCCCTTTCACGCAGAGTAATGCATGAAACTGGCCATATTTACAAGGCCATGAAAAGCCATACAGGGTGGCTTTACATGGCCTTGTAAATATGGGCAGACAGACTGCGCCACAGGTGCATCAAAAAAAGTGACGCACCGGTGGCACAATGGGCTTGTAAATAAGCCCCTTAGTTTTGTTACTGTCTGAGATTCTGTCCCTGGGCTCTCTTTGTGCTTAGGTATTTCAGAAATTGCCATGAACATCAATTCATGTAAAAACCAAAAGGAGAAGAAGTGAGTTTACGCCCTGTTTATGCCAACATGACATCACAAGATTGTCCCATTGTCCAACACTTAGTCCTGCAACAGCCTCCTTTTTTTTTTTATTATTGGCAGATTAATAACGTGTTTATGCATGGAAAGCAAAATGGTAAAGTGAACATTTTAAAACGCCATGTAAATGTGAAGGAATTTCAAATTGGAGGCTTAAAATTAAGTTGGTATCCTTATCTTGATTTGTGGAAGCAGTGAAAGAACAGCAAATGGAATCTACTATGGGCAATTGGTGACCTTAATCGAAGTACTGGTATCCACTGATCAAAAAAGAGCATGGGTTAGGAGCAAAAAAAAGACAAAATGATATACTACTCTCTTGCATCATACAGGTTTAGCAATACTTGCTGCAAATTGTAATTGCGGCCCCAAATTCCTATGTCCCCTCTACGTTTTAGCGTTCACCTTTCCTTCTTACCCCTAGAGACTGCTGAAAAATCCTAAGGCACAGCTCACTGCTGGGAATGTTAAAATATAGTAAATATTCGCATGTGAGCCCTCTAAGTACACAGCAGAAAGAGGAGCTTCCAGACATATGCCTGCCTTCTACTCTTTGCCATTTTACCAATGTAGAAGATATGATTTGGAAGTTCACTAAAGTTAGGTGCCCTAGCGCCTACCCTCACTCGAAGCCAGAGACCTTTTGGCCCTACTTCTCACACCAAACCTGTGCACTAAAGGCCAAACTTATCACATAGTAATGCAGCACAGTGCAGCACATCACCTTGCTGTGCTGCACTGAGTAACAGGAAAGGGCAGGATTGCGCCGTATATATCACAATACAGTGTTTTTCTGCCTTTTCCCAGAGCTGGCGCACAATATGCTGCTTAGCGTCAGTGCAGGCACCCTTGCACCATGGTGCAAGTGTGCCTGCATTGCAAGCAGGATTGTTTTTGTGCAGAAAGGGGCATCTTCCTTCTCAAAAACAATCCCCTGAGGCATTTTCCTCTTGTTATGTGTGCTACAGATTGCAGCACACATAGAAAGAGGAAGTAACAAGGAGAAATAAAGATATTTCTCCTCGTTACGCCTCACCTGGGAAGGCATAGCATTTCGGCTCATTCCCAGGTCTGCCAGTAAAGGTAAATCTGGAAATGCACCAAAATCCATGGGTGTTGCATGGAAACACCCACTCAACGCCCATGGAATACCTCCTTGGGCAGAGTAATGCAACACAACGAGATACACTGCGTTGCGTTACTCCAGATTTTTCAAGCCACTCAGAACCACGCAAGGTGGCCTTGCATGGTTTAATAAATCACATTTAGTAGTTGTGTCGTGCATACACCCCATTGCGAGGTGCAAATGGGACACAACTACTTGATAAATAGGGCCCAAAATGTTTACGTAACATTTGACTTCTGCATTGTTTGTTTGGAAGCTGAACTCTTCGCGGACACCCCTTTAAGGAATTACTATTAGTTAGGGCAATCGCGAACTTAAAAAAAAAAATGTGGTCTAGCGTCTAAATAACTTGCAGTGCAAGTTCATGTCATAGGTGCTGTAATCCTTTTTCCCACTTTACCACACTGTGCAATCCTGCACAGATCATGTTATCTCCACAAATTGCTCAAATTAGAAGTAAACAGGGAATTGATTTCACTACCCTCTTTTAGTGTTTTTCAGAAATATTTCAGTAATACAAAAAATTGGTAATTGCATTACAGCACTCAGTGATCATGGTATTATTGTGAATTTAGTTTTTTAATAGGGCATATTAATTAGAAAAAGTGTTTCCACAGGTTTTCTACATTTAAATGTTTTTGCTGATGCCAGCGTTATTGCTTTCCCATGCTGCTGTGTTGTATTACTATGTAACAAATACAGTATGACTGATTATTTTAATAACGTAATTTCACATCACTTTAAACAGCAAAGAATTGGTCAAAGTTTGGTAAAAGGCTTCCAACGCATTACATTGAAATGAGGATACACGTATTTAAGTGGGCACTCGTAGGAATTTTACTATGTGCATGGGGACAACTGCGAGATAGTAAAACAGAGACCCAGAAGGCAGTGAGTCACCGTCACAAGACTGTACCACCAGCTTTAGACTAATAATGAAAGTCAAAACCACTTCCTGATGCACTTCTAAAACAGCAGGAAGATGAAAATTGGCACAAGACAAAAAAAGTGACACTCACTTTCTTTTGAGGATTACGTTTTCATGACACACTTGAAAACTGTTCTAATTGTAACACAAGTTACAGGAAGTTGTTGGTTGGAATGATTCAACATTCTGCAGAACCCTGCATTTCACTGGCGAAAATGGGGTCTTTCACCTTAAGACTGGAAAATATTAATTTGGAAAAAGTAAAGTCATGTTGGAAGATATTCTGATCCTCAATAGTTGCATTAAACCTGTTTCTGAAAGTTATGCCACAGACTACTATTATAAATCCAGAGGACGCCATTTTGAGCGTTACTGACCACTGAGTTAATCAGTTGTTGAATTGGCACACAAATAAGGCAATGCTGACACACCTCATCCCTCACTCACATCCATCAGTTTATTTACAGTTTACCAGAAGGTGTTCTGGCACTACAACCAGGTAAACTCACTGACAGAGTAGGTAGTATCCATCACTCAGTCGTAAACTGTTAAAGGGCTCCGTAATTATGGGCTGCATTCTGAACAACTTTGTTGGTTGTTCCACTATAAATAGTCTAGTAATTGTGCTGCCATATATTCCCACAGCCTTTGCTTTAAATGTGTTTATGTCGGCACTTATTAATATTATACAGTAGTAAATCCCATGCAAGGGTAATTAGTAGGCAGATCAAGGCATGGTTTGTCTTTGAAGTTTAAGAATGCACATGGACACATCAGTTGTACACATTCACAAACTTCTGTCTCACTGTTTCCAACCTTGGAAATGGTGGTAGATTTACACCTATCAAGGGATGCAATGTAACTCCCTTTTCCGGGTGGGGCAGGAAGGGAACGTCTCCAGGTTTGGTGGCAGCAGGGGCGGCTTTAGTGCTGGTGGCACCCAGTGTGACAGTCATTTTTGGCACCCCCACCCCCCACGACCGCCTCCTTGGATTCTCACACTAACACCTGACAAAAATGCCCCTCATCTCTCCAAACACAAGTTATTGCTAAACACCGCACCCCCTCCTCCTCCCCTCCCCTGTGAGGTCAGCGCCCCTCCACAGGTCAGCGCCCAGTGCGGCCACACCAGTAGCACTGCCCTAAAGTTGGCCCAGGGTGGTGGTGAACGGGGAATGGTTTCCTCCCTAGGGAAAATGTTTTCCCCGTGAAGAAAAAAAAAGTTACAAAATTAGTGATTGCCCAGTGATGCTACAATTTTCATCAATTCTGAAATGTGTACTTTGTGTACAGTTCCACATTGGCTGGAATGCACCAGTGCCAAAGTCACATGCACAGCTTTTCAGACTTACTTCCCACTGTGAAGTTTTGTTAATTGCCGAAAGGGATAAATGTACACCTGTGCATGTACAGGTGTAATTTGCAACTTTTCTTTGTGAATAAGGTCCTATGATTTGTAGACCACACTCGGCTCTCCATAGCAGGCGCATTAACCCACTGAGGCATCTTTCTATTCGCACGTTTCCTGAGCAGTTGTAGCTTCCTTTTGTAATTTTGATGCCTTCACGATTATTTTTTTACTTCTTCCGTACACATGCTGGGGAGGAAATTGCTTGCCAAAGATAAACAAATACTATTTAGATTCTCTTCGATGGTATCATAAACAAGACATATTAGAGCGCCACTTTCACCCAGTTTTGATACAGAAAAACTCAGCACTCTTATTTGCTGCTTATCATGTAAAACTGGAAAATTGTTTGTGGAAATCTATGAAGGGGGCACAGCTGTGGTGTGTAGATTTGTTGCAGCATACCTAAAATTAAAATTCTGAGCTACGTTTTCACAACACCCTGAAGTAGCAAGTTTGTCACACTCATAATATTTTGTATCCAGGTGACGCTTTATGTAAAAAAAAAAAATATATATATAAGATTTTTGCAGAAGATTCTTCTAGCAGAATTCTCTTTCAAACAAGGATACTTTGGCAATTTTTCTTCTTCAAAACCTACTTTTGTACTGAATTTTTCACTCTGCAATTTTTATCTTAGACAATATTTTTAAGCTAAAGGAAGACTGCTACGTTTTTAAAACAATGTACAAAATTGATAAAACAGAAGTTTCACATATTTCAATCACCCCTAAAAGATAGGAAAACAGATTGACGATGTGTGCTTCACTGTATACTGGTTATGGGGAAGAGAAGGTAGGTGTAGGGGAAGAGAAGGTAGATGGCGCAAAGTGGGACAAGGGGTTTACTATCCAGCATAAATGGCGATTTGTGCTCGAAAGGTGCTTTTTTCTTTGCACCCAAAAATCTTTTGGTCTGCTTCGCATCACTGGGATCAAGGAGGCATTACTGGGATGGATCAACCAAAAGATCCATAGGGCAAAGTCCGATGTAGCAAAATCGGTCAGGCTTTGTGTCAAAAACTAAGATCTACTGGAGGCAGGAAGTAAACAAGGGGAAATGCACTAATTTCTCAAAAAAAGAAACGTACTGCATGCATCTTGATACACAGTACACATCCAATGCACAGGATCCTTCTGAATTTGTCTAGACTGAAATTTGTTCTGGAAGTGTATGATCCCAGAACAAACCCTGTGCTAGACAGCAGGCACCCACCTCTACACCAGGGTCCAAGGCCTTGCGCCATTCACGGCAAACATTTTAGGTGCCAGTGAAGAGGATGAAAGGAGGAGCAGCAGCCCTATCTACGTAGATTTGGTTCTGCACTATTTTCCCTCTTCCATCACGTTGCTGTCTTGTGTTGTGTGAAAATTTAGCAAAATGGGGCCAATGTTTTTATTCCCTTCCATGTCTCTGCTGAATCTGGCACCAAACAGTACTAACTTTTGGATTTTGTTTTTTAAAATGAGCAGTCGTGGCCGGCATGATTCGCGGGTGGGGGCGGGGGGGGGGGGTCACGCAGGTTCACGGGGGGACGGGTTTAATGTAAATTTTAAAAAACTTACCTTCCCAGGTCCCGCGCCGCCTCAGCTCCTGGCCGGGCCCCGCGTTTTCCTGCTGCTCTCCTGAACATGAAGCAGCCACGGGCAGCCTCCCTCCCCTAAGCCAATCACAATGCTGCAATGGCAGCGTTGTGATTGGTGGGGACAGCGCCCAGCCGGGCACCTATGGAAAGGCCATTTTCTCTATGTAGGCTGCATGCAGCCTACATAGAAAAAAGGCAAAGTGCACATGACTGGTTTGGTCGGCCCCAGAGGGCCGACCAAACAGTCAGGGCCCACAGCATTGGGCAAGCTACTCCTCCCCGACCCGCCCACCTGCCCGCCCCCAACCAGGCATACCCTTCTGCTTTCTCGCAGTGCAAGAAGCAGAAACATAAAATGGCATTTAAAATTCCATTTTATGTTTCTGCTTCTTGCACTGCGAGAAAGCAGTGGGGCGACGCTCCTCCGCCCTAATGGAGGAGCCGCCCCTGAAAATGAGAACTGTTCACATTGAACTGGAGTGAAAGCAGCAACTCAATTCACACAAAAGCCACAAGGCTGTCATTACGAAGCCTGTGAAAGATGTGTAAATTACTTCACCTTTTAAAATCTGATACTACGAGGATTGCAATTTAATAAATCTTATTGCTCAGGCTTAGCATGCGGATTGTGGTGTTTGCGCACCAAAATCACATTTCGCAGGTTTCACCACACTTACCATCATCATTAGTGCACAATAGTAAGGCAATATTCGGATTACAGGTAGATTGCTTCTGGGGAAGGAGCCAGGTCTGTTCGAATTCCTGGCCTGTTTTTAGATTCAATTGTGTCATGGCAACCAAATTGTGATGGTAGATTTTTATCAAAGACTAGACCACAAATGCAAGAAATCATTTCACAGCTGATATCGGCAGTAGTGCACTAAAGTCATGATCAACTGGAATTCTATTGATCGACTAGGTTCGCAAATAGCATAGATGTGAGATAAACTCTTCGGAACTATCACACAAGTTTAAATCTAATTTATGTATCAATATTGCAGGCTCCATACCACCTGACACTCTTCATTGAAGGCCTGGAAACCATGGATACTGCAGCGGCCACTCTACTGGCAAAAGATTTGGAATGCTTAAGAGGCTTATGTGAAATTCTAAGAGTAAGTTTCACTTTATCTCTTTCTTCCCCTGATTGAAATACTGTTTTGTGCATGATAAGGAGTCAAAATGTGTTTACTGCATTCAAACTGGGACATTTGTACAACAGAAACCTGATTTATTAAGTTCCAATTAAACTAGATATACTTTTTGAGAAATACACTGTTGCGCTACCAAAAATGCACTAGAACATTAATGATCACATTATCTGAATGGTATAGCTCCATGATACTCAAAGTACGGCCCGGGGGCCGCATGCGGCCCTCCTGACCTTTGCATGCGGCCCCCTGAGCAGCAGCAGCACTGGGCTGCTGTTTACTCAACTCAGCACTAACATGAAAATAATGCTAAATATATAGCAAGCACTTAATTCAGGGTTAATTGCAGCTAAACAAAATGAAGTAACTAGGCCCTTAACTTTAGAAACACTGTCATTATTAAAGACAGCAAACATGTACAAATATGATCTTTTTTCAAAATTCAAAAAGTGTATTTAATTGATTTGTAGAACAATTTCACCTTAATAAATCAAATTGTAGCAGTGCATTCAGAAGTAATTTTTTTAAGTGTGTTTTCATCCATGAATTTATAAATGTTCATGCTTCCTCCACACCCCCTCCACCCTGACAACAATGCCATTAGTGATTACATCCAAGTACAGGAGATGATTTTGTACAGCACGCATCCTGAAGTCATGTATTTCGAGGTCCTCATATCTGTGATAATGAAGAAAAAGGAGGGAAATTGAAATAAAACTATTGCACAGGGTCACACAATTTGGTAAAGTGGAGAAGCTGGGATTCATCCCAGGTTTTCTGGTTTCACATTGCGCAATTGAATTCAGCCACTAGATATACATGCTTCACTTCCACTACCACTACACCCACTTTACTTCCCCCCGCTGGCATTAGTGTGGCCCTCGGTCAGACCAAAGGCCAGACTTTGCGGCCCCCAGGAAAATGTTTGTGAGTACTTTATTTCTGCCATTTTTTTTTACAAGAGTGATTGTTTACTTTTATTCATAAGCGGAAAGATGAGGAGATGTAACCTAATGGCCAGAGCTGACAACTTTGGAACTAGGGAACCAGGTTCATACCGCTGTCTCAAATAGAATCCTGTGATTCTGGGTAAATCACTTAAGCTACCCCATACATAAATAAAATATGAATCTGATCATGTGCAATGTAATTTGGTGCTCATGAAATCGCTCCCCTGCCCTTGGGCACAGTTTGTGCTATATATAACTGCAAAAAATAAGAATTAAAAAAATCTTTCTGTGAGGTTTGAGATAGTCACAGTGGTAAGCATTGTGAAGGTTTCAAAACAGCATATTTGGGTGGCATAATTTCTGCTGCCCCAGTGCAACACTAGCTTGACACCAGCTCCAGGAAAACTTGGAGGTGTACTTGCCAAATTGCACTTTCTTCCGAACAGTGAAGGAACTGAAGCTTTGCTGAGTTGGAGCCATGTTTGTTGTGCCTGCACAACAAAGATCTTTTTTTTGTTTTCAAGACTCAAACTCCCAAAGACAAAGTTTGGTTCTTGAAAAAGAAAAACAATCAGTGGCCCTGGCTAGTGAGCTTTCTCCCTGTGCATGCGGGATATTGTGCATTTTCCTACCTGGCAACTTCCCATCATGGCAGTCCCAGGTAGGGAAATCTTGGGATAGTGGTTTCCAAGTAGTGAAAAGCCTAAACAGCAGGAGTGACCCAGGACCGGCTTTAGGGCAGTGCGGCTGGTGCAGCTGCACTGGGCGCTGACCTGGGGAGGGGGCGCTGACATCAGGGGGGGCGCTGTGTTTAGCAATGCCCAGTTTTCAGGCAGCATTAAAAATGCCAAGATAACTCTTGTGATTAATGTTCCCGCTAGAGAGAGCGAGATCAGAGTTTAGTCTAGTGGCAGTTTTCACTTGCCATAAAGTAGCACAGAGGGTTGAAATGCCTGCTGCAAAGAACCCGTACCGTACAGATCACAGATCTGTATTTAATGTGGATAGCTGAGTAGATTACTGCTTTTGTGTCTGCAGTTCATAGGATACAACCCTAATATAGAACAGTGACTGTTACAAACTGTCTTCAAAGAGCTGCATGCAAACTGCATAAAATAGGTTAGGAGGTTATGTTTTCTTCTTCAGTCTGTCATTATCTATTTCTCATGTTACTGGAAAGGGTTCGTTTGGGTAGATATACATTCTTATTAGTAAACTGGGCCTTTACAAGTGCTTTTCTGCCCAGGGGTCATAAGGCATTACAAGTAGGAGGTCATGGGGGGTACGGAGGGGGGAGTGCCATAAATGATTGTCGCACCAGGCACCAACAGTGCTAAAGCCGGCCCTGGAGTGGCCATCTCTTGGACTCACAGCCCTGTTGAGGACAGGCCACCAAGTCAAAGGTTTAAGCCGGCAGAGACAGCGAAGATTACCTTGGTGTAAAGTAATAACATCCCAATATTCAAAATAGAGTTGAATGAACACTTCAGATTTGGAAAATTCTAAATGACCCTCACAGTCCTCACCCTAATGGGCAGTCAGTCTTGGGGCCCCACCAGATACTTTGCCCCTGTGCTATGGCTATTCTCAACTGACATTTACGCAGATCACAGGTGGGAATGAGCAAGATCTGTGGGGAACGGTGTGCCCATCCGTTTTTAATTTAACAAAAACAGTTCCCCCACTTTTTGTTAAAGGGCAACCGTACCAGCAAGGTTGATTCAGACAGTTGAGATTCCTTGGCTGAAATGGAAGGAAGTGAGTGTCTGGTGCAGTGGAGACTATGGAAATACCGACAGATACACAAGTGCCTTCTACCTGAAAGAAATGCAAATGTTTGCACTTGTTACAATCTGCATATCACTAAAATCTATATTTTCAAAGCGCAGTTTTATCTTCTACCGAAATTTGTTTATGCATTTTGTGGGACTTCTAAGGTCTAAAATACGCAAGTCACTACTCAGCACTGCACAAACCAGGAGTCATTACCCAACAGAAGTTTCACAATGTCAAATTTCCCTCTGATAAGTTTAACTTGCATTTATTTTTCATTTTAGGTTTATGTGTTATTTTTTATGCAGTTGCCTGAAAATGAAAGACCAACAACTAGTTACAAAACATATTGTTCTTGTTAGCCACTCCTTTGACTCAGCCCCCAAGCTCAGAGGCCCGCCCCAACTGCACTCAGGATCACAATTTGCTTAACTTTTTTTAATGCACTTCAACATCAGATATATAGGCTGACAGACTGGACCATGCAGTAATTTTTGCATAGCTAATTCTTGCCTTGAAAATGCCAGTTTTTGGACTTTATTAGGCAGAGAAAATGTTTCTGCAAAAGTGCACTGGCACTGTTCCCATCTACGTAATCCAATGCAGGATGACTCCAAGTTGTTTTTAACCCCTATTTCAAAGAAGTACTGTTATGGCCTAAATCAATCTAGACCTACTCTCAAATTCTTATTACTTATATATAAGGATGAAGTGTCTTTTAATGTGGGCGCATTTTTAAAGGCTGCCACACAGGCACAAACTTTGATGCACTGATGAGATATGCTGCTGCAATTCGGTACTGTACGTGATATTTTATCCTTCTAGCTGAGGTATTTTATGTATTGGCCAAATCTTAATTTCAATTGTTATGATGTAAAATGTTTTTATCATTTTCTGTTTGTGAATAACTTTTATGGCTGCCACAATGCTGCTGAATAAAGTTTTGAATTGAATGAAATTGACTAATTAATAAAAATACAGAACAGCCGTAATTTTACATGCCACACACACATAAACAATGGAATTTCTGTAGAAGCTGGAGAAAGTACGGCATATTAGACCATTCTCAAGAAGCACTATTTCAGAGAACAAAACACAACCAACCTCCCCCATTAATCTCTATTAAGGGTCGGTGAGCATGGATATCCAATTATAGTGTGTTTGTGATGTAATGCGTGTAGAGGCCAACTGCCTTGTGTCATCGAAGTGAAACTCCAAGATACATCTGACTCTTTTCCGATTAGTTTCTTTTCCAATGGACTGCACTTTCACACCAGGTTAAAAATGCAAAACAAGCAAAGAACAAGCACCGGTTGTAGACATAGACAAAGTGGGCGGGGCCTTGTCAAATACAATTTGCCAGCGGGCAGGAAAGTGAAAAGCTGTAATAACCTGGCAGTCCTTATCTTGTGTCATCATTTTTGTATCTATGCAACATGAACAAAACTGTGCAGAGTAGGTGGGATGCAAAACCGCCTTGGAGATTTAGAGATTACAGGAGAACAGTTAAGTTGATTTTCAAGATTGCTCTCTTTAACCTAGTGAATGCCATAAGGGTTGATCATAAGGCGGGGTCTTGTGACTCGAGTAACAACAATACCTAACCAAGGTCGAGGAGTGATACCTCAATGTCTGCTTCCAAATGAGAGCAGGAATAGCAGGTCTAAGTGCAACTAAACAGTTAAAGGGATGACTTCATTGTTTGACTCAGAACACGCAACATCTGTTGACTGGGGTGAGGGGTTGAAAAATGTCAGCACTCCGTCCATCATCTTGTTGTGTTTGCTATGTTCACCCAGAGTAGCCAAGGGTATGCCCAGACGTGGGTCCCATGCTCACTGTGCCACTGGATTCTAGCTAGCCTGGCTGATGAGGTGTAATAATCCGAAACTAGTCCTTGAAAGCTTTTTTCCGGTCCAGGGAGGACCTGCCTGGCAGTTCGGGTCTGGACTGTTCCCATGAGGTGCAGAGTAAAGACTGATTTGCATATGGCTGGATCCAAACTGGGGTGGCATAGTGAGCAAAAGAACGATGGATTCAACCCAGATCTGTTGACTGGGGGTGAGTGGTTGAAAAGTTTCGCACTCTGTCCATCATCTTGTTGTGTTTGCTATGACTCAGAAAACGACTGCTGAAAATGTAATAATTTGTTGATCAGGAGTATTTATGACATTATCTTAAATTACTGTACATCTGGCTGTTAGCAGTAGAGGAATCTAATGGCATATCACCTCACTTTCGAAATGAGTCTGCTATGAACGTGACTTACATCAAAATGCCCAAAAATGTTTTGCAACGTGTCACAAGCGGCATATTGTGCGTTATATTTTCCACCTGAGATTCTTTAGGTATATATGTCTGCACCAGAAGAACTTTTTCGTCAGGAGGAGCAAGGGACTTAAGATTTAATAGGGGGTTGTAGAAACAGAGATGACGTAATCATATATGCCAAGGAATAAAATACTCCAACATATACTAAAGTACTTCCATGACCTTACCAATTAACTCTTCAGTATTTGCAATCTACTTATACTGGATCATAAGAGGAACTGAACTCAGATGTAATAATGCATGTGTGGCAACTTTAATTCCACAAAAAGCAATTGTTTCAAAAGACATATTTTACATGGGTGATGTCACTCCTGTGAAATATTTTTCGTGAATTTGCAGAAATTGTATCATTTATGTGAACTATGATTTTCATCCAGTGAGTGGCATCATCTCAGTCCAAATGTATTCATTTTAAGCTTGTAGAGCCAGAAGCCTTATGGCTTCATGGCCAGCCCCCTACTATAAAGTCTTTCACCTTCGCCGTCTCCTCGGCTTGCTTCCTAACCCTCCGAATGCTCAAGAACATCTTCACATGGCTCCCACCCAACACCAGGCAAACTATCACAAGCTCTCATCACCAGCAAACCTGACTGCGGCAACTCCCTCTATGCAGGAATCACCACCCAACTCATAAGGACACTTCAGACTATCCAGAACAAAGCTGCCAGACTCATCCTTGACCTCCCCAGATAGAAGCACATCACCACTCACCTCAGGAAACTCCATTGGGTACCAGGCACAAAGAGATGCTGGTTCAAGCTGCTCACCCACGCGTACAAAACACTACACAACAAAGGACTGGCGTACCTCAACAAACAAGTGAACTTTCACCAACCCACCAGAGAGCTTCGTTCCGGATCCCTCTCCCTAGCAGCCACCCAACGCATCTACCGAGCAAACAGCGGAGGCCTCTTCTTCGCACATCTAGCGACTGAGACTTGGAACACCCTCCCCCTGCACCTCAGAGCCTCACCATCACTCCAGCAATTCAGGAAGGACCTCAAGACCTGGATGTTCAACCAATAGCTACCAGCAGCATTATCCAGCATGATGATCCCACAGCGCCTCAAGACCCTCACAGGTGAAGCAGTTGCGCTTTACAAATCCTGATTGATTGATTTCACCTGGATGGCAGTGCTTGTGTCACAAAATGGCCCACACATCTAAGCAGCAATCCCTTCGGGTAAAAAAGTAGGAAAGGCAGGTACGCCAATCCATGGTGGAATGGTGAAAATGGCATCAATTATGTAATTTCCAAAGTAGACTCCCATTCCTTGGATCTCTCTTTGGAAATGGCATAGCATACGTCCCGCGTGTGCTCCAATGTGCTTCCCAATGCATTATGGGGACAATCCTGGGCTTTTTCTGTCCGGACCTCTATGGTTGACATGGTGGCCCTGGACAGAGAGGCAGAAAGTGGGAAAGTCATTGGAGCGGTGTGAAATCTAAAGCATGGATTTTCTCCCTATGTATTGTTACACTTGTACATTCCCTTGACATTTAAATGAGGTAGGGTAAACAAAAGGAGGGTCGAAGGGGCATTCCCAAATTTTTAGGGAATGTCCCATTGCCATCCTATTCCAGAGGAGGGTCTTAGTCTGTAAGCATGGCAATGCATTAAACTAATAAAAGCATCATATCACGGTGCTGAACTCCATGATTTCTCTGTGTTTAATCAACATTTTCTATATGAAAGACACACAAACCTTACCATTCTGCTAGTAATCATGTCCCGTTGTTAGCTGAAAGTTGTAGAAAATTGTTTTAAACCCCTTATTTCTACATTAAACTGTGTGCATTGACATACCAAATAATGCATTAAAAAAAAATCCACTTTTGAATAACATATTTGCACACCTGTCTGTTCTTTTTGCTACAGACAACCATATAGAACAGGGTCCCAGGATTGGACAAGGTCCCAGGCGATCTCTTTTTGGGAAGGCCTAAGGTGTGGGGTCCTTATTTTGCCCTTGTTTTTATTGCTGTAAGGAGAGGTGCCTCTATTCCCCCTACATGGGTTGGGGCCGAGATTATCGCCATATTTAAGAAAGGAGCTCAGGACCTCCCGGCCAAATACAGGCCTATAAGTCTAATTGATTGCACCCAAAAAGCTTTTCCAAGCGTTGCACTGAATGGGCTCCAAGAGTGGATGTCTGCCACACAGATTCTCTCACCCCTGCAGGCAGGGATTAGGGCAGTAGCGGTCCGTGCAGGGCGTGCTTGCCGGGCGGTGACGTGGGGCAGGGGAGGGGCAGGGTGGGGGGTAGTAAACACTGGAATACGGATGAATGCAGGTAAGTAGACAATTAAATTACTAAAACGAATTTCGTTGCGCGCGCTGCATCGCCAAATGCGATGCAGCGCGCGCAACGAAATTCGTTATAGTAATTTAATTGTCTACTTACCTGCATTCATCCGTATTCCGGTGTTTACTACGCCCCACCCTGCCCCTCCCCCGCCCCACGTCACCGCCCGGCAAGCACGCCCTGCACAGACCGCTACTGGATTAGGGAACAGATTAGCACCCTAGATCAGGTGCTGCGGTTTCAACTTCTTTTCTGGAAATATGTCTTATTGGGGCAGAGACGGTTATATGTGGTGTTTGTTGAGCTTAGATCAGCTTTTGGTTTGATTTCCCACATTAAGTTTTGGCAGGTTTTGGGTGATTTGGGGCTGCCGTACTATTTGTTGAATATAATCAAGCGCTTGCATGAAGGTAACTTTGCCCAAGTAAGATGTGGCCAGATGAGAGATTTAACTGAGCCCTTCCCTGTCAAAAGGGGGGTGAGACAAGAGCGTGCCCTTGCGCCAACACTTTTTTTTGCTTTTTATCAATGTTCTAGCAACTTTTGTAGATTATGGTGGATCTGCTGCTCCGACTCTTGCAAACATCAGGACTCCGGCCCTGATGTTTGCAGATGACATGTTGCTCATTTCAAAATCTCCTATGGGACTTCAAAGGATCTTGGACAGATTTGACATCTTCTGTAGGAATATGCCACCTTATTTCGCATGCGTTTACAACGCATGGCGTTACAACGCGGTCATTACAACGACCGCGTTGTTAGTTTGCATACCGTTACAACGCAAATTGGAACAACGACTTGCGTTGTAAGGGGCGCTGGATGTTGGAATAGTATAATTTACTATTCCAACTCCAGTCTGTGCGGACATTAGGGAAGGTGTTGGATTTTAAATCCAACACCTTCTGCCCCTTACAACGCAAGTCTTTGTTCCGACTTGTGTTGTAACGGTATGCGAACTAACAACGCGGTCGTTGTAACGACCGCGTTGTAACGCCATGCGTTGTTTCGCATTCGTTGTTAATGCTGTTTACCCTTCTGTAGCCACAGAGGGTTGGATATTAATGTTGCCAAAACCAAATATATGTTACTTAACCCTTGTAATACTACACACCCCCACCCTGCTGTTTGAGGGTCTCTCTTGGAACATGTTTGCACTTTCGAGTACTTGGGAGTTACCCTTACCGAACACTTTATCTGGCAACACCATATAATAAGGAGTAGGCATACGCTGCATAGGTACTCGCAAACATTTTCTCAAGGGCCACAAAGTTTAGCCTGTGATGTGACGAGGGCCGCATCGATGCCAGCAGGGTGGAGATTGGGGGGTGAGGGTTGGTAAGGTGGGTATAGGAGAAGCTAAGCATATACATCTAGTGGCTGAATTGCATTATATGAAACCAGAAAGCCTCAGATTAATCCCAGCTTCCCCACTTTACCAAATTGTGTGAATGAAATACACTCTTTGAATTTTGAAGAGAAAATGAAGGTGTTCCTAAAGTTAAGTGGAGCAGGACGACCTAGTTACTTACTTTTTTAAACTTCAATTAACCTTTAAATAAAGGCTTGCCTGTATATTTAACGTCTTTTTAATGTTAGTGCTGAGTTCAGTGAACAGCAGCCTAGTGCTGCTGTTGATCAGTGGGCTGCATGTAAAGGTCAGGTAGGCCGCATGCGGCCCCCGGGCCGTACTTTGAGTATACCTGAGCTAGAGCAAACATCAGGGAGTATTATAAAGTTACACAAGGGCTCACCTTTCCGCCCCATCTCCCCTGAACTTCAAATGTATAATCTTCAAGCACTCGGCTCAGCTCTATATGGAGATGAGTTTGGGGACATTTTTGACGTGTCTACCATTGGGCTGATGGAAAATCGTTTTTTCCAAGAATTAACTGGCCTTCCCATCAGCACCCTGTTGCTCCCTTTAAAGTTAGAATTGGGGCATAAAAATACAACTGATGTGATTGGCTTAAGGCCTTTATTATTCTGGGTGTGACTCTGGTCTACTCCTGAGTTGGCAGCTTATCAGGTAGGGATGTCGGAGATTCTATGTAGCGCAGGCACAGATGATATCTTGTGGCTGAAGAATGTAAGAGTTACTCTTTCTAATATTGGTTTAAGTTAGCTCTGGGATATCCCTTCAGAGGCCAGCGAAATTTCTACTGCTCGAGTTAAGAATGCATACTGGCGATATAAGATGAGCTTGCTGCATAGCCAGACTAATGTAGGATTCCTGACCTTGACATTTCTTCAACAGAAAGATAGCTATAAGTGGCAGAAATTTTGGGGATGAAATTGAGCCAGTAACTGCAAGCAAACTTGGATATGGGTCTCTCCCGCTCTCCTCTTTCACAGTTTGATGCAGGTATATTGAGGCCACGTAAAGGAAGTGACCCGATTAGGGCCACTCGGGTCACTCAAGACCACCTCTCAGCCTTCCGTACCAAATGAAGAGTTGGTCAGACAGTAGAGAATACGAACCAATATATATGTTTATTCAGATACACTCGAGCGGAGCCCGGTCTGCCCAGTCTCTTAAGAGTGCTGCAGAGGGACTGACAATCAAAAGCATAGAGATACATATTATACTATTTGTATTTGGATTAAAACACGCCCATAATGGAATTTTCCAAGCAGATGCAGCTAGACAGTGCAATACAAAAAAGTTACGTTTCGATCCTCATATCGTACATTACCTCAGAAGCTCAAGGTTGTTTCTCCCTGCACCCGCCACTGGACAAGTGGGAGAAGATTTGTATCTAGTGGGAAGGTATGCAGCACATGAACAGTGTATTTATTAACGAGGAAAGTTTCATCATTCTGGGAAATGAAACCTAACGGGGGCCTTTTCTTAGAAACGAGCAAAGGTTAGTTTCACTCTGCATCTAAAATGGCGTCTAAACCCAAAATGGTGCTGCGAATGCTAACTTACATAAAGCAATGCGTAAGCAGGAATTTTTCTATTCTAACACACGATCCCAGCAATGTGCATCTTGCTTAGAAGCAAATGAAACACTTGAGAACGTTTCATTTTTTTGCCCAGTGTATCAAGGTGCTAGAAGACTGTATATTCACCTACTAGGTCAAAATCTTAGAAATAAGGCATACAGAGAGGCTTTGAAAATTTTAAATAGTGACACTTCCCAGTGAGTAGTCTTTGCGGTATCACAATACTTGTTGACCATGTGGAGGGTTAGGCAAAATAATATAAAAAAGAACACATTGCCCAGTATTGCCCATGGTGGAAATAATTAGATTAATTGTCTTATGATAAAGTTTTATACTGTCAAAGAGCCTGTACATGCGCTTTCGGATGGGCATTCTCCCATTGAGATCTTTTACTAGTAAATGGAGCAAAGATCCAGCCCCTAGCCTGTGCCGAGCCTGTGGACTGGACTCTGAAACTGAGGCTCATGTTTAGTTTCTTTGCTCGGGGTATTTAGGCTCCTGCAGAAAATGGATACGCCTGATCTGTCTGAAGCTGGGGGTAACCAGAAATCTTGTTGCTGAGAGAACATTGAAAAGTGACACTTCTTACCTATTTGTGTTTGCAGTTAGCCATTTCATTGCTAATGTTTGGTAAAAGCGTAGAAAGATTCTTTCCCAAATTACCACCTGAGTCCCAGCACGTATGAATACTACTTGGATACATCTGTAATGTATTTTATCTATCTAAAATCCCATGGAGTTCTAAATGAGATATGCACTATGCACTTTAGAATATTTTTCAACATCCTATGCAGAATTATACCCTCTCGCCTACAGCACTTTTATATACTGTATTTGTTAGCTAATATTAATATACCATGATATTTTTATTTTTGAGGGACGTATTGCAATTACATGGGTGATACAATTTTGCAACAATAATATACATTGTTTGGTAGCATTTTTATATATGACCTATATGTTCAACTGTTTTTTTGTTTGTATACTTTGATGGTTTCTGGAGAACCGAATACAGTATTAACTACTACTACTGTTTTACATTCTCTTTTTTACGATGTATTTATGTTTTAATGTACTTATGCACTTTAATCTTGATTTTAAATCTTGATTATTGTCACCCTCATGGGATTCTTTTTAATTGCATTAACTTTGATGGTATAAATGCCGAATAAAATTTTGGATGATGATATAGGACAGGGCAAAATGTTATGCATTTCTTTTAATAAACATCTCCATTTTGTAGAAATGTAATTTTTTCATGCTTGCTACTCCAGAATACACGTTACATAAAAAATACATAATGGGTAACTTGAATTATGGTCCTTCAAAGCTATGTTAGGTATTTGGTCACATTAAAAATCACCATGGACCCTTCCTAATTCAAGCAAGAAAACTGCCCATCCTATTCCCTAATTTGGAAGTAAAAAACAGCCTTTAACTGGGGTAAGAAGAGCCCCCCACACCTTTGGGCCTTGTTACCACGGCACATGCTCAACTATTGATAGCTGAGGCCCTGCTGGAAGACCATTATGGCTTCCGCCTCATCATATGCTGTATCACCAGAAACTAGGGTTGTGCAAAATGTGTACCATTTTCCTTTGCATAATTACGCAAAAGTTGGGCAAAATAATGCAAATGTATCCGAACCTAAAACCCGTCATTTAATATAGCACTAAACCACACATGATGCGAGCATCAGGTGCTTGCATTCTGATTCTGTGAGTTGTTTCCGTGCTTCTGTGACAGGATTTTGCTCAAAAGGAGAGAAAATTGCACCACGTGGCATAGTGGCATAGCTTCTCGCATTCCGCGTTATAACTTATATGTATGAGGAGAAAGGCCAGAAATTACGCGGCGTGATTATGTTGCCATAATAAAAATCTTGACCGCGCTAGAGAAACACTCAGCTGGTTAAATAGACATGAATATACGTTTTCAGACACGCCACAATTTATGGAAGAGTAGATGTGGTTTCCAAACGCGGCAGGGTAGGACAGAAAAAATGAGAGAATGCGTTTTTGATTCATTTTCTACACACTGCATAAATGGTACTTCACTCACAAGTCAGAGGATGTCCGTGGTCAGTTGCCCCTTCATATCAAATCATTTTGCGATCGAGTGATCTCTTCTGACGCTTTATGTATGTGCATTTTCCTTTCTTGGTAATTTATTGTTCTTCTACACCTCTTCCCCAGCAGGATGCAAATGACGAACAGGGCCCCGACACACCAGAGAAGCCACTTCCTGAATTTGTAGAAAAACTGAGAACATTTCTGGAAATGCTAAACCGCGAAGGTTGCCGTGTCCACGCGTAAAACACTAACCACACTTACAGCCACCTACATGTACGCCTTTATGTATTGGAAAATGTAGAAAATACGCAGTGGGGAATTATCGTGCAGGCATGGTGTCCCCAAGACTGGCCTTTTCTTCAGTCCTATCGACTTTTGACATAATTTAATATTTATTTCCGTAATTATTTATTTAATTGCTTTTGCTGTGAGAATTGCTGTTAAAGACAAAGTGGTTGAAATGCTGGCATGGCACTTTCCTCTACCTGATCAGCTGACACTGCACTTTTCAAATACAGCAAATCTTTCGGTTCTAGTCACATAACCGAAAATATTAACTTATTTCTATTTAATTACAAACCTGAAGGAATTTCTGGGTTTGTGTTTAATTAATTATTATTTAGTTGTCAAGCATTTTAACTGTCTGAATTCTTTAAACTATTTATTGCCTAAAGCACTGTTATTACTATTGATCGCCTATTTATTTCATTCGCTATTGATCTCATGTTGGCATCACGACAGCTGCTGACAAGATGGGCATTGTGTGCCGCTTGGGTGGCAAGCCTTATCTTTAATTAAACATGACATGAAGCAGCAAACATTGAATTTCAGAAATGTGTAATAGAAATTGCAGCTCAGTGAATAGAATACATTTCACGACCCTGATGTGAACTATATTTGTATTAAAATATGTTTGCTTTAGATTAAAAAAAACTACAGACCCTTTATTTCGTTTTCTTTACTTTTGTGAAATTATGCAGTGTGAAGTGGGCCTCATCATGGGGTGTCAAAAGGCTGTACAAGGTGGTCGTGTATTTGCCCAGGGGAAGGGAAAGAGGGGGAAATATAACATTTGTAACTTTGTGTAACAACCTAGCTTAAGACCTGGTAAAAGGTTTGCTGTGCTATTTCGGTATATAAGAAACTTCATGTACCTTACGTTGAATTTTTACATCTACTTATGGTATTTAGGGATTGTGTCCTTGAGTCAAAGAGACCTTCATTCCTGTCCTTCCCCCCTAGCTTTTTTTTTTTTTTTAAGTTTTGCCCTCTGCTGTGTGTACTTGTCTATCGTTCCCTTATTCATTAATTTGCTGCTGAGACATGATATATTTTGCACTGAAATAAAACATCAAATCAGTCTGTACACTCAATGTTTAATGTTAAATATTTTTGTTCTGTGAAATATTTTCCTGGAATACTGAGCACTCTCTTTACTGTGAAAGAACTCTGATCTTTTAAATGTGGTGTTTTGTGTATCTCGCAACAAACCACATAGATGCACACTAGAACTTCCACAGGACTCCAATACCAGAAAGGTAATTTAGATGTTCTTAGACTCAGGTAGCCTTGCTAAGAAAGTGTGCTCTATTTAGGGTACACAAATGTCCCTTTATGTTTTTTAGACCTGTCAGCCTTAGGGTGGTCTTCCCTCAATCTTTTTGCTTTTTGCCTCCGCGTTTTGCTGAATCTTTTTGTTGGCCTAAGGACTCTGAACACTTTACCACTGCTTTACAGTGCTAAAGTGCATGTGCTTCTTCCCTAAACATGTGTGTAATTAGTGTATACCTGATTGACATATTTAATTTATTTGTAAGTCCCTGGTAAGGTGGTATACAATATACCCAGGGCCTGTAAGTTAAATGCTACTAGTGGACTGCAGCATTGATTGTGCCACCCACAGAAGTAGCCTTTCAAACCTGTCTCAGACCTGCCACTGCAGTGCCTGTGCTTGCAGTTTACTGCCACTTCGACTTGGCATTTAAAACTACTTCCCATACCTTAAACTCCCCCCCCCCTTTTATTACATATAAGCCACCACTAAAGTAGGCCCTAGAAAGCCATAAGGGCAGGGTTCTATGTAAGTAAAAGGTAGGACATGTACTTTTATGTTTTATGTTTTGCGTGTCCTGGTAGTGACAAACAAACTATTTCATTTCTCATTACTGTGAGGCCTAATCCTCTCATAGGTTAGTATTGGGAATTCCTTAATACTCTTTAAAAACTGTAATTCCTGATCAGAGAGGAGTGGCTTTTTCATGTTTCATATGTTTGAAATGGTATTGATAAATCCTACTTGCTGTGAAGTTGTATTTAACATTACTAATTTGAAAATGCCACTTTTAGAAAGTGTAGTAGTTTCGGGTCATTGTACCCGATCAAACTGACTGATGCGGCTTTGTCTGAATCTACACGCGGAGCGCTGTCCCGTTTTTCTATTCTTCTACCGAGAAATACTCTCAGTGCATTGTCACTGTTAATCCACAAAGGGATTCTACAACGCTACGGCTGTGGCGTAAATTAATCGAGCTCCTCTGGCCCACCTACATACCCCATTGGATTGACAGCCTGTCCTCACATTGAGTACCCGGACGGGTCCTCATGTGAGTAAACCTTTTCCTCTTTTCTACACGTGTGGCACTTCATTTTCACAAGGCTGCGCAACCATATATTCAGATGTCCCTTCATCAATAGTCCTGAAGAGACCCCACATTGTTTTGAGGGTCGAAACGCCGTCGACAAACAGAAGAAGCGAACCATTTCCCCAGCACATATCATTGTATATAGCTGCTGTTCACATGGAATTATTTTGATAATGGTCGACTTGTACAAACTATGGAAACCTTGTATTTAATATTCACATTGTCACTTAGGTTTAGGTTCCCTTTGTCACTTGGGACACTATGCACAAATGTTGTTTTGATGTATAATGTTTACTCCTAACTTTATTGTTTAAAAAATTCATAAAATATACTACACTGGAATCGGTGTGTTAGTGGTTCCTTCGCGCTCTGCCATTATCTAACCCTCTATATCGCGATTGTGCTTATGTATCATAACCTCATAGTATATTATTCCACAGGAACCATTGTTTTTCCTATATAACTATTACCCTGGTTCCTTAGTGAGTAGGGTTCCCCTGTTCTTTCTTGAACTTTTAGAAAGTGGACATTCCTCTTCACTTATTGCCCTGTGTGCCTGACAGCCTGTCTCCAATACACATCTGGAGTGGGTGACAGCTACACTTTGTGCATTTCCTCAAGACAGCCATAACACAGGCAGGATAGGTGTGTCTGAGTACCCATCTACATACATCTGCATTCTGCTGGCCTTGAATGGGCAGGATGGAGGGAGGGGCTAACACTTCACTTGAATAGATAATGTCCTATCCCCATACAAAGGGCTGATTTACTCCACATAGAAAGCCTGGAAGACAGGACTGGGCTGAAAGAGGAACCTGTGCACTTCAGAGAGCTTCTTTAAAGTCCCCCCCCCCACATCAAAGACACTTTTGGGTATAAGAACTGGGCCTCTGACCCCCTAAAATCAGACACTTCTAGATCTTGAACTGAAACTCTGTCAGAAGGCTGCTGTGCTGCTTAAATGACTCATCTTTGGATTGCAGACTTGGAAAGCCTGCTCTTCTCTTGTGTTGTCCTGCTGCTTTCTGACTCAGCTGAAGGAAAGTTAAGCTCTGCCTTCACTCCAAGTGATTTCCAAGGGCTTGTTGGCTTGCCTCCTGTTGCTTGAGATTCAGGGAAATCAAAATCTCTACCTCTGCTCCTGTGCCTGGTTCACTGGAAGTGGCCCAGATACTTGCAACATGGACTTTGACACATCTCCTGTCTGTGT
The DNA here is from genome assembly GCA_963921515.1 of Calotriton arnoldi. Taxonomy (NCBI): domain Eukaryota; kingdom Metazoa; phylum Chordata; class Amphibia; order Caudata; family Salamandridae; genus Calotriton; species Calotriton arnoldi. The sequence goes on from CAWUFW010006292.1 coordinate 77,625, forward strand.
GTAACAGAACCAGCGCATTGACACGATTACAGGAGTAAAATTGGTGCATTGCATTGGAATCAGCGCTTTGCCTCCAGAGATCGACGCATCAGACAACCTATCGCCGCCGCTTCAGCTTGGTGAGATCGACTGCATGGCAGAATCCGGCACATCACTCAACGCTTCTTGACTCCGGCACCCGTTTTCGGAACTGATGTATCACCTTCATTGAATGGAGAAGACCATGCAAATGTACTTTATTCACCAGGGCCTGGGTGGGTCCTGTAGTCGGCCTGCGCTTCCACAAGCCTATATTCATGTATAAATATTTTTGTCTGCCGAATCGCATGTCATTCTATTGTTTTTAACTGTTTATCTAAGTATGAATATGTTTTTGCTTTCAAGCTTTTCTACGTGAATGCCTGCATGGTATGGTGCGACGTCAGGATTATGTGTAACTTGGAACAAGTCAGGTGTGTTCCCGATACATGAGACCAATGATGCACCATCACACCTAGAACCAGATATACCTTTGAAAAGGACTCTTGACAATTTTAAGTATCTACAAGTTTTGATATATCAGGGTAATGAACAGCTGATGAGAGGGAATATCGGAAAGGCAGTCTCTGGGATTCGTTCCTTGACTGGAGCAGACTATCCCTGTCTCCAATGTGGCAGGCAACAATGGTTAAGATGCTGATTTTATCACTCCCACTAATATTAAGGAGGTCCTTCTCTAACGAGATGAACCCTTTAGTGGTGGACTTGATATGGGCAGAGAAAAGGAGAAGGGTAAGCATTGCTAAAATGTTGTTACCTCTATACAAAGGAGGAATGGAAGTCCCAAACTTGATATGGCCAATGCACTGGATGGGTCACTCACTGTAATAGGAGCGTCTCTGGAAGGTGAACCTCTGACTAACATATTGCTTTGTAACTGAAAACTCCATAACTCATCCTGGAGGGCACTTGTGTACTCTAGGTACTGCTGGAAGATGCATTTAGTCCCTGGAGGGGAGGACTGTATATGCACCTGATATTCCATTGTGGATCGTGCCCAAATTTAGAGAATTAACTAGATATTATGATAAGAAATCATGTTTGGAAACTGGAGTTAAAACTGTAGGGGACCTCTTTTTGGGAGGCAAATATAGAATCTTTGAGTCCATTAGGCAGGAGTATGGATTGGGGGTACAGTAATTCATGGTGCATGCAGTATTGCTGAAAGCAGCTAGGTCCTCCTGGCAAGAAGTGGTAGATGAACCTCCAACTTCTGTTACCTTATCTCATATGCTTGCACTTTTTAATTGTAGAAACGCTGTTTCTATATTGTACACCTTTCCTTCCCCTACATTTTATATTGATATATCGAAAGTTAGAAGTACATAGGAGCCGAATTTAGGCGAAGAGATAGTGGATGAGATCTGGGACAAGGTCCTTGAATAGGCACAAAAAGTGAGCCATTATACACAATTTAAATTTACACAAATAATTAAAATCATTAGAAACACTTATTTCCCTAAAATGTACCCGGGTGATAGACAGGTGCCCAAGTGATAACTTTTATCATATGGTATGGGAGTGCTCTCATATAAAGGATTTTAGATATACCTATAGGATAGCTAAAATGTTCCTAGGGGGGATAGACAGGTGCCCAAGTGATTACATTTATCATATGGCATGAAAGTGCTCTCACATGTAGGAATTTTGCACAGAGCTGGCCACAGACAACAAAGACATCTGTGACATAGATATTCTGTTGGACCTTATGACATGTTTATTGGGTGAAATACGAAAGGTGAAATCTCACATTAAAAAGGTAAAATTGTTGATCTAGCTTTGGTGATAGTAAAAAGAAACATAGCAATGGAGCGGAAAGCGAAGCAAGCACCCAACCTCAGGAAGTCACTGAAGGAATTGATTACATGGAGGAGGGCAGAACTGACGATACTGAGAGCCCTACGCAGGAAAAATGCTAAGCGTCCATCCACGGATGAATGAGAAATAATTCTGATAGCCCTGGAGGCTAAAGTTGATTTTAGACCACCTTGACAGATACTTGTGAGAATATATAATGTAACAAAAATATTAGAACTGTCATTTTATGGTATTCTGAGATGATACAGAAAATCAGTGATGGACCAGAAATTGGAGTAGTTGCTAGGGGAGGAAGGAGGTTTTTTTTAGTTTATTTGGGGTGTTGTGAATTATGCTTTACTTACGCTAGTGCCTGATTTGATATAACATTGACACAGGTGGTCAATTGTATGTACTAATGTTGCTGCTAATTTATTGGGGATGTTTAAAGGATCATGAGATGCTCAGATTAATGGTAAATTCTTTTTTTGAGTTGTAATTTTTTATTGTAATTTCAAGAAAAAACAATGCCATGTACATTCAGCAAGGATACAGAGAGTCAAAAAAGGCTGAAGTGCATTGCATGGCCACGTCCGTCAATGACATTACATGGGCTCCTAGAGAGGGAATATAACCAATCCAATACGAAATTAACGACTGGGGGGGGTAGACTGCAGAAAAGAGAGGAAGAGGAGAGAAGAAAAGAAAAGAAATCGGGAGTGAGAACTGGAGGATGAGGGGCAGCAGTGGCGTGCGTCTCATCTGAAGAGCAGAGTGGAGTAGACGAAGAGGGTAGGAGGAAGTAAGCACAGGAGGGCAGGTGTATAGGGTGGAGGACGGAAGGGGAGGCGGGAGATGGGGTTGGAGAAGAGAGGGGCTATAAGGAGGGGGGTAAATAAGAGAGGGACCACAGGGGAACAGGTCGACAAGGCAAACACGGAGTGCACAGTTTCGCCCTTCGTCAGTCCTCCTGCAGGAAAGGGGACCAGATAAGAAGAAACACATCAGCCTTGTCCTTTAGGTTTTCAATCATCATCTCATATGAGGCAGTTTTATACATAGCTGCGAGCCACTCCTTGTGCTTTGGCAGCTGCGGGGTTGTTAATGACACAAAATACAGATCTTGGCTGCTATAAGGGCGGCGGTGAGCAACATACGCCCATGATGAGTCAGTTGGGGAAGGTCGGCCAGGTCAAGTAGGAGAACCAGCTGGCCCAGCTGCGGGGTAGGCCCAGCTATGGACTCCCTCAATGTGGACCCCACCTTGGTCGAGAAGGGGCGAATGTCGGGGCACTCGTATAGCAGATGAACAATGTCACAAGATGTGAGGCCTCATCTCCAGACAGAGGAGTGGGGCAATAACACCATGGACTGGAGCCATACCTGTGTCCAGTGCCATCCTTGTAGGATCTTGAAAAGGCTGAGCTTCATCTGGTCCTCCTGTGCACCCTGGCCTAGATTCTCCAGATGCTCCTCCCAGTATCCTCCTCCTACTCTACCGGAAGGCAAGCCTGTTAGGTTGCCTTGAGGCTCGCCTCCTGCATCTGGGAGTAGAGGTGGCAAATCAGAAGGTTATACACCCCGGACATCATGCCCTTAAACTGCCCCCATGTATTAAGGTAGACGAGCACTAGGGAGATAGGGACAGACCAGGGCTGGGAACCCAACCTGCGTGTTAAGCAATGGTACAATTGGGTGTAGCACCACTGTTGGGTAGGAGGCAGGCCAAATTCTTTTTGCACCATGGCAAAGGGTTTGAGTTCACCCCAGGAGAGCAGGTGGGCCAAAGTGTGGATCCCCGCTTCATGCCAGGGGACCTAATTAAGTATGGCCACTCCTATGCGGATACCATTGTTGTGCCAGATGGGTGCCTTATCATGGAGGTGCAAAAGAAACAATTGAAACAATTGATGGACGGAATGCTAGACAATGCAAACATTCACCCCCAGTCACAAGGGTCTGGGTTAAATCCATAAATTCTTTTGCTCACCACACTACCCCAGTTTGGACCCAGCCATATGCAAATCAGTCTTGACCCTGTTCCTTGTGGGAACAGTCCAGCCCGAACTGCCAAGCCAGGTCCTCTCTGGACCGGAAACAAGCATCCTGGGACCGGTTTCTGGGCATCACCCTTCATCAGCCAGGCTAGCTTGAATCCAGTGGTGTAGTGAGCACGGGACCCACGTGTGGGCATACCCTTCCCACTTAGGTCGACATATGCAAAAGAAACAATTCATGGACGGAATGCTGGACAATGCAAACATTCACCCCCAGTCACAAGGATCTGGGTTAAATCCATCATTCTTTTGCTCACCACACCACCCCAGTTTGGACCCAGCCATATGCAAATCAGTCTTGACCCTGTTCCTTGTGGGAACAGTCCAGCCCAAACTGCCAAGCCAGGTCCTCCCTGGACCGGAAACAAGCATCCTGGGACCGGTTTCAGGGCATCACTCTTCATCAGCCAGGCTAGCTTGAATCCAGTGGTGTAGTGGGCACCTAGGATGCTTGTTTCCAGTCCAGGGAGGACCTGGCCTGGCAGTTCGGGCTGGACTGTTCCCATTGGGTGCAGGGTCAAGACTGATTTGCATATGGCTGGGTTCAAACTGGAATGGCATGGTGAGCAAAAAAACGATGAATTTAGGCCAAGATCTCTGTACTGGGGTGAATGTATGACATTGTTCTGCATTCTGTCCATCAATTGTTCTTTTGGCATTTGTCACCCCTAATGGGACGGGTATGCCCAGACGTGGGTCCCATGCTCTCCATGCCACTGGAGTCAAGCTATCCTGACTGATGAGGGGTGAAATCCCGAAACCGGTACTAGGATGCTTGTTTTCAGTCCAGGGAGGACCTGGCCTGGCAGTTCGGGCTGGACTGTTCCCATTGGGCGCAGGGTCAAGACTGATTTGAATATGGCTGGGTTCAAACTGGAATGGCATGGTGAGCAAAAAAACGATGGATTTAGGCCCAGATGTCTGTACTGGGGTGAATGTATGACATTGTTCTGCATTCTGTCCATCAATTGTTTTTTTTGCATTTGTCACCCCGAGTGGGACGGGTATGCCCAGACGTGGGTCCCATGCTCTCCATGCCACTGGAGTCAAGCTATCCTGGCTGATGAGGGGTGAAACCCCGAAACCGGTACTAGGGTGCTTGTTTGCAGTCCATGGAGGACCTGGCCTGGCAGTTTGAGCTGGACTGTTCCCATTGGGCGCAGGGTCAAGACTGATTTGTATATGGCTGGGTTCAAACTGGAATGGCATGGTGAGCAAAAAAACGATGGATTTAGGCCCTGATCTCTGTACTGGGGTGAATGTATGGCATTGTTCTGCATTCGGTCCATCAATTGTTCTTTTTGCATTTATCATGGAGGTGGGCATCCACCAAGAGGAGCTTGTGAGCCCACGTGCACATTCGGGACATCACTTGCAACATGGGGTTCACCGGCCTGGCTGCGGAGGTGTCGGCATATAGCGGGAGTGCAGCCCTGACGGATTATTAATAAGTCAGTTCTCTATCGCAACCCACAATTGGAGTCCCGGACCCAGGTGTTCATAGATGCTATTTGCTCCAAGTGGAGGCCCATGTAATAATGCTCCACGGATGGTAGGCCAAGGCCTCCAGCGGAACTGTGGGCGATGAGTTTTCCAATGTGCAGGAGGGGTCTCAGTGGCTCCCAAATGAAGGTCTTGATGTCCTTGTCTACCTGGTGTAGCACCATGAGGGACGTCAGCAGGGGCAGCATGCCCAGCACATAAGTGAACCGTGGGAGGATCACCATCTTCACTGCCTGCATCAGCCCCCCCACAGTGACAAGTTCAGGTGGGACCACTTATTGAAATTGAACCACATCCGTTCCAAGAGCGGGTCCAAGTTGCCTGCCACCATGCACTCCAAACCTCTGTTAACATAGATGCCCAGGTATTTAAGATGGGCAGTTCTCTACTGAAATGGATACCTGTCAATGGTGGCACAGGTGGTCACTTTCGAGAATGGGAAGGCCTTTCTCTTTCCCCAGTTGAACCTTATAGTCAGAGATGGCTGCGAAAGCGTCAATTGTCTCCAGTAACATGGGGCTTGCAGAAGGTAGTGCTGAGAAGGTAAGCAGAATATCATCTGTATATAAGTTGAACGTCGAGAGGTGTGGGGATTCCCACAATGTATTCAGACTGGCATAGGGCCACCACCAGGGGCTCCATGGCAAGGAGGAACCGCAGAGGGGAGAGCAGGCACTCCTATTGCATACCTCGATGGACTGGGAAAGGATCCGAGAGGAAGTCGCCACAGTTGACCTGCGCCGAGGGGGACTCATATAGCCAGCGAACTCTGAAGATAAAATCGGTGCCAAGGACAAATTTCCAGAGCGCAGCGGAAAGGTAGTTCCACTCTATCCTGTGAAAGGCCTTTTCGGTGTCCAGTATGTTTCGGCTGATCAGCCGCCAGCCAGATGGTTGCGCGACAGGTGGCCTGGGACAAACCCTACCTGCGTGCGATGGACAACGAAGGGAATAACCCTTTTGAGGAGGGCCGTCAGTATACTGCCAAGATCTTGAAATCCCCGTTAGGGAGGGAGATGGGACAGTAACTAATGCAGAAAAGGGGGTCCTGCCCTGGCTTGGGGAGGAGGCCCAGGGAGACCGAGCGGTCGGCCTCTTTAAAGGCATTGTGGAGGAACTTCACTACCTCAGTGTTCGTCCTCTAGTACAATTCAGGTGTCACAGTGCAGGCGCGGAATGATGTCAAGAAGGGGTGGGCAAGGGCAGCGCACATAGAAGTGGGTCAGCAGAGAGTACGGCAGGGACACTAAATAGGAAATTCCACCCATCTAACTTTAAAACATCAATATTGGACAAGCACGCCATACTCAGCCTTCGGGCAGAAGGGTACAGAGCGTCTGATATACAGCAACTGGTTCTGGAGCCATCAGTCATTGGATGACCCCGGCTTCAGTAATGAGCTGGACTTTTTGTATTCTCTGACCTCCGTCAACTCCGCCACAGCTTTGATCGCCTTCTGCCTGTCACTCTGCATGTGGTGCCCCTTATCCTAGTTCCTGGGCCCCTGAGCCTGCATGTCTACACTCCTCGGTGGCAGCAGGCCCGCAACTGTGATAAAGAGGTCAGGGGGGCTTAGGGCCATATCCATGGCCCCGTCTCTCAGTCCATCCAGGAAGGGTTGCAGCACATCTGGGTCATAGAAGTCCTTGATTTGCCGTCCATTGTGATACACATGAGTGCCGGTTCAAAAAAGGCAAATTTTTTGGGGGGGCGTGGCCAACAGCATGGCCAGGTAGCCGCATCTTCTGCGAGCTCCGCTGGCCCCGAACGAAATCCGGGCAAAATCCTGTTCCTCCTCGCCGTTCAACTACCCAAATCAAGGTCGGAGACCGTGGGAAGCAGTGTGCACCAAGTGGGGAGCTCTGCGGTGCGTCTAACACCGCAGCTAGAGACTTTTCTCGGCGCGTGAATCGGCGCGCGGTCTCTACCCAAGATGGCGGCCGCAACGTACTAGAGACGGCTGAGGGCCGAGCGGCGGGGTCTCTGGCCGGGGGTGCACACAATAGAGCACCGGAGGCATCGAGGAAGAACGACGCGGCGCCCTGCCCTGTCTTTCCTACGAAGTGGCCGGAACTGCAAAACGGCGGCTGCACTGTGTGAGCCTGCGGTGGGAGTGGCGGCAAGAGGGCAGATCGAGGACGGAGGGACCGCTTGTCGCTGCGGCACCCAGGTCCGACGAGGTACGAGGTACGAGGCTTGGTACTGGCGAAGGCAGCGGAGGTGAACTGCCGTGGTCGGTGGGGGGGGCCCCAGCAGAAGAGACGTCGGGTTTCTCCACACTTTTCCCTCCCCCGAACTCTGACAAGGAAGGCACCATGGAGAGGGCAAGAGACTCGGACCGCTGGTGGAGTCCAGAGCAGCGGGAAGCCCCTGGGTGTATCCTGCGGAGACCGTGTCCTCGACGAGGGGACAGGGACACTAGCGGTGCCGGATTCGAGGGTCGGCCTGCAATGAGACTCGGCGGTGGCGCCTTGTGCTCCGAGGCAGTGCGAGAGCCGGCCCATTGAGATCCCACAGCGACCGGGGCAGTGGAACAGACCTGCGGTACCGGAGAGCCTCTCCCCGTCTTGTCTGGCTGGGGCGCCCACCGACGGCCATGGCGGTAACTCAGGACAGCGCATAACAGCGGATAGCGGACTTCCCCGTCGGAGGGAGACCAGCTCTACCCAGCTCTGCCCACACCCGAGCGCCCAACGAAGTGGAGAGGCGGCTGTCCACCTCATGGGAACCCACCAGGAGCCCGGTTGGTGAACTTGAGGAGTAGGGTGCTTGCACCCCTCCCCGCTGAGCCGCAATACCTTGCTGCGTGACATTGCTGATTTTAGGGGTTGCGGTGGGGGAACACTTGCTTTTAACAGCCACTCGGTCCCAACTGTTGCTGCGGTCCATACAGCTGTGCCACTCTGCGCTAGCTGGCTCCACACCGTGGGAAGGGAAGGGGCAGTCACGCCCAGACCACCCAGATAGACGGGGGCCTTTAAGCTGGAGGGAGACCAACATCCTGAGTGCGGAATTGTGATCTACGACGCCCCGGTGGGCGGGGGGGCCTTGTCAGGACTCATGGTGACCCAAATGTTGCATTGACGCATACCCTGGAGATACGTCAAGCTGCACTGAGTGGTGGAGAGTCCCCTTCCCGTTTGTGTAAGTGGGACAGGGGCGACAATCATACATCAAACCCTTTTTGATACCCCTAGGACAACAGGGGCCGGTGGGCGACACATCCACTATCGAGCAACGCTCCGCGGTGAAGTGCCTTCCCTCGCCCATTGATATCCGATAAGCGCCCCACCCGAGAGAGTCGTACAGGCTGCAGCCTGGCATCAGCGTCGCCGTAATGGCAAAGGATAAGGAGCCCAAGACATCCAGACAAGGAAAACTGGACCGTTTTACGACAGCCCTACCGGCGCCAGAGGGAGCAGAGGGAGGTTCAGTCCCCCGCCCGGACACGGACACGATCCTACAAGCGATTCAGGCCACACGAGAAAGTCTGGAAAGTAAGATGGCGGAGGTTCGAACAGAGGTCTCCTTTTTGCGCCAGGACCTGCGCAAGGTCTCCGAAAGAGTGACGGAGGTTGAACACCGAGTCTCTGAGCTGGAAGATAACTCACGGACCACCACTACAGACGTAGCCGGATTGCTGGCGGCAATGAAAGATGTGGCCTGGCGGGTAGATGACGCTGAAAATAGGGCCCGAAGGAACAACCTGCGATTCATAGGTTTTCCCAAAAATGCAGAACGTTCGAACCCGGGTCAGTTTCTCCTGACCTTCCTTAAAAACGCCCTTCCAGAGACACAATTCTCGCCATGTTTCGTTATAGAAAGGGCGCATAGAATGCCCGGAATCAGACCGCAGCCTGGGGCCCCACCACGGCCGCTGATAGCTAGATTTCTGAACTTTCAGGACCGAGACCTAATACTCCAAGAAATCCAGAAGAAGGGTGAGGTCAAATTTGAGAATACGAGAGTGATGGTCTTCCCTGACTACTCCAGGGATGTGCAAAAACAACGACGCACCTTTGACCCGGTGAAGGCGAAACTCCGTGCCCTTGGGATTCAGTACATGCTCCTGTTCCCAGCTAAGCTCAAAGTTATCTTCCGCAACAACACCCATTTTTTCCAGACACCGGAGGAGGCGTGGTCGTGGATTGAAGAGCAGCCACAGTTGAGAAGAGCATCGCCATCAGCGGCCCACTCGTCGGCGGACAAGCGGCCAAGCCGTAACTGGGAACTGCTCAAGGGAAAGCGACAGAGGCGAGTATCCAGGCCCCGGGCTCTGGTTAAGACTACACCGGGGAGAACCCTGAGATCCAGAGACCAGAAAAGTACTATCTCAGACACGGACGATGATACCGCCCTGGAATGTATGTCCAAAACCTCGCAGAGATCAACTGGTAATGAGGACTCGGATCACGAAGCATTAAATCGAGCCAGGTCCGATACTGACGCACACCCACTTTTGGCACAGATCCAACATCTGGAGGCTTCGGGCTCGAACCCTCCGAGTGAGAACTCTCACGTGCAGAAAACCCTTCACGGCCCTGAGGAGGAATGATGATTAGGGGCCAGACGCCCTCCAAGAGACGCTGTGAGCTTCCCGAGGTTTGGTAGACTTTGATCGCCTTTCAGGTGCAAGGGAAGTTTACAGTGAACTGACGGTTTTCATTGTTTAAGATTTAAGTTACGATAAAAGGGGAAGGGGGCGGGATCGACAGACTTCTCATTTGACACATACGCTAAGTTGTCACGTTGACGTCTTTGGGAATGGGCGTGATGTACGGGAGCAAGTGGGGAGGGGGGTCGGAAAAGGGGTGGGGGGGCATGAGTTGCACACAGTTGTGCTCAGTTTGGGGGGGGAGGGGAAGAGAGGGAGTTGAGGGCTTGGGTTCATTTAGTCAGCAGTACAGCAGGAATAGGCCACAGAAATAACTGGGGTTCAGTAAAACAGAAGGGGCTGAGAGGGGGAAATCACAACATGGACACCCAACACCTACACTCACGGTATGATAATGCAACATAACGACACATACTCAGTTCTCTCCTGGAACGTAAATGGGCTAGGAGACAAAATAAAGAGGGGCCTTATGGCCGCATATATTAAGAGATTAAAGCCTGATATAGTGCTGCTGCAGGAAACACACCTGAAAGGAACGCAATGTGGGTTCTTAGGAAGAGGAGCATATAAGACGCTAGCACATGCAGGCTTCTCTTCGGGCGCAAGGGGGGTCGCAATTCTCATTAAAAAATCCCCTCCGTTCAAAACGGAGCGAATCTGGACAGACCCCAACGGGACATATGTTGCAGTGAAAGGGGTATGGAACAGAAGAGACATAACCCTAGTAAGCATATATGCACCTCCAAGACTACAGAAACAAACACTGGAGAAACTAGCAAGCATACTGTTGGAAGCAGGTTCCAACACTCACCTCATAGGAGGCGATTTTAACGATGTTATGGACCCCCGATCCGATCGTACGACGGCTTTCACTGGAAGCCCCAGTGAGACACAACTCAAGCGATTCACAGACACACTAGCGCTTACAGATCTATGGCGTAAACATCATCCGGGTGTTAAGGCATACTCCTTCTACTCGGGGGCTCATAGAACATTCTCTAGAATAGACTACATCCTGGCCCCAGCAGGAGAAATCACGGCCATCCAGAAGACAGAGTATTTAGCTAGGGGACTCTCGGATCAATCTCCCCTCTGGCTGAAAGTAGGTAAAGATGGACACCGCCACAAGAAGGAATGGAGGCTTAATGCCTGGGAGCCGAAAGACCCAAAAGTAGCCCAAGAAATTAGAGTAGATACAGAGCTCTATTTTAAAGAAAATACCGGATCTGTGGACTCTGCCGTAATACTTTGGGAGGCCTACAAGGCAGTTCTGAGAGATAGGGCACAGAACATTATAGCCCAAAAAAAACGTAAAGGCATAGAAGACATCACTAAGCTTGAAGCTAGACTCCTCCAACTTGAAACACAAATCCTAACACAAGACGATCCCTCCCTGCTCCGGAAGATGCAGACCCTCAGACATGAGTACTCAGCTCTGGCCAGGAACGATGCGCAACAGGCCATACAGGCTATGTACCGGCGACTATACGACGCAGGAGATAAGACAGGCAGGCTATTGGCATGGCTCAATAAGAAAGAAGCAGAGGCCAGATGGGTAACAAAGATAGAAACAGACGACGGTCAAATACACGTGACTCCTACCGAGATAGCAACAGCCTTCGCACATTACTATAAAGACTTCTACGCCGAGCGTCCCCTGGCAGGGAAGGCGCAGATAACAGAATATTTAGAGACAATCGAGACCCCTAGTTTAGACCAGGAGGGAGCGCAAGCATTAGAGGAGGAAATAACGATAGACGAAGTCAGAAGGGCGATCGGCCACCTGAAAACTGGGAAGGCTCCGGGTCCCAACGGACTGCCCCCGGAACTTTTTAAACAGAATGCGACGCTGTTTAGTTCCCATCTCCTAACCCTGTTCCTGGAAGCACAAAATGTGGGAAGACTTCCAAAAGATCTCCGAACAGCCACGATAGTAGTGATTCCCAAGAAAGATAAACCACCACAAAAATGTGCCTCATACAGGCCCATTTCGCTCCTTAACATAGAAACAAAAATACTAGCGCGCATACTTGCTGATAGGCTTACAACAATAATATCCAGTCTTATCCACCATGACCAATCAGGGTTTATGCCAAAGAGGTCCACAAGATTAAACTTAAGACGCATACATAACTGGCTAGAAGTAGTTACAACCAGAACGGACCCACACTTCATACTATCATTAGATGCAGAAAAGCATTCGATACTGTACACTGGCACTTTTTAATGGCAACGTTGGTGAAGTTTGGCTTTGGTCCTATTTTCAGACGATGGATTGCCATTTTATATGAACAGCCAATAGCACGGGTACGGGTAAATGGAGTACTTTCCGGAGACTTTCCGATAGAGCGCGGGACGAGGCAAGGATGCCCTCTATCCCCCCTCCTCTTTGCCCTTGTGCTGGAACCCCTCGCGTGCGCTGTCCGGATCAATCCATATATGACGGGCTTCGACTTAATGACACTGAGATTCAGGATGAACGCATATCATTATATGCGGATGACATCCTTCTCTATGTCACGAACCCCAGGCAGACGCTTCCACGAATATTTGAAAGTTTCGATTGCTACGGCAAACACGCGGGTTCTAAAATAAACTGGGATAAATCTTGTTTATATAATGCAAATCTGGTATGGGAACCACCCGAATGCATGGGACGCCTCCAAGTAAACAATACCGGCATACAATATTTAGGCATTTACATTACGACAGACCGCCAAAAGGCACTTAGTCGGAATCTGTATAGAATTCTTAGAGAATTTAAGGCGGACGTAGAAAGATGGAGCTTTCTACCACTGACACAAATAGGTAAGGCCGCGCTATATAAGATGATAACATTGCCAAAATTCCCCTACATCCTCCAGAATACATATTTTCCCATCCCAGATGAAGTCTTTAGTAAGATAGACGGCACGTTGCGCACGTTTCTCTGGGAGGGAAAACATCCTAGAGTGGCGCTGGCCACGCTGCAACGAAACCAATACAATGGCGGCATATCACTACCTGATATAAGAGCCTACTACTACGCTACTCACCTTATAGTGGTCAATGATTGGGAGCATATGCCAGGGGACCATCCCACATATGCGTTGGAACGTAGACAATTTGAATTACATCCACACACACACTACCTCTATGGGGGAAAGGGAGCGACAAAACTACTCGCACCCACCCAGGTGGTGCTAACTGCCTGGAAAAAGGCAGAAAAATATATCAGCTGGAACAATAAAATCACTAGAGAAACTCCTCTTTGGGTAGGAGAGAGACTCAAAGAATTTGTAAAATTGAACGGTTTTAAAAAATGGGACCTGCTGGGCATCTCCCAAATTAAAGACATTTTAGATCGAAAGAAATTAGCCACGTTCTCCGCTTTACAGAAAGAGTACGATTTACAACGGACGGAGTATTATAAATACTTGAGGCTGGCACATGCATGGGAGGCGCAACACATAGACACAGAAACGATACCTGAATATTCACCGCTAGAGGGACGACTCCTCATGGGAGAATTAGTGGAAAAAGCAGTCTCTTGGACATACCGTACCATAATAAATAATAAACCAGACACGCTCCAGAAACTAAGAGTACAGTGGGAACGGGAGCTGGGAGTCTTAGAAGACCTAGACTGGGAAATGGCGTTAATGCACCCGCAAGAGGTTGCCATCAAGACACGACTTAGACTGATTCAATTTAAATTCTTACATAGGACCTATTACGACAGGGCAAGACTACACAAGATGGGTAGGGCCGATACACCTAAATGCCTTAGATGTAACGAGGAAACCGGTAATTATTTCCACACGGTATGTGAGTGTAATAGAGTCCGGAGCTATTGAGCCAATATACTTCAAGAACTGGAGGCAGTGACGGGCAAACAGATACCCAGAGATCCCAAATTTGTATTACTAGGCATAAGCACAGAAGTAGACCTCTCGAAACCACAATTGTTGCTAACCAATCTAGGTTTGGTAGTCGCCAAAAGAGATTTGGCACGAAGCTGGGGGAAGACACAAGTGCCCACAGTAGACGAATGGAAAAAGGGGATGGACATGTTCATGACTGGTGAGAAGACCACTTACGTGGCACGGTGAGGTCCCAAGAAATTTTGGAAAATATGGACTCCCTGGATACAGTACTATGGTCTCGAGGTACAGGACTCACAAAGGATAGCTCAACCCCAAGACTATCAGGACACGGGCGGGGTAGGGGTAAACTGAGAATTGAAGTAACAGTGAAAAGTATGATTATGCTTTATGTTTTGATACCCAATCAGTCACTACCAATGTATAAGCAGGGCTGTACGACCCTGGTCTGTTTTTCTGAGGCTATAAACTGTATTAGTGCTGACTCAATGGAAAATGTTAATAAAAAAATTTTCACAAAAAAAAAAAAAGGCAAATTTGATGCCCCACTGATGCACTTGAGGTCTGAGGGATAGAAAGGCCCTTTGTTTTTCATTGGTCTCCCTGGACAAGTAAGCCGTGATTTGTATCTTGTTCCCCTCAAAGTCGTGGGGCCCATGTGCCCATCCCCCTGCGTGAATCTGCAGGGCCTGCCCATGGCAGAGGAAGCATGCTATGATGGGCCTCATGTCCATCGGAGCCAGGGGCCTGAGCAACCGGATTCAGTGGAACTTTGCTTTTCCAGCGTGGGCGAGAAGGTGATCCCGAGGTGGGTGGGTAGGAAGTCACGGAGGACGCCACTGACACGGTGCCCTCCACCTTCTCTGGGATGCCAAAGAAGTGGACATTATCTCTGCAGCTCCAATCCTCAAGGTTGGTGATCTTGTCATTCAAGGCTCTGGGTTCCTGGTCCCTTTCAGGAAGGGGGTCAACTCTGGACTCCAAGGTGACAATTATGGTCCACACCCTCCATCTTGTCGTGGAAGTTCCACAAGGATCAATTTCGTCTCTGTCGTGAGGTCAGTCATCTTTGCATCCATGACCTCCAGCCTGGCCCCACCTCCATTATTTTTTTGAGAATCAGGTCCACTGTGATTTCCAAGGGGCCCGGTGGGGTGGGGGGGTAGCGATTTGGAGTGAGAGACTGCCTCTGTAATGAGCAGCTGTCTTGTCGACTTCCTCGATGTCATTGTACTCGGTGTAATAGGCCCGGTGAGAGGTACTTTTGTGGGACTGCAACAGGTGACTAATCTGAGAGTGACCCACTAGTTCAGGCTGTGAGCTGCAGGGGGGAGGCGATAACTCCAAGGGAGAGTCTAAAGAGGAGGTGGACGGTCAGCTCCACAAAGGCCTCTGTGTACTAGCGAACAGATGGGTGGGTAGGAGGAAAGCACCTCTGGAGGCACTTGCATGGCCCCAATTTTGCAGAGGCCCCAGGAAGGACAGGGGGGAGGAAGAGGGGCCCCGCTGCATGTGTGATAGCAGAGGGGACCAGAGAGTCAAAAGGGTATAGGGCAGAGGTTGGGTAGCCACCAGGGTCTAGGCCGTCATCGTACCTCTCCCAGGCCATTCCATGACATTTTTGGGGTTGTTTGTGGGGGACTTCGATGAGTGACCCCAGCAGGCACCTCTGGAGTTCATTGGTTGGCGTACAGGATTCCAGGCCGATCCAGACCAGGGGGTCATGTGCAAGGCGGCACTGCCCACTCTGTGTGGTCCAGCTCTATGGTGTCCTTCAGCCCCCTTATTCAGCCAAACCACCACATCAGAACTTTGGGCCGGGGACAATCCAGGTAGTACCACGCTGCAGGAATGGTGGGTGATGGGGGTATGGGGCGAGGGGGCCAATGCGCTTGATGGCCTGAAGTCTCACCTGCACCGGGGACTCCCATTGTTCACCTTGTGGCCCACTACTCGGACATCTAGTGCTCTCACGTCTGAGGCGAGTCTCTCCCCGCCACACCCCTAGCTGTGGGATCTCTGTTGCGGGGAGGTTGGTGCTGGTGTGCAACCTGTCACTGATTGGAGAGCAGCGCTCCGAAGGTTGTTGAGGCAGTCCAGGGGCTATAGGTGAGGTATGGTGTTCTCCCACCTATGGGCACGTGAAGTAGACGATATGAGGATGGGGGCACCATGTTTCCTGGGCAACCCTTGACCCAACACCAACTGCCCCCTGTGCACAGCTCACAGCCTGGAAGTGCCACAATCGGCTGCTATGTGTCCTGCAGGTTGGGGTAGGCTGTGCGTACGACTCCCCATGGCTCCTTCGGCCAAGGAGTGGCCTCACCGTCGTGTGCTGTACTGGGGGATGGGTGGGGTGCAAATTTCCTTGGTGCTCCTGATCCCTCTGAAATGGCTGAAGGCAAGTAGAAAGGGAGATGCGTAGCACACCGGCCCATCTTGTGGCCATGTATGACACAACAGTCCCCGGAGGCCTCTATTGAGAGCGGGCCCATTGAGGCCGGGTCTATCCTTTCGTCGCCTGTTCCCGGCCTTGGGATCTCAGGGTTGGGGCTCCGAACTGCACAGAGAGGCCACCACAGTCCTGAAGACACCCTCCGTCTTTCAGGCTACTGGATGTCACTATGTGCTAGAGCTTCTTTCCCCAAGGCCTCCCAGCATAGCGCAGCTTGGGGTTCAGGTGGCTTTGACTGTAGGCGGCCAGACCCCGCCTCCAGACTAATGGTAAATTCAATATTTGACAATGGCAAAATATATTTGGAGGCAATTTTACTGTATTAAAATGTTAATAAAGATCTTTTAAAAAGTCTACAATCCATGGCCAGTGGGGTCCCTCATGGGTAAGTCTAGACCCCCACCCTTTTCGATCTCTTTCACACCTTGCTTGCTTTTAATGTCTCTTCTTTTGGCTTCTCACTTATGCCCTAGGCAGATAGTAACCAAGAATGGTCATCTTTAAAGACAATCGTGCTCCCTCTCTGAGGTTGCTTACTTCATAAACAATAACACCCTCATACCTAAGAGCAATATAATACGAGAAGCCCTTATCTCAGCCTGAGCCACTCTGTGGTGGCCACGGACCTAGGTTCTTCTCCTTTTTCATCTGACTCTATCAGAAATGTGGGGGTCCAGATTGACTATAAACTTTCATTTACTTCTCAAATAAATAAAGTGACAGCCTTATGCTTTAAATAAAAATACTGAGAAAAACCATCCCTTTGCTTCCTATTGTCTGTCGTAAATCAGTAGTTTATGGAAAATAAAAATGTTTTGTGGCACTCTGGAAGTTGCTCAATTTTCCTCAATTAAGATGTCTATGTTTAGGTAGGGTGCAGGTGGGTATCTCCCTTTGACCTGGGGGCGTGACTCTAGAAGAAAACTGTTGCGTTGTTTACCAATAAACAACGTCCCTACAGTGCACTCCGGAGGGTACAATCCCTTAATAATAATGTCAACGTGATGAAAAACTTCAAGAAATTTTGTAGTCAATTATATCCTTGTTTTTTTCATTTGAGGCATAGTGTTACGTCACACTTATGTGTTGTTTATCAATAAACATAGAGAACTTCTCCACACATTGTTTTATATAGATATATTCATGGGTTGCTTTGTGTAAATTCCCGATGCATTTCGGGACAGTGCCCTTCATCAGGGGAATCGTTCTAAAACAATAATCAGAAAAATGCGATGTTCAGTGATTCAAGAGGCGTGTGCGTCATAACTATAGTAAAAAACCTGTGCTGACATGCAACAATGGTGACAGTGGTGACATTCGTCAGATCTTGAAAAAAGGTGAGGAATGGTGACTCAGTTTGACTGATAGTCATGCGTTTCTAAACTGTATACTCAACGGTGTACGGTTGCCAAGTATTGTTAATAGCAACCAAAAGAACCTAAAATAGTCATGCGTTTATAAACTGTATACTCAATGGTGTACGGCTGCCAAGTACTGTTGATAGCTACCAACAGAACCTAAAAATGTTCTGCATCAGGTGATGCGATAAATGGTGACATGCCGATCGCAATTTATAATCTCAATGTGTTAAAGTAACAGGTGCCGTAATAACCGAATCCTGCAAGTATCGAAAGAAATATGCAATCTCCCGAAGGTAATAGCGTGTATGTGACTTCAATTGTTAGTTCTATGCCGTGGTGCAGCATGCGTTGTTCAAGTGACTTAAACATCTGACAAACTTAATTATCAACATACCACAAGGAATCCGAAGTCCTATCAAACTCTGCATTCAACAATGCGCTATCGGAGAAACAGTGTTGTATTCGAAAATGCAATGTATCTGGGTGAATGAAAAAAGGTAAAATTATAGCTCCATGCCTCTTATGAATAACAACCTAAGTGTAAACCGTACCGCACATATATTAAGCCAAGACACCCATACGGGCGTCTTACCTTTACGGATGAGTCAGATAGCTCAGTAACAGCGTTCAAATGTCTGTCAATCGGCTAATGGTAGTTTAAAAACCGCAAGTCTCGCGTGCGTATGAGGCGGAGCCCCGAAAGCGAAAACGGAGTATGCGGAAGTGGTGGATGTGTATAGCGGTGGCCATCTTAGAAAGTGCATGTGGTATGAGTTCAATACGCCGTAGGTCTCAGAAAAAATCAAAAAGTGCAATGAAACAACAGTGAACGTGAAATAAGTCGTGCGATCTAGAAAGGGTGAACGAGCTGGTCACAGCTGTATTAAAGAGTACGTAGAAAAACAGTGAAGTCCACCTGAAGATGAATTTAACAGCTGCGCGTATGCATATCAAGGTCAATGTCAATGTAGGCAGTGCTATCTAGAGAGGGTGAACGAGCTGGTCGCAGCCATATTAGAGTGTACGTAGAAAACAGTGAAGTCCACCTGAAGATGAATTAAACAACTGCGCGTATGCATATCACGGTCAATGTCAGTGTAGGGAGTGACAAGTGTGAACAACAGTTTTATACTGACAGCAAAAAATAAAAATGAGCATGCAAGTACAGAGACATGTATATATAAGCTTACAATAAGCAGTTGCCTAGATGGTATAAATGTCACCTGTAACAACCGAAAGGTCTGACATCTTTTTCAGGGTAACTGATAATGTTCAACAGTGTACTCATAGATAACATTTGTAATCAACCCGTTCATTCAATCCTTTAGGAATGCATGCATCAAGTTTCTTGATCTACAATAGTTCTCGTTGCAATAACCACTTTTTATAGTCTCTTCCTTCTATCCATGGTACCACTTCTAACACTAAAAATCTTAACCGCTTGACCGCGGCGCGGATTCCGCCGCGGTGCTGGGCGTTCCCTTGAGTGGGCGTGTCTGGGACGGCCCCCGGCCGTCCTCCGCACATGCCCACCGTGACGTCGGACGGCCGGGGGCCGTCCGACGCATGGAAAGGGTTAATTGGTTGACGTTGTGTTTGTTTGTAGTAAAATGCATAGCAACAGGTGATTTTTCTTGGAGGTTTCTTATGTTGCTTTTATGTTCAGTTAGTCGGATCTTAATTTTTCATTAGGTTTTACACACATAGATGAGTCCACATGGGCATTTCAGTAGATATACCAAATTTGTAGAATCACATGTGGCTGTTATATAAAGTTTGATGGGTGTCCCTTTGGTTGGATGTGTCATGCCGTTGCCTTTAATTATGTTATTGCAGTGCCCACAGTTAAAGCACGGGGTAGTTCCTTTGTGGATCTTGATGTCGGATTGCGATGGTTTGTTCAACCATTCTTTAAGGTTTCTTGTGCGTTGATAGGAAAAAAGTGAAGGATATTAAAAAATTCCCTTAAAGTCTGTCTCGTTTTGAATCATGGGCCAATATTTTAACAAGATCTTCTTGATTTGATAACTCCTCGTGGAGTATTTCGATACAAACACAGATCTGTTCTCCATTTTTTTTTGTTTTTTGAGTGGTCAACAGTTGGTCTCTATCACTTGTTCCAGCCCTTTGAACTGCATTCTCGATGACACTCCTGGGATATTTTCTCTCTGTAAATTTGTTTATCATCCTTTTAGTACTGGGTTTCGTAGTACTCAACTTTGGATGAAATCCTCTTGACCCTTAGCAGCTGCGAGTAGGGCAAATGTTTTTTTAGGGCAATTTGATGACAACTGTTGAAATGGAGTGTATTGATCCTGTCAGTGATTTTCATAAAAACGTCAGTTTCTAGTTTTTCCCTTGTCTGGTAATGGATACATCCAAAAATGTGATAGTTTCAGTACTCGTGGTGTTTGTGAATTTGATATGCTATTCAGTTGGTCGAAGACCGTCAATAGTTCAGATGTTTGTCCTTTCCATAAAAGAAAAATATCGTCAATGTACCTCCAGTACGCTAACCGATTCCGAGACCAATTGGGGTTCGATAAGATGTTGTCGATTTCGAACCTGTGCATAAAGAGGTTCGCATAACAGGGTGCTGCACAATTGCCCATCGATGTTCCTGACAATTGCAGGTAGTATTCATCTTTCCAGCTAAAGTAGCTGTGAAAAAGTGAGAAATGGAGTAGTTCCAACAAAAAAACTTTCAAATCCTCGTCAATGTCATGATTCATTAAAAATGATTCAACTGCGTCAATTCCCTGATTGTGAGGGATGGAAGTATACAGCGAACATACATCGATGGTACATAGAGTTAATGCACTGTCCTCATCAAATTTAATGTGGTTAATTTTTTTTAGGTTCTGTTGGTAGCTATCAACAATACTTGGCAGCCGTACACCATTGAGTATACTGTTTATAAATGCATGACTATTTTAGGTTCTTTTCGTTGCTATTAACAATACTTGGCAGTCGTACACCGTAAATCAGTAGTTCACACTGTCATCCTGTCTTGAATGTACTTCTGCAACTCTGTAAACAAGGGGCTGTGGAAAGTTGAGTGACACTATTGGAAGGTGGTAGTGAGGGAATCCGTGTAAATAGAGGTTATTGAGGGTTGGTGCGCCAAACAAAATTTACTCTAAAGCCTGCCCTGCAAGCACCCAATGTGTTTCCTACCTGTAAAGTCTCATAATTCAGAGAGCACATAGAATAGTTGAGCTGCTGTGCCAGTGGCTTGGAGAAAGGAAGCAGCCTCTCAAGCCTGCAGTTTTTTGTGAAAACATAGAAAAGATTTATATGTAAATGACAGCAAAGGAAATAGAGTTCTCAAAATAACATTTAAATGGCTCTTCACATTGGATTAACAATGGGAAATAGAGACTACCAAGTGTGACGGGCTCCTCAAATAGTGTTGGAAGATTGTTTTTGTCCTTTTAGCACATCACTTTTGGTATTCCATATAAATTATACCAGTCTGTACCAACAAAACATTTTTCTTGAACAGAGAAGCCACCTGTAACAAGCTGTGCACTGTAGAGGCAGTGTAAAAACAAGCCCTCGCCTCTCCAAACCCCATACCTGAATGACTGATGGCTGGGGCTAGCAAGATGTGCCACCATCATGGTACCTCTATGGTACGAGTTATGTCACTCGGGACTCATTCATTATATCAACAATCCATCTTGCTAGCCCCAGCCATCAGGCTGGCCCCCAAGTTACTCTCAGGTTGGAAAGATTGGGAGGCAGATGGACAGATGGCCACACTGGTATGTGGAGGGCACTGACTGACAACTAGGCACAGTTAGCTGGAGATGCACTCAAACTGGCAGTGGTGGCAAGGTCTTGATCGCCAGTCCATTTTGTTGCCCTGGATCTGGGTCCAGCTGCACAATGAACTGGCAGCATGGTATTGCACGTTTACACTTCTTTCAGGCAAGCAGGTGGCCTGGGAACAAGGGCTGCTTACCTATCTGTTCGCCTTTGGTTTCACAGCACAGGAGACTCCCTGCCTGACACTGCACCAGAAGCATTTCAGCTCTCGGAATTAACTGTCCCGGTACAGTAAGCTTTTCACAGAGAGTAGGTGAACATTTTTCTTGAAGTTACAAACATATGGGCACGTTGTGCCCCATTGCGTTTTTCTTTAAATTACCGAAATATGGGCATGTCGTGCCCCATCGATTTCCCCTCCCCCGACTTCGACCACTGGGCAACACTGAAGGGAGAATGTGTGCACGAGGTCTGCGAATAACAGGGAGAAAGTGTGCTACAAAAGCGCTTTACACTTACCTGTTGGTCATTTCAATCTTCCGACGTGTAAAGTGACCAGCAGGAGAACACCAGTGCATCCGCAGTAAAATCCTTCACAGCGAGGCAATAAAAGGAGCGCACAAACCAGGATAACCTTGACAGGCAAAGGACAGCAACCAAAGAAGAAAAGGCAGTAAATACAAAATAAAAAGCAGAAAACACTAGGCAAACTTCAGGAATGAAGAAGAGCCACACTACCAAAAAAGTAGTGTATGCAGGAGCTTTATGCACACAAATTTCACTGCACTTCCTGCCATCTTTGATGCTGTCCCCTTCATTGATGGAATGTCAGTGGTGACGTTGCTATGTGCTGATTGGCTGCTGTGCATGAGTTCTCCAACCCAAAAGCCCTACTTGAAATGGGGGAAGAAATAAAGGAAACAAACGTGCTTTCGAAGTGGGGCGGTGGGAAACAATGAAAGGGGATATTTTAAGGAGGAGTGTGTGCCCCCCCCTGAGATGTTGGCGCACCACCCCAGGGGGGCACGCTCCACAGATTAAAGAACTCTGCCTTACTGTATTCTTCTGCAGTTTTTAAAATACGGCGCAAACTCGACCCAATGATATTTCAACGCTTTATATGAGTATCAGTTACATGACACAAGGTCACATGCATTGTTTATAAGCACTGCGGACATTAAGTGATTTTCCCAGAATAACAGGATGTTGAGCCAATGCCGAGAACCGAACCACGGCCCATATTTATCAATTTTTCATGCAGTACAGCAAGGCACCTTGCTGCGCTGCGTGAAAGGAAAAGAGCAGGAATGCGCTGTATCTAATATTATGTGACGCATTCCTGTCCTTTCCTAGTGATGGCGCACTGTAGGCTGCTTAGCGCCAACGCAGGCACCCTTACATCATGGTGCAAGGGTGCCTGCGTGATTGGTAGGATTTTTGTTTGCAGGATGAGAGACCTTCCTGCACAAAAACAACCCTGAGAGGCATTTTCCTCTTTCTATGTGTGCTGCAGAATTCAGCATATGTAGAAAGAGGAAAAACTAGCAGTAACAATGATATTTCTCCTCGTTAAACCTCACCTGGGGAGGCGTAGCATTTTGACGCATTCTCAGGTCTGCAACTAATGGTAAACCTGAGAATGTGCCAAAATCCATGGGCGGATGCGTGGGAACACCCACATTCCACCCATGAAACGCTTCCCTGGGGCAGAGTAACGCAATGCAGCAATTCGCGCTGCCTTACATTACTCTAGATTTATCTGGTCTTGCAGGGCCATGCAAGGTGGCCTTGCATAGCTTGATAAATCTCACATAGGTTTTGCGTCGCCCTTGCACCCCGTTGCGTGGTGTAAGGGCGACGCAAAACCTTGATAAATCTGGTTCCTGAGTTTCACAATCGGCAGCTCTGGCTGCAACGTCACATGCTGTTTAGATGGAGGGTGGCAGGCAGAAGCCATAAGAAAGTTCAGCTTGTTATGGGCTAGAGGTTCCAACAGGGCCTCGAGTTGAGCCACAGCCAGGCTTCAGGGTCGAGCCTGGCTTGATTTTTCAGTGACTCGCCCACCTCTAATAGCCAAATATATTTCTCACTATATCCCAAACGGACGGCTGCAAATATTAGTTTTTTATTAAGGCACCTTTTATAAAAAAAACTGTTAAACATTGCAAATAGTACAACATAAGGCTGTCAGAATGCATCAAACTCAAGCTACCATCCCAGCACTGACAATTGCCAGTACAAAAAACAACTGTTAATCAGATACACAAGCAAACGATAGTCGAAAAGAGCCAGGCTTCCCTGTCCACAGGGCTTCCATAGTGTCCTACCCGAAATGATGTGCTCCTTAGTCACCAAATATTAATGTCTGCATTTTTTCCAGATGCTCTTACATGGCTAAAAAAGTAGGGGTGGGTGGAGCTCGCGGAATTCAACCAGAACCAGAACGTCGCCACCCGGTCCCAATGTTAACTCGCAGTGGCGCACTTGTTACGTGGATGATATCATTAGAGCCTTTGTGTCAGTGCTTATGGGCTCTCGTAGATATTCCTCAATTATAACAGGCTCCAGTGAGTTTCGCTTCCAAGCACACCCCCCGGATTCGGCAAATGTTGTGCTCAGCAAAATGCTGACAGCAAGCGCTTTTTCTGCGGGCATCGCAAAGGCACTTGAGACGTGTGCCTGTTAGAGAAATTTTCTCAAGATCACAATTCCTTCCATAGGATGGAACAGACTTTTCAGCTCAGGAAAAATAAATGTATTTGTCAGGATAACATTTTTGTATTGACTCATCACTCAGCTGAAAGGTACAACTGAAAGTGCCTTCTTGCATCTGTGTATAGTTAGATAGTTGGCATAAACATAGGAGTCGTTCAGAAAGCTGAATTGTATTCTGCTGCTTGTTGCTGTGGCACAACTCAATGCCAGTCGGTTTATTGACCTCAGTGAATGAAAGGCTCAGTCAGTTCCACAGGGAAGAGTGAGGTTAAGACACAAAGTTAACAAATCAGGTGACAATGTTTGTAGGCAAGTCATAGACTAGGGGCCAGATTTACAAGCCCCTTGCAACACTTTTGCACCGCTGTTGCGTCACTTTTGTGACGCAGCGGCGGCGTAAAAAATGCGGCCGATTTACAATGTGACGCATCTAGGGAGATGCGTCACGTTGTAAAGCCCTGCGTCACATTATACCTGCACCAGGTATAATGTATGCAGGGTAGGCGTTCCCATGAAAAAAGCCACGTAGAACTGGCGCAATGAAAATGTACAAGATTTCACTACGTCATTCTAGGCCTTCACTGTGTCAAAAACCCTACGCCTGCTCAGACTAGGCGTAAGGATTGACGCAGGGCTTTTTACATGGGGCCTACCTATGTTTTCTGGCGCATTGCTGGAGTTGAGTCACTTTTGTGACCAACTACAACAATGCGTCACTTTTGCTCCAACAGATGCGTCAGAATTTTTGACGCATCTGTAATTCCTTGCGCCATGGTGCACTGTATTGTAAATACAGTGCATCCATGGTGGCGCAAGGACATTTGGAGCTGACGCAAGGAAACTGACGCATCTATGCAAATGCATCAGTTCCTTGTAAATCTGCCCATAGGTTTATACATTTGTGGATGTTTCACATTTTTGCTGGTTCACATGCATATAATTTTGACAGTTTTGAGTTTAACCGACCACCGCGCATAGGAGAAACGTGTGCCAGTTAACAGGCAGAATCAAGGTGCTATGACAGAACTGCAATCCATCACTAAAAGACGCACATTATACATGAATGTATACACGCAGAGAAGGTTTAAGAGGTAAAATACGATAGGAGCGTGTTTGTCATTCTGACACCATTTAACAACCATCTGAAGGCAGTGAAAATAATATAGGAAAAACTCACACGCTATGGTGTGTTTACCTCCGTGGGGTGCAGCCGCGGTCCGTGCAGGTAACAACGGTGGGGCCGGGTTGGGGGGATTTCGAGGGACGATGCAGAGGGAAAATTAACTAAATAATTAATTTTCCCTCGGCATCATCCTTCGAAATCCCCCCCAACCTGGCCCCACTACTGTTACCTGCACGGACCGCGGCTGGTGGGGTGTCTACAAGCAGTTCCCCGTAGTTCTCGCCATCACTCTCACATGGGCACTGTTGCTCCAGACCTAATTGGGCGTGAGGCGGAGTTCACCGCCCAATCTTACAAAAAAGGCATGCTGATGCTCTACAAACAGACAATATATAGAAATAATCGAATCGTGTTATCTCTAATAGCACAAGCAAACCTAATCCTAACATACTGCCTTGAAGTCCTTATTGTGAAATCCGTTAGCTGAAATAGAATCAGATAAAAAGTATAGCACTGGGGCGTGGCTTGGACGCCAAGACAAGATGGTGGTCCTGTTCTAGCTCCGCTCGGTCGTGGAGCGTTTATTTTTAAATGCGCCTCGCATCCTGAATAAATCGGCTTTTCGCTCGCGGTCCCGCCGAGATGAAATGGCGGTCAGTGTTTTCCGCTGGATTCCCCTGTCTCACCGTGTCCATTGAGCCCAGGAGCTGCTGCGGTCTGAATTGCCTCAGGAAATCGCGGACGGCCGCCATTTTGGGTCGCAGTGTTCGCGCTGTTTCCTCGCGTCAGCTGGACTCCGATGGTACTTTTGATATGCCTCCTGTTATATCAATGCTTCCAGCTTCATAGCTTTCCAGTAACCTGCTGCCTTGGATCTTATGGCTCAGCTTCATGTGGTATGGAAATGGTTTCTTTGAACTTATTCTTCTCCTCAAATGCTACACATCACTAGCATTACACTAGAGGACACTGCCAATTCTCTTCTTGAATGAATCTGCATCTCACCTGTGGTCCTGACTGGATGAAGTGGCGGTGAGTGTTTTCTGATAGGTTCCAGCACTTCACTGTGTGCATTGAACCCAGGAGCCGCTGCGTTCTGCAACACCTCAAGAAATCGCGGACGGCCGCCATTTTGATTCGCGGCGTTTGCGCCATGTTTCCTCACACCAGCTAAACTCTATTGGTTTTTACAATATGCCCCTTAATATATCTATGCTGCCAGCTTCATTGTTTTTCAAACTCCTACTGCCCTGAACCCTACAAATCAGCTTCATATGGTATGGAAAATGTATTTCTGAACTTACTCTTCTCTTTAAATGATACGAGTCACTAACATTACATTAAAGGATACTACCAATATAACAGTTTGTAGGTGGTCAGTAAATTTTCCTTAATGTACTTTGGCTGGTTCTATCTATTCTTTCAGGTGTCGTTTTGCTCTTCAGTGGGGTATATATCTACATGTCGCTTCCCAGTGGGTTATACATTTCCTCACTTTGATAAGCTTGCTAGTGATTATTTGCTACCCCTGCTGTCCTCCTCATTATACAATATATCCTCTCGTAACATGAATACTAACGTTTAAATGTTCTCTTATATAACAAATTCATATATATCGTTATAAAAGTTTATCGATTTTGTTATTTTACTATTCTGTTCACCTAATTCACCTTTTCACCTTTCTAATATTTGTTCACCTTCTATTCCTTTTATGACTCTAATTTCTCTCATGACTTTGTTCATTTTACTATATTGCCTCCTTTTCTATTCTCCATTCTTTGTTATTTCTCTACTCTTCACGAGGCCTCTTCTTTCCTATTTTCCTCTTCCGCCGTTTCTTGTCTTTTTGGTGTCACCATGCTCCTCTCATATCGATTACTTTTTTCCTCTCAGATCTGGATTCTTCTCCTTGATCTGTTTTCTCATTCTGTCTCTTTTTCTCTTTTTTCTCTTTCCTCTTCTTTCTCACCTTTTCCTTTTTGGATTTTTCTTCTCACAGTTTCTTATCACTACATCTTTCTTCTCTTGCTGAGTGTGTTACTGTTATCATATGGTAAATGTTTCTTTTTCCTTTACATTGGTCTTGCAGCTTATTGTTCCTGTTTCCTTATGTTCCTCCCCTCCCATCAACATGTTTAACGTTGTCTCGTGGAACGTGCGTGGTTTAGGTCATCCTGTCAAGCGTCAAAAGGTATTGTCCCACCTGTCCAAACTTAATTCCCATGTTGCCTTTTAACAGTAAACTCACTGTAATGATGCGGAATCCCTTAAACTCAAACGTCATTGGGTTAATCAAATTGTGTTTTCTCCTGCTATTGACCGTCATGGTGGTGTTGCTATTTTATTTCATAAATCGATTAATGCACAAATTGTATCAACAGAATGTGATACTAATGGACGATGGGTTATGTTTGATGCTATAATTAATAAAACGCAAGTCACTTTTTAAAATATTTATGGTCCCGTCAAATCCGATCCACAATTTTGGAACTGCATTAAATTGAAACTCTCTTCCATCTCTAATCCCAATATAATTGTTGGTGGCGATTTCAACAATTGGCTGGATCCCTTTTCAGATAGAAAATCTAACTATAAATTCAAGCCTGACAAAACCCATAAAGCATTTCAATCTGCCATCGCCTCTTGTCCTTTTTATGATGTATGGAAAACATGTAATCCTGACACTTCTGAATTTACCTTTTTTTCTCCTGTACACCATACTATGTCCCGTATTGATTATATTTTGGTATCTAAATCATTACTCCCATGTCTCTATTCTTCAGAAATTGGGTCTATTTTTATCTCTGATCACGCCCCCATCTCTGCCTCTTTTGATTTATCACTTAACACTTGCAAACAGGGCCGTTGGCGTTTTAATAACTACCTACTTTCAGATCCAACCTTTATCTCAGAAGCAGCCTCTTTTATTAATGAATTTTTTCAATTTAACAAACCTTCAGACACTTCAGTTCATAATAATTGGGATGCCTTTAAAGCCTCATTTAGAGCTTTTACCGTTGCTTATTCTGCAAAGAAAAAAAATCACTTCAAACTAAATATCAGGAAACTCTTCTAAAAATTAAAACCCTAGAACACAGTTACTACTCCTCTAAATCCTCCTCCGCTTTGCAAGAATTAATTAAAGCTAAAACTTCATTAAATAAAATTGCCACTGTTGATGCTTGCAATATCCTTCTTAAGATTAAATCTAAATTTCATGGTGGTCAAAATAAAGCAGGGAAAATGTTAGCAAACTATTTAAAAATTAAATCAGAACGTAAAAATATTGGTCCTATTCATTCAGAAACAACCAACAAACTTCTTTCCTCCGACTCTGACATTATTGATACCTTCCAATCCTATTATCAACTTCTATATACAGAGGATACCCATCCTTCTGAAAAAGATCTTGAAACATTTTTTCAAAATATCCCCAATCCTCATTCCCCTCCTGACACATTTTTACCCCTTGAGAAGGATCTTTCCCTTCAAGATATAACCAATGCTCTTAAATCTTTAAAAAAGGCCAAAGCCCTGGGGCCAGATGGTTTCTCAATTGAGCTATTCTTAGCTTTTTCCTCTATTTTGGCACCAATATTATTAAATCTTTTTAACTCATTCCTCTTAAATTCTAAAGCATGTGGCTCTTTTTTAGAAGCCCTTATTATTGTCATTCCCAAACCTGCCAAGGATTCTTCCTTCTGTAAACATTTTCTACCTATTTCCCTCACTAATTATGATTGTAAAATCTTTGCAAAAATTTTAGCTTCACGTTTAGAAAACATTGTCCCACTTCTTATCAAACCAGATCAGTCTGGCTTTGTTAAACGCCGACTTGCCTCTGACAATGCGAGAATGTTCTCAAATGTTTTAGCCCTTGGAAAGAAGTACTCCTCTCCTTTAGCAGCCCTTTCACTTGATGCTGAGAAAGCTTTTGACCGAATAAATTGGCAATTTATGCTATATACTCTTCAATGGTTTGACTTTGGTCAAAGGTTTATTTCTTTTGTTAAATTATTATATACTGCTCCTCGTGCCTGTGTTTTTGTCAATGGTCTTTTCTCCCCTTACTTCCATCTGCAACGAGGTACCCGTCAGGGTTGTCCACTATCCCCATTACTCTTTCTCCTTTGTCTGGAACCCTTTCTTGAACGTATTAGAAATAACCCTAATATTACTGGTCTTAATCTTAATTCCCATCAAATTAAACTATCAGCTCATGCAGATGATATTCTTATTTATATGTCCAATGCCGGCAGATCTCTCCACCTTTTTTAGAAGAGATTGCTTTGTTCTCCAATGTCTCTGGCTATAAACTTAATTTTTCTAAAACTGAGATTTTACCTTTAAATTCATCATGTTATCAATACATGATTGATACCACCAATTTTACCTGGTGTCCCCAAAAAATTAAATACTTAGGAACATGGTTTTCCTCAAATATTTCGGATACTTTATCTCATAACTTCTCTGCATTAAAACTCAAGATTACTAATTTGCTTTCTTCCTGGTCCCCATTATTTTTTTCTTGGTGGGGTAGACTAGATACGATTAAAATGATGATTGTTCCCCAAATACTTTTTATACTCTCAATGTTACCTTTTAAAATTCCTAATAATTATTTCTCTCAGATCAATTCTATTTGCACTAAATTTTTATGGAATAATAAACGAGCTCGTATTGCTCTATCTAAATTAATTCATCCCAAATCAGAGGGTGGTGTTCGATTTCCCGATTTTAAAATGTACCATAATGCTTTTTTAATCCGTCAATTTTTTGCTATGTCCAAAGATTATCTAGATCTACCTATACCAACTTGGGTTACCGTGGAACGTTCCTTGTTACAGAACTTTACCTTTCAGGAAACTATGTATATGTCCAATTGTACATTCATTTCCAAGTATCCTATTTTAAAATACTCTCACCACCTTATACACACATTATTTTTCAAAGATTTTGACCTTTATCAATCCTTTCTTTCCTCCTCCATATGGTTTAATAAGCACATTAAATTTCGTCACAAATCTTTTTACTACAAACATTGGAAGGAAAAGGGCATTTTCTTTGTTCATCAATTGTTACTTAATAACTCGATCATGCCTTTCCTTCAACTCCAAGAGAAATTCAGTCTCCCTGACTCTTACATTCAGCAATACAATAAATTATTTTCTGTTATTCAAACCTGCCTACAATGTTTTAGCTCCAATCCTATCCCTTCCTCATTTACTCCTAGTACACCGCTATTTCATGTTCCTCATGATCCAATTCCCAGTGCTTCCTTTATATACAAAACCCTTTCCTCACACACTACCACCCGCAATAAATCCTCTATTGAGCTACCTTGGGAACAAGACTTATCTCATTCGCTGTCTATTCATCAATGGGATCGTTTATGGCAAAAGATTTTCAAAACCTCTAAAGCTGCTAACATTACACAAGCATTGTA
Organism: Calotriton arnoldi; assembly: GCA_963921515.1. NCBI lineage: Eukaryota > Metazoa > Chordata > Amphibia > Caudata > Salamandridae > Calotriton > Calotriton arnoldi. The sequence continues at coordinate 108,370 of CAWUFW010006292.1, forward strand.
TTTTATTTTTAATAGAGTTGTAATTACTCCCCTCTTTCTTCATAAAATTGACCACTCTATTTCACCGTTATGTTGGTCTTGCCTTTCCTCTGAAGGATCACTGATGCATTTGCTTTACTACTGCCCTAAGGTCCATAACTTTTGGAAAGCTATTTGGTCTAAATGTCGTTTGATTTTTTCCTGTGATGTTCCTTTTGCTATTCATAATATCTTTTTAGGTACTATATCTCCTGATTTTGACCAAATCCCATCAAAAACTATTTTATTTGACCTCTTTATTGCTGTTGCACTTAAAGTTATATTAACATGTTGGAAAGACAATTCTAAATTATCTTTTATGCTTTGGTGGAATTTAATCTGTGATGAACATAGAATTGCATCTGTCTCCCATTGTTCTATTTATCACAAAATTAAACTAGATTTATTATGGTTACCTTTTACAACATTCCTGTCCTCACACTCTTCTATTCCATAATATTTATTCTTCTTCCTTTTTCTTATTTCCTCCTTTTATATCCCTCTCCTCTCCCTTCTTTTCTTTCTCTTACTTCTCCTTTTCCTTTCTTTCTTTCTTTCTTTCTTTCTTTCTCTCACAAAATATATAGATTCTACAACTTTTTCTTTTATGGAACACACTTTTCATTAAGATATTATATTGTTATACAACTATTTCTCATCCTTTCATACAAATATTTTTTACTATAATAATTACAAATGTGTATATGTAGCTTATTCATCTTAAATGGATTTTTCACAATGTATACTTATTTCTTTTTTAACATATTTTGCCAGTTATGTAATGCTCATCTACTGTGTTCATTCTTTCAATAAAAATTATTTAACTAAAAAAAAAAAGTATAGCACTCCAATAATCATTCTCTCCCACCATAAAAGGACTGTTGACGTAAATTGCAATAGATTTAAAGTTAATGCTAAAAGTGCAAATGTAATAGATGTTGCCACAACCTTCACTGCTAACGACATAGCGGAAATTAAACCAGACGTCCCTATGAATGGTGAGCACCCATCAATAGTTGCATAAGATGAGGGCAGCTGCAGAACGTTTCTGTTCGCAGTAGACATTCAGAGGCATATTTATCAAGGTTTTGCATTGACATTGCCCCACGCAAGATGGAACAAAACCTAAGTGAGATTTATCAAGCCACACAAGGCCACCTTGCCTGGACCTGCATGACTTAATAAATGTAGAGTAACGCAAGACAGCACAAATCACTGCCTTGCGTTACTCCGCAGCAGAGAGGCACTCTGTGGTTGGAGCGTGGGTCTTCCCATGCGTCCACCTATGGATTTTGGTGCATTCCCAGATTTACCATTAGTGGTAGACCTGGTGTTAAAGTCTACATTTTGTAATGAAAATTGACCTCAGTTAACATTAAAGAAAACGTGCCTAACATTAGAAAATATGTTTAACTTTGTCATAACCATAGAACGTGCTCCTTTAAAATATAATAAATAAGTAATGCAGCTTTAAGTAATAGGAGAAGATGCTTTCTTGAATGTGTGAAATAAACGCCTAGCTTACATAAAGAAGTAGGCTCTCATACCTAATGTGTTTAAGCAACTAGGCCTGAAAATGTCTTTCGACTTCTGCTTGACTTTTAGAATAAAATACTTATTTTATAACTGTTGACCAAATCATTTGACTGCAAAATTGTTTATCGCTTTAAAAAGTGCTGCTTTAATAGAAATGTATTTCTTTGCTTGCTCACACCATATGATTTCCTCATTCCACTAAACAATGTATTTTGCTACATTTTATAATGAATAGAATATTAGTAATATTAAGCATTCTGAGGATATTGTTTGCATGGTATTATAAAGACTTACTGATAGGAATGTTTCATTGCTTTAGACTAGCCCTTTGTCTACACAATGGAATACTAACAACAACTAACAGAATAGGCCCGCAAAGGTTCTCATGAGAACCTTCCCTCATGTATCGAATGCAAAACATTTAGAAACTTTTAAATAACTGCTCACCGGCATGAATGTTTACCATGGAAAATGGGAGGAGAGATGACAGACCATCAGGAGACCTGTTTCCATTAGACAAAGATGACCTAACCGTGCTGAATGCTGCAAATGTTTTAGGTTTTCATACATATGTGTTCCTAGTTAGAGAGAGGGGAGTATTCTATTCTATCCATTATGACCCTATGCTTCGATTCCTTGATGCTTTATGCATTATTCTCCTCACATCCTGGCCAGATTGCTGCAAGCTACTGCTAACAGCGATTTCCTTTTGTTCTAACTTTTTTGCAGAGAGACTTTCTCCATATGTTGATCATAGCTACAGCTGTGGTTAATTTTCCTTTGATTTATTAACAGTTGCTACTTCTACTTGTTGGGGAACTTGGCTGAGTTTCTGGAACTGCTCTTTATGGGAAGTTCATTCTTTAACTAACTAGAAGCTCCAGAATATTGCTCTTTTCCGAGAGAACTCTTTATGGGTTCTTATTTAGGTTAGGACTCTTAGACTAGGATAGAGACTATTTCCGTAACGGAACATGCTGTCTATCTTATGTTGACTCTAGTAAAAACCTTTCTAATCTCAATAAAAATGACAAAAACAATACTAATCTCCTAATGAGAAATAAAGCTTTGAAACAATTACAACCTCTCATCATTGACTGAACATTAAGATACCGAAAATTAATGATTCTATTTGAAATGTAATTTATTACAGCTCCATTCAATCACAGTGGCAAAGATCCATTTGCCTGAAAATGGAGGAACACCAAAAATAGGAGGAAGTTGTTGTAAGTGCTTTGGGTTTGCACTGGTCATCAATTGGTCCCCCAAATTTTGGGCGCTAACACTGGCAATGCGTCAAAAAGCTACGCCTCTCCAGGTGAGGCATAATGAGGAGAAATACTGCGCAAAAACAATCCTGCCTACAATGCAGGCACCCTTACAACATGACACAAGGGTTCCTGCATTGGCGCTAGACAGCCAAAGGAGCGCCAGCACTAGGAAAGGAGAGGATTGTACTGTATAATGTTAAATACAGCACATTCCTGCCATTTCCCCTTCACACAGTGCGGCAAGGTGTCTTGCTGCATTGCGTTACATGAATATTTGATCAAATATGCTCCCCAAGTTGTATGTAACGAGACAGCCCTGGTGAAGCATGACTGATCACAGGCACACAGAAGGGAAAATAACATCTTTCTTAAGTTCCAATAATGTCAAATCCTAGGCTTGCCCCTCTAAATAACTTATCATTAAATACTAACAGTGTGCTAGTAATACATGGCAACCATCAAATGCATCCTACAATGAATCACTGACAACCTTGAGCCACAAACGAGCAATGCCATACTTCCAAGGGGAGATGGTGTAGAAGGGGTACGATGATTATAGAAGACATAAAAGTTTCCACAGTTAACTATCAAGAAAAGTATATGCTCTACCTTGACATTCTGCATGACATCATAGACAACTCGAGTTTCGCTCTCATGTGTGATACAACTCTGAGAACTGTTTACATTCTAAAGATGGTAGAGAAATGAACATTCCACCCACAAAGTTCTGTACAACTACCCTAGGTTAACCTAGGCCGGGGTTATTTAGCAGAAAGTGACCCTTGCTTTTGAGCTGTTGTGAATAGCCTTTTTAGGGGTTGCTCATACTGATGTGTACTGGGAGTAAAGTCAAACTGCACATCACATAAACAAACATACAATCTAGTCAACTGATCTTACAAACCACACTTTGTGAAATGTGGGGGGGCTCAACTCTTCCGGAGAGCATCATCCCTTTAAGGGGGACCCGTTCAGTCCGAGGTCATATAATATCTGTGAGATATGGGAGGCTTTGGGGGCCCTGTAGGGGCCACCATCATGTTGCGTTAAGCCACTGGAAAACACATGCTGGATAATCAGTCCAGAATCTAACTCGGCAAAGGGGGAGCAGTGTGCAACCCCCACCGACCCCACCCCCAGTGATGGCAAAGGGTCCTCCATAAAGCTGCTATGAAGAAACACGTCCTCTTTCTCAACACGACGAGTCTCTCTCTGAGAAGCTGATGGCGATAACAACAGCCTGGCACAGGAAGAAGACAACAGATAAGAAATTGCAGCAGATGAGTATTTAAACACACATTTCTTTTTATAAAACTCATCTTAGGCCCTCCCGGAAACACACTTACTTTAACCGATATTTGATTCGGCAAGCACTCCACTCGCACCCACACACAAACGCTACATTTCACACCCATGTTACACACAAGTGTGGAATGTCACAGTGTTCATATTGTTAATTAGAGTTAATCAGCACTGCACCTTAAAACTGGATGTTAAAAAAAATCAGGGCCTCATTTACGAAAAGTGTTGCATCGCTGTTTGAAAACAGCGATGCAACACTTTTCAGTGCCCCCTCCTTGCGACACCATGGATGCGCTGCATTTACTGCAAAGATTTATAGACACGCCAGTATTCCTGACGAATCTGTAGGCACAAAAGTGGCGCATTGCTGGGGTGTGTCTGAAAACAGACGCAACTCCAGCAATATGTCCTTTCACATGGGGCAAACCCCATGTGAAAGTGCCTGCGTCACTCCTTACGCCTCCTGTGAAGCAGGCGTATGATGCAGTGGCATCCTAGAAGTGGCGTCATGAAATCTCATAGATTTCACTGCGCCACTACTACGAGCCTTTTTTGCGGGGAACGCCCACCCTGCATACATTATACCTGTAGCAGGTATAATGTAGCTTAGGGGTTTACGAAGTGACGCATCTGCCTAGATGCGTCACTTTGTAAATATGGCTCAGTGCTGTGCATATTTTATGCCACCGCAGCGTCACATAAAGTGACGCAACAGTGGCGTAAAGGGCTCATACATAAGGCCCTCAGGGCCTTATCTACAAGTAAGTGACTCAGCGCGGCGCCGTAAGCCATTTGGCTGCGCCGCACTGAGTCACTTTCAAAGCACAGGGATGCAACATATTTACAATAATATGTTGCATCCCTGTGCTTTCCACTGCGCTATTGCACAATTGGCTGCCATGCATTTCATGGGAGATAGTTTTTGTGCAGGAAGGGACACCTTCCTGCACAAAAACAATCACAAGAGGTGATTTCCTCTTTGTGCTGCAGAATGTAGCACGCATAGAAAGAGGAAAAAACGAGGAGAAATGAAAGCATTTCTCCTCGTGCCTCTCTACGCCTCCCCTGGGGTGGCATAGCATTCTGACGGATTCCCAGGTTTACAAAAGGTTGTAAATCTGGGAATGCAGCAGAAGCCATGGGTGTTACGTGGGAACACCCACAGCAACACCCATGGCACGTACCCTTTCACTCAAAGTTCTGCGTGAAAAGGGTCCGTATTTACAAGGACACGAAAAAGCCACGCAGGGTGGCTTTACGTGTCCTTGTAAATATGTGGCAGCAAAATGCGCCGCTGGTGCGTCACAAAAAGGGACATACCGGCGGCGCAAGGGGCTTGTAAATAACCCCTCAGCATATATTGTATGAACATGTGCCGTACTGTATTATTAATCACACAATAATTCTTATTATTATTGAATATAAAGGAACTCTGTAATATGGCCATATGATGCTAACGAGGAAGACAGAGGGAAGTTGCTAATGGTTTATGATTAAAAGTGCAGGCGGGGCTTTCTCCATTAGAATATTGAGATGATCGCCTCCTCCTCTCAGGGGATGTTTGATGACTCATTCCATTCCCTTATGACGGGGATTAAGTAGGCAGGGCTCTTCCGATATGCCTTTCACAGAAAATTGGCATCTGGGAGGAGGTTTCTCCTAGCATGTTAGCTCGCCAACGTCTTCAAGTCCTCCTTAGCTGATGAATGGGAAAAGACTAATTTAGTCTTTCTTTGAGTGGGAGAGCCTCTCTACCCGACCCACGGTTCCTAAACCTCATTTAGAGGTCAGCGGGGTTGGAACCCGATGACCCAGCAACTAACCCCCACGCGGTCTATGCATCCGTCCAGCACAGGCACCTGCACTCATATGATGTGTAAGTTTGAGTTGACTCATGTTCTTCTCTTATTAAATGAGATACAAACAAAGAAATCGCTGAGGAGTGTTTGGGCTGAGATTTAAAAAAAAAAAAAGGAATTCTGTTATATAAGAGATCAAGGATTGAACGTGCTCCTTTAAAAATTGGGGTGATAGAGAAGCATAAAAAAGCGTATTGGGTGGACGGGGACTTGAGGGCGGCTGCATTGAACTGGGACAGAGAAAGCCCTGCAGAGTGAGAATTTGGTATAGACTGAATACGAGAGAATTGGGAGGAAATCTATTTACTGAATTATTGAAATGAAATGAAATTAAATTAAATGTAATTAAGTAAAGTCAGAGCCTTTTGAAGGGTGGCCCAAAACAAGTACTTTTCATTCTTTGTCGCTTTAATTCAAGCGGTGATCTAGTCAGAATTTGAGGTGGGAGATGTTCCTTGATATATGTGATTGGTATTGTGTGTGCCCTGTGGAAATCAGAGTAAATGGTAAGAAGCATAAGAACTACCAAACCACAGCACTGCCATTTTATGAAGTCCACCACAATACATCCCTCATGACCTGAATGAGGAGAAGTATTCGTTTATTGAGGGAATTAGAAGGTAGAGCAATAAACCATCTATAGATGGTGTTGGTGTGACATTTATCTGTGGGTGAATGAGGCCGAGCAGCTAAAAGAGGGAACTGGAGTTTTTTTGTTTTGTATTGTCCTGTGAGCAGTGCTTTAAATGGAAATATAGAAGTGTAGGTACTCACAATTTGGAGTGCCTGTTTGCTCCTGAGAAGTGCTGGTGCTCTCCCAATAAATGTGTTTCAGCAGTGCTGAGAAGTGCACATATTCTCCATTTAAAATTAAAGAAGTGTAGGTACTCAGTGCCTATTTAAAGCACTGCATGTGAGAAGTACTGAATCATGTAACTAAATTATTTATTGACATGGAGTTAAGCATTTAAGGGAATTCTCTTCTGTTGGCAGTGACGGGCGACTCCCCTCACTCCTTCTCTCTTTATCATGGTTTCAACTCCCAGAAAATTAAATTCAGTCAGCCTTAAAAGTGTACCATGGCTCTGACAGTCCATCCAATTAGCTAACAGTCCTAAAAAAAAGAGACAGCAGGGCTTTGAATAAATAACACTACGGGCCTGATTCACAAAAGTAATCTGAGACAAAATCCTAACTTTATGACTTTTGGTATTCACAAAAGGCATCTAGGAGTAGTAAAGTTAGGATTCCTAACTTTACTACTCCTAATCATAGACAAAATCCTAACTTTACGACTTTCGGTATTCACAAATGGCATTTAGAAGTAGTAAAGTTAGGATTCCTAGCTTTACTACTCCTAATCTGAGACAAAATCCTAACTTTACGTACTTTCGATATTCACAAAAGGCATCTAGGAGTAGTAAAGTTAGGATTCCTAACTTTACTACTCCTAATCATAGACAAAATCCTAACTTTACGACTTTCGGTATTCACAAATGGCATTTAGGAGTAGTAAAGTTAGGATTCCTAACTTTACTACTCCTAATCTGAGACAAAATCCTAACTTTACGACTTTCGGTATTCACAAATGGCATTTAGAGTAGTAAAGTTAGGATTCCTAGCTTTACTACCCCTAAATGCCCTTTGTGAATACCGAAAGTCATAAAGTTAGGATTTTGTCTCAGTTTAGGAGAAGTAAAGGTAGGAATCATAACTTTACTACTCCTAAATGCCTATTGTAAATACCGAAAGTCGTAAAGTTAGGACTTTGTCTCAGATTACTTTTGTGAATCGGGCCCTACAATGTTAATTGCTACACAATATTAATATTCGTCCTGCATATGAGCCTTCATGATTTTCACTCCCAATGCAAGCACAGCTGTATCAAGAGAGAGTATATCCATACAGATAAACTCACTCAGTTTGTATGACGTCTGCCTCATGTAAGACAGTGGCATCTATAACAGACCATTATTATACAGAAGTATCTCACATGATATACTAATTGCAGTGCAATTGCTCCGGATCATCAAAACCTTAGAGAATTCTGTACTTGCTTAAATTCCAGAATCAATTACTCGCTGCACCTCCTGTCCTTGTATTCCATGATCTACTATCTGCAGATCTTTTCTGAATCCATTGGCATCAAGCTTCCGTGATTAAATGCATAGAGCGCTCTCAGTTAAGGATGTGCAAAATTGTAATTTGGGTTTTGTGTCGCAAAATTCTACACTATTTTGCATTTTATTTTCTGCTCGATCAGAAAATCTTGCACAAGAGATTGAGTGGAGGTGAAAATGTCTTGCCAATACTCTTCTACGTATCTTGCAGGACCTTTGAATGCCTTCACGTTCAACTTTCACTCAAGGTATCCCAAAATTAATTTTGCTTCATTTCATGTAATTTCCCAGAATTTCGATATTAAAATGTGCATTTTTCTCACACACCCCAGTACCTGTTCGTCTCTAGAAAAGGCTCCATCCCAGAGCTTCGTTTGTAGAACAGTAAGTGCCAGGCCAAAAGTTTTGGTCAGAAGCCCGCAGTCTGCCCTATGAATATTGGGATAGCAAAAAACAAGGCTGCCTCTTCCCTCCACCACCAGACAGCCCCTGCCCCCTTCATCTCAATCTTGCTGGTTCATTTTCAATCCTGCTTTCTCCCTTTGTCACTGTTTTTCCTTCTTTCTCTTACTCCGCTCTCCCTTTGCGTTTTTCTCTCTCTTCCTCTGGATGAAAGTCTGATGAGGAAAAATAAGTGTGGCTCCCCAAAAATGAGTGGCGGTAGGCCCCTCCTGCAACCACTGGCTCACATCAAACACTGAAATCTCCCTGCTTGTAGTAGACAATTTCTAAAGTTGTGATAAAGTCACTTACAAACTGCAGGCAGATGAGAGAGAGCATGGCTAAGTGCACTGCACAGATATATGTTCGCCGAGATAACCCTGAGGTGGTGACTCGTGCGCGCTTTCAAATAAGCTCATTCATTCATATGTTGTTTCCATATTATTCTAGGGGCTCTTTATTTGTAGTGAGCGGGAGATTGCGCCCCCCGGGGGAAGTAAGGTCGCAGACCAGTCTTCCCTCGGGGTTTTCGCGCGGTAGGGCCGGAAGGACACGGCTGTCGGGGTCAGGGGGTTGGGCTGGGGGTGGGGATAGGTGGCAGGTTATAATGGCAAGGGGAGGAGACTCGTCCTCTTCATGTGCCCGACACCGCTGGGGAGGGTAGTGAATTTTGGAGATAGTGCAGTTCAGAGAGCATAGGAGGGTAGTGAGGCAGTTGGTTTTCGCGATCTGGCAATTGGTTGGGTAGTTGGGCAATAGTGTATATTTGTCAAGGGGATTTAACTCACCGTTCCGGATCTGAAGGCTGTGCCCGACGCAGAGGCCGTCAGGGCCGTGCTGCGAGTGCTCAGCCAGGCAGGCTGGGAGGATCTCCTGAGGCCTGGTGTCCTAGACCAGGCCTGGACCGGAATGGCCTGCACTCCGAGGACGGCGTCGGCGGGAGTTGCGGCAGCGGTGGTGGCCTGCCAGGATGAGCCACCACTGGGTCGAAAGCAGGCTGCAGGTAAGGGGCGGGGGCAGCCCAAAAAGGAGACTGGCAAGCGCGGGGGCAGGGGGCAGATCCTGCCTGCGCGGCTGCCCGGTGACGCAGGACTGATTGACCCGACGTCTGGGGAGGAGGGGCGGGTGGGAGAGCTGCACGCGCTGCAGCGCGTATTGTGTGCACAAGGCCCGGGGATGTTTGATTGTGGTGGGGGGGCGGCGCACCGAACTTCCGGCCTGGCAGGGCACCGGGACCGGCAGCACGCCAGGCTTTCAGGCGAGTGGGCTGGGAGGGGGGGTGGGCACCTAGGCCACTAACAGGCCTTGAATTTATCAGGCCATATGGGGGCACCAGTGCAGGATGAAGGGCAAGGGGGGGAGGCCCCATTGGACCTTTCTTGGAGGCCAGGGCCAGGGTCCACACAGCAGTGCAAGGGAGTTGGGGCCCCATTGAATTTGGAGTCAGCCTCGGGGGGGGTTCTGGGGGCAATTTGGCAACACTGAGGGCCCAGAGGGAGCTGGAGGATAGGGGCAGGAGCCCTCCCCCTCTGCTTCCAAGGTGGGGGGGATGTCATTGGAGGAGAAGATTCGGGACCAGCGCAGGCTGATCCAGCAATCGGAACAGAGGTGGGAGGAGCTATGCGCAGCCAGGGGGTCAGGGAAGTTGACATCTGGGAGGGGGCCCCCCCACTCCCATGTCAGAGGAGGAGGCAGCGGCAGGGCAGGGAGACAGTTATCAGGGCCCCAAAGGCAAGTGGGTGTGGGTGGAGGATAGGGGCCACCCCCAGACGGGGCTAGGGACTGCCGAGATGGCGGTGAGACCAAGTGGTGTTGGGGCCTCCTCAGGTTGGAGCAGCCTGGGGGTGGGTGCAAACCAGTGGCTGAGACTGGTAGACAGGTGGGGGGGCCGGCGGGGCGCAACACGGTCCCGAAACGCCGGTCGGAAGGAGCATGGGGATCCGCGGCGGCCCACCCTCCACCGAGAGATCGAGCAAAGGCGGCAGTGGTGGATGATGTTGGTGGTGCACTTGGGAAGAAAGGAAAAGGACAGAAGAGAGCGGTGCGAGAAGTGATGTGGGCACCTGAGGAGATTGAGTCTGAGTTGCAATTGGATTATGGGGAGGAGAGTGAGGAGTTGGAGGAAGGTAAAGTGAGAGATGACGAGGTTGATGAGTTGACGCATATGGGGGTGGGCGGCCAGGGAGCGACAACAAGGAAAATTGGCGTTTTGCAGGAGGCAAGTGCGGCCAAAGGCAAGACGACGGTGGTGAGCCAGAAGAGGACGGGCACCAAAGGGACGGATCGGGAGACACGGACAAGCCTGACAGGTGAGGGCGACTGGTGGGCAGCATGGGATGGGGGTCCTAAAGGGGGGCGTAGGAAGGCCTGCTGGTTGGTGGGTGTGGGGGAGGGGTCTGTGAGGGACACGGGAGCGGCGGCAAGTGAAATAGCGGCGCCTGCGGCAAACGGGAAAGAGAATGGGTCAAAACACTTGATGGTGGCCAGTGTACAGACGGATAAAATGGAGGGAGTAGAAGGGAGAGATGAGACAAAAGAGGACAAACATCAGAAGAAGTTACCTTATATGGGTTTGGCTATGCCATTAGGGTCTCATTTATCAGATAAAACGAGAAGCAGAATCTGGCGGCACAAATACGTGGATGTTTTCAAACTATTGCATAGAGAGATACAGGCGAAAGAGGAGTCGAAGGAAGAAGAGTGGGAGCTGACCCAGAGTTTCCGTTAACATGGAGAACTGGACTTCAGCTTTTCTGATATACGCCAGTATTTATTGTGAAAAGCACCTTGATAGGGCCATAGCGTTATTGAAATACATGGGCATCATCCGGAAGGCACAGACGCATTTCGGGGGGTTTGCATGGTTAAGCTATGACGAGGAGTTTAGGGCCCGCATCAGTGTTAACCCGGATAAAGCATGGGGGGAGGTGGACCAGGAACTGTGGATGCAGTGGATGTCATCCACACAGTCGTCTGCATCCACACCCTCAGCAAATGGCCTGCCGGTGACGTATCGGTCTTTTCCAGCGCGTCCCACCCAGGCCGGGGCTGGGGGTAGTAAACGCTGCAGGAAACACGAGTAATCCGCCTAAGCAAGGGGGAGGGAACACAGGAGCCTGTTGGAACTACAACAAAGGTTACTGTTCAAGATACCCCTGCAAATTCAAACATGAATGCTCCAAATGTGGGGGAAGACACGCACTCACGCAGTGTTTCACTTTGGTAACGCCGTCAGAGCAGTGGCGGGCCACAAAGGGCAGAGGCCAGGCTGGGCCAAAGGGCTCCTACCCCAGTTAGGATCAAGGCCGTGGGCCCGTGGCTCTTGAAGTACCCAGACAGAGAAGCTGCATTAAGGATTCAATGGGGTTTTACTGAAGGTTTCCGGGTGGGTTACCAGGGCCCTAGGGAAAGAAGGTGGGCAGAAAATTTGAAATCGGCCAGAGAGTTACCTGAAGTGGTGGCGGCAAAGTTGGAAAAAGAAGTTGAGGAAGGCAGGATAGCGGGCCCGTTTGTCGATTGGCCGGTAGAAGACTTGATTATTTCACCTCTAGGGGTGGTCCCTAAGAAAGAACCCGGAGAGTATAGGATGATACACCACCTGTCCTGGCCGGAGGGGAGGTCCGTTAACGACTTCATTGCTGAAGACGATTCGAGGGTGCTGTATGCCTCGGTGGACGACGCAATATGCCTAGTAAAAGTGTGTGGGCAGGGGGCGGAACTGGCTAAATGTGATGTGAAATCAGCTTTCCGGCTACTGCCTATACACCCTGCGGATTTTTCGTTGCTGGGGATGCAGTTCGATGGGGCCATTTTTGTAGACAAAGTCTTGCCAATGGGGTGTGCGATCTCTTGCGCTTTGTTTGAGATGTTCAGCACATTTCTGCAGTGGGCTTTCATGAAGATTAGTGGTCATCGGGAGGTATCACACTACCTGGATGATTTCTTGTTCATTGGCAGAGGACAGTCAGGAGCTTGCAGGAGGGCTTTACAACAGTTCCAGGCCATGGCGAAGCTTTTTGGGGTGCCCTTGGTGCCGGAGAAAACAGCTGGGCCCAGCCGTAGATTGACGTTCTTAGGCATTGAACTGGACTCGGTCCTGTGGTTGGCCCGGTTGCCCGCAGGGAAGGTGCTTGAAGTACAGACTTTCTTGTTAAGGGAGATTGGTGAAAAGAAGATTGGCTTGAGGACAGTGCAACAACTCATGGGTTTCTTGAATTTTGCTTGCAGGGTGGTAAGAGCTGGGAGGACGTTTTGCCGATGCCTTGGCATGGCCATGTCTGGGGCGGTGTTACCACATCACAGAGTCAGGACTTCAATGGGAGTCAGGGCGGACTTGAGAATATGGCAGACATTTTTGACAGACTTTAATGGGATGTTGTTGGACTTTGTAGAGGACAGGACGATCTGACAAGTTCAAATCTTCTCTGATGCAGCAGGGGCTTCTGGTTTTGGTGTTTTTTGGGATGGCCGATGGTGCGCTGAAGAATGGCCAAGACATTGGGTAAAGCAAGGGAGGGGTATAGCTTTCCTAGAGTTTTTTCCTTTGCTGGTGGCTTTGGCTGTGTGGGGCACAGAATTCCAGAATAGATCGGTGCTGTTCCATGTAGACAACATGACGGTAGTAGAGCTCGTGAACAAACAGAAAGCGAGGGATTTGAGGGTTTTGCGGCTGTTGCGTAGTTTCATGCTGAAATGTCTGCAATTAAATGTAGTATTTCGGGCAAAGCATGCCCCAGGGGCAAGTAATGACATTGCGGATGCTTTGTCTCGTTCGCAGTGGCGGCGATTCTGACGACTGCCACCTGGAGTGGATGCATGCAAGACAGAGCTGCCGGACGGCATCTAGGCCTGGGGGGAGTGAGAGTGATAGGCCTGGTTGAGAAGTCTATAGCGGAATCTACGAGGCGTAGCTGCAGGCTGGCTTTGGCTGAATTTGGATCGTTTTTGGGCTGGACCAAGGATACATGGAACATGTCACGACAGGACACTGAGCAGGGAGTTATACGTTTTGTTCTCAGTTGTATTGAAAAAGGTTTGTCACAGACGAGGATAGCCAGGAAGCTGGCTGGGATTTCTTTTTACTGTAAGTTGTATGCTGGTTTTGACCCGGCGAAAGATGAGATACTAAGTAGGATGCTAAATGTTTGGGGTCGGGAGCGGGGGGAATGTTCGGGATGGCACCCAAGGAGGCCATTACTTTTGAACTATTACAGAAGTTGTTGGGAGTTTTGCCCACTTGTTGTTATGATGGATACGAGGTTTCAGTTTTCCGGCTTTGCATGCTGTGGATGTTTTTTGGGGCGTTTCGGGTTTCGGAGCTGTTAGGCACAAAAGGGCGGATGGGCAGAACATACGCAGAAATACGTTTGGATGGGGGATGACTGGGGATTTGGCTGGGGCAGTCAAAAACAGACCAGGCGAGGAGGGGAAAATGGGTGTTGTTGAATGAGACTGGTTGTGTGGGTGCGTGCCCAGTGCAAGAATGGCGTAATTTCTTGTGTGAGTCAAAGGAAATGTCTGGCGAAATCTTTTGTCACGCGTCCGGGGTGAAAGTGTCGGCTTTCCAGTTGTTGGCGGTACTGCGCATGGTGTTACGGCGAGTGGGTAAGGACCCTGCTATGTATGGCACACACTCCTTTCGCATTGGAGAAGCTACGGCGGCAGCACGGCTGGGCTGGTCATGGGACAGGATACGTCAGATTGGGAGGTGGAGGTCCAGGTGCTGCAAGAAATATGTGCGCAAATAAGGGGAGATGGGTTTCGGGTGGGGGGGTTGCGTGCGACACCTAAGGACGACAGCTGCAATGTGTGGTCTAACATATTTTTCTTGTCATAGGTTGTGTGGGGGGTTCAGGGGCCAAGACGGTTACCTGGATTGTTGGACACTCTTTCGTACATTGGGCAGCCAGGTATGCAGATCGACAGGTCTACTGCCGTAACCTGGTTCTGAAGAGCAGCCACCATGAAGTGCATTGGTGGGGTAAAGGAGGGATGCGTTGGGGGGCATTGTTGCCCTGGCTGACAAAAAGGATTCCGCAGAGAGGTTGCCCAGATATGTTGGTCCTGCATTTGGGGGGAAATGACTTGATACGTCGGTCAGGATTGGCAATACTACAGCAGATGCAGAGGGATCTGGAGGTCTTGAAAAGAAATATGGCGGGAACATGTATTGTGTGGACTGAGTTCATACGACATAAAGTGTGGAAAGGGGCAGTGAAGCCGGCAGCTGTTGAAAAAGCACGCAGGAAGGTCAACACAGCAATGAGAGTTTTTTGTGCCTCTAAGGACATCAAAGTAATTGGGTACGTTGGGCTACGACTGGAGGAGCCTTTGCTTTTCAGGAACGATGGAGTGCACCTTTCGCAATTGGGAAATGCGTATGATGGAGATGCAGGATGAGATAAGCAAGTTGTGGAATGAATCTATCTGGTGTCCGAGGGAAGCAAAAGAGTGAGGGCGAAAGGTGCACGACAGAGCGAGATGGGGCAGGTAACCGCCCTACGGGGGTTACCTGGTTGGCAGTATTTTGGAGGGGTGGGGAGTCTCGGACAGGCGCACCCACCCCTCCGGGGGGGGAGAAACTGGTGAATGATGGTGGGGGAAGGATGCAAGAGTGCTTTGGTGGGAGATACAGGAGAGGATGTTGAAAGATAAGCGAGGAGGTGAATGGAGAGTTGGAAGATGTCACAGAGGGGAATGGGAAGTGTGCAGAAAAGGTGAGAGGAATGGATGAAGAATTAAATGTTTTGGGGGGGTTGTATAGAGTTTAAGTTGATGTTTTGGTTAAAGTATTGTGTTTACAACCTGTCCTAATAAATGGCCTTTTATGTTTCAAGAACAGCGTGGAGTGTAATTATTGCGCGATGCGGCCCCCGGGGAAGTAAGGTCGCAGACCAGTCTTCCTCCGGGGTTTTCACGCGGTAGGGCCGGAAGGACACAGCTGTTGGGGTCAGAGGGTTGGGCTGGGGGTGGGGGTGGGGATAGGTGACAGGTTATAAGGGCCAGGGGAGGAGACTCGTCCTCTTCCTGTGCCCGACACCGCTGGGGAGGGTAGTGAATTTTGGACCACCCACCCACCCTACAAGTTTTGAGGGCAGGGATGGTTTGGTTATAAGCGTGCCAGTTTAGGAAGGGTTGTGTAGGCTCGGGTTGGCAGTATTTTGGAGGGGTGGGGAGTCTCGGACGGGCGCACCCACCCCTCCGGGGGGGGGAGAAACTGGTGAATGATGGGGGGGCAGGATGCAAGAGTGCGTTGGCAGGAGATACAGGAGAGGATGTTGGAAGATAAGCGAGGAGGTGAATGGAGAGTTGGAAGAGGTCACAGAGGGGAACGGGAAGTGTGCAGAAAAGGTGAGAGGAATGGATGAAGAATGAAATGTTTTGGGGTTTGGGGATTGTTTAGAGTTTAAGTTGATGTTTTGGTTAAAGTATTGTGTTTACAACCTGTCCTAATAAATGGCCTTTTACGCTTCAAGAACAGCGTGGAGTGTAATTATTGCACGAGCCTCCCCCATCTTTAAGCAATAGGTCTTCTAATCTGTAACATTCTTCAGTTGGAAACATTCCAGCCCAGTCTAAATCTGTGCCTGGCGAGCACTGTCATCTTCCTGTTTCACTCCACATCTTCCTCATTGAATACTGTGAGGGAGCAATGAAATTCAGAAACAATGAACAAATACACCCACGCATTCCTGCACAGCACCTCTCATCTGTGGTGATTAATGCAAAAAAGATTCCGCACTTTAATAATTGCTTTCCGTTGTTTATTTGCATGTGGTTTTATCTGGTGCAGACCACATCCATATGTTTTTCACTGTGCTAAGCAAAGGACATCGATCGGGAAGGCAGAACATAGGCAAAAATAGCGTGATATCAAAGGTACAAGAAGCAGTGGCAAACCAATAGCTGGCGCCTATGTGACAGCTTTTGGCTTTGCCAATGTCTTTTAGCCATGTTGTACAGATTTATGGCTGCTGTTCGGCATGGTAAAAGTTAGTGGTGTTGCGTAAAGTAGTGTGGTCGAGAGGAGAATGGCAAAGAGTGGAGAAGATTGGCGTAGAGTAGAGTGGTGTAGAGTGGTGTGAAGCAGAGTGTTGTAAAGTAGCACAGAGTGGAGTGGTACAGAGAAGAGTGGTGTAGAGTGGAGTGGTCTACAGTGGAGTGATGTAGGGTTGAGTGGAGTAGAGCGGAGTGACATAGAGAGGAGTGTCAGAGAGTCGATTGGCATACAGTAGCGTGGCATAGAGTACAGCGGTGTAGAGTAGAGTGGTGTAGAATACAGTGGCGTAGAGTGGAAAGTAGTGGCATAGAGTGGTGTAGAGTGGAGTGGCATAGAGTGGAGTGGTGTAGAGTGGTGTAGAGTAGAGTGACAGAATAGAGTGGCGTAGAGTGGGGTTGAGTAGAATGGAGTGGCATGGCGTAGAGTGGCATAAAAGAGAGTAGAGTTTCATAGAGTGGAATGGCATAGAGTGGCATAGGGCACAGTGGTGTAGAGTAGAGTGTCATAGAGTAGTATGGCATAGAGTGGAGTGGCATAGAGTGGCATGGAGTATCACAGGGTGGCATAGAGTAGAGTGGCATTGAGTAAAGTGGCATAGAGTAGGGTGGAGTGAAGTGTCATAGAATAGAGTGGCACAGAGTAGTGTGAAGAGGCATAGAATGGATAGGTGTATAGTAGAATAATGTGGAATAGTGTGGAGTGTCATAGAGTGGCATAGAGTAGAGTGGAGTGGAATGGCATGGAGTAGAATGGCATGAAATAGAGTGGCATCGAGTATAGTGGGGTAGAGTGGAGTAGAGTAGGGTGGATTGGAGTAGAGTGACGAACAGCAGAGTGGTATAGAGTAGAGTGACATAGGGTAGAGTGGTGTAGTCACGGTATACTGCTCGGCAAAGATGCTGGTTCGGAACGATTGCAAAACAAACTAACTTTCCCTAAAGAGTGAAGAGTCCGGTCTATAAGGCTTTCCTAAAGGAAGATGCATTTTAATAGCTGTGAGATGATGAGGAAGTGAGTTCCAGAACCTTGATGCCGCAACAGAGGAAACTCTGCCTCCCCATCTCTTCTTCCGAATTCTGGGCACAGTTATCAAATGGTGATGAGCTGAGAGGAGATTTCTTCCAGGAATACGCCAATGGAACATCGCCTTGATTGCATCTGGACTAACATGGTAGAGGATCTTATTTATGATGTAGATTGCCTTGAAAATAATGCGCTTTTTTATTAGAAGCCAATGCAGATCATGCAGTCCCTTGGACACGACTGCCATTTTGGGATATCTAAGGTGAGCCTTGCCAGCGCATTCAGCAATAATTGCAGTTTTGCTTGAGTGATGTTGTTGGTCTCTAGGTAAAGAACATTACAAAAGTCTGTTCTAGAAGAGATTAACACAAGGCTACTTGTTTCTGTGCCAGAAGTGGAATGCATGGAAACATTTTCTTTAACATTCTGATGATCTAAAAATAAGTTGACGTGGTGTGATTAACCTGTCAGTCAAGTGAAAGTTCACTATCCAGATCACCCCCATATTCTTGGCTGTGTCTGTGGGAGCTGGTAAGGAGCCCAGCGTATCGGACCACTAGTTCCTGTTCCTAATAGAGGCTTGTTTTCCAAGGACCAACACCCCCCTCTTCTCACCGTTAAGTTTCAGATAGTTTTTTCATCCACCCAGCCACAGCTGTCATACAGTGGTGAAAGTTGGCTGTGGTAGCATCTGTGTCTTAAGGAATCGACAAGATGATATGGGGGTCATCAGCGTACGACACTGCTTGTAGCCAAAAGGAGTGTATGAGCCTAGCCAGTGGGGAGGCGTAAAGATTGAATAGCGTGGGGCTCAAAGAAGAGCCCTGCGGAACCCCACATGGCAGGAAGAATCGATCCGACTGGAACTGATTCACTGACACCCTTTGAGATCTATCCTTATGGAATGAGGTCAGCAGTTTTTGAGCCCTATCTGTGATTCTCAATTCCTGTAGGCATTCGATCAGCAGGGATGGAGAGATGGTGTCAATGGCTGCGGACAGATCCAACATGATCAATGCTTCGGCCTGCCCTGCGTCAGCTAACCCGATTTGTGATGTGTCCAACTGACTCTGTTCCTCCACATAAGCCATCAGGTGGCTATTGAGATGTTTCTCCAGGATTTTAGCTGGGACCGGTAGCAGAGAAATAGGACGATAGTTCTTAAGGTCAATGAAGTCAAGTTTGGGCTTCTTGAGAAGTGGCTTCACCACTGCCACCTTCCACAGACGTGCTTAGCACCCTGACATGATGGATTTGTTCGTCATAGATGAAAACGGTTGAGCTACCTTACCAGCAACCATTTGCCGTATTTGAGGTGTGCACAGTTCAAGGGGGGAACCCAATTTGGTGTTAAGGAGGTGCAATTCAACAAGCTCTGGAGTAAGAGGAGGAAAATCCATAAGCATTTTTGCAGTTTTTTCCTTAACTTCTTTGAATTCTGAGAGGTCTGGCTGCATCTCTCTCCTTAAAGACAACTCAGCATCAGCTTCTGTTTTAGAGACTTCAAAATTTTTATAAATGTTAGACATTTTCAGTAGGAAGAACTCTGCTAGCCTATTACATAGCTCTTCTGAGCCTTCGATTTCCGGATGGGCTGGAGGTGTGAATAACTGCTGAATGACTTTAAAGAGTTCTTTTGGTGAAATAGTTGCTTCAATTTTGTTGGTACAGTAGCTGGCTTTTTCTTCTCTAAGAGCTAATTTATAGTCTCAAATCACAATTTTATACAAGGATCTTTCATGCAACTCATAATGTTTCTGCCAGGCACATTCCTGACAATGACAGGCCTGCTTGAGAAGCCTTAGTCTTTCTGTAAATCAGGGTGCCATTGGCACTTTTCTCTTAAAATTGACTTCCTGTATGGGTGCTGCCTTATCTGCTGCCATGCACAGCCAGGCTGAGAGGTCTTCCATCCCTCTATCCACATCCTCCTGAGCAATATAAGGCTTGCTTAGAAGAGCAATATCCCCATCTTGGATGGGTGGCAAAGTGAAAGAAAAGGCAACTGCCCTCTGGTCCGACCAACTGAGGGGAAGCACCTCCTGAAATGAAACCCGGGCCTCATTGGAAAATATCCCATCTAGGGTGTGTCCTGCTACATGAGTAGGGGCCGTGACCAACTATGGAAGCCCGTGGCAAGTCAAAGTCTCTGTGAGTACCGTAGAGACTCTATTTACACTGTCCTCCAAGTGAAAATTAAAGTTCTGGTTTTGGACGGGTGCAGATGGACTAGACTTTGGCGCGTATCCGGTGCTTCCACTGCGCATGGCCTCATCTTATGGCCAGTCTTCGTGAGCAACTAGACCACTAAAAAAGATGGCAGACAAGCTCCCCCAGGTCGAACACCACTGCTGACAGTGATCCCGCTAATAGAATGTCTCCAATAATCCAAAAAAAACCCCAATAGTATTTAAAAGGCCCCAAAGTGCAAAATAACAATTGAAAACAACTAAAAGCAATTAAAAACTGCAATTTAAAAACCCTCAGAGTCGCCCTAACAGGCAATCCCACGAGGTAAGCTAAGGCTTATAACTCTTATTAGCAGCAGTATGATATTAGCAGCAGTGTAAAAGTTAGAGGATAGCAGCAAGTACATTCAAATATTAAAGTACATTCCAAATTATCTAGTGGCAGCAGCCCTGTAGAGTGGTGTAGAGTAGAGTGGAGTGGCATAGAGTAGTGTAGAGTGGCATAGAGTGGGGTGGAGTAGAATGGGGTAGAGTAGAGTGTTGTGGAGTGAAGTGGCAAAAAGTAGATTGGCATAGAGTGGGGTGGCGTACAGTGGAGTGACATAGAGCAGAGTGACTTAGAGCAGAGTGGTGTAGATTGGAGTGGCGTAGAGTGGTGTAGTGTAGATTGGCATAGGGTGGTGTAGAGTGGAGTAGAGTGGCATAGAGTAGAATGGAGAGGCATAGAGTGATGTAGAGTGGCATAGAGTGGTGTAGAGTGGAATGGAGTGGCCTGGAGTGTCATAGAGTAGCATAGAGTGAAGTGACGTAGAGTGGTGTAGACTAGAGCATGTGGTGTAGAGTGACTTAGAGTAGAGTGGAGTGGTGTAGAGTAGAATGGAGAAGAGTAAAGTGGTGTAGAGTGGTGTAGAGTGGCATAGAGGGGTGAAGTAGAGTGGGGTGGAGTAGAGTAACATGGAGTAAAGTGGCCTTCAGTAGAGTGGCGTAGAGTAGAGTCCCATGTTTGCGCCTCAATCTTCTGCTGAGAACTCAGGTTTCTTCTCATCTTCACTGTCTGCACTGGCTCCCAGTGAAGCAACGTATCATGTTCAAAGCCCTTGTACTCACCCACAGAGCTCTACACTTAGTAGGTCTCAGATATTTTGCCTCCAAAATTCTTTTCTATCTCTGGCGAGGAAGCTTCATTTCTCTAACAGGGCATTAGCCAAGGTACCCAGGATACACTGTGCCAGAGGAGAGGGCTGTTCTTTCTCATATCTGCGTCCCACTGCCTGAAACAAACTTCCCCTTGACCTCCATCTGGTTGAATCTGAGCAGAACTTCAAAAAGAGGTTGAAAACATGGCTCTTATCCCAAAGTTGAGCACCTTCCCTGTGAGTATAGTCATCATCATCATCACAGGGTTGAGTGGTATAGAGTGGTGTAGAGTAGCATAGAGCAGAGTGGCATAGAGTAGTATAAACTAGAGTGGCATAGAGTGGGTCAGAGTGGATTGCGGTGACGTGGGGTAGCATAGAGTAGCTTAGAGTGGCGTGGCATAGAGTGGCGTGGAGTGTCGCAGAGTTTAGTGGAGTGGCATGGAGTAGAGTGGTGTGGAGTAGAGTGGGATAGTGTAAAGTGACATAGAGTAGGGTGATGTAGAGTCGGTGTACAGTAGTGTGGAGTAGAGCAGAGTGGTATAGAGTGCCATTGTGTGGAGTGATGTAGAGTAGAGTGGAGTGGCGTAGAGTAGAGTAGAGCAGAGTGAGGTAGAGTGATGTGGAGTAGAGTGGTGTAGAAGGTAGTGGCACAGAGTGGAGTGGCATAGAGTAGAGCGGCATAGAGTAAAATGGAGTGGTGTAAAGTGGCATAGAGTTTAGTGGAATGGGATAGAGTAGAGGGGAGCGGTGTAGAGAAGAATAGAGTGGAAAGGCATAGAGTGGTGTAGAGTGGCATAGAGTAGGGTGGAGTAGAGTGACATGGAGTGAAGTGTTGTAGAGTACCACGGCATTGAGTGGAGTGGCATAGAGTAGAGTGACGTAGAGTACAGTGGTGTAGAGTGGCATAGGTAGCCTAGAGTAGTGTAGTGTAGATTGGCATAGAATGGCATGGACTGGAGTAGAGTGGTGTAGAGTGGAATGGCATGGCATGGAGTGGCGTAGAGTAGAGTGGCATAAAGTAGAGTGGCATAGAGTGGTGTGGAATGGAGTGGAGTGGTGTGGAGTGGCATAGAGCAGCATAGAGTGGTGTGGCAATGAGTGGCATAGGGTACAGTGGCATAGAGTAGAGTGGTGTGGTGTAGAGTAGAGGTGAGTAGTGCAGAGCAGAATGGAGTAGGGTAAAGTGGCGTACAGTGGCTTAGAGGGGGTGGAGTAGAGTAATGTGCAGTGAAGTGGTGTATTATAGAGGAGCATAGAGTGGAGTGGTATGGTGATGTGGCATAAAGTGTCATAGAGTGGCATGGAGTGGCATATAGTGGTATAGAGCAGAATGGCATAGAGTGGCATAGAGTAGAGTAGAGTGGAAAGGAGTGGCCTAGATTGGCGTACAGTAGAGTGGAATAGCGTTTGCGAATAAGAAAAGGCCTTTTCCAATGCATGTAGGTTTTGTCATTCACAATTTAGGTAATCACAATTTTTAGCCCTACTGCCGATGCATGTAGCCTTTCCTAAATGCGAACTGTGCATTTAGGAAACGCTAATTACCATCAACTTCAAGTTGATGGTAATATGTGCATGCCTAGAAAAATGCACAAATATGCATTTTTCAAAGTGCCATGTAGCACATACATGCCCTTAGGGCATGTGTGTGCTTTACATGTGCACACTTACCGTTTTTGTTGTGGGGTGCTTCAGGGGGGCCTTAGGCCCCCGTGCACCCTAGGATTTGCATTTGCTATTTACGATTACCAATTTGGTAATCACAATTAGTGAATGCAATGCCATTCATTCCTATGGGCTTTTAGGCCCATAGGAATGAATGGAGTCACATTAGCTAATAGAGATTCGCAATTTCCGAATCGCTATTAGCTAATGTTAAGGAATCGCACATTTTTGGGTGATTCCTACATGCATAGGCATTCACGATTACCATTAGCCATTCCTTAGTAATTGCTATTTGGTAATCGCAAATTGCAACTTTGATGCATGTGCCCCATAGTCTATTTGTTCATATGAGTGTATTTTATAATGATAACATAGCTGGTGAAGGCTGAATGATTGAACTTCAGCCTTCACAAATGCGTACCTGAGGTAAAGAAAACTCCTTATTGGAAGAAAGCCCACCCTGAAGCCTACCAAAGACCAATATCCTAAAGATCTTTCCTAGACAATGTTACAATGAAGTTGGTCTATAATTTTCTAGCTTAGAAGTTGTTATTTTTATTTTGTTTGGGACAATTTTAGTAGTCCTCCATGAGCATGGTCCCAGAACAGTGGTAAGCACCCTGTTTGCCACCTGCCAAATGAAATACTGCTCAAGCGCAAGGAGTTTCTCTCAGCGAATGAAAGAGTGGTGATTGTCATTGAACGTTCATGCTGTCTGGACTTAGACTGTACACATATGTGACAGCATGCTATGCTCATTCTCTGAATGCCACAAACTTTTGCAAATGCTGGAGAGACAGTGGCCATTTTTGATTAAAATGTGTAACGTGATTCACAGAGTCCTTTGAAAGGCAATTGTGAAACAGTGTTGCTGCAGTCAATACCTCATTACATGTATCTCAGGTTTCCCTTGCCAAAACCTATTGCTTCATAAGGATTTGCTTTGCTGGACCTAAAACTTTCTTCAGGATACCAACTTTAACATTACCGCTTGGCACTACATTGCATTTTTAGCAAATATCTGCCAGGGTCATTGTTCAGTATACTCATTGAACTGAGCATGTTGCTTGTGCACTTGTATCCAGACCCCTATCATAAAACAAAACATTGAATTTGTGACTTTGCCCTGATAAAGCAATATTAGTATTAAAAAGTTGCGAAATGTAAGCCAGAGTGGTAAAGTCCTATGTCGATTTTCTCTTTTATCCCATGTCCTTATCTCCAATTCTACCATGGGCCTAAGAACCTTAGAGGAAAGAGGATATTTCTCATTGCATAGATATTGGAGCTAAGGGAATGCAGAGGTCAATATCCCGCTCAGATTTTGAAGTGGAATCTGAAGATTAAACAGTGTCAAGTTTGTGACTGTTTTTGATCTTCAGTGCCCGTGGAACCATTCCAAACAGAAAAGCAAACTTCTACAATCTTATGACTATGCACTTGAGTATATGTGTGTGTATAGTGCCAGTTACTCCTTAGGTTAACTCTAATACGGTAACAATACTTGAATAATTGAACACAAAGCACTGACCTTTGGTGTTAAATGGAAGAGAAAGGAATGTAACCCTACAGTCCCTGAACTGCATAATATGCATTTCTGAACTCAAATTCTGGCTTCCCTACTTGACCAAATTGTGTGATCCATGGCATTACTTCACAATGTGCACAGTGAAACAAGGACTGGCTGCTTCAAGACGGTCCGTATTACACTTGAATGAGCTGCCCCCAGGGCAGCCCGAATTCATGGCTGCCCTCGGGGCAGCGTATTCAAAACAATATGATGCACTCTCCTTGTTAACACTGAGTGCACCTTTTAAAAGGTGCGTTCGGCACTAACAAGGAAAATGCACCGCATTGTATAATACTGCCCCATATCGACAGTTCCTATGAAGGCACAAAGATCACCACTGGGCCCGCAGTGATCTCTAAATATGGTGGATGGTAGTCCATAAGGGTGGCAGAAATAATATCCTCCTCCATCATGACAGATGGGCGGGCCGCCCACCAATCTCTAAATTTGCCCCAAAGTTTTTATTATATTTGTCACCTGATTTACATTCTTTTATTGCTTGGCTTATGCTTTGGTTCCTAGAGCTAAGCCAGACTCCTGGCTCAGCTCTCCCCGAGGCTGTCCATGTCCCCCCAGAAATTCAGTGCCTCCTATACCCTTTGATTCCACAATGGGCCTTCATATTCTTGTGCATGTGGTCACTGGTGTGAATATATGACGTTACATCTCATGCCAACACAACGCATGCCATTACAACGCGGTTGTAACAACACAAGTGCTGTTATAACGCTTTACCATTACAACGCATACTTTTACATAGCATATGCCTTTACCACGCATTCCATTACAACGCAAAGGCATGCATGGTAAAGGAATATACTTTGTAAAAGTGGTTAAGGTAAGTATATATATATATATATTACCTACTGGCGGTCGCCAGTAGGTAGTTATAGTTAGGACCTAGATTCCATAGGAAAAGCGTTTTTTGATTTGCCAATATCTTTGACGCCGTTTGCCGAATCTTCGCGAACGGGTCAAAACTAATGGGGTGCTCCAGTCACCTCCTGTCTTGAAAGTTTCGGGGTGATTTGTCAAGCGGGGGCCGAGAAAAAAGGGGGGGTCCCAAAACGCTTTTTCTCCATGTTAATTTCCATAGGAAACTTCTGTCGCAGCTACAGCCCGAACTGCTGAACGGAATTACACCACATTTGACAGAGAGGTAGCTCCTGGTTCAAATGGTGTAAATCCTTTCAGTAATTCCCAAGAAATAAAAAAAATAAAAAATATCGATCTCTGGTGACCGCGGTGGATCCGAAAACCCTTCCATTCACGAGCTTGTCTCTGATTGGCTGCCAACACTTCCAACCAAGAAGTGTTGGCAGCCATCTTGTGACTCAGTAGAATCGAGTCACAAGAAAAAGGTGAAAAAACAAGATAATGGGCAGGGTAGAAACACCCTGACCCCCTAGGCCTGCTCAGGGGTCCAGGGCCCAAAAAATTATTTTATTCTTTTATTTTTTCAGCGGGATTCGCGTCCGGTATGCGAATCCTGCTGGCCCAAAAAAAAACCACGAAGCGCGGTGTCCTGCGCTTTGTCCCGGGGGCATTCTTAATAATATATGCGGGGGCCACGCAGGCCCCCGCAGCCCCGGGGACCGCCACCTCCCCGGGTCTTTTTAAATAATATGCACGGGGCACGCGGCCCCCTGCAGCCCCGGGGACAGCCACGTCACTGGGGCTTCTTAATAAAATGCATGGGGGGCTCCTGCCGCCCCATGCTGCCCCGGGGACCACCACCTCCCTGGGCCAATTTTAAATTATGGGTGGGGGTCCGTTGCGGACCCCCGGCCCCGGGGACCACCACCTCCCCGGGGCTTCAATCATGATAGGAGGGGGGCCACGCAGCCCCCCAACTGGAGCCTTCCTTGGCCCTGGGGACCACCATGCCCTAGGGCCGGCTCCAGCAATGTCCCTTGGTGCCCACCCCTGGGACATTGCAGCTCCCGCCCTGTCATAGCAAACACTGCTTTCCTTCATGGAAGCATGAAGCAAATCAGATTGCTTTTGGGCAAAGGGAGCTGCATGTTAGCAGCTTCCTGTGCCCACAAGCAATGCCAGGTCCCGCAGGAGGCGGGAAGCAGGCAGGCTCCCCCGCGGTCCTCACTGCTGAGGCCAAGCCTCGGGGGATGGGGTCCCCGGGGCCAAAAGTGGCCCAGGGAAGTCCCGTGAAAATAGTAATAGAAAAATAAATAAATGAGGCAATGCCCCGGGCGATGGGGTCCCCGGGGCCAATAATGGCCTCAGGAGGGGGGCCGAGGGGGCCCCCTCCTATAAAATATTTTTTTAATAAAAAATATGTGGCCATGCCTTAGGGGATGGGGTCCCTGGGGCCAAATTCGGCCTCGGGCGGGGGGCTGCGCGGCCCCCTTCTCGTTTAAAAAAAAAAAAGGGCCACACAGCCCCCCTTCTAACAAAAAACAGCTGGCATCTCGCCGGAGGCCCTGCCCCCTCCCTGCACCACTCTGCAAACGCGCCTCCTGACGCGTTCTGGGTTGGGGGATTAAGTCCCCTAGAATCTTAAGGGTCCTTAGGAGCCAACTAGCCCACCAGGTATCTACAGTAAGCCCCACAAAGTGGAATTGCTGAGAGGTGGTCCGAGGCCACGCCTCGTTTTACACCACTCTGCAAACGCACCTCTTGGCACACTGCTGGTGGGGCGATGAGGTCCTCTTGCGTCCTGAGGACCTCAGGACTAAAGTGGACTTCATCCCCCGAGCATCAGTGCGGCAGGAGGCGCATTTGCAGAGTGGTGTAAAAAGGGGGCATGGCCTTGGGCCACTCTCAGCAATCCAGCTGTGTGGGGCTTACTAGAGATAACAAGAGGGCTAGTTGGCCCCCAAAAACCCTCAGGAGGCAGGGGGACTTCATCCCCCAACCAAGAGCGTGCCAGGAGGCGTGTTTGCAGAGTGGTGCAGAAAGGGGGCGTGGCCTGTGTCCACCTCTCAGCAATCCCACTACTTGGGGCTTACTGGAGGTGTCAGGTAGGCTAGTTGGCCCCTAAGGACCCCCAGCATCGAAGGGGACTTTAATCCCCATCCAAGAGCGCACCAGGTAGCGTCTTTGCAGAATGGTGGGCAAAGGGGGAGTGGCCTGCTATGTGGGACTTACTGGAGGTAATAGGAGGGGTAGGTGGCCCCCAAGGACATCCTTGGGGCCCAACTACCCCTCCTGTTACCTCCAGTAAGTCCCACACAGTGGTATTGCTAAGAGGTCTTCGGAGGCCACGCCTCCGTTTCTCCACCACTCTGCAAACACACCTCTTGGTACACTACATGTTGGGGGATGAAGTCCACTTTACTCCTGAAGGACTTTGGGGGTCAAGAACCCCTTCTGGTACCTCCAGTAAGTCCTACGCAGTGGAATTCCTGAGTGCTGGTCGGAGGCTCAGCCTCCTTTCTGCACCACTCTGCAAACGCGACTACTACATTATAGTTATAAATTAGCATTTAAAAAACCTTAGAAATTCATTTAAAAAACCATAGGTTTCAGGGACATTATAGTTAGTAATTAGCATTTAAAAAACCTTAGAAATTCACTGAAAAAACCATAGGTTTCAGGGAAGTTATAGTTAGTAATTAGCATTTAAAAAACCTTTGAAATTCACTAAAAAAAACATAGGTTTCAGGGACGTTATAGTTAGAAATGAGCATTTAAAAAACCTTAGAAATTCACTGAAAAAAACCACAGGTTTCAGGGACGTTATAGTTAGTTGGACATTTCACTCGTACAAAACCAGAGAAATTCGGCCGTTATAATTAGTTGAGCTAACTATAACTGGCGCCCCCGCAATGAACTGCTGATGACGTCACATATTACATCACTCATGACATGGTCAGTGACATCACTCATGACATCACTGATGACATCTCAAATGACATCACTGATGACATCACTGATGACATCATCCACTTAATATCTGATGCACCTCCTCAAACCCTAATATAACCTTTCATACACCCACTCTAAAACACAGACTAACATTCTCGAAACCATAGACACACCAATACCAGTTAGTACATACCCACTCACTGATTCATAGGTCTACACACATCCACAGACTCACTGATACAGTCACTCATGCACGCAGTCACTCATCAATACAACCTCTGATATATGCACTCATACACCCATACAGACACTCACATACTGCCACTTATCCACAGAGATACTCACACCTAGTCAGTCACCGAAAGACTCAATCACACTGCCATTTACTCACCAATACAGTTATACTCACACCACCTCACTTATTCATACATATACTAAAACATACTTACTCTCTTATACAATCACTGACACAAGCACACACTCATCCATACAGCCACTCTCACAATCACTCACTCTCACATAGTCAGTTATATACTCCAACACTCACATATACTGCCTTTCACATATGTAGTTACTCACACATATACCATTGAGACATCCATTCACTCACCAACACAGCCATACGCACACTCACTCACCCATACAGCCCCCTTGCAGACGCACTCATGGACCCATACACCCACTGAATCACCCACTCACACATCCATGAAGGGAGTTACACCAGTGATGGCTCGCAGAGGGAGGGCTGCGGGCGGTGAGGCGGGGGAGGGGCAAGGTGGGGGTAGTAGAGTCGGACATACGATGGCCAGGAGTAAATTAAGTAAATAAATAAATACAACTATTTACCTTGCGCTCGCTGCATCGCCAACTCGGCCGTTCAGCCACGGTGGTGGCATGCTTCTGCTTTTGGAGAGAGCCTGAAGCCAATGCCAGCCACACTGCTGCATCTCCGGCAAGTTGGGCACACTGTTTCCGTGCACCATGTTGTGCATGGCAAACAGTGCGCATGGGCTTATTCGCACTGGGGACCTTTTTGCAGCCCTTTACCTGCCTTTCCGCACAACCTTTCTATGGCGGTGTCCCTGCCATTAAAAGGTCAGCAGAAAGCCAGGTCATAATTACCACTGCGGTACTCATGCTAGCACCACCAACATTGACTGCTGCTGTCCCCACTGTTGTCACCGCGGGAGCTCAGATCTTGGTGGTGGTGACAGTCTTGAGGCAGTCTAGAGGCGGTCTCCCCCCCGCAATGTAATCCGGCAGTCAGACCACCAGGTATGTGGGTGGCCGGACCACGGAAAGCGACGGCGGTTCCTTAACCACCAAAGTCGTAGTCGGGCCCTAAGTCAGCCATTTTTTCAGCAGGGCAGATACCAGCAGTCCTTTAAGTGGGGCAGGGCCTTCCACAGCAAAACAAACAGATACAAATACTGATATTGAACCAGGCCCCCACAGGGTCGTCTTTATCCGTTCCTTGCTAGTGGAAGAAAAAAATAACTTTACCAGCCTGTCGGGCACATGCCATAGCTGCAACACAGCATCACCAGAAGTCCACTTCATGATAAGGGCTCAAAGCACATGGTGGATACTGTAATTTTACTTTGGTCACTCTGGGGCTAAGGTAATATTGAATCACCAAATTATCATTTACTTTTGCATTTTTCTCATCAAGTCTTTAATTTCTTATGGCCTATGACAACTCTGTTAAATAAATATCTTACTGCCTGCAGATTTCAGGTATACTGTGTCCAATAATACTCCATTTATGAATTGGTAAAGCACAGGCTTCTCTTCCACATGCATTAGCCCATATCTCTTGCCATAGAAGCCATACCTCAAGCAAAGATTATTATGATACGCTTCTTTGAAGAAGCCCCAATGGGAGCATTCACTGATATTTTCATCTCACTCTACATTCTTTGGATTTCACCAGCCAGGTCCAGAAAGCCACATTTAATGATAATCCATTTAAAATAATGCCGCATATTCAAAAGAGTCTCATTTGAGGGTATGGGTGAGTAGGCGCATACATTAAATAATTTGTAAGTATAAGAACAGAGGGCAGGATTTAAAAAGGTAAACTTAAACCTTTGTGTAACTGAACAATTTTTTGGCATTCGCAAACTACAAGTTTAATTTTACGAATAGTAATTTCATGACTGCAGAGTTTCTGCAGTCGGGTGGAGAAATCCACACATAATAAGATAGGACAGGCCTTTTTTATGTGGGGAGTCTCCGCCATGAGTGTGGAGTCTGCAGTCATAAAAATGCTATTAGCAAAATTAAACTTGTAGTTTGTGAATACCCAAAAAATAGAAAACATACACAATAGTGTAAATTTACCTTTGTGAATCATGAGATTATTTGTGCAGTTTACAATGCCCCTCAAATTACAATAAAGTACAGCAGCTAATACAACAACTTGTTGGCAACTGAACATTCAAAAGCTCACTAAACCATTTAATCAGGCATACCTACACACTGATCAAATGCTCTTACATTTACTTGGACAGCAATAGCCTACGTAGATAAATTTCTCTATGGTATACATAGATGGATGTTCATTCTTCATCTCTGCAGGAAGGGGACACAATTACTACCCCATTCACTGGCATTATCACAACCATACACCCTTCAACCAAATCTGTATAAGCTCAGCGTAGATTTGTGACGATCAAGTTGATCCTATGTACCAAAAATTGTCTTTTGTGATGAGTCAGACTTTTGTTCTCTCCATGGACTAATTAAGGTTCAAATTTGTCAAATTCCAAAAAGGGGTACATTTTATAATTGTCATTGCTTGTGTAAATTTGAGAAAAGTGAAATAGCAGTCTTTTTGCAAGTGAATGTCCCCTCTCCTAGCGGCATACTGGATGGTATGAAAGTTGTGGTAGTTAAGGAGTCTGATTGTGTTGGCTTTAGTTGAAACCTCAATGTGGAGCAATTTCTGGGATCCTGTGAGCCCTCTCAACTGAAAAGCTTGAGCTTTTGGACAGTCTTTATCCAGTTTTTAATAAACAGCTCTACCCTGAGACCTGGGGTTGTTACAGTATTACCACACACTAAAAATTAACTCAACTGGACCACCCCTCCTCTTCTTCATCTCTCTGGAGCAAATAATGAGAGTCATTTTTCTACTACTGCATGGTTGCTTGGTGGCACCACTTCACTTTGATCCCTTTTAGGCCTGGCTCAGTGACCCCCACATGGTCAGTTAATTGCCTAACCTCAGTTCACAACAGGTTCATGTCAATGTACACAGAATAGTGTTTTACAGCGGTCTTAGTATTAGTGACTTCCAGTAATGCTTCCCGCAGGAAGTGCTCAGGATCACATTAAGATGGACTCCCCATCCCCAGGTGGAGTGGGTGGGAGATTTAATAAAAGTATATTTACTGATCTGTTGTTGCTACCTCACACTATCATTAGTCATGATGACAACTATATAAAGGAGCAATACAATAGATTTAGAAAAGAAGAAAATAGCATTGGGGTGGCCTTCCAGATGTATAGCAGAATCTATGTACTGAGGAAAAAGAGCTCCCATGGGATTGGTGTCCTTGTGTACTGCAAATGTGGAGAGTATAGTAGACAAACCATAGAACTTTCAGCAGTTTGACATGAATCACAGGCAGACCACAGGAAACCCAGTCAAAGAGTTACAGCACTGATATTTGGATAGACAGTTTTACCTTTTCAATGTTTACTGCCAGGAAGGCTAACATTATGATCATGACCTCTTGAAAGATTCAGGATTTGAGCACAGGGCTGTCACCTTCACCAGAGTATAATTGTCTCAAATAAACACACCTCACAAGGGCCCTCATGTTCAAGGGTGGGGGCAGGGGGGTGTCAGAGATAAACCAATCACTTTGGTCTAATAGCAGTTTCAGACAACCTGCAAGCATACCAATCCTCATATTTAGCTCTATTAAAACCAAATATTTGTCAGCTTAAGTCAAATATCAACATGCAGAATCCAAGGCAAGCCCTCACCTGGCTGTTTTCCTAACTCTGAACCTCCCAGTACCTCACAACTGCCTGGGGTAATGTGCTCTGTAGCACCCCTTATAGCCAATGTCCACTACCATTCAGTAAAAAGGCAGATTTATTTTGGGATTTTTATCCCTGAGGAGACACTTGACCATCAAACATCAATGTGTTTTTCAGGCCAAAAGCTAAAAAGATTCCACAAGGAAGAGTAGCCCGTTGCATGCAAAACAGCTAAACCATTTATAATTTCCATGGACTTTACTGTGCTACCTAGTGTATGGCTAGCAGAAAAAGGAAACATTGATGAATGCTGATATGTTGCAATGTACTGCTTATGCTGTGGCAAGTGCATTAGTGTAGGAGAGCAGTACATCACTGTGTTCTGTAAGAGATTTTTTATGGATTTATATCTTTGTGCATTAT
The DNA here is from genome assembly GCA_963921515.1 of Calotriton arnoldi. Classification (NCBI taxonomy): domain Eukaryota; kingdom Metazoa; phylum Chordata; class Amphibia; order Caudata; family Salamandridae; genus Calotriton; species Calotriton arnoldi. The sequence continues at coordinate 140,746 of CAWUFW010006292.1, forward strand.
TTACAATGAGCAAAATCAAACTGATTTTACATGTACAGGCTTGCTTTGGTGTTTCTCAGAGTCTATTATATGAGTGGAATGAATGATGCAACTGAAGAGAGTTAAATTAAGTGCTATTATTCCTCCTATAGGTGTGGATATGAAGGATGTGAAAATTAGATGCTTGTCTACACTTGTGGACCGGCTTGCCACTAGCATAGATGGAGCTCTAACCCAAATTAATTATGAGTTAATCGCTATGCGAGTAATGGTGATGCAAAACGGTTTAGCTCCTGTATTCTTCTTGTGAAGGAAGGCGGTGTTTGCAAGGAACTGAAGGTTAAAGAACGTTGCACCTTCATAACTAATAACAGCAGGGTTATTAACGCATGGATTCAAAACATTACTAATGTTTCTCGTGAACTTCAATCTTTATCAGAGCTTAGTGAGAAAGAGAAGGGCTCTAGTAAGGTTGGTGAATGGATTGATAATCCGAGAAGGGGAACTTTGAAACTAATCTTAACACCTGTAATAATTATGATGACTTGTCCAGTTGTATTGTTCCTTTTATTCAAATTTTCTAGCTGTCTGTTAAAAAATTGTAGTTGTAAGGGTAAAGGAAAATAATTGAAACAAAAAAGAAGAGGAAATCAAAATGGAGAATGTTAAAGATCGTGTTTACAACTAGCTAAAGATGATGGAGGAGAACACCAGAAAGAAGCAGAAACTGAGGCAGATTGTGTTATAATTTCCTGAATGATAAATTCTGATTAGTTGTGTTTTAGTGAGTGTAAAATAATCAGAGGGGAGAATGAAAAGAGATCTTTATGGATTTATGTTTTTTTGTACATTATTAACAATGAACAAAATGAAATTTTATTCTTGATTTTGCAAATAAAGACTGATTTAGTGCAATTAGCTTTGAACACATTTTTGTGTAAAACATCATCTAGTCTAAAATGGAAGTCATCTCTATCACTCACCCTGTGTTTCCCCCTGTACACATCATCTCCCGCAAGCTCCGCAACGCAGTCAAGCTGAAATGGATTAGGATATTTCTACTGTTATTGTTCTGCTCATGATGAACCTTTCCGAAGTCATCTGTATCTTGCAACATGTTGCCATGTCTTCCGCTTGTTCAGTAAGATCTATTCATTCACATAGTGCCTTATTGTTAATGTATCTTGTTCTGTTGAATCATCTCCAGATAATATTAGGATAGAGGGTGCTGAAGAATTATTCATGTAGTGGGTTAATGCTTAGGTGTTAAGGTAAGGCTGCATTCATTTTTCATGTGCTCTGATTTGCTGAAAAATGAATCATTAGGTCACACCATGATGAATCAGCAGATATGTTAATTTAATATGCAAAGATTTGTATAAAACCCTCGATTTCGAGGGTGAGCGAGAACACTTTTCCTGCTCTACCAAGGACGCTGACCGATTTTTATTTGATTTTGCTGCCCACTGAGACTTAGAATATTTTCCGATATTTAAATACTCTGTATAAATCTGCATTTGAGAGCCTTCATGGCATTGATTCTGGACCGCATATTTTTTATTTGTGTGATAAAACTCTTTAACTTTATATTGATCTAGAACTTAGTTATTGAGTAGGCCCATTTAACCCAAATTAATTGTTTATTTTTTTCAGATTTTGATGTTTTGGTGGGTGCCTTAACACAGGAACACATTGCTTCATGAAATGGAGGTTTAACATCGTCTTTGATCGATCAAATGTGGGAAATCTGATTTAGGTAAATTTTGGGGTGTCTCAATTTTAGGATATCTATTGGCTCCCACAGTTCCTAGCTACTGGATACTTGACGTCAAACAACATAAACCTTAGTTTACTTATTTTGGTTTGTGTCTCTGCTTCTTCACTCTCCCTACATTCTTATAAACCAACTCTTAATAAGCTTGAAGGACATGCTTGCTGTAGATAAAAAAAAAATCGAAATAGCTATCACAAAACATAAAAATGGCTATTTTGAAGCCACCTTACCTGCTCCAAAAATAGAACCTTTTATGTCTGCTTTTTTGTTTTTTAAATATAAAGGACTAAGTGACCAAATCAGCTGTGTTTGGCCTTTTGGCCCCGCAGTGCATGGAACCCCACATGGTCATTAAACACTAAACAAGGCCTTTGGCCCTCCACACATCAGGGTCCCTCGTGTCATTAGCTGTTTTCCAAGGCCTTCACCCGTACACAATGAGGGCTGATTAGAGCACAGTCAGGACTTATTCCCATTCTGTTCCATGTTCTCATTAGCTACTGTGCATGGTTTTTGATACTGTATTCAACCCCTGTGTGTCTCAGCGCTCCCAGGTCACATCATGTGCTGTGCCTATTTACACTGTTGATTACGTTTTTAATATTTTAAGGTCTGTGTACTCTGAAGCAGGGTCTGCAGACCCAAAATGGCACACATGGTCTACAGTCTTCCAACAAGCTATGATGCCCATGTGTCTATGCTGATAGCAAAATGTTGGTTTACATATGGGGCCAGTACAGGAATCTTTGCCCTACTTCACATTTTCCCCTGGGACAGCAGATGCTCAATGTTGTCCTTGGTTTACTGACAATTTTTTAGTCATGTATGCTCAGAACCTCACATTGCTTAATGGTGGCTGCAATAAAAATGTTCTTGTGATAGCCAGCCAATCAGGTTGAGAGGGCCCTTGGACTCAGAATGGTTTTACAGACCCTTCAGAAGCAAAGGAAAAATGCTTCCTCACCAAACAGATTTATTAATTTTTCAAATTTGGGGCCAGGTGTACAATAAGTTTTGAGCGTACGCAAATCCTCTGATTAAAAAAATCAGAGAGTTTGCGAGCTCCTTAACCCTTTTACCTATGTACTAAATACATTTACCGATTTGGAAAAGTTTTCCCGAATTGCTAAATGTATTTAGAAATGGATACCGATTCAGTATCTGAAAGGGGTGTGTTTTAGGCGTCCTTTCAAAATACCAAATTAGTATTTTATGTATCAATGTTTTGCAACCGAAATCCAATGGCAAAACATTCATATTTTACCGACCTCCTAGTTGGGGTGGTAACACGTTCATAAAAGAGAAGGTGTCCCAAGAGGATCCATTCCTCTTTGTGAATGCACAAAAAAAACGTTCAAGAGGAGGCAGTGGCCCCTGGACCACGAACTCCCCTTAAACATACAAAAAAGAAAAAAGAAACTTTTCTTTTTGAACATAGTCCTGTTTCCTTTAAGGAAAACAGACTGCATTTAAAAAAATCAGTTTGCCCTATTAAATAGCAATGAGTCACAGTTTGCAACCTACCTCATTATTATTCATGAAATACGTCAAATTGCAAAACCCTACGATTTGGTACTTTATGAACTGACCTATTAATAAATGGGTCAGGTTGCAAAATACCGCAGTAGTCGCAAAAATACTTGTTGCAAATGGCAACCAGTTTTTTATAACCAATGCTTTGTACATCTGGTCCTTGCTTCTCTGAACTGTTCTGTAGTTTTTGAGATATTTGCTCTGCAGAAGTGGGATTGGCTTATAGGGTTAAAATATATATACATTTGGCCGTTCATTCATGTAAGGTCATCAATTAATGTTCAAGGTAGCTCTAATTTAGCCATTCGTACTCTGCTCAAAACCGTATGGAGTGTAACTATATCCAAAGATACTGAATGGATTCATGTTAAACCAGAAATAGGACCTTTTCTGGCGAAGTACTTGTTTCAAGCTAAGTTTGATTTAATTCAGTTAAGCAGTTTTGCTGTACCTGAGAGCAAAAATTCCAATGGGATGTTAAGTAGAAAAGCAAAACTTTTTACCCCCCCCCCCCACTTTAACTTCTCTCCCACAGATGGCACTCCATCAAATGTCATATCCTACACATCATATTTTGTGTGGATTTTCAAAAAGGCACTGAAATTATTGGCAAATCAAACAAGTATTGGCAAAGCCAAAAGTCTGAATTTGATTTCAGACGTGTCAGCTTTTCTTGGGTGCTTTGGTAATGTTTTTATAGCACTTCATTATAAAACATTCAAAGATGGCCGCCCGTATGAGTATATGTTTGTGAACACTTGTCATGCATGGTTGGCCATCTTAGAGGGTTTTTTAAACAAAGGTATACAAAAACCATTCACAGATGATATGTGTACGTCTATGTACATGCCAACGTATTGCACAAAAAAGTGGATATCATGGAATGCTGTTTATAATAAGGCTCACAAAAAAACATTCCAATATGGCTGCCCATTCATCCACATGCATGTGAATGCATGGACGGTTAGCTGTGCATGTTTTTGTGAACAAAATGAGAATGGCCAATGGACTAAGAGACTAAAATTCCCTGTATGTACGCATATGTATGTATGTATGTATGTTTATGTTTTGTTGGGGGGAAACAAAAGGTCTTGACTAGCACCATAAAAAAAGGCTTTTTCAATAAAAAATTAGACTTAAACATAGCAACGTAGTCTGTATTTCAGACATATATATTGCAAAAAGGGACATCCAGTTTGTGGTTGCATCCTCCTTGGTGAGAACCTGCAGGGCTTCTTCAATGGTTGGAGAACTCCTCCATTGAAAAACAGAGCTGATTTTCGGTGTTTCAATATGCGCATTCTCCAGAGCATGAACTAATTTCAAAAGTTACAACCTGTGCTCTTGAAAGTGCATATCTTTTACTACTAGTGTGCAAAGTCCTTCTGATGGTGAACACTTGCACGAACTGGGACCCTGCACGTGGTTCAGTAATCAAGGGCTAGGATGTACAAAGATTTAGCACTTTTACACAAAAAAAGAAGATAATTGCAAATATAATGCAAGTGGAGAGGATGTGGCCTAACGGCTAGGGCGGTCGACCTCAAATCTGGGGAACCAGTTTCGAGCCTCAGCAACGCCGCTCAACATCCTGTGATTCTGGGCAAATCACTTAATCTCCACAAGCCTAATAAAAATAATTGTGTCCGTCTGTAATGCAACTGGTGCTCATGTAACACCTCTGATACCTTCGGGTGGAGTTCACGCTATATAAAACTCTGAAAAAAGAATTTGCAAAACCCATGTCACATTTTTTAAAACAGTTTTATAAATCACTGGGCTTCATATCCAGTTTGCTCCATGTAGTTAGAATCAAAGCAACACAAGGAGAAAGTTGATGTTGCACTAGTTTTACTGATTACATAATAATGTGTAAATTTAATATAATTAATAAAAATGTGTGAGGGCACCAAGATCTGATTTTCAGATCTTTCTGCGACACGAATAATAGCCACCTGGTTCAACTCTTCGTGACCACTTGGCATAGGAGGAACTACCCCGACACTGATAAATAGTGAGCCGGTTCCTTAGAGGAGCTAGGGTGTAGGACCTCATGTAAATATCTCGCTCTTCCTTCCCTATTTTGATTTAGATACATAATAAGAAGCACAGCCACACTCCTTTTACTGCTTAGGTAAAGAGAAGCAAAGAAAATGTTCCTCACGTTTTGTCTCAGCACTCATAATTAAAATTTGGAGAAAAAGTACTTTGCTCCATTTCTTGTTATTAAAAGACTAGAAAAATAGATCATCATCAGTTGTCTCTTGTGTTGCTGTGATCCTGTCTAACTAGAGAAGACTGGCTGTGCACTATTACTACTGCTGACGAAGCAAGAAACAGAGTAAAGTGAACCACGTTAAAAAACATGGCACATAACCCCTGGCACATGATTTACCGCTACCAGAGAATAGAGTCAAATGACCGTGAGCTGTTTTACTGCTCATTTATTAAACAAAGCAAACTGAATTTTCCAGTTTAGTTTCAACGTTTACATTTCAAAATTTAAGAAAAAGTACTCTGCTTCATTTCTCGCAATATGACCATGACACAAATAGCGCAAATTTAGTTTACTCCTTCTGTGTGTTAACTATCTATAATATGGTTCTGGCTACATTTGTAGCAAACGCTGATTGTCTGTTAGCAAGCGACAAAAAGATGGAGGATAGATTGGCTCCTTTTTACAAAGTTGAACAACACGTGATATGGTAAAGACTGCGTCATATTGAACTAATAAGAAATATCCGCAGTTTTGTGTTCTGAAGTTCGTATTTTGAGATGTCACCTTTATGTTTTATGACATATCTTCCTGAAAAGGTGTTCACCAACTCATGTCTGTCTTCTTGCAGTTAATGCTGTAGCGCGTAACGTTTCCTGAATGTTTATGGTGTTTCACAACATTAAAAGTGTCAGCGAAGGTACTTACAATCAGCTAAACTGCATTTCTCGGTGTTAAGGAACCCAGAATTTGTGCAATAGTAAGCCTGGCGTTAGCCAAGACCTTTTCTTTAAAAAATATATATATGTACAATATACTTCTTTAAAGGGGCTTTCAGCCAGCTTTCTACATCCTTTGGTCTGTTGTTGTGTCATTCAAGTTTTTGCTTCCACCCACTACAGCATACAGCCTGGAGCAGGGGCTCAGCCCACTTCACCCACTGGTTAACTTCAGTTTGAGTGACCGCATTTTGCTCTTTCACAAGGAACACATTCCCACACAAGCAAGTTCCCTTCTGTGTCTGTGTGTTACTTTGATGTTGCCTTTGTGTTTAGATTCTGATGAGACAACAGGAAGCTTTACCAAATGTGAACACAGGCCATATTCCATGCATTATCAGTTCCTGTCTCCTGCAAATGAAGCTGTAAATGTATTCTTGTGTGTCCTCTGCTTACTGTTTGACAACATTCCGTCCATCATCTTGTGTGTTTTGCAACTGGTATTTGACAGCATAACAGACTGCATTCATTTGAAAATGTTCTGTATTACGTTTTTGAAAACTTCAGCATTATAAATATGAATCCATAGGAGGACAATTCTTGAGAGCACGTTTGTTCTGGGCTCAGTTTCACCAAAGATTCTTTAATAAACTTTGCCCAGAAACAAAACCAGCCGTGTTTAATTTGCAGCACTTGTAACACTTTTTCAATTGCCTTCTTTCCTTTCTTATAGCTTTCTTTCTTTCTTTCTTTCTTTCTTTCTTTCTTTCTTTCTTTCTTTACTTCTTTCTTTCTTTCTTTCTTTCTTTCTTTCTTTCTTTCTTTCTTTCTTTCCCAAGGAGCATATCCCCACACAAAGTAGTTTCTTCCACTGCCTGGGAGTATTATGGTTTTGTGTGTTTTTTTGAGACCAAAAAACATTTTTGCCTTTAGTCAATGTTTTTTTTTAGAGTACAGACCCTGACAAAACAAGAATTGCCAGTATCTTTGCTACTGTCCAAGGTGCAGCATTTGAGATTTCTGTCAACTGTGCCATCAATTGTTATAAATGCCTGGGTAAAGAATTTAGCAATAATTATGGGCCTGAGTTAGAAGATGTAATAACAGTGAATATGAGTTTTTCTTGAAGCATTTCACCAAAGTTGGTGCAGGTTAGTGCTGTCAATCTCTAGACACATGTGGTTCTGGAGATTATCCTTCATAAATAGAGATACAAAACTAAATTAATCTGGGGTTGCTGAGCAAGCTGCCACAATCCTTTCAGGTCTTAGTACCTCTCACAGGCGCACAGGTGCATCTCCAAAAGCTCGTCAGCTCAATGGCTCAAGGGAGTCTTTTCAAACAAAAGGGGGATGGGAGCACACTGCTTCACCTCCCAGCACAGTTCACCCCTCAGCATTATGGTAAATGCAGTTCATTGTAAATGCTTACTTGAGTTTTTGTTGAAGTGTTTCACCTAAGTTGATGCAGGTTAGTGTTGTCAATCTCTAGACACCTGTTTCTGGATATTATCCTTCATCAGTAGAGATGCAAAACTAAATTTATCTGGGGTTGCTGAGCAAGCTGGCACAATCCTTTCAGGTCTCAGTAGCTCTCACTGGTGCAAAGGTGCATCTCCAAAAGCTCGTCAGCTCAATGGCTCAAAGGAGCCTTTTCAAACAAAAGGGGGATGGGAGTGATGGAGCAAGAACTCAAAATGAGACTTGCTCGTAAGCAATCCTCTCACAGTATTAATTAATTACACTTTGTAATGTCTTTACTAATAAATGCATACACGAACACAGTATCCAAGTGAAGCTTGCTTATGTGTTTAAACTAATAAGTAATGCTTGTCTAATCCAAAATGGCCGCTAAAGCGCGGGAACTCCATTGCGCATGTGTCAACCATATCACGTGGTATGACGTCTTTCTTTGCTTGGAGGGACAACTTTGCTTCTGCGCAGTGTGTGTTAAGATGGCTGCTTAATGTTCTCATGTGCTAAAGCTTGTGCATTTGCTGCAATTAACACTGTGGTATTTTAACGCTATTAATGCGGGATAGATTTATAATTAAAAGGGAATAGAGTAGAAATAGGGGGTATACAGTGAAGACATTTATTTGTGATTTTAATGTTTTCTTCTTTGACTTTTCTATTAGTTCGTAAATTCGGGCCTGGGTTAACGGAACGGCAGCTTGAAGCCAATGGGATGTGCGCATGCGCTCTGAAAACCAAGCCACAGCGATGAAGTCAACTTGGACGACATCCAAGGCCGTGACCTGTTGGCCAACTCCACTACATCCGCGATGTTCTTGCAAATGCAACATTTTATATACAATTTGTATTAAACTTTGTCGTGAGACGGGTGGGAAATAAAGCAAATGTATTAATTGTGAGGGGCGGTATTTAAAAACAATGGGCTTAAAGAAATTGAACTAAATTGACATGGTGTGAGGATCAACCCCCTGTCCCCGTCCAATCAGAAGTAGTGGGCCCATAATTTTGAAACATTAAGGGAGGTACCTGGGTGTAGAAGGGTATAATAGATATAGAATTAGTTCATTAGCTAGCTCAGACGCTCAGGCATTAGTATTAAACTTCCCAATTATCAAAGGGTCCATTGGTAAGTCATTACTCTTCAATCAGAAAAATAATTGGTAGCAGGGATATTGATAAAGAATACAACTGACCCACCAGCGGAAATTGCTAGCGTAGTATGAATGTATGGGCCCAGGTGAGTATTCAGTGTATGAATGCTTGTTGCTAGTAACCCCCTGGATCAGTTTTCTGGTTATCAGAGGATGGTTGCACTTTGTTAATTGGGTAATGAGAATTTATTTTTTATAAACTAACATCCATTGTGTAAAAGTTTTGTTTTATGTTGTCTAGAATTCCCCGGGAAAAAAATTGAATAGCGGATGGTAAGTGGAAGCCATACTGCAGTGAGGTTATCTGTCAGGCAGAAATAGTACTGAAAAGTTAAGCAGGGCTATCAGTACCTGTTAGGGACTCTATGCGTGTGAGTGATAGCAAAGGAATACGCTGATAAAAATTTGATGTTATATCACCTAGAAGGGGTAACATTGAAGAAGTAGCAGGTACTTCCGAAGCTTATGTGAAGAGTAAACGGAAGGGTTTTACTCGTAGTGTATGTTTAGTAAACGGAAAGGTTTTACTAAGTGTGAGAGAAACTATCCTTTTCAATTTAGAGAAACTGACACGATAGCGAATGTTTTATGTTGTTACTAAGCTCTAATAAGAAGCGTAGAGAAAATAAAGTTTTGCGTACGATTTTGTAAAGGGAGGGTCAGTTGCCGGAGAGGAAACTGACGTCACAAAACGCCGCGCTGGGATTGGTTGAAACAGCGGGCGTGGAACGACTCTTGTAAAGGAGGGGTCAGTAGTCAGGAGTAATACTGACGTCACAGGTGTCGCGCTGGGATTGGTTGAAACAGCGAGGGACAGAGAAGCGCAGATTGTAAAGGAGTGGTCGTCAGACAGACGTCACTAAAAAGCCACGCTAGGATTGGTTCAGAGATAAATGTTAGCTGGAATTTAATTGGTTGTCAGCATAGAAGTCGAAATCTTAGTGGATAGTGGAGATTATATGTGGAAACGCGATCCGACTTTAACAGGAACTCGTCCGGACAGGAGATTCCTAGGTTTTACAGAATATAATTCAATACATAGATATCTACCCAAAATGTATGGAAAAAAGAGAAAAATGTCATTTTTACAAAAGATTAAGAATTATTTTAAAAAGGATAAACCCATCAAAACTAGAGAAGGAATTATTATTCCACCAGCGAAAACGCCCGCTTCCTTCATGATGATGGAGAGGGGTTATCATACTTGCGTATGGTTAGAAAATTGGATAGAATATACAAAACATGACGGAATATTAGCTTTCCCAGAGAATGGTACTTTCAATGGGAGAATTTTACCAAACTTAAGAATAAGAATGAATGACTTAAAAACCAAGCCCAAGATTAACACAATACGAAGCCCTAGAAGAATGGGAAACAGAGGCATTTGAACGTGACCGACCGAGAAGCAATAGGGGTTATAGGGGATTTTTCCCTAGACACCAAAATGAGTCAAGAGACAGTCAAATGAAACAGTGGAGAAGAGCGATGCTTACCGAAGGTTTGTATCCAGTATTCATGACAGAAGAATCGTTAGGGAGCAAATGCACAGAAAAGACAAAACACTTGACAGGGTTTGGAGATTCTGAAGATGAATTTATGGAGGAAATATTAAAGAACCCGCCACCATATCAGGAAGGGACAAGTGGATGTACCCCAAGTGCACCAATTTTAAGAACACCATTGGTACCTCAAGTATTGCATAATCCACCAGTTAATAGGGTACTTCAGGATAAGGAAAAAGAGGCTATAGACAGAAACAGAGCAGAATTGATACAGAAAATAACACAGCTGAATGTACATCCTGATTCCCTGACCATACCTGTAACAATTGGTCAAGTAGTTCCCTTATATGGTGAAAAAGTAAATTACCCGAAACCTCTGGTCATACCTACACCTGTAGATATTCCCAAACCTGAAGCTGTAATAATTGATGACCACAACAGTGATTGTGAATCTATGATTTCACTAATGGATTTGCCTATTCGAGGATCTGTAAATAGCACTCTTAGAAGAAACACACCTGGTTGCTCCAAAGATGTAAATATAGTAACATCATCCGGAACTAAAAGTGCCACTGTAGTAACGCCAGAAGACTTAGAAAGGTGGGCACAGGGATCAGACAGACAGAGTTCACCCCCAAAGATCATGGTCATCTACAAATTAAAAGTCGAGTTAGAAGAAATGATAGCAGGAAATGTAGGAGTAGATTGTCTAAATACCTACAATGAAGAAGAACTATTGTTCGTGTGCAGGAGCATAACTAGAAATGTAAAGATATTTCATGAGAAATTATCAGATTTGGCCTTACAAATGGGAATTGAAATAGGGAAGTCAAAAGTGTTGCAGAGACCATATAGAGCCGAATTCAGTGATAAAGACTTGGAAAATATGAATGCCTCTGGTAGAAAATTACAAGTTAAAGAATTAATGTCAGTTTTGCAGAAATGGGGAGAACTGGATAGATGGAAAACTAGATGGACAAAGAAAAAGGAAGAAGCACGGTTCAGTAGAACAACTTTTGAGTATTTATTGAAGGAAACAGGGAAAGTAGATCAGATGTACCCGATGCGGGAAGTACCTGGAGGAGGTTATGTTCATGTCCCATGGAGTAGACAAGATATTCTGTCATTTACGAATGATTTTCCAAAGTTGAGAGAAAAGCCAATTGAATGGTACAAGCAGGTTGAGAGGTTTGTGAAAGTGTCAAAGGTATTGTTAAAGGACTTGGATGGTCTGTTTGATATAGTGGTACCTGCCGATTTGTGGACAGATTGTAAAATTACAGTTGACTGGCCGAGTGAAGAGTATCCTAGAGATGCAAAGACAGGTGCCCCATCGAGTGATGTAATGAAAAAGTATCATCAGGTAATAACTTACCTGAAAAGGAAAATACCACCAAAAGAAATAGATTGGGTGAAAATAGACAGAACTACCCAAGAAGAAAGTGAATCGGTACATGCCTATTATGAACGTCTATTACAGGTGTTCAAACAGTATAGTGGATTTGAGGACATTGGAGATAAAAATATGAGTCAGTTTGTTTACCGATTTGTTTATGGTCTAAAGCCAGAGATTTGTCAGATGATTAAGCAGCACATGTTGTGCTGGCAAGGGAAACCCATAGATGAGATTTTGAAATATGCAAAATATTGTGGAGACGATATTGAGGATAGGCACAAGAAGTTACAAGAAAAAGTAATGTGGGCTCAGGTGAAAATGGCTGAGCGACAGGGAATTAATTTGGATAATCCAACTGATAATCAGGGAAAAGATTCTGGAATGAATGGTGACACAGGAAATGGTGGTAAAGTGAGAGGACGAATGAGTAGAGAAGAGGCTAAAAAGAAATTTCCTTGTCATGGATGCGGAAAGTTGGGACATTGGAAGAACGAATGTAAAAAGATTCAAAATAATAATGGCCCAAATCATAATTTAAATCCACAGACGCAGAATGACTCACAGCAGGGTGTAAACCCTCAGAGTCAGTTGCCACCTGCACCTATACAGGGTAATGTAAGCAGAGCAAAGCACGGTACAGACGTCGGATATCAAGGAGGAAGTGGTAAGAATGAATATGTAACTTCACAGTTTCTTTTACAGGACGAATTTGACCCATATAATCATCAATGACGGTGCCTAAGAGAGGGGGAGAAGGAGTGCGTACTTGGCGCATCCTTACCGGTAGATCAGTCAGGTCCATATGTTGAAGGGAAAGTAAGAGGTAATGATATCACTTTTCTTTTGGACACTGGTGCTACCCATTTTACTGTGAGAACAGCAGACATCCCAGACCTCCCTCTCTCTGGAGAAGCTATCCAAGTTGTAGGTGAAGCTAATCGAAAGATCAGAACACCCCTTACTGAGCCAATGGAAGTAAAAATAGGAAACTTCCGAGAAATGCATCAATTTGTAGTGTGTGATTCCAGTCCAGTAAACTTATTGGGTAGAGACTTACTGTGCAAAATGAATTGCACTATTTTCTGCACACCGGATGGTGTTGCAATACAGACCCCGGATGAAGATCATGTTTATAAGTTCATGACAGCCAAGCAAGGACCCGAAATAGATGAGATGTTCTCTTTGATAACAAAAAACAAATTACCAGAAGAACTAAGAACTACAGTGAATTCTAAAGTATGGGATTTTACAGGGAAAGAAGTAGGACTTATGGCAAAAATAGACCCAGTAAAGATCACTGTAAAGGAAGGTGCAATTTTCCCAAATACCAGACAGTACAAAATGAGTGCAGAAGTGAAGGCAGGAGTTGTTGAGGAAATTAACAGAATGGTAAAACAAGGCATATTAAAAGAAGTTATGAGTAGTCCTTGTAATTCACCAATCATGGGTTTGAAAAAGCCTAGTGGAAAGTATAAGATTGTTCAGGATTTGCGGAAAATTAATAAAATGGTGGTACCTTGTTGTCCTATAGTACCAAATCCTGCAGTAATCCTATACCAGATCCCCTGGAGTGCAGAATGGTTTACTGTGATTGATCTATGCCAAGCATTCTTCTCAATACCGTTGCACCCAGATAGCCAATATCTCTTTTCGTTTACATTCGAAAATCATGTCTATGTATGGAATCGTGTTCCTCAAGTATACACAGAAAGTCCCTCCATTTTTAATCAAATATTGAAAGGGTGACTAGAGAAATTAGTGCTGCTCAGGAGTTCAGTCTTGGTGCAGTATATTGATGACTTATTGGTAGCATCAAAAACTCATGATGATTGTGTTGAAGATTCAATTGCGTTACTCAACCATTTGGCTGAGGAAGGACACAAAGTGTCACCTGAGAAACTGCAGTTTTGTACAACGGCAGTTAAATATTTGGGTCACCAAATTGAAAGGGGAACAAGAAGAATAACATCTGATAGAATAAAAATAATCAAGAAAATGAAAATGCCAGAAACACAAAGAGAAGTGAGAATGTTTCTTGGAATAGTAGGATACTGTCGAAAATTGATTATAGGGTTTTAACTACTAGCAAAGCCTTTAATTCAGCTAACCAAAAAGAAAGCCAAAGATCCAGTTGAATGGGATGATGAAAGTGCCGGTGCATTTGTAAAATTAAGAAATGCTTTGTGTGAGGCACCTGCCTTGGGCATGCCTGACTATACAAGAGAATTCGCACTATTTTGCTATGAAAGAGAAAATTGTGCACTTTCAGTGTTAACTCAAAGACATGGAATGAACAGGCGTCCTATAGCATATTTTTCTGCTACATTGGACCCAGTGGCGGCAGCATTGCCAGGCTGTTTGAAAGCAGTCGCTGCTACCTGTATGAGCATTGAACAAAGTGAGTCGATAGTAATGGGATATCTGTGAGAAGTTGGCCTGGTATATGCTGTTCACTAATTAAAGTGGACACCTTGCACCAGGGCAAATCGACTCTTATGGTAGATAGGTTTAAGACAACCTTTTAAAGAAAGCTATCCTAGTGGTAGCTGTGGAGAGCAGCCTTCAGGCTAAGTCTCGGAGGAATGTAAAGCAGCTTGTTTTACCATATAATCTCTTGAATCACCAAATGAAAAGACACCACACAGGTATATATATCAAATATATATGTATTTATTTCTAAATAACTCTCTACTAATCTCTTTATGAGATTAGAAGACAAACATATGCACAAATCAACGTTTCACAATAAGTTAAGCACAAAATATGGCTGGGGCCCTAGGGGCGTACCAGACCATATACTAAGTAAGAGACTTAGGGACAACGACTTGCAGGGAGACAAGGCCTAGGGCCTTCAGAAGTGCTGGGGCCTCACGAAACCACCCAAGGCAGGTAAGTAAAGGACCCACGGGGGACGCGTGCAGTGTAGATACACAGGCGCGGATCGCCGTTGACTTCAATGGGGCAAGTCGCGGTTGGAAATAAAGAGTTTTAGGATACTTCTATAGAACCTACAAGCAAGTCACTTACAGGGTAAGTCGTTCTAGGGCCCACACCCACAGGAGCACCGTTGTGCTGGAGTTACCTCACCCCGGGAAGCCGGGTGCACAGGTGTCCTTTGGTGTCGGGTTGCGGCGTCGTTTTCAATGGCGACCAAAGAAGACTTGCTGCTTGCGGGAGCTGAAGAAGTGTCCGCTGGAATCCAAGCCTGGATTCTGAAGAAGGATGACCTGAAAGCAGAGGGGACAGTGTTCAAAGTCACTTGGCAGTGACTCGGGGCAAGGAAGATGGATGCCCACCGTCGTCGAGTGATTCAGGTCAGTTGCGGGTGCCTTGACTCTTCAGCCACGTGGTCCAGGAGGCGTCGACGACAACCAGGAGCTGGATTCGGTGTGTCCCTCAACGTCTGCAGCTGACTGCGGTGTCGGTAACTCGATCGGAGCCAACAAGCCTTGGCAGCCGCAAGTCTCGGGGAGATGAAGAAAAGTCGATGGCGCAGACCAGCAAGGTCTGTGTAACTCACCCAGCGAGGGTAAGTCAGGGCAGGCCTGGAGCAACCAGGGGAGCCCTTTGGTTTCTTTAAGAAGTCTTCTGAGGACCCACAAGCCAGCGGGCAAGGGATTGCGAAGACACCTCGGGCGGAATCACTCAACAGGGGCCCACGGTCACTCGGGACGGTGTAGGCCTCTGATCTTCGGAGGGATTGCTGCTGGAGGTCGGGACCACACGTGGTCCAAAGCACAGGTTCGTAGACGGTTGTGAAGGGGTTGCACTCGACAATAGTGCACGGTACCCAGGGGTCGCGGTTCCTCATTACTCGTGGGGTCCACTTGCCTCAGCTTCGCTGGGGACTCACGATGGCCTGGGAGAAGTCAGGAAATCTACTTCCTGGGCTGCAGGGACTTCGGACTCCGGCGGGAGCGGCGTAGTTTGCGACCGTCGTTGTCGTTTTTGGTGCCTGCCAAGCAGGGGAGTCACTCCTTGACTCCAAGGGAGATTCTTCTGTCTTCCAAAGGTAGTGGAACGTCGAAGGGCCAGGATTCTTCTTGTAGAGCGTCGTCCAGGGGTTATCTGCTTTGCAATGGCAAGGTTCCCCCTCTTATACTAAAAAGAGGGGATGGACTAGCTCTATGACCCCACCTATGGGAGGGTCAAGGGAGGGGGTGGCTACACCCACTTCCCTTTGTCCAGTTTCGCGCCAGAGCAGGGGCAGGTAGCCCCTGAGCTGGTTTGAACTGGCATATGCACAGAGGAGCCTTTGCTCCCCCAGTGCAGGACTTCAAAGCACTCTAAGAGTGCACCCACCCAGCCCCAATACACATTATCCTGTCTGGGGAGGTGGTCACACCTCCCTGCAACAGGAAACCTATTGTTCAGGCCTCCCCTGCCGGAGTTTCGTCCAGCAGCAGGAGGCCAGACTTGTGTCTGTGGCAGCAGCATCCATTTTGTGATGCCAGGGCTTCAGAAAGAAGTTACCGGGTAAGCCAGAGTTAACATGTCTTTCCCTCTAGAAGGGTGGAATGCTACCCCCGCCACCAGGATTGGCGGGGGGGTAGTATTCCAAGATGTTTGACACCAAACACAACATGTTTAGGTGCAGCCATTCCAAAGTTAGCATTTTACCGCGAGGATATAATGCGCTTAAGAGTATATGGTCAGGCTGCACTACAAACAGCATCAGAGATGGTCTCCGAACGCTGCAGAGGGGCCCTACTCATGCAGGGGCACCCTCTCACATAGGAACCATGCACTCTGCCTTTAGGATTGATAAGGCCTGCCTTAGGAGTGACTTATAGGTTTATATGTGTGTATGTATTTAGTGATATAGGTAACCTATATCACAGTAAGGGGTGCATGCACCACCCTACCCAGGCTGCAGTAGCAGACCTGTGGTGTCAGTTTGGATGGCCTTCCAGGGGTGGCATAATACATGCTGCAGCCCCTGGTAGGCCTCTGAGGTACCTATGCCCTTGGTACATAGTATACCATATACTAGGGACTTATAAGGGCACTCCAGATTCCAATCAGAGATGTGCCTAAGGCACATGGAAACCTTTTACAGAGAAAGCAGATAGACTGGGGCCCTGAATAGCAGGATCCCAGTCCAACTAAGTCATAAACCAGCAAAACACCATAAAAAAGTGGGGGCAACCATATAGTCAGATTCCACCTTCCTACGTAACCCCCCCAAACAAAAGGAGATAAGGCTAACCTTGGCCAGTTGAGCCTTCATTGACTAAGTGGTCATATAAGGAAGCACCTGCACTAGCATGGTTGCCCCCGTCTTATGGTCCACTAAGCAATCCCTCACCCTAAGGGTATGAGAGGGTCTCCACCATGGGGAATCACTACCTGTGGTGTGCTTAGGTAAAGTACAAGGCTGGTGAGGTGTCTGAGTAGGGAAGTGAGGCCCTAGAAATGTTGGCCTCAGCTTCCTCAGATCACTGGTCACCATGTATGCCTGTCTTTCCATGACTGAGTTGCACTTTGCTCTAAGGGTCAACCTTTGGCTGCCTACAGCTGGGGGTTGGGTCCCTTTGGATGGACTACTGGAGGGACATGGCAGGTTTGGAACCTTCTGGTCCCAGGTTTGCCCTTGCCTACCAGAGTCCTTCTGGGGAGGTCCCTACATAAAGGTATGGGGGATCCCTCAGTGTGTAGAGGAATTTTCACCTGGCTAGGGCTACTAGACTGGGTGCCCCTAATCTGCTGATGGGGGGCTTCCTCTGGACAGGGGGCCCTGGGGGGTCCACTGACCTCCCTGACCTCGGCAGCCCTGGGCTGACTGAGGCAGGGTAGAGAGGGGCAGGTTACCTGCTCCAGACGGGGTACCACCTTGGAAGGGTCCTCTGCCATCAGGGGTGTGGCCAGGCCAGGCCTAACTACCTCTGTGGCAGTTCCTTCACTAGGGGTAGGGTCAGTTCCCTGAGGAGGCTGACCCTTACCTACTGTCTGGGGGAAGAATACTTTTCTTCAACCCTTGTGCTCTCTTTGGGGGAGAGTGGGCCATTCTTTCAGGCTCCATCTCTCCAAATTCTTGGGCTGGGGCTGTGGCCATCACAGCCCCACTAACCTTTACAGGGACGCCCAACATCCTAAGATGGGTTTGGTGTTCCACTTCAGCCCAGGCTGAAATTTCCAGATCATTGCCCATCAGGCAATCTACAGGTAGGGTTGGGGACACTGCCACTCTTTTGGGCCTGTGACCCCCTCCCAGCTGAGATTGACTATGGCCATGGGGTGATCTGTTCTGACACCATCAATGTTGGTCACCTGGTATTTAAACTCAGGTAAAAGCTGGTGAGGGGGACTAGTTTCCCTGCCACCATGGTGACACTAGCCCCTGTGTCCCTAAATGCCACAGCTTTCTGACCATTAATTATTGGCTCCAATCTGTACCTGCCCAATGCTATGGGACCCATGGTAAAGGTGGCAAATCCTATACCACCATCAGAGTCAGAGGAGTCTGTTGAGGGGTCCCTGTCTAAACTAGGGCCCACCTCTGTTCCTCTTGCAAAAGCACCTAACTTTTTGGGTGCACTACTCCCAACTGGAGGATTACTACTGGTAGTACCAGGAGGGTGGTAGTAGTTGTGGGAGGAACATTTTCTTTATTGCCAATCCTGGGGCAACTGGGATCAGTTTTCCAGTGCCCAGGCTTTTTACAGACATGGCAATAGGGTTTCTTTTCAGGAGAGGAAGGAGTTTGGGACCCACCCCCAGAAGAGGAATTTTGGGGCCCTGTAGGGGACTTATCCTTAGATTTATCCCCACCTTTCTCTTGGGACTTAGTAGAATCTTTCTTCTGGTCACCACCCTGATTTCTAGTTTTTACTCTGGTTCTGACCCACTTGTCTGCCTTCTTTCCCAATTCTTGGGGAGAGGTCAGATCAGAGTCCACCAGATACTGGTGCAAAAGCTGGTTTTGACAATTATTAAGGATCTGCTCCCTCATAATCAAATTGTACAATCCTAAAAAGTCCTGCACTTTGTTGTCATGTATCCAACCTTCCAGAGCCTTTGTAGCACAATCTACAAAATCAACCCAGTCTTGAGTCTGAGCTTTTTGGGTGTCTCTGAACTTCAACCTATACTGTTCAGTGGTTAGGCCAAACCCATCTATCAGAGCACTCTTCAAGACTGTGTAATTGTCAGCATCCTCTTCTCTTACAGTGAGGAGCTTGTCTCTACCTTTGTCTGCAAAGGAGAGCCACAAGATTGCTGCCCACTGCCTCTGGGGGACCTTCTGAACTTTACAGGCCCTCTCCAGTGCAGTTATCCATTTGTGGATGTCATCCCCACTCTGGTAGGGAGGGACAATCTTGTTTAGGTTTCTATGGTCATAAGACCTGTCCCTATCTCTAGGGATATTGCTGCCACCATGGGACTCTAGTCCCAACTTTCTTCTCTCCTGAGGAGATCTAGGGATTCCCTATCTAAAGCCAGTTGCTTTTTTCTGATTTCCAGCTGAGTTTCCTCATACCGGACCAGCCTGGCTCTCCTCTCATGAGAGGATTCCCTCCTGTGAGAGGAGACAGAGCTCCCTATAGAGGTGCCAGAGTGGTTAGACTCCTGAGAAGGAGATCTAGACTTCCTGGGCACACTCTTAATCCTTCCTGGGGGACAAAGAGGGCATCATTTTGATCATCCTCATCATCATCCACAGGAGGGATTGGGTTTTCCAGGTCAGGGTCATTGTCACCCTCCTGGCCAGTTTCAGAGGGGGGCTGGGGGTATTGGTACCCCTGGCCTCCTCCTCTTCTTCTGCCCCACCCTCAGCTCCTACCCCTTCAGTCCCTACAGGCTTACTAAGGTCATAAGCCACCAACAACTCCTTGAGGTGTTGGGTGGTGGGGCTTTGGCCTGTCCTTATTTGTCTCAAGTTGCATAAAGCTCTCAATTCCAAGAATGGGAGTGTATCATACTTGGAGGGTGGAAGCTCAATGGCTTCCTGCAAGGATTCTTTGGATCCTCCCTTAAAGACATTCTAGTGTTGTGCAGTGTTGTACTACCTACACTAGTTTGTGGCCTACTGATCCTAGCTTGAGCTGTGGAAAGGGTGTGCTATCCCTTGGCACCCAGCTCTAAGTTCAGTAGAACTTATTGATACTAAGCTTGACTTTATATGTACCTTGAGTACCTATAATGGTTTTCAGTTAGTAATTCAAATAGAGATTTTCTGGTAAAACAATGGCAAGCTGGAATCCCACACGCTGCCCACCAATGTGAGAAGTTGGCCTGGTATATGCTGTTCACTAATTAAAGTGGACACCTTGCACCAGGGCAAATCGACTCTTATGGTAGATAGGTTTAAGACAACCTTTTAAAGAAAGCTATCCTAGTGGTAGCTGTGGAGAGCAGCCTTCAGGCTAAGTCTCGGAGGAATGTAAAGCAGCTTGTTTTACCATATAATCTCTTGAATCACCAAATGAAAAGACACCACACAGGTATATATATCAAATATATATGTATTTATTTCTAAATAACTCTCTACTAATCTCTTTATGAGATTAGAAGACAAACATATGCACAAATCAACGTTTCACAATAAGTTAAGCACAAAATATGGCTGGGGCCCTAGGGGCGTACCAGACCATATACTAAGTAAGAGACTTAGGGACAACGACTTGCAGGGAGACAAGTCCTAGGGCCTTCAGAAGTGCTGGGGCCTCACGAAACCACCCAAGGCAGGTAAGTAAAGGACCCACGGGGGACGCGTGCAGTGTAGATACACAGGCGCGGATCGCCGTTGACTTCAATGGGGCAAGTCGCGGTTGGAAATAAAGAGTTTTAGGATACTTCTATAGAACCTACAAGCAAGTCACTTACAGGGTAAGTCGTTCTAGGGCCCACACCCACAGGAGCACCGTTGTGCTGGAGTTACCTAACCCAGGGAAGCCGGGTGCACAGGTGTCCTTTGGTGTCGGGTCGCGGCGTCGTTTTCAATGGCGACCAAAGAAGACTTGCTGCTTGCGGGAGCTGAAGAAGTGTCCGCTGGAATCCAAGCCTGGATTCTGAAGAAGGATGACCTGAAAGCAGAGGGGACAGTGTTCAAAGTCACTTGGCAGTGACTCGGGGCAAGGAAGATGGATGCCCACCGTCGTCGAGTGATTCAGGTCGGTTGCGGGTGCCTTGACTCTTCAGCCACGTGGTCCAGGAGGCGTCGACGACAACCAGGAGCTGGATTCGGTGTGTCCCTCGACGTTTGCAGCTGACTGCGGTGTCGGCAACTCGATCGGAGCCAACAAGCCTTGGCAGCCGCAAGTCTCGGGGAGATGAAGAAAAGTCGATGGCGCAGACCAGCAAGGTCTGTGGAACTCACCCAGCGAGGGTAAGTCAGGGCAGGCCTGGAGCAACCAAGGGAGCCCTTTGGTTTCTTTAAGAAGTCTTCTGGGGACCCACAAACCAGCGGGCAAGGGATCGCAAAGACACCTCGGGCGGAATCACTTAACAGGGGCCCACGGTCACTCGGGACGGTGTAGGCCTCTGATCTTCGGAGGGATTCCTGCTGGAAGTCGGGAACACACTTGGTCCAAAGCACAGGTTCGTAGAAGGTTGTGAAGGGGTTGCACTCGACAATAGTGCACGGTACCCAGGGGTCATGGTTCCTCGTTACTCGTGGGGTCCACTTGCCTCAGCTTCGCTGGGGACTCACGATGGCCTGGGAGAGGTCAGGAAATCCACTTCCTGGGCTGCAGGGACTTCGGACTCCGGCGGGAGCGGCGTAGTTTGCGACCGTCGTTGTCGTTTTTGGTGCCTGCCAAGCAGGGGAGTCACTCCTTGACTCCAAGGGAGATTCTTCTGTCTTCCAAAGGTAGTGGAACGTCGAAGGGCCAGGATTCTTCTTGTAGAGCGTCGTCCAGGGGTTATCTGCTTTGCAATGGCAAGGTTCCCCCTCTTATACTAAAAAGAGGGGATGGACTAGCTCTATGACCCCACCTATGGGAGGGTCAAGGGAGGGGGTGGCTACACCCACTTCCCTTTGTCCAGTTTTGCGCCAGAGCAGGGGCAGGTAGCCCCTGAGCTGGTTTGAACTGGCATATGCACAGAGGAGCCTTTTGCTCCCCCAGTGCAGGACTTCAAAGCACTCTAAGAGTGCACCCACCCAGCCCCAATACACATTATCCTGTCTGGGGAGGTGGTCACACCTCCCTGCAACAGGAAACCTATTGTCCAGGCCTCCCCTGCCGGAGTTTCGTCCAGCAGCAGGAGGCCAGACTTGTGTCTGTGGCAGCAGCATCCATTTTGTGATGCCAGGGCTTCAGAAAGAAGTTACCGGGTAAGCCAGAGTTAACATGTCTTTCCCTCTAGAAGGGTGGAATGCTACCCCCGCCGCCAGTATTGGCGGGGGTAGTATTCCAAGATGTTTGACACCAAACACGACATGTTTAGGTGCAGCCATTCCAAAGTTAGCATTTTACCGCGAGGATATAATGCGCTTAAGAGTATATGGTCAGGCTGCACTACAAACAGCATCAGAGATGGTCTCCGAACACTGCAGAGGGGCCCTGCTCATGCAGGGGCACCCTCTCACATAGGAACCATGCACTCTGCCTTTAGGATTGATAAGGCCTGCCTTAGGAGTGACTTATAGGTTTATATGTGTGTATGTATTTAGTGATATAGGTAACCTATATCACAGTAAGGAGTGCATGCACCACCCTACCCAGGCTGCAGTAGCAGACCTGTGGTGTCAGTTTGGATGGCCTTCCAGGGGTGGCATAATACATGCTGCAGCCCCTGGTAGGCCTCTGAGGTACCTATGCCCTTGGTACATAGTATACCATATACTAGGGACTTACAAGGGCACTCCAGATTCCAATCAGAGATGTGCCTAAGGCACATGGAAACCTTTTTACAGAGAAAGCAGATAGACTGGGGCCCTGAATAGCAGGATCCCAGTCCAACTAAGTCATAAACCAGCAAAACACCATAAAAAAAGTGGGGGCAACCATATAGTCAGATTCGACCTTCCTACAATATCCTTTAACAGTGTTTGTCCCACATGCAGTTGTGATCTTATTGACAAGAACTAGAACTCAGCATCTCACACTTAGTCGGATGACAAGGTATGAACGAATCATTCTTGGAGCTGAAAATGTGACCATAGTTAGGTGCACTATTGTGAATCCTGCTACATTATTACCAGATCCAATTTTTGAAGAAGTTAAGGACGATCCAGAACGTGATTGTCTAAAGGTCACAGAATTGTGTACAAAACCGTGTCCTGACATACAGGAGACGCCCCTAAAAGATCCAGACAGGGAGCTGTTTGTGGATGGCTCATGCCTAAGGCATGAGGATGGTAAATTGAGCGCAGCCTATGCTGTGTGTGAACTATCTGGAATAGTCGAAGCATCCTATTTACCAGGAGTCAAGTCTGCACAAGTAGCTGAATTAATTGCTCTGAACAAAGCTTCCAAAATTGGGAAAAATTTAAGAGTAACCATATTTACGGACAGTCAATATGGGTACGGGGTTGTGCATGACTTTGGCCAACTGTGGATGCAGAGGGATTTCATGACTTCTTCAGGATCCCCAATCAAAAATGGACAGTTTGTAAAAGATTTATTGGAAGCAATACAATCACCAAAAGAATTGGCGGTGGTGAAATGTGCCGCACACCAGTCAGGAGATGACTGGGTGGTAGTCGGTAACAGATACGCAGATCTAGTGGCTCAACACTGTGCCAAAAACAGGTTGGCAGTAAACAAAAAGGTTGAGAGGATGGGAATCAGCTGCCAACTTATGCTATGTGCACCACCTGAAACATGGAATGATGTGAAAAGACTGCAAGATGATGCTGAGGAGAGTGAAAGAGATGTTTGGATAAAAATAGGATGTACTCGAAGAACAGATGATGATGTATGGGTATATACAGATGGCAGACCAGTCATGCCCGACTGTCTGATTTCACAAATGGCCAGAATGTATCATGGAGACACACATATAGGGAGAGATGCCATGATTAGACTTTTCAGGCAAAATTGGTACAATCCAAAGTTTAGGGCTGCAGCAGAGAGTCTTTGCCAAAGGTTGTTAACTTGCCAAATGAATAATCCGGGAAGGAGAACAGTAATTGGTTTGGGAAAAATTGGAAAGGCTGAAGGTCCCTTTGTCAGATTGCAGCTAGATTTCATACAGTTACCACCATGTAAAGGACTGAAATATGTACTTGTTATAGTGTGTCTGTTTTCAAGGTGGGTGGAGGCTTACCCTACCAGAAGGAATGACAGCATTACAGTCGCAAAACTGTTGTTACGAGAACTCATTCCTAGGTTCGGTTTCCTAGTAACTTTGGCATCAGATAGAGGAAGTCACTTTAATAACGATGTAATCCGAATAATCTGTGAAGCATCCCAAATTGAACAGAAATTGCACTGTGTGTACCGCCCAGAGGCTTCTGGAGTGGTGGAACAAATGAATGGCACAATAAAATCAAGACTGTCAAAGATGTGTGCATCAACATCGTTAGATTGGCCAGATGCATTGCCTCTTAATGGGACTCAGAAACATTCCTGATAGAAATACAGGATTGAGTCCGCATGAAATAATCATGGGAAGAGCAATGAGACAAGCACATGTACCTACAAATAAACTGCTGAACATAACTGATGATATGGTTCTAGATTATTGCAAAGGATTGGCTGACCTAGTGCGTTCTGTCTCTCACCAGGTTGGAGAAGATGCAGTTTCCAGGCAGCCTGAACAAGAGCATGATCTGAACCCCGGAGACTGGGTGGTTGTGAAGCATCACACCAGAGAAACGTGTTTGTCACCCAGGTGGGGCGAACCTTGTCAGGTTATATTAGTTACAAACACAGCAGTGAAATGTGCAGGATTGCCTAATTGGATTCACGTAAGCCACACCAAAAGGGTGCCAGCTCCCGAAGGAAACAATCCTCAGTCAGCATCAATAACTGAGGAAGCTGAAGGTTGGCCAGCTGAAGAATCCCAGGTGAGAGATTCGGAAGAAGCTGAAGAAGAACAACCGAGCACAAGTCAGGACTGGATACCAGTGGTTGATGTACCAGAAGTTTACAGCAGAACAAGAAGTCGAGCAAAATTAGAGGAAATTAGGGAGGATCAGATAGGTGAAGAAGAAGCAGCTCAGGATGAGGAAAATGAAACGATAAGAGAACCTGAGCAGGACCAGATAGGGAGAGGAAATTGGGCTCAAATCGACAACGAAACAAAATTTGAGCAGGGACAGTCAGGTTTAGAAGAACGCGGTCAGGCTGCAGAAGTACAAAGTGCAATAAGCCCTGATCAGAACCAGTTAGAACTAGAAAAATACGTTCAGGGAGAAGAGAACAAAGAGAACCTCAAGCATGAAGACGTAAATCCTGAACAGGGTCAGTTAGTAGAAACTCACATTGAAGCAACTGAAGAAAAATCAATAAGACCTGAACAAGAACAAATAGAAGAAGAAACTGAAAAGGAAGAAAAACAAATTGTACAACAGCTTGAAAATAAAAGAACTTTTGGAGAAGACTTAAGAGGTGAAGAGACAGTGCAAACAAAGAAAGCCAGAAAAGGTGATCATTGGCCTAGTGTCATTAAAAGAGTAAAATACCATATAGAAACAAGGAGTGACGATCCAGAACAAGTAAATGAAGTAACAAGCTTGACTGGACAAACAAGTGGAACTGAAAAACGAAAAAGCAAAAGACTGAAACTTGTGAACAATAAGTTTAAAGGTCCTGATTGGACGTATATAATAATTGAAGACTACGAGAGTTCAGAGTCAAGTGAAAGTGGTGACGAAAGAATAAGTGCAGAACTGACTTATGAAAAAGAAATAAAGCCACCTTGATAACGTTAAAAGTTTTGAAAGAAAAAGATAAGAAGAGAAATCTTCCTTGTCAAAATGCCTGACGACAGAGTTTCTGGGAGACCGAAACGGAAATGTTGTAAAAGATGCTGTGCTATATGCATATGTAGTTTGGTAATGGTGCTTGTAGTGTGGTTAGTTGTGATTGTAGCGATTCCTTACCTTATGATAATGGATAAAAAGATTAACAATGAAACAAAGGGAAGGATAGATAACTTGAAGGGTGATAGCGTAAGAATAGAAGCAGAAGATGAATCAGAATTTCATCATGCGGTAACAGATAACAATACTAGTTTAAATGTTTTCACAAAATTATTGTTTCAATATGTAGATACCATGGAAGTTAGTGACTGTTATGTTTGTATGAAGTTACCCGAATCAGTAGCAGAAGGGTTAACATACCATCATTTGCCATTAACTTATGGCATATCATGTAGTGTATTAACTAGTTTATTTTATAGAACAGGGAGACTTCAATATTATTATTCAGATATAGATGTGATATTTTCTGAGGTTCCGATTCGAAAGAATATGAACCCAGTGTTTAGTAGTCAAGATGCACAATTTATGGGAGAATTTTTCCTAACAATGAAGTCGATAGATATAACACATGCACATAGAAGCAATTTAACATGTTCGTTACATGAAGAAGAAAAGATATTTTTGAATTTAGTAGAAGATAGAAGACAGAATTTCCAAAAGAAAGCATCTGAGCATAAGGCTCATCTTCCACCTTGGGCTGAGAAAGAGGGTATTTACACACCTGGCAAGGCTCAAGCTGCTATGGCTCTGGATTTTGTAAAGACTGGGAAAAGTTGTCTGCATAGGTTAAAGACTGATTATAACAATATTTTCATCGGTACCAGGGAATGTGAACATAATTTCTTAATTCTTGGAGGTTGGGGACTAAAAGGAGGAACAGATTCAGTTTTCCTGGAATCTATTATGTGTGTGGGAATAAGGCTTACTTTAGGCTTCCTGCACGGTGGTATGGAAGTTGTTATTTTGGAATAGTATTTCCAAAAGTATACCAAGTAAAAAGAAACACTGGGAGCAATGAAAATAATAGTGAATTAACATGTAGTAAAAGAGCTAGTTTTTCTGAAATTGTAGGTGACATATTTGGTGCATTGATACCTTCAGTGGGAATAATTCTGAACTCAAGGAAAATATGTAAATTATCTACAGTGGTTGATCGTTTATCAACGGATAGTGCTGGAGGGTTTCTAATGATTAATGCCGAGATGGTTGCAATTAGATCTATGGTTATGCCAAATCGACTTGCTCTTGATATAATATTAGCAAAAGAGGGCGGAGTCTGTAAATTATTGAAAACGAAACATTGTTGCACGTATATTCCTGACAAAAGTGCAGAAATTGGAACGTATATAAAGAATATAACAAAACTTGAGAATGAACTAAAACCACTGGAAGTTGATAGTGTATGGGAAAGATTGACCAATAGCATTGCGTCAATTGGTACCTGGTTTGCTAATGTAGGGAAAGGACTTATAGGTCAAATATTAGTACCCTTAGTAGGGATAGCATTAATAGTACTGTCAATAATGATATGGTGCAAATGTTGTAGAAAGGATGAGACATATAGAGTGACAGGAAAAGGAAAGAAAAGAAAGTTTGATGAAATTGAATTAGAAGATTTGAAAAGTGAATTATACAAGAAACTGAAAGGAGACGATAAAAATAGAAAGTGTAAAAATGAAATTGAGACAAAATTATGCTAAAACGTTGGTATCTGGTTGTGGGTAGTTTTTGATGGCTCAGAAACGCCATCAGAGAGGGGATTGATGGAGCAAGAACTCAAAATGAGACTTGCTCGTAAGCAATCCTCACAGTATTAATTAATTAAACTTTGTAATGTCTTTACTAATAAATGCATACACGAACACAGTATCCAAGTGAAGCTTGCTTATGTGTTTAAACTAATAAGTAATGCTTGTCTAATCCAAAATGGCCGCTAAAGTGCGGGAACTCCATTGCGCATGTGTCAACCATATCACGTGGTATGATGTCTTTCTTTGCTTGGAGAAAAAACTTTGCTTCTGCGCAGTGTGTGTTAAGATGGCTGCTTAATGTTCTCATGTGCTAAAGCTTGCGCATTTGCTGCAATTAACACTGTGGAATTTAAAGCTATTAATGTGGGATAGATTTATAATTAAAAGGAAATAGAGTAGAAATAGGGGTTATACAGTGAAGACATATATTTGTGATTTTAATGTTTTCTTCTTTGACTTTTCTATTAGTTCGTAAATTCGGGCCTAGGTTAACGGAACGGCAGCTTGAAGCCAATGGGATGTGCGCATGCGCTCTGAAAACCAAGCCACATCGATGAAGTCAACTTGGACGACATCCAAGGCCGTGACCTGTTGGCCAACTCCACTACATCCGTGATGTTCTTGCAAATGCAACATTTTATATACAATTTGTATTAAACTTTGTCGTGAGACGGGTGGGAAATAAAGCAAATGTATTAATTGTGAGGGGCGGTATTTAAAAACAATGGGCTCAAAGAAATTGAACTAAATTGACATGGTGTGAGGATCAACCCCCTGTCCCCGTCCAATCAGAAGTAGTGGGCCCATAATTTTGAAACATTAAGGGGAGGTACCTGGGTGTAGAAGGGTATAATAGATATAGAATTAGTTAATTAGCTAGCTCAGATGCTCAGGCATTAGGCGATGCACAGCACAGGACGTTGGCGTTGAGGCTGTCAGCTTTGAGAACCATCGACGAGCTGATCGATTGCAGAATGAACCGCTGTCCAAAGAGGTCCTGAGGTGGGGGAGGCGGATTCCATTAAAAGGAAGACACGGAAGAAATCGAGGAGGAGCGAAGTGTCAGAGAGGGAACGACGCAGGCGTCGTTGATAGAGAGGTCACCTATCCTGTCCTGAACCTGGTCCGGAGGTCTTTGGTCTTCATCCTTCCTGGGACCTATCTTTCCAACTCCTTGGCCAAGGGGTTTGGTTCTCACATCTTTAGGTAAATATAAATGCAACCTTTAGCTGGGCTGCTGTCTCTATCTTCTTCTTTCTGAGGGATCGTCATTGATCGATAAATGATTATTAGTATGCTTCATCCTTGATATACGATTAAGTATTATGTGGTTCTGTAATTTACTCTGCTAAAACTTTAGATAAACATTTTAAAACTTCATGACTCAGTGATTATTTTAGAAATTATGAATTGTATTGAATGTCACTCATTTTAAACTTCCCAATTATCAAAGGGTCCATTGGTAAGTCATTACTCTTCAATCAGAAAAATAATTGGTAGCAGGGATATTGATAAAGAGTACAACTGACCCACCAGCGGAAATTGCTAGCGTAGTATGAATGAATGGGCCCAGGTGAGTATTCAGTGTATGAATGATTGTTGCTAGTAACCCGCTGGATCAGGAGCACACTGCTTCACCTCCTAGCACAGTTTGCCCCTTAGCATTATGGTAAATGCAGTTCATTTTAAATGCTTACTTGAGTTTTTGTTGAAGAGTTTCACCAAAGTTGGTGCAGGTTAGTGCTGTCAATCTCTAGACACATGTGGTTCTGGATATTATCCTTCATCAGTAGAGATAAAAAGCTAAATTTATCTGGGGTTGCTGACCAAGCTGCCACAATCCTTTCAGGTCTCAGTACCTCTCAAAGGCGCACAGGTGCATCTCCAAAAGCTCGTCAGCTCAATGGCTCAAGGGAGCCTTTTCAAACAAAAGGGGGATGGGAGCACACTGCTTCACCTCCCAGCACAGTTCGCCCCTTAGCATTATGTTAAATGCAGTTCATTTTAAATGCTTACTTGAGTTTTTGTTGAAGTGTTTCACCAAAGTTGGTGTAGGTTAAGGCGGTCAATCTTTAGACAAGTGTTTCTGGATATTATCCTTCATAAGTAGAGATAAAAAACGAAATTTATCTGGGGTTGCTGAGCAAGCTACCACAATCCTTTCAGGTCTCAGTACCTCTCACATGCGCACAGGTGCATCTCAAAAAGCTCGTCAGCTCAATGGCTCAAGGGAGCCATTTCAAACAAAAGGGGGATGGGAGCACACTGCTTCATCTATCAGCACAGTTAACCCCTCAGCATTATGGTAAACGCAGTTCATTTTAAATGCTTACTTGAGTTTTTGTTAAAGTGTTTCACCAGAGTTGGTGCAGGTTAGTGCTGTCAATCTCTAGACAAGTGTTTCTGGATATTATCCTTCATCAGTAGAGATAAAAAACGAAATTTATCTGGGGTTGCTGAGCAAGATGCCACAATCCTTTCAGGTCTCAGTACCTCTCACAGGCGCACAGGTGCATCTCCAAAAGCTCGTCAGCTCAATGGCTCAAGGGAGCCTTTTCAAACAATAGGGGGATGGGAGCACACTGCTTCACCTCCTAGCACAGTTCAACCTTTAGCATTATGGTAAATGCAGTTCATTGTAAATGCTTACTTGAGTTTTTGTTGAAGAGTTTCACCAAAGTTGGTGCAGGTTAGTGCTGTCAATCTCTAGACACATGTGTTTCTGGATATTTTCCTTCATCAGTAGAGATAAAAAAACTAAATTAATCTGGGGTTGCTGAGCAAACTCCCACAATCCTTTCAGGTCTCAGTACCTCTCACAGGCGCGCAGGTGCATCTCCAAAAGCTCGACAGCTCAATGGCTCAAGGGAGCCTTTTCAAACAAAAGGGGGAAGGGAGCACACTGCTTCACCTCCCAGCACAGTTCACCCCTCAGCATTATGGTAAATGCAGTTCACTGTAAATGCTTACTTGAGTTTTTGTTGAAGAGTTTCACCAAAGTTGGTGCAGGTTAGTGCTGTCAATCTCTAGACACGTGTTTCTGGATAATATCCTTCATCAGTAGAGACAAAAAACTAAATTAATCTGGGGTTGCAGAGCAAGCTGCCACAATCCTTTCAGGTCTCTGTACCTCTCACAGGCGCACAGGTGCATCTCCAAAAGCTCGTCAGCTCAATGGCTCAAGGGAGCCTTTTCAAACAAAAGGGGAAGGGAGCACACTGCTTCACCTCCCAGCACAGTTCGCCCCTTAGCATTATGGTAAATGCAACTCATTTTAAATGCTTACTTGAGTTTTTGTTGTAGTGTTTCACCAAAGTTGGTGCAGGTTAGTGCTGTCAATCTCTAGACACATGTGTTTCTGGATATTATTCTTACTCAGTAGAGATAAAAAATGAAATTTATCTTGGGTTGCTGAGCAAGCTGCCACAATCCTTTCCGGTCTCAGTACCTCTCAAAGGTGCCCAGGTGCATCTCCAAAAGCTCGTCAGCTCAATGGCTCAAGGGAGCCTTTTCAAACAAAAGGGGGATGGGAGCACACTGCTTCACCTCCCAGAACAGTTCGCCCCTTAGCATTATGGTAAATGCAGTTCATTTTAAATGCTTACTTGAGTTTTTATTGAAGTGTTTCACCAAAGTTGGTGCAAGTTAGTGCTGTCAATCTCTAGACACATGTGTTTCTGGATATTATCCTTCATCAGTAGAGATAAAAAACGAAATGATCTGGGGTAGCTGAGCAAGCTGCCACAATCCTTTCAGGTCTCAGTACCTCTCACAGGCGCACAGGTGCATCTCCAAAAGCTCGTCAGCTCAATGGCTCAAGGGAGCCTTTTCAAACAAAAGGGGGAAGGGAGCACACTGCTTCACCTCCCAGCACAGTTCACCCCTTAGCATTATGGTAAATGCAGTTCATTTTTAATGCTTACTTGAGTTTTTGTTGAAGTGTTTCACCAAAGTTGGTGCAGGTTAGTGCTGTCAATCTCTAGACATGTGTTTCTGGATAATATCCTTCATCAGTAGAGATAAAAACTAAATTAATCTGGGGTTGCTGAGCAAGCTGCCACAATCCTTTCAGGTCTCAGTACCTCTCACAGGCGCACAGGTGAATCTCCAAAAGCTCGTCAGCTCAATGGCTCAAGGGAGCCCTTTCAAGCAGTAGGGGATGGGAGCACACTGCTTCACCTCGCAGCACAGTTCACCCCTCAGCATTATGGTAACTGCAGTTCATTGTAAATGCTTACTTGAGTTTTTGTTGAAGAGTTTCACCAAAGTTGATGCAGGTTAGTGCTGTCAATCTCTAGACACGTGTTTCTGGATAATATCCTTCATCAGTAGAGACAAAAAACTAAATTAATCTGGGGTTGCAGAGCAAGCTGCCACAATCCTTTCAGGTCTCTGTACCTCTCACAGGCGCACAGGTGCATCTCCAAAAGCTCGTCAGCTCAATGGCTCAAGGGAGCCTTTTCAAACAAAAGGGGAAGGGAGCACACTGCTTCACCTCCCAGCACAGTTCGCCCCTTAGCATTATGGTAAATGCAACTCATTTTAAATGCTTACTTGAGTTTTTGTTGTAGTGTTTCACCAAAGTTGGTGCAGGTTAGTGCTGTCAATCTCTAGACACATGTGTTTCTGGATATTATTCTTACTCAGTAGAGATAAAAAATGAAATTTATCTTGGGTTGCTGAGCAAGCTGCCACAATCCTTTCCGGTCTCAGTACCTCTCAAAGGTGCCCAGGTGCATCTCCAAAAGCTCGTCAGCTCAATGGCTCAAGGGAGCCTTTTCAAACAAAAGGGGGATGGGAGCACACTGCTTCACCTCCCAGAACAGTTCGCCCCTTAGCATTATGGTAAATGCAGTTCATTTTAAATGCTTACTTGAGTTTTTATTGAAGTGTTTCACCAAAGTTGGTGCAAGTTAGTGCTGTCAATCTCTAGACACATGTGTTTCTGGATATTATCCTTCATCAGTAGAGATAAAAAACGAAATGATCTGGGGTAGCTGAGCAAGCTGCCACAATCCTTTCAGGTCTCAGTACCTCTCACAGGCGCACAGGTGCATCTCCAAAAGCTCGTCAGCTCAATGGCTCAAGGGAGCCTTTTCAAACAAAAGGGGAAGGGAGCACACTGCTTCACCTCCCAGCACAGTTCACCCCTTAGCATTATGGTAAATGCAGTTCATTTTTAATGCTTACTTGAGTTTTTGTTGAAGTGTTTCACCAAAGTTGGTGCAGGTTAGTGCTGTCAATCTCTAGACATGTGTTTCTGGATAATATCCTTCATCAGTAGAGATAAAAAACTAAATTAATCTGGGGTTGCTGAGCAAGCTGCCACAATCCTTTCAGGTCTCAGTACCTCTCACAGGCGCACAGGTGAATCTCCAAAAGCTCGTCAGCTCAATGGCTCAAGGGAGCCCTTTCAAGCAGTAGGGGGATGGGAGCACACTGCTTCACCTCGCAGCACAGTTCACCCCTCAGCATTATGGTAACTGCAGTTCATTGTAAATGCTTACTTGAGTTTTTGTTGAAGAGTTTCACCAAAGTTGATGCAGGTTAGTGCTGTCAATCTCTAGACACCTGTTTCTGGATATTATCCTTCATCAGTAAAGATAAAAAACTAAATTCATCTGGGGATGCTGAGCAAGCTGGCACAATCCTTTCAGGTCTCAGTACCTCTCACAGGCGCACAGGTGCATCTCCAAAAACTCGTCAGCTCAATTGCTCAAAGGAGCATTTTCAAACAAAAGGGGGATGGGAGCACACTGCTTCACCTCCTACCACAGTTCGCCACTTAGCATTATGGTAAATGCAGTTTATTTTAAATGCTTACTTGAGTTTTTGTTAAAGAGTTTCACCAAAGTTGGTGCAGGTTAGTGCTGTCAATCTCTAGACACATGTGTTTCTGGATATTATCCTTCATCAGTAGAGATAAAAAGCTAAATTTATCTGGGGTTGCTAAGCAAGCTGCCACAATCCTTTCAGTTCTCTGTACCTCTCACAGGCGCACAGGTGCATCTCCAAAAGCTCGTCAGCTCAATGGCTCAAGGGAGCCTTTTCAAACAAAAGGGGTGAGGGAGCACTCTGCTTCACCTCCCAGCACAGTTCACCCCATAGCATTATGGTAAATGCAGTTCATTTTAAATGCTTACTTGAGTTTTGTTGAAGAGTTTCACCAAAGTTGGTGTAGGTTAGTGCTGTCAATCTCTAGACAAATGTTTCTGGATATTATCCTTCATCAGTAGAGATAAAAAAACTAAATTAATCTGCGGTTGCTGTGCAAGCTCCCACAATCCTTTCAGGTCTCAGTACCTCTCACAGGCATGCAGGTGCATCTCCAAAAGCTCGACAGCTCAATGGCTCGAGGGAGCCTTTTCAAACAAAAGGGGGATGGGAGCACACTGCTTCACATCTCAGCACAGTTCAACCTTTAGCATTATGGTAAATGCAGTTAATTTTAAATGCATACTTGAGTTTTTGTTGAAGTGATTCACCAAAGTTGGTGCAGGTTAGTGCTGTCAATCTCTAGACACGTGTTTCTGGATAATATCCTTCATCAGTAGAAATAAAAAACTAAATTTATCTGGGGTTGCTGAGCAAGCTGCCACAATCCTTTCAGGTCTCAGTACCTCTCACAGGTGCCCAGGTGCATCTCCAAAAGCTCGACAGCTCAATGGCTCGAGGGAGCCTTTTCAAACAAAAGGGGGATGGGAGCATATTGATTCACCTCCCTGCACAGTTCACCCCTTAGCATTATGGTAAATGCAGTTCATTTTAAATGCTTACTTGAGTTTTTGTTGAAGTGTTTCACCAAAGTTGGTGCAGGTTAGTGCTGTCAATCTCTAGACACACGTGTTTTTGGATATTATCCTTCATCAGTAGAGGTAAAAAACGAAATTATCTGGGGCTGCTGAGCAAGCTGCCACAATCCTTTCAGGTCTTAGTACCTCTCACAGGCGCACAGGTGCATCTCCAAAAGCTCGTCAGGACAATGGCTCAAGGGAGCCTTTTCAAACAAAAGGGGGATGGGAGCACACTGCTTCACCTCCCAGCACAGTTCGCCCCTTAGCATTATGGTAAATGCAACTCATTTTAAATGCTTACTTGAGTTTTTTTTGTAGTGTTTCACCAAAGTTGGTGCAGGTTAGTGCTATCAATCTCTAGACACATGTGTTTTTGGATATTATCCTTCATCAGTAGAGTTAAAAAACGAAATTATCTGGGGTTGCTGAGCAAGCTGCCACGATCCTTTTAGGTCTTAGTACCTCTCACAGGCGCACAGGAGCATCTCCAAAAGCTCGTCAGCTCAATGGCTCAAGGGAGCCTTTTCAGACTAAAGGGGGATGGGAGCACACTGCTTCACCTCCCAGCACAGTTCGCCCCTTAGCATTATGGTAAATGCAACTCATTTTAAATGCTTACTTGAGTTTTTGTTGTAGTGTTTCACCAAAGTTGGTGCAGGTTAGTGCTGTCAATCTCTAGACACATGTGTTTCTGGATATTATTCTTACTCAGTAGAGATAAAAAATGAAATTTATCTTGGGTTGCTGAGCAAGCTGCCACAATCCTTTCCGGTCTCAGTACCGCTCAAAGGTGCCCAGGTGCATCTCCAAAAGCTCGTCAGCTCAATGGCTCAAGGGAGCCTTTTCAAACAAAAGGGGGATGGGAGCACACTGCTTCACCTCCCAGAACAGTTCGCCCCTTAGCATTATGGTAAATGCAGTTCATTTTAAATGCTTACTTGAGTTTTTGTTGAAGAGTTTCACCAAAGTTGGTGCAGGTTAGTGCTGTCAATCTCTAGACAAGTGTTTCTGGATATTATCCTTCATCAGTAGAGATAAAAAAACTTAATTAATCTGGGGTTGCTGAGCAAGCTGCCACAATCCTTTCAGGTCTCAGTACCTCTCACAGGCGCGCAGGTGCATCTCCAAAAGCTCAACGGCTCAATGGCTCAAGGGAACCTTTTCAAACAAAAGGGGGAAGGGAGCACTCTGCTTCACCTCCCAGAACAGTTCACCCCTTAGCATTATGGTAAATGCAGTTCATTTTAAATGCTTACTTGAGTTTTTGTTGAAGAGTTTCACCAAAGTTGGTGCAGGTTAGTGCTGTCAATCTCTAGACAAGTGTTTCTGGATATTATCCTTCATCAGTAGAGATAAAAAGCTACATTTATCTGGGGTTGCTGAGCAAGCTGCCACAATCCTTTCAGGTCTCTGTACCTCTCACAGGCGCACAAGTACATCTCCAAAAGCTCGTCAGCTCAATGGCTCAAGGGAGCCTTTGCAAACAAAAGGGGGAAGGGAGCACTCTGCTTCACCTCCCAGCACAGTTCACCCCTTAGCATTATGGTAAATGCAGTTCATTTTAAATGCTTACTTGAGTTTTTGTTGAAGAGTTTCACCAAAGTTAGTGCAGGTTAGTGCTGTCAATCTCTAGACAAGTGTTTCTGGATATTATCCTTCATCAGTAGAGATAAAAAAACTTAATTAATCTGGGGTTGCTGAGCAAGCTGCCACAATCCTTTCAGGTCTCAGTACCTCTCACAGGCGCGCAGGTGCATCTCCAAAAGCTCAACAGCTCAATGGCTCGAGGGAGCCTTTTCAAACAAAAGGGGGATGGGAGCATATTGCTTCACCTCCCTGCACAGTACACCCCTTAGCAATATGGTAAATGCAATTCATTTTAAATGCTTTCTTGATTTTTTGTTGAAGTGTTTCACCAAAGTTGGTGCAGGTTAGTGCTGTCAATCTCTAGACACATGTGTTTCTGGATATTATCCTTCATCAGTAGGATTAAAAAGCGAAATTTATCTGGGGTTGCTGAGCAAGCTGCCACAATCCTTTCAGGTCTTAGTACCTCTCACAGGCGCACAGGTGCATCTCCAAAAGCTTGTCAGCTCAATGGCTCAAGGGAGACTTTTCAAACATTAGGGGGATGGGAGCACACTGCTTCACCTCCCAGCACAGTTCACCCCTCAGCATTATGGTAAATGCAGTTCATTGTAAATGCTTACTTGAGTTTTTGTTGAAGTGTTTCACCAAAGTTGGTGCAGGTTAGTGCTTTCAATCTCTAGACACTTGTTTCTGGATATTATCCTTCATCAGTGGAGATAAAAGCCAAATTTATCAGGTGTTGCTGAGCAAGCTGCCACAATCCTTTCAGGTCTCAGTACCTCTCACAGGTGCCCAGGTGCATCTCCAAAAGATCGTCAGCTCAATGGCTCAAGGGAGCCTTTTCAAACAAATGGGGGATGGGAGCACACTGCTTCACCTCCCAGCACAGTTCGCCCCTCAGCATTATGGCAAATGCAGTTCATTTTAAATGCTTACTGGAGTTTTTGTTGAAGTGTTTCACCAAAGTTGGTGCAGGTCAAGGCTGTCAATCTTTAGACACGTGTTTCTGGATATTATTGTTCATAAGTACAGATCAAAAACTAAATTTATCTGGGGTTGCTGAGCAAGCTACCACAATCCTTTCAGGTCTAAGTACCTCTCACAGGCGCACAGGTGCATCTCAAAAAGCTTGTTAGCTCAATGGCTCAAGGGAGCCATTTCAAATAAATGGGGGATGGGAGCATACTGCTTCACCTACCAGCACAATTAACCCCTTAGCATTATGGTAAATGCAGTTCATTTTATATGCTTACTTGAGTTTCTGTTGAAGTGTTTCCCCAAAGTTGATGCACGTTAGTGCTGTCAATCACTAGACACGTGTTTCTGCATATTATCCTTCATCAGTAGAGTTAAAAGGCTAAATTTATCTGGGGTTGCTGAGCAAGCTGCCACAATCCTTTCAGGTCTTAGTACCTCTCACAGGCGCACAGGTGCATCTACAAAAGCTCGTCAGCTCAATGGCTCAAGGGAGCCTTTTCAAACAAAAGGGGATGGAAGCACACTGCTTCACCTCCCAGCACAGTTCACCCCTTAGCATTATGGTAAATGCAGCTCATTTTTAATGCTTACTTGAGTTTTTGTTGAAGTGTTTCACCAAAGTTGGTGCAGGTTAGTGCTGTCAATCTCTAGACACGTGTTTCTGGATATTATCCTTCATCAGTAGAGATAAAAAGCAAAATTTATCTGGGGTTGCTGAGCAAGCTGCCAAAATCCTTTCAGGTCTCAGTACCTCTCACAGGCGCACAGGTGCATCTCCAAAAGCTCGTCAGCATAATGGCTTAAGGGAGCCTTTTCAAACAAAAGGTGGTTGGGAGCACACTGCTTCACCTCCTAGCACAGTTCACCCCGTAGCATTATGGTAAATGCAGTTCATTTTAAATGCTTACTTGAGTTTTCGTTGAAGAGTTTCACCAAAGTTGGTGCAGGTTAGGGCTGTCAATCTCTTGATACATGTGTTTCTGGATATTATCCTTCATCAGTAGAGATAAAAAGCAAAATTTATCTGGGGTTGCTGAGCCGGCTGCCACAATCCTTTCAGGTCTCAGTACCTCTCACAGGCGCACAGGTGCATCTCCAAAAGCTCGTCAGCTCAATGGCTCAAGGTAGCCATTTCATACAAAAGGGGGATGGAGCACACTGCTTCACCTCCAAGCACAGTTCACCCTTAGCATTATGGTAAATGCAGTTCAATTTAAATGCTTACTTGAGTTTTTGTTGAAGTGTTTCACCAAAGTTGGTGCAGGTTAGTGCTGTCAATCTCTAGACACATGTGTTTCATCCTTCATCAGTAGAGATAAAAAACGAAATTCATCTGGGGTTGCTGAGCAAGCTGCCACAATCTTTTCAGGTCTCAGTACCTCTCACAGGCGCACAGGTGCATCTCCAAAAGCTTGTCAGCTCAATGGCTCAAGGGAGCCTTTTCAAACAATAGGGTGATGGGAGCACACTGCTTCACCTCCCAGCACAGTTCACCCCTCAGCATTATGGTAAATGCAGTTGATTGTAAATGCTTACTTGAGTTTTTGTTGAAGTGTTTCACCAAAGTTGATGCAGGTTAGTGCTGTCAATCTCTAGACACATGTGTTTCTGGATATTATCCTTCATCAGTAGAGATAAAAAACTAAATTTATCTGGGGTTGCTGAGCAAGCTGGCACAATCCTTTCAGGTCTTAGTACCTCTCACAGGCGCACAGGTGCATCTACAAAAGCTCGTCAGCTCAATGGCTCAAGGGAGCCTTTTCAAACAAAAGGGGATGGAAGCACACTGCTTCACCTCCCGGCACAGTTCACCCCTTAGCATTGTGGTAAATGCAGCTCATTTTTAATGCTTACTTGAGTTTTTGTTGAAGTGTTTCACCAAAGTTGGTGCAGGTTAGTGCTGTCAATCTCTAGACACGTGTTTCTGTATATTATCCTTCATCAGTCGAGATAAAAAGCAAAATTTATCTGGGGTTGCTGAGCTAGCTGCCAAAATCCTTTCAGGTCTCAGTACCTCTCACAGGCGCACAGGTGCATCTCCAAAAGCTCGTCAGCATAATGGCTTAAGGGAGCCTTTTCAAACAAAAGGTGGTTGGGAGCACACTGCTTCACCTCCCAGCACAGTTCACCCCATAGCATTGTGGTAAATGCAGTTAATTTTAAATGCTTACTTGAGTTTTTCTTGAAGTGTTTCACCAAAGTTGGTGCAGGTTAGTGCTGTCAATCTCTAGACACGTGTTTCTGGATATTATCCTTCATCAGTAGAGATAAAAAGCAAAATTTATCTGGGGTTGCTGAGCCGGCTGCCACAATCCTTTCAGGTCTCAGTACCTCTCACAGGCGCACAGGTGCATCTCCAAAAGCTCGTCAGCTCAATGGCTCAAGGGAGCCATTTCATACAAAAGGGGGATGGAGCACACTGCTTCACCTCCTAGCACAGTTCACCCCTTATCATTATTGTAAATGCAGTTCAATTTAAATGCTTACTTGAGTTTTTGTTGAAGTGTTTCACCAAAGTTGGTGCAGGTTAGTGCTGTCAATCTCTAGACACATGTGTTTCATCCTTCATCAGTAGAGATAAAAAACGAAATTTATCTGGGGTTGCTGAGCAAGCTGCCACAATCCTTTCAGGTCTCAGTACCTCTCACAGGCACACAGGTGCATCTCCAAAAGCTTGTCAGCTCAATAGCTCAAGGGAGCTTTTTCAAACAATAGGGTGATGGGAGAACACTGCTTCACCTACCAGCACAGTTCACCCCTCAGCATTATGGTAAATGCAGTTGATTGTAAATGCTTACTTGAGTTTTTGTTGAAGTGTTTCACCAAAGTTGATGCAGGTTAGTGCTGTCAATCTCTAGACACATGTGTTTCTGGATATTATCCTTCATCAGTAGAGATAAATAACTACATTTATCTGGGGTTGCTGAGCAAGCTGGCACAATCCTTTCAGGTCTTAGTACCTCTCACAGGCACACAGGTGCATCTCCTAAAGCTCGTCAGCTCAATGGCTCAAGGGAGCCTTTTCAAACAAAAGGGGGATGGGAGCACACTGCTTCACCTCATAGCACAGTTTGCCCCTTAGCATTATGGTAAATGCAGTTCATTTTAAATGCTTACTTGAGTTTTTGTTGAAGTGTTTCACCAAAGTTGGTGCAGATTAGTGCTTTCAATCTCTAGACACATGTGTTTCTGGATATTATCCTTCATCAGTAGAGATAAAAAGCAAAATTTATCTGGGGTTGCTGAGCAAGCTGCCACAATCCTCTCAGGTCTTAGTACCTCTCACAGGCGCACAGGTGCATCTCCAAAAGATCGTCAGCTCAATGGCTCAAGGGAGCCATTTCATACAAAAGCGGGATGGGAGCACACTGCTTCACCTCCTAGCACAGTTCACCCCTTAGCATTATGGTAAATGCAGTTCAATTTAAATGCTTACTTGAGTTTTTGTTGAAGTGTTTCACCAAAGTTGGTGCAGGTTAGTGCTGTCAATCTCTAGACACATGTGTTTCATCCTTCATCAGTAGAGATAAAAAACAGAAATTTATCTGGGGTTGCTGAGCAAGCTCCTACAAGGTCTCAGTACCTCTCACAGGCGCACAGGTGCATCTCCAAAAGCTTGTCAGCTCAATGGTTCAAGGGAGCCTTTTCAAACAATAGGGTGATGGGAGCACACTGCGTCACCTCCCAGCACAGTTCACCCCTCAGCATTATGGTAAATGCAGTTGATTGTAAATGCTTACTTGAGTTTTTGTTGAAGTGTTTCACCAAAGTTGATGCAGGTTAGTGCTGTCAATCTCTAGACACTTGTTTCTGGATATTATCCTTCATCAGTAGAGATAAAAAACTAAATTTATCTGGGGTTGCTGAGCAAGCTGGCATAATCCTTTCAGGTCTTAGTACCTCTCACAGGCGCACAGGTGCATCTCCTAAAGCTCGTCAGCTCAATGGCTCAAGGGAGCCTTTTCAAACAAAAGGGGATGGGAGCACACTGCTTCACCTCTAGCACAGTTCGCCCCTTAGCATTATGGTAAATGCAGTTCATTTTAAATGCTTACTTGAGTTTTTGTTGAAGTGTTTCACCAAAGTTGGTGCAGGTTAGTGCTGTCAATCTCTAAACACGTGTTTCTGGATATTATCCTTCATCAGTAGAGACAAAAAACGAAATTTATCTGGGGTTGCTGAGCAAGCTGCCACAATCCTTTCAGGTCTCAGTACCTCTCACAGGCGCACAGGTGCATCCCCAAAAGCTTTTCAGCTCAATGGCTCAAGGGAGCCTTTTCAAACAATAGGGGGATGGGAGCACACTGCTTCACCTCGCAGCACAGTTCACCCCTCAGCATTATGGTAAATGCAGTTCATCGTAAATGCTTACTTGAGTTTTTGTTGAAGTGTTTCACCAAACTTGATGCAGGTTAGTGCTGTCAATCTTTAGACACATCTGTTTCTGGATATTATCCTTCATCAGTAGAGATAAAAAACTAAATTTATCTGGGGTTGCTGAGCAAGCTGGCACAATCCTTTCAGGTCTCAGTACCTCTCACAGGCGCACAGGTGCATCTCCAAAAGCTCGTCAGCTCAATGGCTCAATGGAGCCTTTTCAAATAAAAGGGGATGGAAGCACACTGCTTCACCTCCCAGCACAGTTCACCCCTTAGCATTATGGTAAATGCAGTTCATTTTAAATGCT
Organism: Calotriton arnoldi; assembly: GCA_963921515.1. Lineage (NCBI taxonomy): Eukaryota > Metazoa > Chordata > Amphibia > Caudata > Salamandridae > Calotriton > Calotriton arnoldi. The sequence continues at coordinate 182,163 of CAWUFW010006292.1, forward strand.
TACTTGAGTTTTCGTTGAAGAGTTTCACCAAAGTTGGCGCAGGTTAGGGCTGTCAATCTCTAGACACGTGTTTCTGGATATTATCCTTCATCAGTAGAGATAAAAAGCAAAATTTATCTGGGGTTGCTGACCAAGCTGCCACAATCCTTTCAGGTCTCTGTACCTCTCACAGGCGCACAGGTGCATCTCCAAAAGCTCGTCAGCTCAATGGCTCAAGGGAGCCATTTCATACAAAAGGGGGATGGGAGCACACTGCTTCACCTCCCAGCACAGTTCACCCCTTAGCATTATCGTAAATGCAGTTCAATTTAAATGCTTACTTGAGTTTTCGTTGAAGTGTTTCACCAAAGTTGGTGCAGGTTAGTGCTGTCAATCTCTAGACACATGTGTTTCATCCTTCATCAGTAGAGATAAAAAACGAAATTTATCTGGGGTTGCTGAGCAAGCTCCTACAAGGACTCAGTACCTCTCACAGGCGCACAGGTGCATCTCCAAAAGCTTGTCAGCTCAATGGTTCAAGGGAGCCTTTTCAAACAATAGGGTGATGGGAGCACACTGCTTCACCTCCCAGCACAGTTCACCCCTCAGCATTATGGTAAATGCAGTTGATTGTAAATGCTTACTTGAGTTTTTGTTGAAGTGTTTCACCAAAGTTGATGCAGGTTAGTGCTGTCAATCTCTAGACACTTGTTTCTGGATATTATCCTTCATCAGTAGAGATAAAAAACTAAATTTATCTGGGGTTGCTGAGCAAGCTGGCATAATCCTTTCAGGTCTTAGTACCTCTCACAGGCGCACAGGTGCATCTCCTAAAGCTCCTCAGCTCAATGGCTCAAGGGAGCCTTTTCAAACAAAAGGGGGATGGGAGCACACTGCTTCACCTCCTAGCACAGTTCGCCCCTTAGCATTATGGTAAATGCAGTTCATTTTAAATGCTTACTTGAGTTTTTGTTGAAGTGTTTCACCAAAGTTGGTGCAGGTTAGTGCTGTCAATCTCTAGACACGTGTTTCTGGATATTATCCTTCATCAGTAGAGACAAAAAACTAAATTTATCTGGGGTTGCTGAGCAAGCTGCCACAATCCTTTCAGGTCTTAGTTACTCTCACAGGCGCACAGGTGCATCTCCAAAAGCTTGTCAGCTCAATGGCACAAGGGAACCTTTTCAAACAAAAGGGGGATGGGAGCACACTGCTTCACCTCCTAGCACAGTTCACCCCGTAGCATTATGGTAAATGCAGTTAATTTTAAATGCTTACTTGAGTTTTGGTTGAAGAGTTTCACCAAAGTTGGTGCAGGCTAGGGCTGTCTATCTCTAGACACATGTGTTTCTGGATATTATCCTTCATCAGTAGCGATAAAAAGCAAAATTTATCTGGGGTTGCTGAGCAAGCTGCCACAACCCTCTCAGGTCTCTGTACCTCTCACAGTCGCACATGTGCATCTCCAAAAGCTTGTCAGCTCAATGGCTCATGGGAGCCATTTCATACAAAAGGGGGATGGGAGCACACTGCTTCACCTCGCAGCACAATTCACCCCTTAGCATTATGGTAAATGCAGTTCAATTTAAATGCTTACTTGAGTTCTTGTTGAAGTGTTTCACCGAAGTTGTTGCAGGTTAGTGCTGTCAATCTCTAGATACATGTGTTTCATCCTTCATCAGTAGAGATAAAAAACGAAATTTATCTGGGGTTGCTGAGCAAGCTGCCACAATCCTTTCAGGTCTCAGTACCTCTCACAGGCGCACAGGTGCATCCCCAAAAGCTTTTCAGCTCAATGGCTCAAGGGAGCCTTTTCAAACAATAGGGGGATGGGAGCACACTGCTTCACCTCGCAGCACAGTTCACCCCTCAGCATTATGGTAAATGCAGTTCATCGTAAATGCTTACTTGAGTTTTTGTTGAAGTGTTTCACCAAAGTTGATGCAGGTTAGTGCTGTCAATCTTTAGACACATCTGTTTCTGGATATTATCCATCATCAGTAGAGATAAAAAACTAAATTTATCTGGAGTTGCTGAGCAAGCTGGCACAATCCTTTCAGGTCTCAGTACCTCTCACAGGCGCACTGGTGCATCTCCAAAAGCTCGTCAGCTCAATGGCTCAATGGAGCCTTTTCAAATAAAAGGGGATGGAAGCACACTGCTTCACCTCCCAGCACAGTTCACCCCTTAGCATTATGGTAAATGCAGTTCATTTTAAATGCTTACTTGAGTTTTCGTTGAAGAGTTTCACCAAAGTTGGCGCAGGTTAGGGCTGTCAATCTCTAGACACGTGTTTCTGGATATTATCCTTCATCAGTAGAGATAAAAAGCAAAATTTATCTGGGGTTGCTGACCAAGCTGCCACAATCCTTTCAGGTCTCTGTACCTCTCACAGGCGCACAGGTGCATCTCCAAAAGCTCGTCAGCTCAATGGCTCAAGGGAGCCATTTCATACAAAAAGGGGATGGGAGCACACTGCTTCACCTCCCAGCACAGTTCACCCCTTAGCATTATCGTAAATGCAGTTCAATTTAAATGCTTACTTGAGTTTTCGTTGAAGTGTTTCACCAAAGTTGGTGCAGGTTAGTGCTGTCAATCTCTAGACACATGTGTTTCATCCTTCATCAGTAGAGATAAAAAACGAAATTTATCTGGGGTTGCTGAGCAAGCTGCCACAATCCTTTCAGGTCTCAGTACCTCTCACAGGCGCACAGGTGCATCTCCAAAAGCTTGTCAGCTCAATCGCTCAAGGGAGCCTTTTCAATCAATAGGGGGATGGGAGCACTCTGCTTCACCTCCTACACAGTTCACCCCTTAGCATTATGGTAAATGCAGTTCATTTTAAATGCTTACTTGAGTTTTTGTTGAAGTGTTTCACCAAAGTTGGTGCAGGTTAGTGCTGTCAATCTCTAGACACATGTGTTTCTGGATATTATCCTTCATCAGTAGAGATAAAAAGCAAAATTTATCGGGTTGCTGAGCAAGCTGCCAAAATCCTTTCAGGTCTCAGTACCTCTCACAGGCGCACAGGTGCATCTCCAAAAGCTTGTCAGCATAATGGCTTAAGGGAGCCTTTTCAAACAAAAGGTGGTTGGGAGCACACTGCTTCACCTCCTAGCACAGTTCACCCCATAGCATTGTGGTAAATGCAGTTCATTTTAAATGCTTACTTGAGTTTTTGTTGAAGTGTTTCACCAAAGTTGATGCAGGTTAGTGCTGTCAATCTCTAGACACATGTGTTTCTGGATATTATCCTTCATCAGTAGAGATAAAAAACTAAATTTATCTGGGGTTGCTTAGCAAGCTGGCACAATCCTTTCAGGTCTTAGTACCTCTCACAGGCACACAGGTGCATCTCCTAAAGCTCGTCAGCTCAATGGCTCAAGGGAGCCTTTTCATACAAAAGCGGGATGGGAGCACACTGCTTCACCTCCTTTCACAGTTCACCCCTCAGCATTATGGTAAATGCAGTTCATTTTAAATGCTTACTTGAGTTTTCGTTGAAGGGTTTCACCAAAGTTGGTGCAGGTTAGTGCTGTCAATCTCTAGATACATGTGTTTCATCCTTCATCAGTAGAGATAAAAAACGAAATTTATCTGGGGTTGCTGAGCAAGCTGCCACAATCCTTTCAGGTCTCAGTACCTCTCACAGGCGCACAGGTGCATCCCCAAAAGCTTGTCAGCTCAATGGCTCAAGGGAGCCTTTTCAAACAATAGGGGGATGGGAGCACACTGCTTCACCTCGCAGCACAGTTCACCCCTCAGCATTATGGTAAATGCAGTTCATCGTAAATGCTTACTTGAGTTTTTGTTGAAGTGTTTCACCAAAGTTGATGCAGGTTAGTGCTGTCAATCTTTAGACACATCTGTTTCTGGATATTATCCTTCATCAGTAGAGATAAAAAACTAAATTTATCTGGGGTTGCTGAGCAAGCTGGCACAATCCTTTCAGGTCTCAGTACCTCTCACAGGCGCACAGGTGCATCTCCAAAAGCTCGTCAGCTCAATGGCTCAAGGGAGCCTTTTCAAATAAAAGGGGATGGAAGCACACTGCTTCACCTCCCAGCACAGTTCACCCCTTAGCATTATGGTAAATGTAGTTAATTTTAAATGCTTACTTGAGTTTTTGTTGAAGTGTTTCACCAAAGTTGGTGCAGGTTAGTGCTGTCAATCTCTAGACAAGTGTTTCTGGATATTATCCTTCATCAATAGAGATAAAAAACTTAATTAATCTGGGGTTGCTGAGAAAGCTGCCACAATCCTTTCAGGTCTCAGTTCCTCTCACAGGCGCGCAGGTGCATCTCCAAAAGCTCAACAGCTCAATGGCTCGAGGGAGCCTTTTCAAACAAAAGGTGGATGGGAGCATACTGCTTCACATCGCAGCACTGTTCACCCCTTAGCATTATGGTAAATGCGGCTCATTTTTAATGCTTACTTGAGTATTTGTTGAAGTGTTTCACCAAAGTTGGTGCAGGTTAGTGTTGTCAATCTCTAAACACGTGTTTCTGGATAATATCCTTCATCAGTAGAGATAAAAAACTAAATTAATCTGGGGTTGCCTAGCAAGCTGCCACAATCCTTTCAGGTCTCAGTACCTCTCACAGGCTCGCAGGTGCATCTCCAAAAGCTCGACAGCTCAATGGCTCGAGGGAGCCTTTTCAAACAAAAGGGGGATGGGAGCAAATTGCTTCACCTCCCTGCACAGTACACCCCTTAGCAATATGGTAAATGCAATTCATTTTAAATGCTTTCTTGAGTTTTTGTTGAAGTGTTTCACCAAAGTTGGTGCAGGTTAGTGCTGTCAATCTCTAGACACATGTGTTTCTGGATATTATCCTTCATCAGTAGAGTTAAAAAGCAAAATATATCTGGGGTTGCTGAGCAAGCTGCCACAATCCTTTCAGCTCTTAGTACCTCTCACAGGCGCACAGGTGCATCTCCAAAAGCTTGTCAGCTCAATGGCTCGAGGGAGACTTTTCAAACAAAAGAGGGATGGGAGAACACTGCTTCACCTCCCAGCACAGTTCACCCGTCAGCATTATGGTAAATGCAGTTCATTGTAAATGCTTACTTGAGTTTTTGTTGAAGTGTTTCACCAAAGTTGGTGCAGGTTAGTGCTGTCAATCTCTAGACACTTGTTTCTGGATATTATCCTTCATCAGGAGGGATAAAAAGCCAAATTTATCAGGTGTTGCTGAGCAAGCTCCCACAATCCTTTCAGGTCTCAGTACCTCTCACAGGTGCCCAGGTGCATCTCCAAAAGATCGTCAGCATAATGGCTCAAGGGAGCCTTTTCAAACAAATGGGGGATGGGAGCACACTGCTTCACCTCCCAGCACAGTTCGCCCCTCAGCATTATGGCAAATGCAGTTCATTTTAAATGCTTACTGGAGTTTTTGTTGAAGTGTTTCACCAAAGTTGGTGCAGGTCAAGGCTGTCAATCTTTAGACACGTGTTTCTGGATATTATTGTTCATAAGAATAGATAAAAAACTAAATTTATCTGGGGTTGCTGAGCAAGCTACCACAATCCTTTCAGGTCTAAGTACCTCTCACAGGCGCACAGGTGCATCTCAAAAAGCTTGTTAGCTCAATGGCTCAAGGGAGCCATTTCAAATAAATGGGGGATGGGAGCATACTGCTTCACCTACCAGCACAATTAACCCCTTAGCATTATGGTAAATGCAGTTCATTTTATATGCTTACTTGAGTTTCTGTTGAAGTGTTTCCCCAAAGTTGATGCACGTTAGTGCTGTCAATCACTAGACACGTATTTCTGGATATTATCCTTCATCAGTAGAGTTAAAAAGCTAAATTTATCTGGGGTTGCTGAGCAAGCTGCCACAATCCTTTCAGGTCTTAGTACCTCTCACAGGCGCACAGGTGCATCTACAAAAGCTCCTCAGCTCAATGGCTCAAGGGAGCCTTTTCAAACAAAAGGGGATGGAAGCACACTGCTTCACCTCCCAGCACAGTTCACCCCTTAGCATTATGGTAAATGCAGCTCATTTTTAATGCTTACTTGAGTTTTTGTTGAAGTGTTTCACCAAAGTTGGTGCAGGTTAGTGCTGTCAATCTCTAGACACGTGTTTCTGGATATTATCCTTCATCAGTAGAGATAAAAAGCAAAATTTATCTGGGGTTGCTGAGCAAGCTGCCAAAATCCTTTCAGGTCTCAGTACCTCTCACAGGCGCACAGGTGCATCTCCAAAAGCTCGTCAGCATAATGGCTTAAGGGAGCCTTTTCAAACAAAAGGTGGTTACAGGTGCATCTCCAAAAGCTTGTCAGCTCAATGGCTCAAGGGAGCCATTTCATACAAAAGGGGGATGGAGCACACTGCTTCACCTCCTAGCACAGTTCACACTTAGCATTATGGTAAATGCAGTTCAATTTAAATGCTTACTTGAGTTTTTGTTGAAGTGTTTCACCAAAGTTGGTGCAGGTTAGTGCTGTCAATCTCTAGACACATGTGTTTCATCCTTCATCAGTAGAGATAAAAAACGAAATTTATCTGGGGTTGCTGAGCAAGCTGCCACAATCCTTTCAGGTCTCAGTACCTCTCACAGGCGCACAGGTGCATCCCCAAAAGCTTGTCAGCTCAATGGCTCAAGGGAGCCTTTTCAAACAATAGGGTGATGTGAGCACACTGCTTCACCTCCCAGCACAGTTCACCCCTCAGCATTATGGTAAATGCAGTTGATTGTAAATGCTTACTTGAGTTTTTGTTGAAGTGTTTCACCAAAGTTGATGCAGGTTAGTGCTGTCAATCTCTAGACACATGTGTTTCTGGATATTATCCTTCATCAGTAGAGATAAAAAACTAAATTTATCTGGGGTTGCTGAGCAAGCTGGCACAATCCTTTCAGGTCTTAGTACCTCTCACAGGCACACAGGTGCATCTCCTAAAGCTCGTCAGCTCAATGGCTCAAGTGAGCCTTTTCAAACAAAAGGGGGATGGGAGCACACTGCTTCACCTCCTAGCACAGGTTGCCCCTTAGCATTATGGTAAATGCAGTTCATTTTAAATGCTTACTTGAGTTTTTGTTGAAGTGTTTCACCAAAGTTGGTGCAGGTTAGTGCTGTCAATCTCTAGACACGTGTTTCTGGATATTAAACTTCATCAGTAGAGACAAAAAACTACATTTATCTGGGGTTGCTGAGCAAGCTGGCACAATCCTTTCAGGTCTTAGTACCTCTCACAGGTGCACAGGTGCATCTCCAAAAGCTCGTCAGCTCAATGGCTCAAGGGAGCCATTTCATACAAAAGCGGGATGGGAGCACACTGCTTCACCTCCTTTCACAGTTCACCCCTCAGCATTATGGTAAATGCAGTTCAATTTAAATGCTTACTTGAGTTTTTGTTGAAGTATTTCACCAAAGTTGGTGCAGGTTAGTGCTGTCAATCTCTAGACACATGTGTTTCATCCTTCATCAGTAGAGATAAAAAACGAAATTTATCTGGGGTTGCTGAGCAAGCTCCTACAAGGTCTCAGTACCTCTCACAGACGCACAGGTGCATCTCCAAAAGCTTGTCAGCTCAATGGTTCAAGGGAGCCTTTTCAAACAATAGGGTGATGGGAGCACACTGCTTCACCTCCTAGCACAGTTCGCCCCTTAGCATTATGGTAAATGCAGTTCATTTTAAATGCTTACTTGAGTTTTTGTTGAAGTGTTTCACCAAAGTTGGTGCAGGTTAGTGCTGTCAATCTCTAGACACGTGTTTCTGGATATTAAACTTCATCAGTAGAGACAAAAAACTAAATTTATCTGGGGTTGCTGAGCAAACTGGCACAATCCTTTCAGGTCTTAGTACCTCTCACAGGCGCACAGGTGCATCTCCAAAAGCTCGTCAGCTCAATGGCTCAAGGGAGCCATTTCATACAAAAGGGGGATGGGAGCACACTGCTTCACCTCCTAGCACAGTTCACCCCTTAGCATTATGGTAAATGCAGTTCAATTTAAATGCTTACTTGAGTTTTGTTGAAGTGTTTCACCAAAGTTGGTGCAGGTTAGTGCTGTCAATCTCTAGACACATGTGTTTCATCTTTCATCAGTAGAGATAAAAAACAAAATTTATCTGGGGTTGCTGAGCAAGTTCCTACAAGGTCTCAGTACCTCTCACAGGCGCACAGGTGCATCTCCAAAAGCTTGTCAGCTCAATGGTTCAAGGGAGCCTTTTCAAACAATAGGGTGATGGGAGCACGCTGCTTCACCTCCCAGCACAGTTCACCCCTCAGCATTATGGTAAATGCAGTTGATTGTAAATGCTTACTTGAGTTTTTGTTGAAGTGTTTCACCAAAGTTGATGCAGGTTAGTGCTGTCAATCTCTAGACACTTGTTTCTGGATATTATCCTTCATCAGTAGAGATAAAAAACTGAATTTATCTGGGGTTGCTGAGCAAGCTGGCATAATCCTTTCAGGTCTTAGTACCTCTCACAGGCGCACAGGTGCATCTCCTAAAGCTCGTCAGCTCAATGGCTCAAGGGAGCCTTTTCAAACAAAAGGGGAATGGGAGCACACTGCTTCACCTCTAGCACAGTTCGCCCCTTAGCATTATGGTAAATGCAGTTCATTTTAAATGCTTACTTGAGTTTTTGTTGAAGTGTTTCACCAAAGTTGGTGCAGATTAGTGCTGTCAATCTCTAGACACATGTGTTTCTGGATATTATCCTTCATCAGTAGAGATAAAAAGCAAAATTTATCTGGGGTTGCTGAGCAAGCTGCCACAATCCTCTCAGGTCTCTGTACCTCTCCCAGGCGCACAGGTGCATCTCCAAAAGCTCGTCAGCTCAATGGCTCAAGGGAGCCTTTTCAAACAAAAGGGGGATGGGAGCACACTGCTTCACCTCCCAGCACAGTTCACCCCATAGCATTGTGGTAAATGCAGTTCATTTTTAATGCTTACTTGAGTTTTTGTTGAATTGTTTCACCAAAGTTGGTGCAGGTTAGTGCTGTCAATCTCTAGACACGTGTTTCTGGATATTAAACTTCATCAGTAGAGACAAAAAACTAAATTTATCTGGGGTTGCTGAGCAAACTGGCACAATCCTTTCAGGTCTTAGTACCTCTCACAGGCGCACAGGTGCATCTCCAAAAGCTCGTCAGCTCAATGGCTCAAGGGAGCCATTTCATACAAAAGGGGGATGGGAGCACACTGCTTCACCTCCTAGCACAGTTCACCCCTTAGCATTATGGTAAATGCAGTTCAATTTAAATGCTTACTTGAGTTTTGTTGAAGTGCTTCACCAAAGTTGGTGCAGGTTAGTGCTGTCAATCTCTAGACACATGTGTTTCATCCTTCATCAGTAGAGATAAAAAACGAAATTTATCTGGGGTTGCTGAGCAAGCTCCTACAAGGTCTCAGTACCTCTCACAGGCGCACAGGTGCATCTCCAAAAGCTTGTCAGCTCAATGGTTCAAGGGAGCCTTTTCAAACAATAGGGTGATGGGAGCACGCTGCTTCACCTCCCAGCACAGTTCACCCCTCAGCATTATGGTAAATGCAGTTGATTGTAAATGCTTACTTGAGTTTTTGTTGAAGTGTTTCACCAAAGTTGATGCAGGTTAGTGCTGTCAATGTCTAGACACTTGTTTCTGGATATTATCCTTCATCAGTAGAGATAAAAACTGAATTTATCTGGGGTTGCTGAGCAAGCTGGCATAATCCTTTCAGGACTTAGTACCTCTCACAGGCGCACAGGTGCATCTCCTAAAGCTCGTCAGCTCAATGGCTCAAGGGAGCCTTTTCAAACAAAAGGGGAATGGGAGCACACTGCTTCACCTCTAGCACAGTTCGTCCCTTAGCATTATGGTAAATGCAGTTCATTTTAAATGCTTACTTGAGTTTTTGTTGAAGTGTTTCACCAAAGTTGGTGCAGGTTAGTGCTGTCAATCTCTAGACACGTGTTTCTGGATATTATCCTTCATCAGTAGAGACAAAAACTAAATTTATCTGGGGTTGCTGAGCAAGCTGCCACAATCCTTTCAGGTCTTAGTTACTCTCACAGGCGCACAGGTGCATCTCCAAAAGCTTGTCAGCTCAATGGCACAAGGGAACCTTTTCAAACAAAAGGGGATGGGAGCACACTGCTTCACCTCCTAGCACAGTTCACCCCGTAGCATTATGGTAAATGCAGTTCATTTTAAATGCTTACTTGAGTTTTGGTTGAAGGGTTTCACCAAAGTTGGTGCAGGCTAGAGCTGTCAATCTCTAGACACATGTGTTTCTGGATATTATCCTTCATCAGTAGAGATAAAAAGCAAAATTTATCTGGGGTTGCTGAGCAAGCTGCCACAATCCTTTCAGGTCTCTGTACCTCTCACAGGCACACATGTGCATCTCCAAAAGCTTGTCAGCTCAATGGCTCATGGGAGCCATTTCATACAAAAGGGGGATGGGAGCACACTGCTTCACCTCGCAGCACAGTTCACCCCTTAGCATTATGGTAAATGCAGTTCAATTTAAATGCTTACTTGAGTTCTTGTTGAAGTGTTTCACCGAAGTTGGTGCAGGTTAGTGCTGTCAATCTCTAGATACATGTGTTTCATCCTTCATCAGTAGAGATAAAAAGCGAAATTTATCTGGGGTTGCTGAGCAAGCTGCCACAATCCTTTCAGGTCTCAGTACCTCTCACAGGCGCACAGGTGCATCCCCAAAAGCTTTTCAGCTCAATGGCTCAAGGGAGCCTTTTCAAACAATAGGGGATGGGAGCACACTGCTTCACCTCGCAGCACAGTTCACCCCTCAGCATTATGGTAAATGCAGTTCATCGTAAATGCTTACTTGAGTTTTTGTTGAAGTGTTTCACCAAAGTTGATGCAGGTTAGTGCTGTCAATCTTTAGACACATCTGTTTCTGGATATTATCCTTCATCAGTAGAGATAAAAAACTAAATTTATCTGGGGTTGCTGAGCAAGCTGGCACAATCCTTTCAGGTCTCAGTACCTCTCACAGGCGCACAGGTGCATCTCCAAAAGCTCGTCAGCTCAATGGCTCAAGGGAGCCTTTTCAAATAAAAGGGGATGGAAGCACACTGCTTCACCTCCCAGCACAGTTCACCCCTTAGCATTATGGTAAATGTAGTTAATTTTAAATGCTTACTTGAGTTTTTGTTGAAGTGTTTCACCAAAGTTGGTGCAGGTTAGTGCTGTCAATCTCTAGACAAGTGTTTCTGGATATTATCCTTCATCAATAGAGATAAAAAACTTAATTAATCTGGGGTTGCTGAGAAAGCTGCCACAATCCTGTCAGGTCTCAGTTCCTCTCACAGGCGCGCAGGTGCATCTCCAAAAGCTCAACAGCTCAATGGCTCGAGGAGCCTTTTCAAACAAAAGGTGGATGGGAGCACACTGCTTCACATCGCAGCACTGTTCACCCCTTAGCATTATGGTAAATGCGGCTCATTTTTAATGCTTACTTGAGTATTTGTTGAAGTGTTTCACCAAAGTTGGTGCAGGTTAGTGCTGTCAATCTCTAAACACGTGTTTCTGGATAATATCCTTCATCAGTAGAGATAAAAAACTAAATTAATCTGGGGTTGCCTAGCAAGCTGCCACAATCCTTTCAGGTCTCAGTACCTCTCACAGGCTCGCAGGTGCATCTCCAAAAGCTCGACAGCTCAATGGCTCGAGGGAGCCTTTTCAAACAAAAGGGGGATGGGAGCATATTGCTTCACCTCCCTGCACAGTACACCCCTTAGCAATATGGTAAATGCAATTCATTTTAAATGCTTTCTTGAGTTATTGTTGAAGTGTTTCACCAAAGTTGGTGCAGGTTAGTGCTGTCAATCTCTAGACACATGTGTTTCTGGATATTATCCTTCATCAGTAGAGTTAAAAAGCAAAATTTATCTGGGGTTGATGAGCAAGCTGCCACAATCCTTTCAGGTCTTAGTACCTCTCACAGGCGCACAGGTGCATCTCCAAAAGCTTGTCAGCTCAATGGCTCAAGGGAGACTTTTCAAACAAAAGAGGGATGGGAGAACACTGCTTCACCTCCCAGCACAGTTCACCCCTCAGCATTATGGTAAATGCAGTTCATTGTAAATGCTTACTTGAGTTTTTGTTGAAGTGTTTCACCAATGTTGGTGCAGGTTAGTGCTGTCAATCTCTAGACACTTGTTTCTGGATATTATCCTTCATCAGTAGAGATAAAAAGCCAAATTTATCAGGTGTTGCTGAGCAAGCTGCCACAATCCTTTCAGGTCTCAGTACCTCTCACAGGTGCCCAGGTGCATCTCCAAAAGATCGTCACCTCAATGGCTCAAGGGAGCCTTTTCAAACAAATGGGGGATGGGAGCACACTGCTTCACCTCCCAGCACAGTTCGCCCCTCAGCATTATGGCAAATGCAGTTCATTTTAAATGCTTACTGGAGTTTTTGTTGAAGTGTTTCACCAAAGTTGGTGCAGGTCAAGGCTGTCAATCTTTAGACACGTGTTTCCGGATATTATTGTTCATAAGTACAGATAAAAAACTAAATTTATCTGGGGTTGCTGAGCAAGCTACCACAATCCTTTCAGGTCTAAGTACCTCTCACAGGCGCACAGGTGCATCTCAAAAAGCTTGTTAGCTCAATGGCTCAAGGGAGCCATTTCAAATAAATGGGGGATGGGAGCATACTGCTTCACCTACCAGCACAATTAACCCCTTAGCATTATGGTAAATGCAGTTCATTTTATATGCTTACTTGAGTTTCTGTTGAAGTGTTTCCCCAAAGTTGATGCACGTTAGTGCTGTCAATCACTAGACACGTGTTTCTGGATATTATCCTTCATCAGTAGAGTTAAAAAGCTAAATTTATCTGGGGTTGCTGAGCAAGCTGCCACAATCCTTTCAGGTCTTAGTACCTCTCACAGGCGCACAGGTGCATCTACAAAAGCTCGTCAGCTCAATGGCTCAAGGGAGCCTTTTCAAACAAAAGGGGATGGAAGCACACTGCTTCACCTCCCAGCACAGTTCACCCCTTAGCATTATGGTAAATGCAGCTCATTTTTAATGCTTACTTGAGTTTTTGTTGAAGTGTTTCACCAAAGTTGGTGCAGGTTAGTGCTGTCAATCTCTAGACACGTGTTTCTGGATATTATCCTTCATCAGTAGAGATAAAAAGCAAAATTTATCTGCGGTTGCTGAGCAAGCTGCCAAAATCCTTTCAGGTCTCAGTACCTCTCACAGGCACACAGGTGCATCTCCAAAAGCTCGTCAGCATAATGGCTTAAGGGAGCCTTTTCAAACAAAAGGTGGTTGGGAGCACACTGCTTCACCTCCTAGCACAGTTCACCCCGTAGCATTATGGTAAATGCAGTTCATTTTAAATGCTTACTTGAGTTTTCGTTGAAGAGTTTCACCAAAGTTGGTGCAGGTTAGGGCTGTCAATCACTTGATACATGTGTTTCTGGATATTATCCTTCATCAGTAGACATAAAAAGCAAAATTTATCTGGGGTTGCTGAGCCGGCTGCCACAATCCTTTCAGGTCTCAGTACCTCTCACAGCCACACAGGTGCATCTCCAAAAGCTCGTCAGCTCAATGGCTCAAGGGAGCCATTTCATACAAAAGGGGGACGGAGCACACTGCTTCACCTCCTAGCACAGTTCACCCTTAGCATTATGGTAAATGCAGTTCAATTTAAATGCTTACTTGAGTTTTTGTTGAAGTGTTTCACCAAAGTTGGTGCAGGTTAGTGCTGTCAATCTCTAGACACATGTGTTTCATCCTTCATCAGTAGAGATAAATAACGAAATTTATCTGGGGTTGCTGAGCAAGCTGCCACAATCCTTTCAGGTCTCAGTACCTCTCACAGGCGCACAGGTGCATCTCCAAAAGCTTGTCAGCTCAATGGCTCAAGGGAGCCTTTTCAAACATTAGGGTGATGGGAGCACACTGCTTCACCTCCCAGCACAGTTCACCCCTCAGCATTATGGTAAATGCAGTTGATTGTAAATGCTTACTTGAGTTTGTGTTGAAGTGTTTCACCAAAGTTGATGCAGGTTAGTGCTGTCAATCTCTAGACACATGTGTTTCTGGATATTATCCTTCATCAGTAGAGATAAAAAACTAAATTTATCTGGGGTTGCTGAGCAAGCTGGCACAATCCTTTCAGGTCTTAGTACCTCTCACAGGCACACAGATGCATCTCCTAAAGCTCGTCAGCTCAATGGCTCAAGTGAGCCTTTTCAAACAAAAGGGGGATGGGAGCACACTGATTCACCTCCTAGCACAGGTTGCCCCTTAGCATTATGGTAAATGCAGTTCATTTTATATGCTTACTTGAGTTTCTGTTGAAGTGTTTCACCAAAGTTGGTGCAGGTTAGTGCTGTCAATCTCTAGACACGTGTTTCTGGATATTAAACTTCATCAGTAGAGACAAAAAACTAAATTTATCTGGGGTTGCTGAGCAAGCTGGCACAATCCTTTCAGGTCTTAGTACCTCTCACAGGTGCACAGGTGCATCTCCAAAAGCTCGTCAGCTCAATGGCTCAAGGGAGCCATTTCATACAAAAGCGGGATGGGAGCACACTGCTTCACCTCCTTTCACAGTTCACCCCTTAGCATTATTGTAAATGCAGTTCAATTTAAATGCTTACTTGAGTTTTTGTTGAAGTATTTCACCAAAGTTGGTGCAGGTTAGTGCTGTCAATCTCTAGACACATGTGTTTCATCCTTCATCAGTAGAGATAAAAAACGAAATTTATCTGGGGTTGCTGAGCAAGCTCCTACAAGGTCTCAGTACCTCTCACAGACGCACAGGTGCATCTCCAAAAGCTTGTCAGCTCAATGGTTCAAGGGAGCCTTTTCAAACAATAGGGTGATGGGAGCACACTGCTTCACCTCCCAGCACAGTTCACCCTCAGCATTATGGTAAATGCAGTTGATTGTAAATGCTTACTTGAGTTTTTGTTGAAGTGTTTCACCAAAGATGATGCAGGTTAGTGCTGTCAATCTCTAGACACTTGTTTCTGGATATTATCCTTCATCAGTAGAGATAAAAAACTAAATTTATCTGGGGTTGCTGAGCAAGCTGGCATAATCCTTTCAGGTCTTAGTACCTCTCACAGGCGCACAGGTGCATCTCCTAAAGCTCGTCAGCTCAATGGCTCAAGGGAGCCTTTTCAAACAAAAGGGGGATGGGAGCACACTGCTTCACCTCCTAGCACAGTTCGCCCCTTAGCATTATGGTAAATGCAGTTCATTTTAAATGCTTACTTGAGTTTTTGTTGAAGTGTTTCACCAAAGTTGGTGCAGGTTAGTGCTGTCAATCTCTAGACACGTGTTTCTGGATATTAAACTTCATCAGTAGAGACAAAAAACTAAATTTATCTGGGGTTGCTGAGCAAGCTGGCACTATCCTTTCAGGTCTTAGTACCTCTTACAGGCGCACAGGTGCATCTCCAAAAGCTCATCACCTCAATGGCTCAAGGGAGCCATTTCATACAAAAGGGGGATGGGAGCACACTGCTTCACCTCCTAGCACAGTTCGCCCCTTAGCATTATGGTAAATGCAGTTCATTTTAAATGCTTACTTGAGTTTTCGTTGAAGGGTTTCACCAAAGTTGGTGCAGGTTAGTGCTGTCAATCTCTAGATACATGTGTTTCATCCTTCATCAGTAGAGATAAAAAACGAAATTTATCTGGGGTTGCTGAGCAAGCTGCCACAATCCTTTCAGGTCTCAGTACCTCTCACAGGCGCACAGGTGCATCCCCAAAAGCTTGTCAGCTCAATGGCGCAAGGGAGCCTTTTCAAACAATAGGGGGATGGGAGCACACTGCTTCACCTCGCAGCACAGTTCACCCCTCAGCATTATGGTAAATGCAGTTTATCGTAAATGCTTACTTGAGTTTTTGTTGAAGTGTTTCACCAAAGTTGATGCAGGTTAGTGCTGTCAATCTTTAGACACATCTGTTTCTGGATATTTTCCTTCATCAGTAGAGATAAAAAACTAAATTTATCTGGGGTTGCTGAGCAAGCTGGCACAATCAATTCAGGTCTCAGTACCTCTCACAGGCGCACAGGTGCATCTCCAAAAGCTCGTCAGCTCAATGGCTCAAGGGAGCCTTTTCAAATAAAAGGGGATGGAAGCACACTGCGTCACCTCCCAGCACAGTTCACCCCTTAGCATTATGGTAAATGTAGTTAATTTTAAATGCTTACTTGAGTTTTTGTTGAAGTGTTTCACCAAAGTTGGTGCAGGTTAGTGCTGTCAATCTCTAGACAAGTGTTTCTGGATATTATCCTTCATCAATAGAGATAAAATACTTAATTAATCTGGGGTTGCTGAGAAAGCTGCCACAATCCTTTCACGTCTCAGTTCCTCTCACAGGCGCGCAGGTGCATCTCCAAAAGCTCAACAGCTCAATGGCTCGAGGGAGCCTTTTCAAACAAAAGGTGGATGGGAGCACACTGCTTCACATCGCAGCACTGTTCACCCCTTAGCATTATGGTAAATGCGGCTCATTTTTAATGCTTACTTGAGTATTTGTTGAAGTGTTTCACCAAAGTTGGTGCAGGTTAGTGCTGTCAATCTCTAAACACGTGTTTCTGGATAATATCCTTCATCAGTAGAGATAAAAAACTAAATTAATCTGGGGTTGCCTGAGCAAGCTGCCACAATCCTTTCAGGTCTCAGTACCTCTCACAGGCTCGCAGGTGCATCTCCAAAAGCTCGACAGCTCAATGGCTCGAGGGAGCCTTTTCAAACAAAAGGGGGACGGGAGCATATTGCTTCACCTCCCTGCACAGTACACCCCTTAGCAATATGGTAAATGCAATTCATTTTAAATACTTTCTTGAGTTTTTGTTGAAGTGTTTCACCAAAGTTGGTGCAGGTTAGTGCTGTCAATCTCTAGACACATGTGTTTCTGGATATTATCCTTCATCAGTAGAGTTAAAAAGCAACATTTATCTGGGGTTGCTGAGCAAGCTGCCACAATCCTTTCAGGTCTTAGTACCTCTCACAGGCGCACAGGTGCATCTCCAAAAGCTTGTCAGCTCAATGGCTCAAGGGAGACTTTTCAAACAAAAGAGGGATGGGAGAACACTGCTTCACCTCCCAGCACAGTTCACCCCTCAGCATTATGGTAAATGCAGTTCATTGTAAATGCTTACTTGAGTTTTTGTTGAAGTGTTTCACCAAAGTTGGTGCAGGTTAGTGCTGTCAATCTCTAGACACTTGTTTCTGGATATTATCCTTCATCAATAGAGATAAAAAGCCAAATTTATCAGGTGTTGCTGAGCAAGCTGCCACAATACTTTCAGGTCTCAGTTCCTCTCACAGGTGCCCAGGTGCATCTCCAAAAGATCGTCAGCTCAATGGCTCAAGGGAGCCTTTTCAAACAAATGGGGGATGGGAGCACACTGCTTCACCTCCCAGCACAGTTCGCCCCTCAGCATTATGGCAAATGCAGTTCATTTTAAATGCTTACTGGAGTTTTTGTTGAAGTGTTTCACCAAAGTTGGTGCAGGTTAAGGCTGTCAATCTTTAGACACGTGTTTCTGGATATTATTGTTCATAAGTACAGATAAAAAACTAAGTTTATCTGGGGTTGCTGAGCAAGCTACCACAATCCTTTCAGGTCTAAGTACCTCTCACAGGCGCACAGGTGCATCTCAAAAAGCTTGTTAGCTCAATGGATCAAGGGAGCCATTTCAACTAAATGGGGGATGGGAGCATACTGCTTCACCTACCAGCACAATTAACCCCTTAGCATTATGGTAAATGCAGTTCATTTTATATGCTTACTTGAGTTTCTGTTGAAGTGTTTCCCCAAAGTTGATGCACGTTAGTGCTGTCAATCACTAGACACGTGTTTCTGGATATTATCCTTCATCAGTAGAGTTAAAAAGCTAAATTTATCTGGGGTTGCTGAGCAAGCTGCCACAATCCATTCAGGTCTCAGTACCTCTCACAGGCGCACAGGTGCATCTACAAAAGCTCGTCAGCTCAATGGCTCAAGGGAGCCTTTTCAAACAAAAGGGGATGGAAGCACACTGCTTCACCTCCCAGCACAGTTCACCCCATAGCATTGTGGTAAATGCAGTTAATTTTAAATGCTTACTTGAGTTTTTGTTGAAGTGTTTCACCAAAGTTGGTGCAGGTTAGTGCTGTCAATCTCTAGACACGTGTTTCTGGATATTATCCTTCATCAGTAGAGATAAAAAGCAAAATTTATCTGGGGTTGCTGAGCCGGCTGCCACAATCCTTTCAGGTCTCAGTACCTCTCACAGGCGCACAGGTGCATCTCCAAAAGCTCGTCAGCTCAATGGCTCAAGGGAGCCATTTCATACAAAAGGAGGATGGAGCACACTGCTTCACCTCGCAGCACAGTTCACCCCTTATCATTATTATAAATGCAGTTCAATTTAAATGCTTACTTGAGTTTTTGGTGAAGTGTTTCACCAAAGTTGGTGCAGGTTAGTGCTGTCAATCTCTAGACACATGTGTTTCATCCTTCATCAGTAGAGATAAATAACGAAATTTATCTGGGGTTGCTGAGCAAGCTGCCACAATCCTTTCAGGTCTCAGTACCTCTCACAGGCGCACAGGTGCATCTCCAAAAGCTTGTCAGCTCAATGGCTCAAGGGAGCCTTTTCAAACAATAGGGTGATGGGAGAACACTGCTTCACCTACCAGCACAGTTCACCCCTCAGCATTATGGTAAATGCAGTTGATTGTAAATGCTTACTTGAGTTTTTGTTGAAGTGTTTCACCAAAGTTGATGCAGGTTAGTGCTGTCAATCTCTAGACACATGTGTTTCTGGATATTATCCTTCATCAGTAGAGATAAAAAACTAAATTTATCTGGGGTTGCTGAGCAAGCTGGCACAATCCTTTCAGGTCTTAGTACCTCTCACAGGCACACAGGTGCATCTCCTAAAGCTCGTCAGCTCAATGGCTCAAGGGAGCCTTTTCAAACAAAAGGGGGATGGGAGCACACTGCTTCACCTCCTAGCACAGTTTGCCCCTTAGCATTATGGTAAATGCAGTTCATTTTAAATGCTTACTTGAGTTTTTGTTGAAGTGTTTCACCAAAGTTGGTGCAGATTAGTGCTGTCAATCTCTAGACACATGTGTTTCTGGATATTATCCTTCATCAGTAGAGATAAAAGGCAAAATTTATCTGGGGTTGCTGAGCCGGCTGCCACAATCCTTTCAGGTCTCAGTACCTCTCACAGCCGCACAGGTGCATCTCCAAAAGCTCGTCAGCTCAATGGCTCAAGGGAGCCATTTCATACAAAAGGGGGATGGAGCACACTGCTTCACCTCCTAGCACAGTTCACCCTTAGCATTATGGTAAATGCAGTTCAATTTAAATGCTTACTTGAGTTTTTGTTGAAGTGTTTCACCAAAGTTGGTCGAGGTTAGTGCTGTCAATCTCTAGACACATGTGTTTCATCCTTCATCAGTAGAGATAAAAAACAAAATTTATCTGGGGTTGCTGAGCAAGCTGCCACAATCCTTTCAGGTCTCAGTACCTCTCACAGGCTCACAGGTGCATCTCCAAAAGCTTGTCAGCTCAATGGCTCAAGGGAGCCTTTTCAAACAATAGGGTGATGGGAGCACACTGCTTCACCTCCCAGCACAGTTCACCCCTCAGCATTATGGTAAATGCAGTTGATTGTAAATGCTTACTTGAGTTTTTGTTGAAGTGTTTCACCAAAGTTGATGCAGGTTAGTGCTGTCAATCTCTAGACACATGTGTTTCTGGATATTATCCTTCATCAGTAGAGATAAAAAACTAAATTTATCTGGGGTTGCTGAGCAAGCTGGCACAATCCTTTCAGGTCTTAGTACCTCTCACAGGCACACAGGTTCATCTCCTAAAGCTCGTCAGCTCAATGGTTCAAGTGAGCCTTTCAAACAAAAGGGGGATGGGAGCACACTGCTTCACCTCCTAGCACAGGTTGCCCCTTAGCATTATGGTAAATGCAGTTCATTTTAAATGCTTACTTGAGTTTTTGTTGAAGTGTTTCACCAAAGTTGGTGCAGGTTAGTGCTGTCAATCTCTAGACTCGTGTTTCTGGATATTAAACTTCATCAGTAGAGACAAAAAACTAAATTTATCTGGGGTTGCTGAGCAAGCTGGCACAATCCTTTCAGGTCTTAGTACCTCTCACAGGTGCACAGGTGCATCTCCAAAAGCTCGTCAGCTCAATGGCTCAAGGGAGCCATTTCATACAAAAGCGGGATGGGAGCACACTCCTTCACCTCCTTTCACAGTTCACCCCTTAGCATTATGGTAAATGCAGTTCAATTTAAATGCTTACTTGAGTTTTTGTTGAAGTATTTCACCAAAGTTGGTGCAGGTTAATGCTGTCAATCTCTAGACACATGTGTTTCATCCTTCATCAGTAGAGATAAAAAACGAAATTTATCTGGGGTTGCTAAGCAAGCTCCTACAAGGTCTCAGTAAGTCTCACAGACGCACAGGTGCATCTCCAAAAGCTTGTCAGCTCAATGGTTCAAGGGAGCCTTTTCAAACAATAGGGTGATGGGAGCACACTGCTTCACCTCCCAGCACAGTTCACCCCTCAGCATTATGGTAAACGCAGTTGATTGTAAATGCTTACTTGAGTTTTTTTTAAAGTGTTTCACCAAAGATGATGCAGGTTAGTGCTGTCAATCTCTAGACACTTGTTTCTGGATATTATCCTTCGTCAGTAGAGATAAAAAACTAAATTTATCTGGGGTTGCTGAGCAAGCTGGCATAATCCTTTCAGGTCTTAGTACCTCTCACAGGTGCACATGTGCATCTCCTAAAGCTCGTCAGCTCAATGGCTCAAGGGAGCCTTTTCAAACAAAAGGGGGATGGGAGCACACTGCTTCACCTCCTAGCACAGTTCGCCCCTTAGCATTATGGTAAATGCAGTTCATTTTAAATGCTTACTTGAGTTTTTGTTGAAGTGTTTCACCAAAGTTGGTGCAGGTTAGTGCTGTAAATCTCTAGACACGTGTTTCTGGATATTAAACTTCATCAGTAGAGACAAAAAACTAAATTTATCTGGGGTTGCTGAGCAAGCTGGCACTATCCTTTCAGGTCTTAGTACCTCTCACAGGCGCACAGGTGCATCTCCAAAAGCTCATCACCTCAATGGCTCAAGAGAGCCATTTCATACAAAAGGGGGATGGGAGCACACTGCTTCACCTCCTAGCACAGTTCGCCCCTTAGCATTATGGTAAATGCAGTTCATTTTAAATGCTTACTTGAGTTTTCGTTGAAGGGTTTCACCAAAGTTGGTGCAGGTTAGTGCTGTCAATCTCTAGATACATGTGTTTCATCCTTCATCAGTAGAGATAAAAAACGAAATTTATCTGGGGTTGCTGAGGAAGCTGCCACAATCCTTTCAGGTCTCAGTACCTCTCACAGGTGCACAGGTGCATCCCCAAAAGCTTGTCAGCTCAATGGCTCAAGGGAGCCTTTTCAAACAATAGGGGGATGGGAGCACACTGCTTCACCTCGCAGCACAGTTCACCCCTCAGCATTATGGTAAATGCAGTTCATCGTAAATGCTTACTTGAGTTTTTGTTGAAGTGTTTCACCAAAGTTGATGCAGGTTAGTGCTGTCAATCTTTAGACACATCTGTTTCTGGATATTATCCTTCATCAGTAGAGATAAAAAACTAAATTTATCTGGGGTTGCTGAGCAAGCTGGCACAATCCTTTCAGGTCTCAGTACCTCTCACAGGCGCACAGGTGCATCTCCAAAAGCTCGTCAGCTCAATGGCTCAAGGAGCCTTTTCAAATAAAAGGGGATGGAAGCACACTGCTTCACCTCCCAGCACAGTTCACCCCTTAGCATTATGGTAAATGTAGTTAATTTTAAATGCTTACTTGAGTTTTTGTTGAAGTGTTTCACCAAAGTTGGTGCAGGTTAGTGCTGTCAATCTCTAGACAAGTGTTTCTGGATATTATCCTTCATCAATAGAGATAAAAAACTTAATTAATCTGGGGTTGCTGAGAAAGCTGCCACAATCCTTTCAGGTCTCAGTTCCTCTCACAGGCGCGCAGGTGCATCTCCAAAAGCTCAACAGCTCAATGGCTCGAGGGAGCCTTTTCAAACAAAAGGTGGATGGGAGCACACTGCTTCACATCGCAGCACTGTTCACCCCTTAGCATTATGGTAAATGCGACTCATTTTTAATGCTTACTTGAGTATTTGTTGAAGTGTTTCACCAAAGTTGGTGCAGGTTAGTGCTGTCAATCTCTAAACACGTGTTTCTGGATAATATCCTTCATCAGTAGAGATAAAAAACTAAATTAATCTGGGGTTGCCTAGCAAGCTGCCACAATCCTTTCAGGTCTCAGTACCTCTCACAGGCTCGCAGGTGCATCTCCAAAAGCTCGACAGCTCAATGGCTCGAGGGAGCCTTTTCAAACAAAAGGGGGACGGGAGCATATTGCTTCACCTCCCTGCACAGTACACCCTTAGCAATATGGTAAATGCAATTCATTTTAAATGCTTTCTTGAGTTTTTGTTGAAGTGTTTCACCAAAGTTGGTGCAGGTTAGTGCTGTCAATCTCTAGACACATGTGTTTCTGGATATTATCCTTCATCAGTAGAGTTAAAAAGCAAAATTTATCTGGGGTTGCTGAGCAAGCTGCCACAATCCTTTCAGGTCTTAGTACCTCTCACAGGCGCACAGGTGCATCTCCAAAAGCTTGTCAGCTCAATGGCTCAAGGGAGACTTTTCAAACAAAAGAGGGATGGGAGAACACTGCTTCACCTCCCAGCACAGTTCACCCCTCAGCATTATGGTAAATGCAGTTAATTGTAAATGCTTACTTGAGTTTTTGTTGAAGTGTTTCACCAAAGTTGGTGCAGGTTAGTGCTGTCAATCTCTAGACACTTGTTTCTGGATATTATCCTTCATCAGTAGAGATAAAAAGCCAAATTTATCAGGTGTTGCTGAGCAAGCTGCCACAATACTTTCAGGTCTCAGTACCTCTCACAGGTGCCCAGGTGCATCTCCAAAAGATCGTCAGCTCAATGGCTCAAGGGAGCCTTTTCAAACAAAAGAGGGATGGGAGAACACTGCTTCACCTCCCAGCACAGTTCACCCCTCAGCATTATGGTAAATGCAGTTCATTGTAAATGCTTACTTGAGTTTTTGTTGAAGTGTTTCACCAAAGTTGGTGCAGGTTAGGGCTGTCAATCTCTAGACACGTGTTTCTGGATATTATCCTTCATCAGTAGAGATAAAAAGCAAAATTTATCTGGGGTTGCTGAGCTAGCTGCCAAAATCCTTTCAGGTCTCAGTACCTCTCACAGGCGCACAGGTGCATCTCCAAAAGCTCGTCAGCATAATGGCTTAAGGGAGCCTTTTCAAACAAAAGGTGGTTGGGAGCACACTGCTTCACCTCCCAGCACAGTTCACCCCATAGCATTGTGGTAAATGCAGTTAATTTTAAATGCTTACTTGAGTTTTTGTTGAAGTGTTTCACCAAAGTTGGTGCAGGTTATTGCTGTCAATCTCTAGACACGTGTTTCTGGATATTATCCTTCATCAGTAGAGATAAAAAGCAAAATTTATCTGGGGTTGCTGAGCCGGCTGCCACAATCCTTTCAGGTCTCAGAACCTCTCACAGGCGCACAGGTGCATCTCCAAAAGCTCGTCAGCTCAATGGCTCAAGGGAGCCATTTCATACAAAAGGGGGATGGAGCACACTGCTTCACCTCCTAGCACAGTTCACCCTTTATCATTATTGTAAATGCAGTTCAATTTAAATGCTTACTTGAGTTTTTGTTGAAGTGTTTCACCAAAGTTGGTGCAGGTTAGTGCTGTCAATCTCTAGACACATGTGTTTCATCCTTCATCAGTAGAGATAAATAACGAAATTTATCTGGGGTTGCTGAGCAAGCTGCCACAATCCTTTCAGGTCTCAGTACCTCTCACAGGCGCACAGGTGCATCTCCAAAAGCTTGTCAGCTCAATGGCTCAAGGGAGCCTTTTCAAACAATAGGGTGATGGGAGAACACTGCTTCACCTACCAGCACAGTTCACCCCTCAGCATTATGGTAAATGCAGTTGATTGTAAATGCTTACTTGAGTTTTTGTTGAAGTGTTTCACCAAAGTTGAGGCAGGTTAGTGCTGTCAATCTCTAGACACATGTGTTTCTGGATATTATCCTTCATCAGTAGAGATAAAAAACTAAATTTATCTGGGGTTGCTGAGCAAGCTGGCACAATCCTTTCAGGTCTTAGTACCTCTCACAGGCACACAGGTGCATCTCCTAAAGCTCGTCAGCTCAATGGCTCAAGGGAGCCTTTTCAAACAAAAGGGGGATGGGAGCACACTGCTTCACCTCCTAGCACAGTTTGCCCCTTAGCATTATGGTAAATGCAGTTCATTTTAAATGCTTACTTGAGTTTTTGTTGAAGTGTTTCACCAAAGTTGGTGCAGATTAGTGCTGTCAATCTCTAGACACATGTGTTTCTGGATATTATCCTTCATCAGTAGAGATAAAAAGCAAAATTTATCTGGGGTTGCTGAGCAAGCTGCCACAATCCTCTCAGGTCTCTGTACCTCTCACAGGCGCACAGGTGCATCTCCAAAAGCTCGTCAGCTCAATGGCTCAAGGGAGCCTTTTCAAACAAAAGGGGGATGGAGCACACTGCTTCACCTCCTAGCACAGTTCACCCTTAGCATTATGGTAAATGCAGTTCAATTTTAATGCTTACTTGAGTTTTTGTTGAATTGTTTCACCAAAGTTGGTGCAGGTTAGTGCTGTCAATCTCTAGACACGTGTTTCTGGATATTAAACTTCATCAGTAGAGACAAAAAACTAAATTTATCTGGGGTTGCTGAGCAAGCTGGCACAATCCTTTCAGGTCTTAGTACCTCTCACAGGCGCACAGGTGCATCTCCAAAAGATCGTCAGCTCAATGGCTCAAGGGAGCCATTTCATACAAAAGGGGGATGGGAGCACACTGCTTCACCTCCTAGCACAGTTCACCCCTTAGCATTATGGTAAATGCAGTTCAATTTAAATGCTTACTTGAGTTTTTGTTGAAGTGTTTCACCAAAGTTGGTGCAGGTTAGTGCTGTCAATCTCTAGACACATGTGTTTCATCCTTCATCAGTAGAGATAAAAAACGAAATTTATCTGGGGTTGCTGAGCAAGCTCCTACAAGGTCTCAGTACCTCTCACAGGCGCACAGGTGCATCTCCAAAAGCTTGTCAGCTCAATGGTTCAAGGGAGCCTTTTCAAACAATAGGGTGATGGGAGCACACTGCTTCACCTCCCAGCACAGTTCACCCCTCAGCATTATGGTAAATGCAGTTGATTGTAAATGCTTACTTGAGTTTTTGTTGAAGTGTTTCACCAAAGTTGATGCAGGTTAGTGCTGTCAATCTCTAGACACTTGTTTCTGGATATTATCCTTCATCAGTAGAGATAAAAAACTAAATTTATCTGGGGTTGCTGAGCAAGCTGGCATAATCCTTTCAGGTCTTAGTACCTCTCACAGGCGCACAGGTGCATCTCCTAAAGCTCGTCAGCTCAATGGCTCAAGGGAGCCTTTTCAAACAAAAGGGGGATGGGAGCACACTGCTTCACCTCTAGCACAGTTCGCCCCTTAGCATTATGGTAAATGCAGTTCATTTTAAATGCTTACTTGAGTTTTTGTTGAAGTGTTTCACCAAAGTTGGTGCAGGTTAGTGCTGTCAATCTCTAGACACGTGTTTCTGGATATTATCCTTCATCAGTAGAGACAAAAAACTAAATTTATCTGGGGTTGCTGAGCAAGCTGGCACAATCCTTTCAGGTCTCAGTACCTCTCACAGCCGCACAGGTGCATCTCCAAAAGTCCGTCAGCTCAATGGCTCAATGGAGCCTTTTCAAATAAAAGGGGATGGAAGCACACTGCTTCACCTCCCAGCACAGTTCACCCCTTAGCATTATGGTAAATGCAGTTCATTTTAAATGCTTACTTGAGTTTTCGTTGAAGAGTTTCACCAAAGTTGGCGCAGGTTAGGGCTGTCAATCTTTAGACACGTGTTTCTGGATATTATCCTTCATCAGTAGAGATAAAAAGCAAAATTTATCTGGGGTTGCTGACCAAGCTGCCACAATCCTTTCAGGTCTCTGTACCTCTCACAGGCGCACAGGTGCATCTTCAAAAGCTCGTCAGCTCAATGGCTTAAGGGAGCCTTTTCAAACAAAAGGTGGTTGGGAGCACACTGCTTCACCTCCCAGCACAGTTCACCCCATAGCATTGTGGTAAATGCAGTTAATTTTAAATGCTTACTTGAGTTTTTGTTGAAGTGTTTCACCAAAGTTGGTGCAGGTTAGTGCTGTCAATCTCTAGACACGTGTTTCTGGATATTATCCTTCATCAGTAGAGATAAAAAGCAAAATTTATCTGGGGTTGCTGAGCCGGCTGCCACAATCCTTTCAGGTCTCAGTACCTCTCACAGGCGCACAGGTGCATCTCCAAAAGCTCGTCAGCTCAATGGCTCAAGGGAGCCATTTCATACAAAAAGGGGATGGAGCACACTGCTTCACGTCCCAGCACAGTTCACCCCTTATCATTATTGTAAATGCAGTTCAATTTAAATGCTTACTTGAGTTTTTGTTGAAGTGTTTCACCAAAGTTGGTGCAGGTTAGTGCTGTCAATCTCTAGACACATGTGTTTCATCCTTCATCAGTAGAGATAAAAAACAAAATTTATCTGGGGTTGCTGAGCAAGCTGCCACAATCCTTTCAGGTCTCAGTACCTCTCACAGGCGCACAGGTGCATCTCCAAAAGCTTGTCAGCTCAATCGCTCAAGGGAGCCTTTTCAATCAATAGGGGGATGGGAGCACTCTGCTTCACCTCCCTACACAGTTCACCCCTTAGCATTATGGTAAATGCAGTTCATTTTAAATGCTTACTTGAGTTTTTGTTGAAGTGTTTCACCAAAGTTGGTGCAGGTTAGTGCTGTCAATCTCTAGACACATGTGTTTCTGGATATTATCCTTCATCAGTAGAGATAAAAAGCAAAATTTATCGGGTTGCTGAGCAAGCTGCCAAAATCCTTTCAGGTCTCAGTACCTCTCACAGGCGCACAGGTGCATCTCCAAAAGCTCGTCAGCATAATGGCTTAAGGGAGCCTTTTCAAACAAAAGGTGGTTGGGAGCACACTGCTTCACCTCCTAGCACAGTTCACCCCATAGCATTGTGGTAAATGCAGTTCATTTTAAATGCTTACTTGAGTTTTTGTTGAAGTGTTTCACCAAAGTTGATGCAGGTTAGTGCTGTCAATCTCTAGACACATGTGTTTCTGGATATTATCCTTCATCAGTAGAGATAAAAAACTAAATTTATCTGGGGTTTCTTAGCAAGCTGGCCCAATCCTTTCAGGTCTTAGTACCTCTCACAGGCACACAGGTGCATCTCCTAAAGTTCGTCAGCTCAATTGCTCAAGGGAGCCTTTTCAAACAAAAGGGGGATGGGAGCACACTGCTTCACCTCCCAGCACAGTTCACCCCATAGCATTGTGGTAAATGCAGTTCAGTTTTAATGCTTACTTGAGTTTTTGTTGAAGTGTTTCACCAAAGTTGGTGCAGATTAGTGCTGTCAATCTCTAGACACATGTGTTTCTGGATATTATCCTTCATCAGTAAAGATAAAAAGCAAAATTTATCTGGGGTTGCTGAGCAAGCTGCCACAATCCTCTCAGGTCTCTGTACCTCTCACAGGCGCACAGGTGCATCTCCAAAAGCTCGTCAGCTCAATTGCTCAAGGGAGCCTTTTCAAACAAAAGGGGGATGGGAGCACACTGCTTCACCTCCCAGCACAGTTCACCCCATAGCATTGCGGTAAATGCAGTTCATTTTTAATGCTTACTTGAGTTTTTGTTGAAGTATTTCACCAAAGTTGGTGCAGGTTAGTGCTGTCAATCTCTAGACACGTGTTTCTGGATATTAAACTTCATCAGTAGAGACAAAAAACTAAATTTATCTGGGGTTGCTGAGCAAGCTGGCACAATCCTTTCAGGTCTTAGTACCTCTCACAGCCGCACAGGTGCATCTCCAAAAGCTCGTCAGCTCAATGGCTCAAGGGAGCCATATCATTCAAAAGGTAGATGGGAGCACACTGCTTCACCTCCTAGCACAGTTCACCCCTTAGCATTATGGTAAATGCAGTTCAATTTAAATGCTTACTTGAGTTTTTGTTGAAGTGTTTCACCAAAGTTGGTGCAGGTTAGTGCTGTCAATCTCTAGACACATGTGTTTCATCCTTCATCAGTAGAGATAAAAAACGAAATTTATTTGGGGTTGCTGAGCAAGCTCCTACAAGGTCTCAGTACCTCTCACAGGCGCACAGGTGCATCTCCAAAAGCTTGTCAGCTCAATGGTTCAAGGGAGCCTTTTCAAACAATAGGGTGATGGGAGCACACTGCTTCACCTCCCAGCACAGTTCACCCCTCAGCATTATGGTAAATGCAGTTGATTGTAAATGCTTACTTGAGTTTTTGCTGAAGTGTTTCACCAAAGTTGATGCAGGTTAGTGCTGTCAATCTCTAGACACTTGTTTCTGGATATTATCCTTCATCAGTAGAGATAAAAAACTAAATTTATCTGGGGTTGCTGAGCAAGCTGGCATAATCCTTTCAGGTCTTAGTACCTCTCACAGGCGCACAGGTGCATCTCCTAAAGCTCGTCAGCTCAATGGCTCAAGGGAGCCTTTTCAAACAAAAGGGGGATGGGAGCACACTGCTTCACCTCCTAGCACAGTTCGCCCCTTAGCATTATGGTAAATGCAGTTCATTTTAAATGCTTACTTGAGTTTTTGTTGAAGTGTTTCACCAAAATTGGTGCAGGTTAGTGCTGTCAATCTCTAGACACGTGTTTCTGGATATTATCCTTCATCAGTAGAGACAAAAAACTAAATTTATCTGGGGTTGCTGAGCAAGCTGCCACAATCCTTTCAGGTCTTAGGTACTCTCACAGGCGCACAGGTGCATCTCCAAAAGCTTTTCAGCTCTATGGCACAAGGGAACCTTTTCAAACAAAAGGGGGATGGGAGCACACTGCTTCACCTCCTAGCACAGTTCACCCCGTAGCATTATGGTAAATGCAGTTCATTTTAAATGCTTACTTGAGTTTTGGTTGAAGGGTTTCACCAAAGTTGGTGCAGGCTAGGACTGTCTATCTCTAGACACATGTGTTTCTGGATATTATCCTTCATCAGTAGAGATAAAAAGCAAACTTTATCTGGGGTTGCTGAGCAAGCTGCCACAATCCTCTCAGGTCTCTGTACCTCTCACAGGCGCACATGTGCATCTCCAAAAGCTTGTCAGCTCAATGGCTCATGGGAGCCATTTCATACAAAAGGGGGATGGGAGCACACTGCTTCACCTCGCAGCACAGTTCACCCCTTAGCATTATGGTAAATGCAGTTAAATTTAAATGCTTACTTGAGTTCTTGTTGAAGTGTTTCACCGAAGTTGGTGCAGGTTAGTGCTGTCAATCTCTAGATACATGTGTTTCATCCTTCATCAGTAGAGATAAAAAACGAAATTTATCTGGGGTTGCTGAGCAAGCTGCCACAATCCTTTCAGGTCTCAGTACCTCTCACAGGCGCACAGGTGCATCCCCAAAAGCTTGTCAGCTCAATGGCTCAAGGAAGCCTTTTCAAACAATAGGGGGATGGGAGCACACTGCTTCACCTCGCAGCACAGTTCACCCCTCAGCATTATGGTAAATGCAGTTCATCGTAAATGCTTACTTGAGTTTTTGTTGAAGTGTTTCACCAAAGTTGATGCAGGTTAGTGCTGTCAATCTTTAGACACATCTGTTTCTGGATATTATCCTTCATCAGTAGAGATAAAAAACTTAATTAATCTGGCGTTGCTGAGAAAGCTGCCACAATCCTTTCAGGTCTCAGTTCCTCTCACAGGCGCACAGGTGCATCCCCAAAAGCTTTTCAGCTCAATGGCTCAAGGGAGCCTTTTCAAACAATAGGGGATGGGAGCACACTGCTTCACCTCGCAGCACAGTTCACCCTCAACATTATGGTAAATGCAGTTCATCGTAAATGCTTACTTGAGTTTTTGTTGAAGTGTTTCACCAAAGTTGATGCAGGTTAGTGCTGTCAATCTTTAGACACATCTGTTTCTGGATATTATCCTTCATCAGTAGAGATAAAAAACTAAATTTATCTGGAGTTGCTGAGCAAGCTGGCACAATCCTTTCAGGTCTCAGTACCTCTCACAGGCGCACTGGTGCATCTCCAAAAGCTCGTCAGCTCAATGGCTCAATGGAGCCTTTTTCAAATAAAAGGGGATGGAAACACACTGCTTCACCTCCCAGCACAGTTCACCCCTTAGCATTATGGTAAATGCAGTTCATTTTAAATGCTTACTTGAGTTTTCGTTGAAGAGTTTCACCAAAGTTGGCGCAGGTTAGGGCTGTCAATCTCTAGACACGTGTTTCTGGATATTATCCTTCATCAGTAGAGATAAAAAGCAAAATTTATCTGGGGTTGCTGACCAAGCTGCCACAATCCTTTCAGGTCTCTGTACCTCTCACAGGCGCACAGGTGCATCTCCAATAGCTTGTCAGCTCAATGGCTCAAGGGAGCCATTTCATACAAAAGGGGGATGGGAGCACACTGCTTCACCTCCCAGCACAGTTCACCCCTTAGCATTATCCTAAATGCAGTTCAATTTAAATGCTTACTTGAGTTTTCGTTGAAGTGTTTCACCAAAGTTGGTGCAGGTTAGTGCTGTCAATCTCTAGACACATGTGTTTCATCCTTCATCAGTAGAGATAAAAAACGAAATTTATCTGGGGTTGCTGAGCAAGCTGCCACAATCCTTTCAGGTCTCAGTACCTCTCACAAGCGCACAGGTGCATCTCCAAAAGCTTGTCAGCTCAATCGCTCAAGGGAGCCTTTTCAATCAATAGGGGATGGGAGCACTCTGCTTCACCTCCCTACACAGTTCACCCCTTAGCATAATGGTAAATGCAGTTCATTTTAAATGCTTACTTGAGTTTTTGTTGAAGTGTTTCACCAAAGTTGGTGCAGGTGTGCTGTCAATCTCTAGACACGTGTTTCTGGATATTATCCTTCATCAGTAGAGATAAAAAGCAAAATTTATCTGGGGTTGCTGAGCAAGCTGCCAAAATCCTTTCAGATTTCAGTACCGCTCACAGGCGCACAGGTGCATCTCCAAAAGCTCGTCAGCGTAATGGCTTAAGGGAGCCTTTTCAAACAAAAGGTGGTTGGGAGCACACTGCTTCACCTCCTAGCACAGTTCACCCCATAGCATTGTGGTAAATGCAGTTAATTTGAAATGCTTACTTGAGTTTCTGTTGAAGTGTTTCACCAAAGTTGGTGCAGGTTAGTGCTGTCAATCTTAAGACACATGTGTTTCTGGATATTATCCTTCATCAGTAGAGATAAAAAATGAAATTTATCTGCGGTTGCTGACCAAGCTACCACAATCTTTTCAGGTCTCAGTACCTCTCACAGGTGCACAGGTGCATCTCCAAATGCTCGTCAGCTCAATGGCTCATGGGAGCCTTTTCAAACAAAAGGGGGATGGGAGCACTCTGCTTCACCTCCCACCACAGTTCACCCCTTAGCATTGTGGTAAATGCGGTTCATTTTAAATGCTTACTTGAGTTTCTGGTGAAGTGTTTCACCAAAGTTGGTGCAGGTTAAGGCTGTCAATCTTTAGACACGTGTTTCTGGATATTATTGTTCATAAGTACAGATATAAAACTAAATGTATCTGGGGTTGCTGAGCAAGCTACCACAATCCTTTCAGGTCTCAGTACCTCTCACAGGTGCACAGGTGCATCTCCAAATGCTCGTCAGCTCAATGGCTCATGGGAGCCTTTTCAAACAAAAGGGGGATGGGAGCACTCTGCTTCACCTCCCACCACACTTCACCCCTTAGCATTGTGGTAAATGCGGTTCATTTTAAATGCTTACTTGAGTTTCTGGTGAAGTGTTTCACCAAAGTTGGTGCAGGTTAAGGCTGTCAATCTTTAGACACGTGTTTCTGGATATTATTGTTCATAAGTACAGATATAAAACTAAATGTATCTGGGGTTGCTGAGCAAGCTGCCACAATCCTTTCAGGTCTTAGTTACTCTCACAGGCGCACAGGTGCATCTCCAAAAGCTCATCAGCTGAATGGCTTAAGGGAGCCTTTTCAAACAAAAGGGGGATGGGAGCACACTGCTTCACCTCCTAGCACAGTTCAACCCGTAGCATTATGGTAAATGCAGTTCATTTTAAATGCTTACTTGAGTTTTCGTTGAAGGGTTTCACTAAAGTTGGTGCAGGTTAGTGCTGTCAATCTCTAGATACATGTGTTTCATCCTTCATCAGTAGAGATAAAAAACGAAATTTATCTGGGGTTGCTGAGCAAGCTGCCACAATCCTTTCAGGTCTCAGTACCTCTCACAGGCGCACAGGTGCATCCCCAAAAGCTTGTCAGCTCAATGGCTCAAGGAAGCCTTTTCAAACAATAGGGGGATGGGAGCACACTGCTTCACCTCGCAGCACAGTTCACCCCTCAGCATTATGGTAAATGCAGTTCATCGTAAATGCTTACTTGAGTTTTTGTTGAAGTGTTTCACCAAAGTTGATGCAGGTTAGTGCTGTCAATCTTTAGACACATCTGTTTCTGGATATTATCCTTCATCAGTAGAGATAAAAAACTTAATTAATCTGGCGTTGCTGAGAAAGCTGCCACAATCCTTTCAGGTCTCAGTTCCTCTCACAGGCGCGCAGGTGCATCTCCAAAAGCTCAACAGCTCAATGGCTCAAGGGAGCCTTTTCAAACAAAAGGGGGATGGGAGCACACTGCTTCACATCGCAGCACTGTTCACCCCTTAGCATTATGGTAAATGCGGCTCATTTTTAATGCTTACTTGAGTATTTGTTGAAGTGTTTCACCAAAGTTGGTGCAGGTTAGTGCTGTCAATCTCTAAACACGTGTTTCTGGATAATATCCTTCATCAGTAGAGATAAAAAACTAACTTAATCTGGGGTTGCCTAGCAAGTTGCCACAATCCTTTCAGGTCTCAGTACCTCTCACAGGCTCGCAGGTGCATCTCCAAAAGCTCGACAGCTCAATGGCTCGAGGGAGCCTTTTCAAACAAAAGGGGGATGGGAGCATATTGCTTCACCTCCCTGCACAGTACACCCCTTAGCAATATGGTAAATGCAATTCATTTTAAATGCTTTCTTGAGTTTTTGTTGAAGTGTTTCACCAAAGTTGGTGCAGGTTAGTGCTGTCAATCTCTAGACACATGTGTTTCTGGATATTATCCTTCATCAGTAGAGTTAAAAAGCAAAATTTATCTGAGGTTGCTGAGCAAGCTGCCACAATCCTTTCAGGTCTTAGTACCTCTCACAGGCGCACAGGTGCATCTCCAAAAGCTTGTCAGCTCAATGGCTCAAGGGAGACTTTTCAAACAAAAGGGGATGGGAGAACACTGCTTCACCTCCCAGCACAGTTCACCCCTCAGCATTATGGTAAATGCAGTTCATTGTAAATGCTTACTTGAGTTTTTGTTGAAGTGTTTCACCAAAGTTGGTGCAGGTTAGTGCTGTCAATCTCTAGACACTTGTTTCTGGATATTATCCTTCATCAGTAGAGATAAAAAGACAAATTTATCAGGTGTTGCTGAGCAAGCTGCCACAATTCTTTCAGGTCTCAGTACCTCTCACAGGTGCCCAGGTGCATCTCCAAAAGATCGTCAGCTCAATGGCTCAAGGGAGCCTTTTCAAACAAATGGGGGATGGGAGCACACTGCTTCACCTCCCAGCACAGTTCGCCCCTCAGCATTATGGCAAATGCAGTTCATTTTAAATGCTTACTGGAGTTTTTGTTGAAGTGTTTCACCAAAGTTGGTGCAGGTTAAGGCTGTCAATCTTTAGACACGTGTTTCTGGATATTATTGTTCATAAGTACAGATATAAAACTAAATGTATCTGGGGTTGCTGAGCAAGCTACCACAATCCTTTCAGGTCTAAGTACCTCTCACAGGCGCACAGGTGCATCTCAAAAAGCTTGTTAGCTCAATGGCTCAAGGGAGCCATTTCAAATAAATGGGGGATGGAAGCATACTGCTTCACCTACCAGCACAATTAACCCCTTAGCATTATGGTAAATGCAGTTCATTTTATATGCTTACTTGAGTTTCTGTTGAAGTGTTTCCCCAAAGTTGATGCACGTTAGTGCTGTCAATCACTAGACACGTGTTTCTGGATATTATCCTTCATCAGTAGAGTTAAAAAGCTAAATTTATCTGGGGTTGCTGAGCAAGCTGCCACAATCCTTTCAGGTCTCAGTACCTCTCACAGGCGCACAGGTGCATCTACAAAAGCTCGTCAGCTCAATGGCTCAAGGGAGCCTTTTCAAACAAAAGGGGATGGAAGCACACTGCTTCACCTCCCAGCACAGTTCACCCCTTAGCATTGTGGTAAATGCAGCTCATTTTTAATGCTTACTTGAGTTTTTGTTGAAGTGTTTCACCAAAGTTGGTGCAGGTTAGTGCTGTCAATCTCTAGACACGTGTTTCTGGATATTATCCTTCATCAGTAGAGATAAAAAGCAAAATTTATCTGGGGTTGCTGAGCTAGCTGCCAAAATCCTTTCAGGTCTCAGTACCTCTCACAGGCGCACAGGTGCATCTCCAAAAGCTCGTCAGCATAATGGCTTAAGGGAGTCTTTTCAAACAAAAGGTGGTTGGGAGCACACTGCTTCACCTCCCAGCACAGTTCATCCCATAGCATTGTGGTAATTGCAGTTAATTTTAAATGCTTACTTGTGTTTTCGTTGAAGAGTTTCACCAAAGTTGGTGCAGGTTAGTGCTGTCAATCTCTAGACACATGTGTTTCATCCTTCATCAGTAGAGATAAATAACGAAATTTATCTGGGGTTGCTGAGCAAGTTGCAACAATCCTTTCAGGTCTCAGTACCTCTCACAGGCGCACAGGTGCATCTCCAAAAGCTCGTCAGCTCAATGGCTCAAGGGAGCCATTTCATACAAAAGGGGGATGGAGCACACTGCTTCACCTCCTAGCACAGTTCACCCCTTATCATTATTGTAAATGCAGTTCAATTTAAATGCTTACTTGAGTTTTTGTTGAAGTGTTTCACCAAAGTTGGTGCAGGTTAGTGCTGTCAATCTCTAGACACATGTGTTTCATCCTTCATCAGTAGAGATAAATAACGAAATTTATCTGGGGTTGCTGAGCAAGTTGCAACAATCCTTTCAGGTCTCAGTACCTCTCACAGGCGCACAGGTGCATCTCCAAAAGCTTGTCAGCTCAATGGCTCAAGGGAGCCTTTTCAAACAATAGGGTGATGGGAGCACACTGCTTCACCTCCCAGCACAGTTCACCCCTCAGCATTATGGTAAATGCAGTTGATTATAAATGCTTACTTGAGTTTTTGTTGAAGTGTTTCACCAAAGTTGATGCAGGTTAGTGCTGTCAATCTCTAGACACATGTGTTTCTGGATATTATCCTTCATCAGTAGAGATAAAAAACTACATTTATCTGGGGTTGCTGAGCAAGCTGGCACAATCCTTTCAGGTCTTAGTACCTCTCACAGGCACACAGGTGCATCTCCTAAAGCTCGTCAGCTCAATGGCTCAAGGGAACCTTTTCAAACAAAAGGGGGATGGGAGCACACTGCTTCACCTCCTAGCACAGTTTGCCCCTTAGCATTATGATAAATGCAGTTCATTTTAAATGCTTACTTGAGTTTTTGTTGAAGTGTTTCACCAAAGTTGGTGCAGATTAGTGCTGTCAATCTCTAGACACATGTGTTTATGGATATTATCCTTCATCAGTAGAGATAAAAAGCAACATTTATCTGGGGTTGCTGAGCAAGCTGCCACAATCCTCTCAGGTCTCTGTACCTCTCACAGGCGCACAGGTGCATCTCCAAAAACTCGTCAGCTCAATGGCTCAAGGGAGCCTTTTCAAACAAAAGGGGGATGGGAGCACACTGCTTCACCTCCCAGCACAGTTCACCCCATAGCATTGTGGTAAATGCAGTTCATTTTTAATGCTTACTTGAGTTTTTGTTGAAGTGTTTCACCAAAGTTGGTGCAGGTTAGTGCTGTCAATCTCTAGACACATGTGTTTCATCCTTCATCAGTAGAGATAAAAAACGAAATTTATCTGGGGTTGCTGAGCAAGCTCCTACAAGGTCTCAGTACCTCTCACAGGCGCACAGGTGCATCTCCAAAAGCTTGTCAGCTCAATGGTTCAAGGGAGCCTTTTCAAACAATAGGGTGATGGGAGCACACTGCTTCACCTCCCAGCACAGTTCACCCCTCAGCATTATGGTAAATGCAGTTGATTGTAAATGCTTACTTGAGTTTTTGTTGAAGTGTTTCACCAAAGTTGATGCAGGTTAGTGCTGTCAATATCTAGACACTTGTTTCTGGATATTATCCTTCATCAGTAGAGATAAAAAACTAAATTTATCTGGGGTTGCTGAGCAAGCTGGCATAATCCTTTCAGGTCTTAGTACCTCTCACAGGCGCACAGGTGCATCTCCTAAAGCTCGTCAGCTCAATGGCTCAAGGGAGCCTTTTCAAACAAAAGGGGATGGGAGCACACTGCTTCACCTCCTAGCACAGTTCGCCCCTTAGCATTATGGTAAATGCAGTTCATTTTAAATGCTTACTTGAGTTTTTGTTGAAGTGTTTCACCAAAGTTGGTGCAGGTTAGTGCTGTCAATCTCTAGACACGTGTTTCTGGATATTATCCTTCATCAGTAGAGACAAAAAACTAAATTTATCTGGGGTTGCTGAGCAAGCTGCCACAATCCTTTCAGGTCTTAGTTACTCTCACAGGCGCACAGGTGCATCTCCAAAAGCTTGTCAGCTCAATGGCACAAGGGAACCTTTTCAAACAAAAGGGGGATGGGAGCACACTGCTTCACCTCCTAGCACAGTTCACCCCGTAGCATTATGGTAAATGCAGTTCATTTTAAATGCTTACTTGAGTTTTGGTTGAAGGGTTTCACCAAAGTTGGTGCAGGCTAGGACTGTCTATCTCTAGACACATGTGTTTCTGGATATTATCCTTCATCAGTAGAGATAAAAAGCAAAATGTATCTGGGGTTGCTGAGCAAGCTGCCACAATCCTCTCAGGTCTCTGTACCTCTCACAGGCGCACATGTGCATCTCCAAAAGCTTGTCAGCTCAATGGCTGATGGGAGCCATTTCATACAAAAGGGGGATGGGAGCACACTGCTTCACCTCGCAGCACAGTTCACCCCTTAGCATTATGGTAAATGCAGTTCAATTTAAATGCTTACTTGAGTTCTTGTTGAAGTGTTTCACCGAAGTTGGTGCAGGTTAGTGCTGTCAATCTCTAGATACATGTGTTTCATCCTTCATCAGTAGAGATAAAAAACGAAATTTATCTGGGGTTGCTGAGCAAGCTGCCACAATCCTTTCAGGTCTCAGTACCTCTCACAGGCGCACAGGTGCATCCCCAAAAGCTTTTCAGCTCAATGGCTCAAGGGAGCCTTTTCAAACAATAGGGGATGGGAGCACACTGCTTCACCTCGCATCACAGTTCACCCCTCAGCATTATGGTAAATGCAGTTCATCGTAAATGCTTACTTGAGTTTTTGTTGAAGTGTTTCACCAAAGTTGATGCAGGTTAGTGCTGTCAATCTTTAGACACATCTGTTTCTGGATATTATCCTTCATCAGTAGAGATAAAAAACTAAATTTATCTGGAGTTGCTGAGCAAGCTGGCACAATCCTTTCAGGTCTCAGTACCTCTCACAGGCGCACTGGTGCATCTCCAAAAGCTCGTCAGCTCAATGGCTCAATGGAGCCTTTTCAAATAAAAGGGGATGGAAGCACACTGCTTCACCTCCCAGCACAGTTCACCCCTTAGCATTATGGTAAATGCAGTTCATTTTAAATGCTTACTTGAGTTTTCGTTGAAGAGTTTCACCAAAGTTGGCGCAGGTTAGGGCTGTCAATCTTTTGACACGTGTTTCTGGATATTATCCTTCATCAGTAGAGATAAAAAGCAAAATTTATCTGGGGTTGCTGACCAAGCTGCCACAATCCTTTCAGGTCTCTGTACCTCTCACAGGCGCACAGGTGCATCTCCAAAAGCTCGTAAGCTCAATGGCTCAAGGGAGCCATTTCATACAAAAGGGGGATGGGAGCACACTGCTTCACCTCCCAGCACAGTTCACCCCTTAGCATTATCCTAAATGCAGTTCAATTTAAATGCTTACTTGAGTTTTCGTTGAAGTGTTTCACCAAAGTTGGTGCAGGTTAGTGCTGTCAATCTCTAAACACATGTGTTTCATCCTTCATCAGTAGAGATAAAAAACGAAATTTATCTGGGGTTGCTGAGCAAGCTGCCACAATCCTTTCAGGTCTCAGTACCTCTCACAAGCGCACAGGTGCATCTCCAAAAGCTTGCCAGCTCAATCGCTCAAGGGAGCCTTTTCAATCAATAGGGGGATGGGAGCACTCTGCTTCACCTCCCTACACAGTTCACCCCTTAGCATTATGGTAAATGCAGTTCATTTTAAATGCTTACTTGAGTTTTTGTTGAAGTGTTTCACCAAAGTTGGTGCAGGTTAGTGCTGTCAATCTCTAGACACATGTGTTTCTGGATATTATCCTTCATCAGTAGAGATAAAAAGCAAAATTTATCTGGGGTTGCTGAGCAAGCTGCCAAAATCCTTTCAGGTTTCAGTACCGCTCACAGGCGCACAGGTGCATCTCCAAAAGCTCGTCAGCGTAATGGCTTAAGGGAGCCTTTTCAAACAAAAGGTGGTTGGGAGCACACTGCTTCACCTCCTAGCACAGTTCACCCCATAGCATTGTGGTAAATGCAGTTCATTTTAAATGCTTACTTGAGTTTTTGTTGAAGTGTTTCACCAAAGTTGGTGCAGGTTAGTGCTGTCAATCTCTAGACACATGTGTTTCTGGATATTATCCTTCATCAGTAGAGATAAAAAGCAAAATTTATCTGCGGTTGCTGACCAAACTGCCACAATCCTTTCAGGTGTTAGTTACTCTCACAGGCGCACAGGTGCATCTCCAAAAGCTCGTCAGCTTAATGGCTCATGGGAGCCTTTTCAAACAAAAGGGGGATGGGAGCACTCTGCTTCACCTCCCACCACAGTTCACCCCTTAGCATTGTGGTAAATGCAGTTCATTTGAAATGTTTACTTGAGTTTCTGTTGAAGTGTTTCACCAAAGTTGGTGCAGGTTAGTGCTGTCAATCTTAAGACACATGTGTTTCTGGATATTATCCTTCATCAGTAGAGATAAAAAATGAAATTTATCTGGGGTTGCTGAGCAAGCTACCACAATCTTTTCAGGTCTCAGTACCTCTCACAGGTGCACAGGTGCATCTCCAAATGCTCGTCAGCTCAATGGCTCATGGGAGCCTTTTCAAACAAAAGGGGGATGGGAGCACTCTGCTTCACCTCCCACCACAGTTCACCCCTTAGCATTGTGGTAAATGCGGTTCATTTTAAATGCTTACTTGAGTTTCTGGTGAAGTGTTTCACCAAAGTTGGTGCAGGTTAGTGCTGTCAATCTCTAGACACGTGTTTCTGGATATTATCCTTCATCAGTAGAGACAAAAAACTAAATTTATCTGGGGTTGCTGAGCAAGCTGCCACAATCCTTTTAGGTCTTAGTTACTCTCACAGGCGCACAGGTGCATCTCCAAAAGCTCATCAGCTGAATGGCTCAAGGGAGCCTTTTCAAACAAAAGGGGGATGGGAGCACACTGCTTCACCTCCTAGCACAGTTCACCCGTAGCATTATGGTAAATGCAGTTCATTTTAAATGCTTACTTGAGTTTTCGTTGAAGGGTTTCACTAAAGTTGGTGCAGGTTAGTGCTGTCAATCTCTAGATACATGTGTTTCATCCTTCATCAGTAGAGATAAAAAACGAAATTTATCTGGGGTTGCTGAGCAAGCTGCCACAATCCTTTCAGGTCTCAGTACCTCTCACAGGCGCACAGGTGCATCCCCAAAAGCTTGTCAGCTCAATGGCTTAAGGGAGCCTTTTCAAACAATAGGGGGATGGGAGCACACTGCTTCACCTCGCAGCACAGTTCACCCCTCAGCATTATGGTAAATGCAGTTTATCGTAAATGCTTACTTTAGTTTTTGTTGAAGTGTTTCACCAAAGTTGATGCAGGTTAGTGCTGTCAATCTTTAGACACATCTGTTTCTGGATATTATCCTTCATCAGTAGAGATAAAAAAACTTAATTAATCTGGGGTTGCTGAGAAAGCTGCCACAATCCTTTCAGGTCTCAGTTCCTCTCACAGGCGCGCAGGTGCATCTCCAAAAGCTCAACAGCTCAATGGCTCAAGGGAGCCTTTTCAAACAAAAGGGGGATGGGAGCACACTGCTTCACATCGCAGCACTGTTCACCCCTTAGCATTATGGTAAATGCGGCTCATTTTTAATGCTTACTTGAGTATTTGTTGAAGTGTTTCACCAAAGTTGGTGCAAGTTAGTGCTGTCAATCTCTAAACACGTGTTTCTGGATAATATCCTTCATCAGTAGAGATAAAAAACTAAATTAATCTGGGGTTGCCTAGCAAGTTGCCACAATCCTTTCAGGTCTCAGTACCTCTCACAGGCTCGCAGGTGCATCTCCAAAGCTCGACAGCTCAATGGCTCGAGGGAGCCTTTTCAAACAAAAGGGGGATGGGAGCATATTGCTTCACCTCCCTGCACAGTACACCCCTTAGCAATATGGTAAATGCAATTCATTTTAAATGCTTTCTTGAGTTTTTGTTGAAGTGTTTCACCAAAGTTGGTGCAGGTTAGTGCTGTCAATCTCTAGACACATGTGTTTCTGGATATTATCCTTCATCAGTAGAGTTAAAAAGCAAAATTTATCTGGGGTTGCTGAGCAAGCTGCCACAATCCTTTCAGGTCTTAGTACCTCTCACAGGCGCACAGGTGCATCTCCAAAAGCTTGTCAGCTCAATGGCTCAAGGGAGACTTTTCAAACAAAAGGGGGATGGGAGAACACTGCTTCACCTCCCAGCACAGTTCACCCCTCAGCATTATGGTAAATGCAGTTCATTGTAAATGCTTACTTGAGTTTTTGTTGAAGTGTTTCACCAAAGTTGGTGCAGGTTAGTGCTGTCAATCTCTAGACACGTGTTTCTGGATATTATCCTTCATCAGTAGAGACAAAAACTAAATTTATCTGGGGTTGCTGAGCAAGCTGCCACAATCCTTTTAGGTCTTAGTTACTCTCACAGGCGCACAGGTGCATCTCCAAAAGCTCATCAGCTGAATGGCTCAAGGGAGCCTTTTCAAACAAAAGGGGGATGGGAGCACACTGCTTCACCTCCTAGCACAGTTCACCCCGTAGCATTATGGTAAATGCAGTTCATTTTAAATGCTTACTTGAGTTTTCGTTGAAGGGTTTCACTAAAGTTGGTGCAGGTTAGTGCTGTCAATCTCTAGATACATGTGTTTCATCCTTCATCAGTAGAGATAAAAAACGAAATTTATCTGGGGTTGCTGAGCAAGCTGCCACAATCCTTTCAGGTCTCAGTACCTCTCACAGGCGCACAGGTGCATCCCCAAAAGCTTGTCAGCTCAATGGCTTAAGGGAGCCTTTTCAAACAATAGGGGGATGGGAGCACACTGCTTCACCTCGCAGCACAGTTCACCCCTCAGCATTATGATAAATGCAGTTCATCGTAAATGCTTACTTTAGTTTTTGTTGAAGTGTTTCACCAAAGTTGATGCAGGTTAGTGCTGTCAATCTT
This sequence comes from Calotriton arnoldi, assembly GCA_963921515.1. Taxonomy (NCBI): domain Eukaryota; kingdom Metazoa; phylum Chordata; class Amphibia; order Caudata; family Salamandridae; genus Calotriton; species Calotriton arnoldi. Next base: position 223,911 of record CAWUFW010006292.1, read on the forward strand.
TAGACACATCTGTTTCTGGATATTATCCTTCATCAGTAGAGATAAAAAACTTAATTAATCTGGGGTTGCTGAGAAAGCTGCCACAATCCTTTCAGGTCTCAGTTCCTCTCACAGGCGCGCAGGTGCATCTCCAAAAGCTCAACAGCTCAATGGCTCAAGGAGCCTTTTCAAACAAAAGGGGGATGGGAGCACACTGCTTCACATCGCAGCACTGTTCACCCCTTAGCATTATGGTAAATACGGCTCATTTTTAATGCTTACTTGAGTATTTGTTGAAGTGTTTCACCAAAGTTGGTGCAAGTTAGTGCTGTCAATCTCTAAACACGTGTTTCTGGATAATATCCTTCATCAGTAGAGATAAAAAACTAAATTAATCTGGGGTTGCCTAGCAAGTTGCCACAATCCTTTCAGGTCTCAGTACCTCTCACAGGCTCGCAGGTGCATCTCCAAAAGCTCGACAGCTCAATGTCTCGAGGGAGCCTTTTCAAACAAAAGGGGGATGGGAGCATATTGCTTCACCTCCCTGCACAGTACACCCCTTAGCAATATGGTAAATGCAATTCATTTTAAATGCTTTCTTGAGTTTTTGTTGAAGTGTTTCACCAAAGTTGGTGCAGGTTAGTGCTGTCAATCTCTAGACACATGTGTTTCTGGATATTATCCTTCATCAGTAGAGTTAAAAAGCAAAATTTATCTGGGGTTGCTGAGCAAGCTGCCACAATCCTTTCAGGTCTTAGTACCTCTCACAGGCGCACAGGTGCATCTCCAAAAGCTTGTCAGCTCAATGGCTCAAGGGAGACTTTTCAAACAAAGGGGGATGGGAGAACACTGCTTCACCTCCCAGCACAGTTCACCCCTCAGCATTATGGTAAATGCAGTTCATTGTAAATGCTTACTTGAGTTTTTGTTGAAGTGTTTCACCAAAGTTGGTGCAGGTTAGTGCTGTCAATCTCTAGACACTTGTTTCTGGATATTATCCTTCATCAGTAGAGATAAAAAGACAAATTTATCAGGTGTTGCTGAGCAAGCTGCCACAATTCTTTCAGGTCTCAGTACCTGTCACAGGTGCCCAGGTGCATCTCCAAAAGATCGTCAGCTCAATGGCTCAAGGGAGCCTTTTCAAACAAATGGGGGATGGGAGCACACTGCTTCACCTCCCAGCACAGTTCGCCCCTCAGCATAATGCAAATGCAGTTCATTTTAAATGCTTACTGGAGTTTTTGTTGAAGTGTTTCACCAAAGTTGGTGCAGGTTAAGGCTGTCAATCTTTAGACACGTGTTTCTGGATATTATTGTTCATAAGTACAGATATAAAACTAAATGTATCTGGGGTTGCTGAGCAAGCTACCACAATCCTTTCAGGTCTAAGTACCTCTCACAGGCGCACAGGTGCATCTCAAAAAGCTTGTTAGCTCAATGGCTCAAGGGAGCCATTTCAAATAAATGGGGGATAAAAGCATACTGCTTCACCTACCAGCACAATTAACCCCTTAGCATTATGGTAAATGCAGTTCATTTTATATGCTTACTTGAGTTTCTGTTGAAGTGTTTCCCCAAAGTTGATGCACGTTAGTGCTGTCAATCACTAGACACGTGTTTCTGGATATTATCCTTCATCAGTAGAGTTAAAAAGCTAAATTTATCTGGGGTTGCTGAGCAAGCTGCCACAATCCTTTCAGGTCTCAGTACCTCTCACAGGCGCACAGGTGCATCTACAAAAGCTCGTCAGCTCAATGGCTCAAGGGAGCCTTTTCAGACAAAGGGGATGGAAGCACACTGCTTCACCTCCCAGCACAGTTCACCCCTTAGCATTGTGGTAAATGCAGCTCATTTTTAATGCTTACTTGAGTTTTTGTTGAAGTGTTTCACCAAAGTTGGTGCAGGTTAGTGCTGTCAATCTCTAGACACGTGTTTCTGGATATTATCCTTCATCAGTAGAGATTAAAAGCAAAATTTATCTGGGGTTGCTGAGCTAGCTGCCAAAATCCTTTCAGGTCTCAGTACCTCTCACAGGCGCACAGGTGCATCTCCAAAAGCTCGTCAGCATAATGGCTTAAGGGAGCCTTTTCAAACAAAAGGTGGTTGGGAGCACACTGCTTCACCTCCCAGCACAGTTCACCCCATAGCATTGTGGTAATTGCAGTTAATTTTAAATGCTTACTTGAGTTTTCGTTGAAGAGTTTCACCAAAGTTGGTGCAGGTTAGGGCTGTCAATCTCTAGATACATGTGTTTCTGGATATTATCCTTCATCAATAGAGACAAAAAACTAAATGTATCTGGGGTTGCTGAGCAAGCTGCCACAATCCTTTCAGGTCTTAGTTACTCTCACATGCGCACAGGTGCATCTCCAAAAGCTCGTCAGCTCAATGGCTCAAGGGAGCCATTTCATACAAAAGGGGGATGGAGCACACTGCTTCACCTCCTAGCACAGTTCACCCCTTATCATTATTGTAAATGCAGTTCAATTTAAATGCTTACTTGAGTTTTTGTTGAAGTGTTTCACCAAAGTTGGTGCAGGTTAGTGCTGTCAATCTCTAGACACATGTGTTTCATCCTTCATCAGTAGAGATAAATAACAAAATTTATCTGGGGTTGCTGAGCAAGTTGCCACAATCCTTTCAGGTCTCAGTACCTCTCACAGGCGCACAGGTGCATCTCCAAAAGCCTGTCAGCTCAATGGCTCAAGGGAGCTTTTTCAAACAATAGGGTGATGGGAGCACACTGCTTCACCTCCCAGCACAGTTCACCCCTCAGCATTATGGTAAATGCAGTTGATTATAAATGCTTACTTGAGTTTTTGTTGAAGTGTTTCACCAAAGTTGATGCAGGTTAGTGCTGTCAATCTCTAGACACATGTGTTTCTGGATATTATCCTTCATCAGTAGAGATAAAAAACTACATTTATCTGGGGTTGCTGAGCAAGCTGGCACAATCCTTTCAGGTCTTAGTACCTCTCACAGGCACACAGGTGCATCTCCTAAAGCTCGTCAGCTCAATGGCTCAAGGGAGCCTTTTCAAACAAAAGGGGGATGGGAGCACACTGCTTCACCTCCTAGCACAGTTTGCCCCTTAGCATTATGGTAAATGCAGTTCATTTTAAATCTTTACTTGAGTTTTTGTTGAAGTGTTTCACCAAAGTTGGTGCAGATTAGTGCTGTCAATCTCTAGACACATGTGTTTCTGGATATTATCCTTCATTAGTAGAGATAAAAAGCAAAATTTATCTGGGGTTGCTGAGCAAGCTGCCACAATCCTCTCAGGTCTTAGTACCTCTCACAGGCACACAGGTGCATCTCCTAAAGCTCGTCAGCTCAATGGCTCAAGGGAGCCTTTTCAAACAAAAGGGGGATGGGAGCACACTGCTTCACCTCCCAGCACAGTTCACCCCATAGCATTGTGGTAAATGCAGTTCATTTTTAATGCTTACTTGAGTTTTTGTTGAAGTGTTTCACCAAAGTTGGTGCAGGTTAATGCTGTCAATCTCTAGACACGTGTTTCTTGATATTAAACTTCATCAGTAGAGACAAAAAACTAAATTTATCTGGGGTTGCTGAGCAAGCTGGCACAATCCTTTCAGGTCTTAGTACCTCTCACAGGCACACAGGTGCATCTCCAAAAGCTCGTCAGCTCAATGGCTCAAGGGAGCCATTTCATACAAAAGGGGGATGGGAGCACACTGCTTCACCTCCTAGCACAGTTCACCCCTTAGCATTATGGTAAATGCAGTTCAATTTAAATGCTTACTTGAGTTTTTGTTGAAGTGTTTCACCAAAGTTGGTGCAGGTTAGTGCTGTCAATCTCTAGACACATGTGTTTCATCCTTCATCAGTAGAGATAAAAAACGAAATTTATCTGGGGTTGCTGAGCAAGCTCCTACAAGGTCTCAGTTCCTCTCACAGGTGCACAGGTGCATCTCCAAAAGCTTGTCAGCTCAATGGTTCAAGGGAGCCTTTTCAAACAATAGGGTGATGGGAGCACACTGCTTCACCTCCCAGCACAGTTCACCCCTCAGCATTATGGTAAATGCAGTTCATTTTAAATGCTTACTTGAGTTTTTGTTGAAGTGTTTCACCAAAGTTGGTGCAGGTTAGTGCTGTCAATCTCTAGACACGTGTTTCTGGATATTATCCTTCATCAGTAGAGACAAAAAACTAAATTTATCTGGGGTTGCTGAGCAAGCTGCCACAATCCTTTCAGGTCTTAGTTACTCTCACAGGCGCACAGGTGCATCTCCAAAAGCTTGTCAGCTCAATGGCACAAGGGAACCTTTTCAAACAAAAGGGGATGGGAGCACACTGCTTCACCTCCTAGCACAGTTCACCCCATAGCATTATGGTAAATGCAGTTCATTTTAAATGCTTACTTGAGTTTTGGTTGAAGGGTTTCACCAAAGTTGGTGCAGGCTAGGGCTGTCTATCTCTAGACACATGTGTTTCTGGATATTATCCTTCATCAGTAGAGATAAAAAGCAAAATGTATCTGGGGTTGCTGAGCAAACTGCCACAATCCTCTCAGGTCTCTGTACCTCTCACAGGCGCACATGTGCATCTCCAAAAGCTTGTCAGCTCAATGGCTCATGGGAGCCATTTCATACAAAAGGTGGATGGGAGCACACTGCTTCACCTCGCAGCACAGTTCACCCCTTAGCATTATGGTAAATGCAGTTCAATTTAAATGCTTACTTGAGTTCTTCTTGAAGTGTTTCACCGAAGTTGGTGCAGGTTAGTGCTGTCAATCTCTAGATACATGTGTTTCATCCTTCATCAGTAGAAATAAAAACGAAATTTATCTGGGGTTGCTGAGCAAGCTGCCACAATCCTTTCAGGTCTCAGTACCTCTCACAGGCGCACAGGTGCATCCCCAAAAGCTTTTCAGCTCAATGGCTCAAGGGAGCCTTTTCAAACAATAGGGGGATGGGAGCACACTGCTTCACCTCGCAGCACAGTTCACCCCTCAGCATTATGGTAAATGCAGTTCATCGTAAATGCTTAAGTGAGTTTTTGTTGAAGTGTTTCACCAAAGTTGATGCAGGTTAGTGCTGTCAATCTTTAGACACATCTGTTTCTGGATATTATCCTTCATCAGTAGAGATAAAAAACTAATTTTATCTGGAGTTGCTGAGCAAGCTGGCACAATCCTTTCAGGTCTCAGTACCTCTCACAGGCGCACTGGTGCATCTCCAAAAGCTCGTCAGCTCAATGGCTCAATGGAGCCTTTTCAAATAAAAGGGGATGGAAGCACACTGCTTCACCTCCCAGCACAGTTCACCCCTTAGCATTATGGTAAATGCAGTTAATTTTAAATGCTTACTTGAGTTTTCATTGAAGAGTTTCACCAAAGTTGGCGCAGGTTAGGGCTGTCAATCTTTAGACACGTGTTTCTGGATATTATCCTTCATCAGTAGAGATAAAAAGCAAAATTTATCTGGGGTTGCTGACCAAGCTGCCACAATCCTTTCAGGTCTCAGTACCTCTCACAGGCGCACAGGTGCATCTCCAAAAGCTCGTCAGCTCAATGGCTCAAGGGAGCCATTTCATACAAAAGGGGGATGGGAGCACACTGCTTCACCTCCCAGCACAGTTCACCCCTTAGCATTATCCTAAATGCACTTCAATTTAAATGCTTACTTGAGTTTTCGTTGAAGTGTTTCACCAAAGTTGGTGCAGGTTAGTGCTGTCAATCTCTAGACACATGTGTTTCATCCTTCATCAGTAGAGATAAAAAACGAAATTTATCTGGGGTTGCTGAGCAAGCTGCCACAATCCTTTCAGGTCTCAGTACCTCTCACAAGCGCACAGGTGCATCTCCAAAAGCTTGTCAGCTCAATCGCTCAAGGGAGCCTTTTCAATCAATAGGGGGATGGGAGCACTCTGCTTCACCTCCCTACACAGTTCACCCCTTAGCATTATGGTAAATGCAGTTCATTTTAAATGCTTACTTGAGTTTTTGTTGAAGTGTTTCACCAAAGTTGGTGCAGGTTAGTGCTGTCAATCTCTAGACACATGTGTTTCTGGATATTATCCTTCATCAGTAGAGATAAAAAGCAAAATTTATCTGGGGTTGCTGAGCAAGCTGCCAAAATCCTTTCAGGTTTCAGTACCGCTCACAGGCGCACAGGTGCATCTCCAAAAGCTCGTCAGCGTAATGGCTTAAGGGAGCCTTTTCAAACAAAAGGTGGTTGGGAGCACACTGCTTCACCTCTTAGCACAGTTCACCCCATAGCATTGTGGTAAATGCAGTTCATTTGAAATGCTTACTTGAGTTTCTGTTGAAGTGTTTCACCAAAGTTGGTGCAGGTTAGTGCTGTCAATCTTAAGACACATGTGTTTCTGGATATTATCCTTCATCAGTAGAGATAAAAAATGAAATTTATCTGGGGTTGCTGAGCAAGCTACCACAATCTTTTCAGGTCTCAGTACCTCTCACAGGTGCACAGGTGCATCTCCAAATGCTCGTCAGCTCAATGGCTCATGGGAGCCTTTTCAAACAAAAGGGGGATGGGAGCACTCTGCTTCACCTCCCACCACAGTTCACCCCTTAGCATTGTGGTAAATGCGGTTCATTTTAAATGCTTACTTGAGTTTCTGGTGAAGTGTTTCACCAAAGTTGGTGCAGGTTAGTGCTGTCAATCTCTAGACACGTGTTTCTGGATATTATCCTTCATCAGTAGAGACAAAAAACTAAATTTATCTGGGGTTGCTGAGCAAGCTGCCACAATCCTTTCAGGTCTTAGTTACTCTCACAGGCGCACAGGTGCATCTCCAAAAGCTCATCAGCTGAATGGCTCAAGGGAGCCTTTTCAAACAAAAGGGGGATGGGAGCACACTGCTTCACCTCCTAGCACAGTTCACCCCGTAGCATTATGGTAAATGCAGTTCATTTTAAATGCTTACTTGAGTTTTCGTTGAAGGGTTTCACTAAAGTTGGTGCAGGTTAGTGCTGTCAATCTCTAGATACATGTGTTTCATCCTTCATCAGTAGAGATAAAAAACGAAATTTATCTGGGGTTGCTGAGCAAGCTGCCACAATCCTTTAAGGTCTCAGTACCTCTCACAGGCGCACAGGTGCATACCCAAAAGCTTGTCAGCTCAATGGCTCAAGGGAGCCTTTTCAAACAATAGGGGATGGGAGCACACTGCTTCACCTCGCAGCACAGTTCACCCCTCAGCATTATGGTAAATGCAGTTCATCGTAAATGCTTACTTGAGTTTTTGTTGAAGTGTTTCACCAAAGTTGATGCAGGTTAGTGCTGTCAATCTTTAGACACATCTGTTTCTGAATATTATCCTTCATCAGTAGAGATAAAAAAAATTAATTAATCTGTTGTTGCTGAGAAAGCTGCCACAATCCTTTCAGGTCTCAGTTCCTCTCACAGGCGCGCAGGTGCATCTCCAAAAGCTCAACAGCTCAATGGCTCAAGGGAGCCTTTTCAAACAAAAGGGGGATGGGAGCACACTGCTTCACATCGCAGCACTGTTCACCCCTTAGCATTATGGTAAATGCGGCTCATTTTTAATGCTTACTTGAGTATTTGTTGAAGTGTTTCACCAAAGTTGGTGCAGGTTAGTGCTGTCAATCTCTAAACACGTGTTTCTGGATAATATCCTTCATCAGTAGAGATAAAAAACTAAATTAATCTGGGGTTGCCTAGCAAGTTGCCACAATCCTTTCAGGTCTCAGTACCTCTCACAGGCTCGCAGGTGCATCTCCAAAAGCTCGACAGCTCAATGGCTCGAGGGAGCCTTTTCAAACAAAAGGGGATGGGAGCATATTGCTTCACCTCCCTGCACAGAACACCCCTTAGCAATATGGTAAATGCAATTCATTTTAAATGCTTTCTTGAGTTTTTGTTGAAGTGTTTCACCAAAGTTGGTGCAGGTTAGTGCTGTCAATCTCTAGACACATGTGTTTCTGGATATTATCCTTCATCAGTAGTGTTAAAAAGCAAAATTTATCTGGGGTTGCTGAGCAAGCTGCCACAATCCTTTCAGGTCTTAGTACCTCTCACAGGCGCACAGGTGCATCTCCAAAAGCTTGTCAGCTCAATGGCTCAAGGGAGACTTTTCAAACAAAAGGGGATGGGAGAACACTGCTTCACCTCCCAGCACAGTTCACCCCTCAGCATTATGGTAAATGCAGTTCATTGTAAATGCTTACTTGAGTTTTTGTTGAAGTGTTTCACCAAAGTTGGTGCAGGTTAGTGCTGTCAATCTCTAGACACTTGTTTCTGGATATTATCCTTCATCAGTAGAGATAAAAAGACAAATTTATCAGGTGTTGCTGAGCAAGCTGCCACAATTCTTTCAGGTCTCAGTACCTCTCACAGGTGCCCAGGTGCATCTCCTAAAGATCGTCAGCTCAATGGCTCAAGGGAGCCTTTTCAAACAAATGGGGGATGGGAGCACACTGCTTCACCTCCCAGCACAGTTCGCCCCTCAGCATTATGGCAAATGCAGTTCATTTTAAATGCTTACTGGAGTTTTTGTTGAAGTGTTTCACCAAAGTTGGTGCAGGTTAAGGCTGTCAATCTTTAGACACGTGTTTCTGGATATTATTGTTCATAAGTACAGATAAAAAACTAAATGTATCTGGAGTTGCTGAGCAAGCTACCACAATCCTTTCAGGTCTAAGTACCTCTCACAGGCGCACAGGTGCATCTCAAAAAGCTTGTTAGCTCAATGGCTCAAGGGAGCCATTTCAAATAAATGGGGGATGGAAGCATACTGCTTCACCTACCAGCACAATTAACCCCTTAGCATTATGGTAAATGCAGTTCATTTTATATGCTTACTTGAGTTTCTGTTGAAGTGTTTCCCCAAAGTTGATGCACGTTAGTGCTGTCAATCACTAGACACGTGTTTCTGGATATTATCCTTCATCAGTAGAGTTAAAAAGCTAAATTTATCTGGGGTTGCTGAGCAAGCTGCCACAATCCTTTCAGGTCTCAGTACCTCTCACAGGCGCACAGGTGCATCTAAAAAGCTCGTCAGCTCAATGGCTCAAGGGAGCCTTTTCAAACAAAAGGGGATGGAAGCACAATGCTTCACCTCCCAGCACAGTTCACCCCATAGCATTGTGGTAAATGCAGCTCATTTTTAATGCTTACTTGAGTTTTTGTTGAAGTGTTTCACCAAAGTTGGTGCAGGTTAGTGCTGTCAATCTCTAGACACGTGTTTCTGGATATTATCCTTCATCAGTAGAGATAAAAAGCAAAATTTATCTGGGGTTGCTGAGCTAGCTGCCAAAATCCTTTCAGGTCTCAGTACCTCTCACAGGCGCACAGGTGCATCTCCAAAAGCTCGTCAGCATAATGGCTTAAGGGAGCCTTTTCAAACAAAAGGTGGTTGGGAGCACACTGCTTCACCTCCCAGCACAGTTCACCCCATAGCATTGTGGTAATTGCAGTTAATTTTAAATGCTTACTTGAGTTTTCGTTGAAGAGTTTCACCAAAGTTGGTGCAGGTTAGGGCTGTCAATCTCTAGATACATGTGTTTCTGGATATTATCCTTCATCAATAGAGACAAAAAACTAAATTTATCTGGGGTTGCTGAGCAAGCTGCCACAATCCTTTCAGGTCTTAGTTACTCTCACATGCGCACAGGTGCATCTCCAAAAGCTCGTCAGCTCAATGGCTCAAGGGAGCCATTTCATACAAAAGGGGATGGAGCACACTGCTTCACCTCCTAGCACAGTTCACCCCTTATCATTATTGTAAATGCAGTTCAATTTAAATGCTTACTTGAGTTTTTGTTGAAGTGTTTCACCAAAGTTGGTGCAGGTTAGTGCTGTCAATCTCTAGACACATGTGTTTCATCCTTCATCAGTAGAGATAAATAACGAAATTTATCTGGGGTTGCTGAGCAAGTTGCCACAATCCTTTCAGGTCTCAGTACCTCTCACAGGCGCACAGGTGCATCTCCAAAAGCTTGTCAGCTCAATGGCTCAAGGGAGCCTTTTCAAACAATAGGGTGATGGGAGCACACTGCTTCACCTCCTAGCACAGTTCACCCCTCAGCATTATGGTAAATGCAGTTGATTATAAATGCTTACTTGAGTTTTTGTTGAAGTGTTTCACCAAAGTTGATGCAGGTTAGTGCTGTCAATCTCTAGACACATGTGTTTCTGGATATTATCCTTCATCAGTAGAGATAAAAAACTACATTTATCTGGGGTTGTTGAGCAAGCTGGCACAATCCTTTCAGGTCTTAGTACCTCTCACAGGCACACAGGTGCATCTCCTAAAGCTCGTCAGCTCAATGGCTCAAGGGAGCCTTTTCAAACAAAAGGGGGATGGGAGCACACTGCTTCACCTCCTAGCACAGTTTGCCCCTTAGCATTATGGTAAATGCAGTTCATTTTAAATGCTTACTTGAGTTTTTGTTGAAGTGTTTCACCAAAGTTGGTGCAGATTAGTGCTGTCAATCTCTAGACACATGTGTTTCTGGATATTATCCTTCATCAGTAGAGATAAAAAGCAAAATTTATCTGGGGTTGCTGAGCAAGCTGCCACAATCCTCTCAGGTCTCTGTACCTCTCACAGGCACACAGGTGCATCTCCAAAAACTCGTCAACTCAATGGCTCAAGGGAGCCTTTTCAAACAAAAGGGGGATGGGGGCACACTGCTTCACCTCCCAGCACAGTTCACCCCTCAGCATTATGGTAAATGCAGTTCATTGTAAATGCTTACTTGAGTTTTTGTTGAAGTGTTTCACCAAAGTTGGTGCAGGTTAGTGCTGTCAATCTCTAGACACTTGTTTCTGGATATTATCCTTCATCAGTAGAGATAAAAAGACAAATTTATCAGGTGTTGCTGAGCAAGCTGCCACAATTCTTTCAGGTCTCAGTACCTCTCACAGGTGCCCAGGTGCATCTCCTAAAGATCGTCAGCTCAATGGCTCAAGGGAGCCTTTTCAAACAAATGGGGGATGGGAGCACACTGCTTCACCTCCCAGCACAGTTCGCCCCTCAGCATTATGGCAAATGCAGTTCATTTTAAATGCTTACTGGAGTTTTTGTTGAAGTGTTTCACCAAAGTTGGTGCAGGTTAAGGCTGTCAATCTTTAGACACGTGTTTCTGGATATTATTGTTCATAAGTACAGATAAAAAACTAAATGTATCTGGAGTTGCTGAGCAAGCTACCACAATCCTTTCAGGTCTAAGTACCTCTCACAGGCGCACAGGTGCATCTCAAAAGCTTGTTAGCTCAATGGCTCAAGGGAGCCATTTCAAATAAATGGGGGATGGAAGCATACTGCTTCACCTACCAGCACAATTAACCCCTTAGCATTATGGTAAATGCAGTTCATTTTATATGCTTACTTGAGTTTCTGTTGAAGTGTTTCCCCAAAGTTGATGCACGTTAGTGCTGTCAATCACTAGACACGTGTTTCTGGATATTATCCTTCATCAGTAGAGTTAAAAAGCTAAATTTATCTGGGGTTGCTGAGCAAGCTGCCACAATCCTTTCAGGTCTCAGTACCTCTCACAGGCGCACAGGTGCATCTAAAAAGCTCGTCAGCTCAATGGCTCAAGGGAGCCTTTTCAAACAAAAGGGGATGGAAGCACACTGCTTCACCTCCCAGCACAGTTCACCCCATAGCATTGTGGTAAATGCAGCTCATTTTTAATGCTTACTTGAGTTTTTGTTGAAGTGTTTCACCAAAGTTGGTGCAGGTTAGTGCTGTCAATCTCTAGACACGTGTTTCTGGATATTATCCTTCATCAGTAGAGATAAAAAGCAAAATTTATCTGGGGTTGCTGAGCTAGCTGCCAAAATCCTTTCAGGTCTCAGTACCTCTCACAGGCGCACAGGTGCATCTCCAAAAGCTCGTCAGCATAATGGCTTAAGGGAGCCTTTTCAAACAAAAGGTGGTTGGGAGCACACTGCTTCACCTCCCAGCACAGTTCACCCCATAGCATTGTGGTAATTGCAGTTAATTTTAAATGCTTACTTGAGTTTTCGTTGAAGAGTTTCACCAAAGTTGGTGCAGGTTAGGGCTGTCAATCTCTAGATACATGTGTTTCTGGATATTATCCTTCATCAATAGAGACAAAAACTAAATTTATCTGGGGTTGCTGAGCAAGCTGCCACAATCCTTTCAGGTCTTAGTTACTCTCACATGCGCACAGGTGCATCTCCAAAAGCTCGTCAGCTCAATGGCTCAAGGGAGCCATTTCATACAAAAGGGGATGGAGCACACTGCTTCACCTCCTAGCACAGTTCACCCCTTATCATTATTGTAAATGCAGTTCAATTTAAATGCTTACTTGAGTTTTTGTTGAAGTGTTTCACCAAAGTTGGTGCAGGTTAGTGCTGTCAATCTCTAGACACATGTGTTTCATCCTTCATCAGTAGAGATAAATAACGAAATTTATCTGGGGTTGCTGAGCAAGTTGCCACAATCCTTTCAGGTCTCAGTACCTCTCACAGGCGCACAGGTGCATCTCCAAAAGCTTGTCAGCTCAATGGCTCAAGGGAGCCTTTTCAAACAATAGGGTGATGGGAGCACACTGCTTCACCTCCTAGCACAGTTCACCCCTCAGCATTATGGTAAATGCAGTTGATTATAAATGCTTACTTGAGTTTTTGTTGAAGTGTTTCACCAAAGTTGATGCAGGTTAGTGCTGTCAATCTCTAGACACATGTGTTTCTGGATATTATCCTTCATCAGTAGAGATAAAAACTACATTTATCTGGGGTTGTTGAGCAAGCTGGCACAATCCTTTCAGGTCTTAGTACCTCTCACAGGCACACAGGTGCATCTCCTAAAGCTCGTCAGCTCAATGGCTCAAGGGAGCCTTTTCAAACAAAAGGGGGATGGGAGCACACTGCTTCACCTCCTAGCACAGTTTGCCCCTTAGCATTATGGTAAATGCAGTTCATTTTAAATGCTTACTTGAGTTTTTGTTGAAGTGTTTCACCAAAGTTGGTGCAGATTAGTGCTGTCAATCTCTAGACACATGTGTTTCTGGATATTATCCTTCATCAGTAGAGATAAAAAGCAAAATTTATCTGGGGTTGCTGAGCAAGCTGCCACAATCCTCTCAGGTCTCTGTACCTCTCACAGGCACACAGGTGCATCTCCAAAAACTCGTCAGCTCAATGGCTCAAGGGAGCCTTTTCAAACAAAAGGGGGATGGGGGCACACTGCTTCACCTCCTAGCACAGTTCACCCCGTAGCATTGTGGTAAATGCAGTTCATTTTTAATGCTTACTTGAGTTTTTGTTGAAGTGTTTTGTAGGAGAGTAGGATCTGCTTCACATGGGTACCCCCACTTTTTGCTGATGCTTCACTGGTTTTCGACATTAGTCTGGCTGGGGCCCTGCTATTCAGAACCCCAGCCTAGCTGTTTCCTCTTTAAAAGGGTCTCCATGTGCCTTAGGCACATCACTGATTGGGATCTGGAGTGCCCTTATAAGTCCCTAGTATATGGTATACTATGTACCAAGGGCATAGGTACCTCAGAGGCCTGCCAGGGGCTGCAGCATATATTATGCCACCCCTGGGAGGCCATCCAAACTGACACCACAGGTCTGCTACTGCAGCCTGGGTAAGGTGGTGCATGCACCCCTTACTGTGGTATAGGTTACCTATATCACTAAAAGCATACACACATATAAACCTATAAGTCACTCCTAAGGCAGGCCTTATCAATCCTAAAGGCAGAGTGCATGGTTCCTATGTGAGAGGGTGCCCCTGCATGAGCAGGGCCCCTCTGCAGCGTTCGGAGACCATCTCTGATGCTGTTTGTAGTGCAGCCTGACCATATACTCTTAAGCGCATTATATCCTCGCGGTAAAATGCTAACTTTGGAATGGCTGCACCTAAACATGTCGTGTTTGGTGTCAAACATCTTGGAATACTACCCCCCGCCAATCCTGGCGGCGGGGGTAGCATTCCACCCTTCTAGAGGGAAAGGCATGTTAACTCTGACGAGTCCGGTAACTTCTTTCCAGAGCCCTGGCATCACAAAATGGATGCTGCTGCCACAGACACGAGTCTGGCCTCCTGCTGCTGGATGAAACTCCGGCAGGGGAGGCCTGGACAATAGGTTTCCTGTCCCAGGGAGGTGTGACCACCTCCCCAGACAGGACAATGTGTATTGGGGCTGGGCGGGAGCACTTTCGGGTGCTTTGAAGTCCTGCACTGGGGGCACATTTGGTGTCCCTGTGCATACCCCAGTTCAAACCGGATCAGGGGCTCGCAGCCCCTGCTTTGGCGCGAACTGGACAAAGGGAAAGGGGTGTAGCCACCCCTCTGCCCTGACCCACCCATAGGTGGAGCCACAGAGTAGTCCATCCCCTATTTTTAGAATAAAGGTAGGAACCCAGTCCTTAGGACTTTAGATTATACCTGGACGAAACTCTGACACGGAATCCTGGACCTTCGATGCTCTACGACAAGATTAGAGGACTGAAGAATCTCCCTTGGGGTCAAGGAGTGACTCCCCTGCTTGGCAGGCACCAAAGAAGCATCTGTCCGGTTCGCATTACTGAAGCTCCCGTCGGACGCCGAAGTCATCGCATCACCAGAGGTGGATTGTCAGACTTCCCCGAGGCTACCCTGAGTCCCCAGCAAAGCTGAGGCCCGTGGCTATCGTGGGTGACTTGAGACCGAGACACCTGGACACCGAGCACACTTGCAAGTGCACCATCTTCTGGGTCTCCCAAGAAGTCGTGCTTTGGGCTTCGAGTAGCCCTAGCCTCCAGCACCACCTGCACCGAAGATCACTGGCCCCCACTCCACGAGTGTCCTGTAAGCCAGCTCCACGTGCGGCGTCACGAGGCTCCTTCGCGGTCGCTAGCTCTTTGGCTAGTAGCCCTTAACGAAGGCCAATCTTTTCTTTTCTTGGCATCCTGGTTGCTCCAGGCCTGCCCTCACTTACCCTCGCTGGGTGAGTTCCCCAGACCTTGCTGGTCTGCATCATCGACGATCTACATCTTACTCGAGACTTGCCGTTGCCAAGGCTTGTTGGGTCCAATTCGGTCGCCGACACCTCAGCACTCGACAGACATTGAGCACCAGCCCGAATCCTGCTCCTGGTTGCCGACAACACCTCCCGGACCTCGTGGCTGAAGAGTCAAGATGACCGTCACCGCACCTGAAGCACTCGACATCGGTGGGCATCTGTCCATCGCCTTCCTGGTCACTGGCTAGTGACCCAGACTCTGTCCCCTCTGCTTTCAGGTTCTTCAGAACTCCGATCCACTCTTGGATCCACCCGGACACTTTTCTCCTGGTCGCCAGCAGCACTTTGCAGCAGATCGCCATACGAAACGACGACGAAACCCGACCCCGAAAGGCACCTATGCACCCGGCTTCCCTGGGTGAGGTAACACGAGTACTCCGGTGCTCCCGTGGGTAGAGACTCTTCAAAGTCCTAGATCTCAAAGGGTTTTGTCCTAGTCCTCTTTTAAGTGTCCCTTTCCTCTATTTTCCCGATCCCGACTTTCTCCATAGAAGTTAACGGCGTATCGCGGTTGTGTATTTACACTGCACGCGTCTCCCGTGGGTCCACTGTGTCACTACCTTGGGTGGTTCCTTGTGGTCCAAGCACTTCTAGAGGCTCTAGGCCTAGTGTCTAGTTCAGTCGTGGTTCGCATACCACTTTATTGGTATATGGTTTGGTACGCCCCTAGGGCCCAAACGTGTATTTGTGCTATTACTGTGATTTAAGATCTTATAACCTATGTACTTCGAACTCTAGCCTCATAAAGAGACTAGAGGGGTGTGTTTAGTAATAAATACATATATTTTGAATATATACCTGGTGTGGTGCTCTTTCATTTGGTCACTCAAGAGATTATAGACTGGTAAAACAAGCTGCTTTACATTCCTTCAAGACTTAGCCTGAAGGCTGCTCTCCATAGCTACCACTAGGATAGCTTTCAATAAGGTTGTCTTTAACCTACCTACCATAAGAGTCGATTTGGACTGGTGCAAGGTGCCCACTATAATTAGTGGACAGCATATGCCAGGCCAACTTCTCACATTGGTGTGCAGCGTGTGGGATTCCAGCTTGCTATTGTTTTACCAGATAATCTCAATTGAATTGATCAACTGAAAACCACTAAAGGTACCTAAGGTACATATAATTTAAGCTTAGAATAACAGTAAGTTCTACTGAACTTAGAGTTGTGTGTTAAGGGATAGCACAACCCTTTCTACAACTCAAGAGAGTTTAGTAGGCCACACTAGAGTAGGTAGTGCATACACCACACCACACTAGTAATGTCTTTAAAAGCAGGATCCAAAGATTCCTTGCAGGAAGCCATTGAGCTTCCACCCTCCAAGTATGATACACTCCAATTCTTGGAATTGAGAGCTTTATGTAACGTGAGGAAGTTAAGGACAGGCCAAAGTCCCACCACCCAACACCTCAAGGAGTTGTTGGTGGCTTATGATCTTAGTAAGTCCTCAGAGACTGAAGGGGTAGGAGCAGAGGGTGGGCCAGCAGATGAGGAAGGGGCCAGGGGTACCACTACCCCCAGCCCCCTCTGAAACTGACCAGGAGGGTGACAATGACCCTGACCTGGAAAACCCAATCCCTTCTGGGGAAGATGAAGATGAGGATCTAGAAAACCACACCTTTGTCCCCCCAGGAAGGATTATGAGTGTGCTCAGAAAGTCTAGGTCTCCTTCTCAGGAGTCTAACCACTCTGGCACCTCCATAGGGAGCTCTGTTTCTTCTCACAGGAGGGAATCCTCTCATGAGAGAAGAAAGAGACTGGTCCAGTATGAGGAAACTCAACTAGAGATCAGGAAGAAGCAATTGGCTTTAGATAGAGAATCCCTAGATCTCCTTAGAGAGAGAAGAAAGTTGGGACTAGAGTCCCATGGTGGCAGCCATGTCCCTAGAGATAGGGAAAGGTCCTATGACCATAGGAACCTGAGCAAGATTGTCCCTCCCTACCAGAGTGGGGATGATATCCACAAATGGATAACTGCTTTAGAGAGGGCCTGTAAAGTACAGAAGGTCCCTCAGGAGCAGTGGTCAGCAATCTTGTGGCTCTCCTTTGCTGACAAAGGTAGAGACAAGCTCCTCACTGTTAGAGAGGAGGATGCTGACAATTACAAGGTCTTGAAGAGTGCTCTTATTGATGGGTTTGGCCTAACCACTGAACAGTACAGGTTGAAGTTCAGAGACACCCAAAAAGCACAGACTCAAGACTGGGTAGACTATGTGGATTGTTCTGCCAAGGCTCTGGAAGGCTGGTTGATGGGCAGTAAGGTGTGTGACTTCTCAGGATTGTATAATCTGATAATGAGGGAGCAGATTCTTAATAACTGTCAAAATCAGCTGTTGCATCAATACCTGGTAGACTCTGATCTGACCTCTCCCCAAGAATTGGGAAAGAAGGCAGACAAATGGGTCAGGCCCAGGGTGAAGCAGAAGGTACAGAACCAAGGTGGGGAAACCAAGAAGCAAGATGCTAAGAACTCTGACAAGGGTGGGGAGAAGGGTAAAGACCAAAAGTCTTCATCAGGCCCCCAAAAATCTTCTTCTAGTGGGGATTCCCAGTCTACCAAGGGTAAAGGCCAAAGAAAACCATGGTGCAAGGTCTGTAAGCAAAAGACCCACTGGACCAGTGATTGCACCAAGTCCAAAGACTCCAGTCCAGCACCCACCAATGCCCCTAAGGCACCTGTTCCCCCTAGTACAGTTGGTGGAAGTGCTCCAGCAAAGGGTTTAGTAGGGTTCACCCTGGGAACTGAGTTGGGCTCTGACCTAGTTAGAGAACTGACTCAGGCTGTGTTAGTCTGTGATGGAGGCATGGATGTGCCCTCCTCTATGAGTCCCAGTAATCTGGGCAAGTACAGACAACAGCCTTTAATCAATGGACGAGAGGCTTTGGCATTTAGGGACACAGGGGCAAGTGTCACAATGGTGACACAAGACCTTGTGCTACCTGGGCAAGTTATGCTTGGTGAAATGTACCAAGTGACCAATGCTAGCAATGTCAGAACAGACCATACTCTGGCAGTTGTTAACTTCTCCTGGGGAGGGGTAACTGGCCTTAAAAAGGTTGTGGTGAGTGCAAACCTACCAGTCGAATGCTTGCTTGGCAATGACTTCGAGACTTCTGCTTGTCCAGAAGTGGAGCTCAGGACCCATGCAGAAATGCTGGGGATCCCTGCAGATGTGTTTGCTGTGACCAGGTCACAAGCCAAAATGTCTAGCACTGAACAGGCCTTGGATTCTGGAAGAATGGACCAAGTGCCTTCCAAGAGGAGGAGTAGTAGGGTTAAGGCAGTGCCTTCCCCTTGGCTCAGGAGGAAGATCAGTCCCTTGAGGGGGATGATCTCAGCCCTGAAGAAGGAACTGTCCCAGAGGAACTAGAACCTGACCAGGTTGAGTTCTTGGGGACAGGGGGACCTTCTAGGGCAGATCTGAGCCAGGAGCAGCAGAGCTGCCCCTCCCTTGAACCCCTCAGACAGCAAGCTGCTGCTGAGGCTGCTGGGAAAGCTAGTGGTCCCCATACAGTGTATTGGGATGATGGACTCCTGTACTCAGAGAGTAGAGACCCCAAGCCTGGTGCTACCAGGAGGTTGGTAATACCTTTGAAGTTCAGGGGCTTCCTATTGACCCTAGCCCATGATATTCCCTTAGCAGGACACCTGGGCCAGAACAAGACTTGGGACAGAATTGTCCCTCACTTTCACTGGCCCCACATGTCTGAAGACAGTAAGGAGTTTTGTCGCTCCTGTGTAACCTGCCAAGCCAGTGGCAAAGCAGGTGGCACTACAAAGGCCCCCCTGATACCACTACCTGTGGTGGGGGTGGCCTTTGAGAGGGTAGGGATTGACATTGTTGGTCCCATGGATCCCCAAACAGCCTCTGGGCACAGGTTTATCCTGGTGGTAGTGGATCATGCCACCAGGTACCCAGAAGCTATTCCCCTCAGGACCACTACAGCACCTGTGGTGGCAAGGGCCCTCCTGGGAATCTTCTCAACAGTGGGCTTTCCTAAGGAGGTAGTATCAGACAGGGGTGCTAACTTCATGTCTGGGTACTTAAAAGCAATGTGGAAGGAGTGTGGAGTGACTTATAAGTTCACCACACCCTATCACCCACAATGCAATGGTTTAGTTGAGAGATTCAACAAAACCTTGAAGGGCATGATTAAAGGGCTCCCAGAAAAGCTTAGGCGTAGATGGGACATACTCTTGCCCTGCCTTTTATTCGCATATAGGGAGGTGCCTCAGAAGGGGGTTGGTTACAGCCCTTTTGAACTTCTGTTTGGCCACCCTGTGAGGGGTCCACTGTGCTTGGTGAAGGAAGGATGGGAGTTACCTCTCAAGCCCCCAAAGCAAGATATAGTGGACTATGTACTTGGTCTCCGCTCCAGGATGGCTGAGTACATGAAAAAGGCAACCAAAAACCTTGAGGCTAGCCAGGAACTTCAGAAGGCCTGGCATGACCAAAAGGCTGTTCTGACTGTGTACCAGCCAGGACAGAAGGTGTGGGTGTTGGAGCCAGTGGCCCCAGCAGCTCTCCAAGACAAATGGAGTGGACCCCACACTATTGTTGAGCAGAAGGGTGAGGTCACTTACTTAGTGGACCTGGGAACACCCAGGAGTCCCCAAAGGGTTCTCCATGTCAACAGACTAAAGCCATATGTGGACAGGGCAGACATGGGCTTGCTCATGGCTACTGATGAAGGGCAGGAGGAAGAGAGTGACCCACTCCCTGACCTGCTCTCACAGAACCCTGACGATGGGTCAGTTGATGGTGTAGCCTTGGCAGGCAGCCTCACTACCCACCAACAAACTGATTGCAGGCAAGTCCTCAATCAGTTTAGACATATGTTTTCACTGACACCCAGTCAGACCACCTGGTGCACTCATGAAGTGGACACTGGGGACAGTCTGCCTATTAAAAACAAGATTTATAGGCAACCTGACCATGTCAGGGACTGTATCAGGACTGAAGTCCAGAAAATGTTGGAGTTGGGAGTAATTGAACCCTCAGATAGCCCTTGGGCTAGTCCAGTAGTCCTGGTACCGAAACCTCACACCAGTGGTGGGAAAAGAGAGATGAGGTTTTGTGTAGACTACAGGGGTCTCAATGCAGTCACTAGGACTGATGCCCATCCCATACCCAGGGCAGATGAGCTCATAGATACTTTGGCCTCTGCCAAATATCTCAGCACATTTGACCTAACAGCTGGCTACTGGCAGATCAGACTAGCTGATACTGCAAAGCCCAAAACAGCATTTTCAACCCCTAGTGGGCATTATCAATTTGTGGTAATGCCCTTTGGTCTGAAAAATGCACCTGCCACTTTCCAGAGGTTGGTGAACACAGTTCTCACAGGACTGGAAGCCTATAGTGCAGCTTATCTAGATGATATTGCTGTCTTTAGCTCCATCTGGGAGGATCACCTGGTCCACCTCAGGAATGTTTTACAGGCCCTGCAAAAGGCAGGCCTGACTATCAAGGCCACTAAGTGCCAGATAGGGCAGAGTCAGGTTGTGTACCTGGGCCACCTTGTGGGTGGAGGCCAGGTTCAACCTTTGCAGAGCAAGATCCAGACCATCATGGACTGGACTGCTCCCACTACCCAGACTCAGGTGAGAGCCTTCTTAGGCCTGACTGGGTACTATAGGAGATTTGTCAAGGGGTATGGATCAATAGTGACACCCTTGAATGACTTAACTTCTAAGAAAATGCCCAAAAAGGTTCAGTGGACAGTTAGCTGTCAAAAGGCATTTGATGACCTTTAGCAGGCCATGTGCACTGCTCCAATTCTGCAGAGTCCTGATTACTCCAAGAAGTTCATTGTTCAAACAGATGCATCTGAATTGGGGGTAGGGGCTGTACTGTCACAATTGAATGAAGAAGGTCAGGATCAGCCAGTAGCTTTTATTAGCAGAAGGCTGACCCCTAGAGAGAAACGTTGGTCAGCCATAGAGAGGGAGGCCTTTGCTGTGGTCTGGGCTCTGAAGAAGTTGAGGCCATACTTGTTTGGTACACACTTCGTGGTTCAGACAGACCATAAGCCCCTCTTATGGCTAAAACAAATGAAGGGTGAAAACCCCAAACTGCTTAGGTGGTCCATTTCCCTACAGGGGATGGACTTTACAGTGGAACATAGGCCTGGGAGTAACCATGCGAATGCAGATGGACTCTCTAGGTATTTCCACTTAGAACATGAAGACTTAACTGGGCAAGGTTAGTTTAATGTCCCTACGTTTGGGGGGGTTGTGTAGGAGAGTAGGATCTGCTTCACATGGGTACCCCCACTTTTTGCTGATGCTTCACTGGTTTTCGACATTAGTCTGGCTGGGGCCCTGCTATTCAGAACCCCAGCCTAGCTGTTTCCTCTTTAAAAGGGTCTCCATGTGCCTTAGGCACATCACTGATTGGGATCTGGAGTGCCCTTATAAGTCCCTAGTATATGGTATACTATGTACCAAGGGCATAGGTACCTCAGAGGCCTGCCAGGGGCTGCAGCATATATTATGCCACCCCTGGGAGGCCATCCAAACTGACACCACAGGTCTGCTACTGCAGCCTGGGTAAGGTGGTGCATGCACCCCTTACTGTGGTATAGGTTACCTATATCACTAAAAGCATACACACATATAAACCTATAAGTCACTCCTAAGGCAGGCCTTATCAATCCTAAAGGCAGAGTGCATGGTTCCTATGTGAGAGGGTGCCCCTGCATGAGCAGGGCCCCTCTGCAGCGTTCGGAGACCATCTCTGATGCTGTTTGTAGTGCAGCCTGACCATATACTCTTAAGCGCATTATATCCTCGCGGTAAAATGCTAACTTTGGAATGGCTGCACCTAAACATGTCGTGTTTGGTGTCAAACATCTTGGAATACTACCCCCCGCCAATCCTGGCGGCGGGGGTAGCATTCCACCCTTCTAGAGGGAAAGGCATGTTAACTCTGACGAGTCCGGTAACTTCTTTCCAGAGCCCTGGCATCACAAAATGGATGCTGCTGCCACAGACACGAGTCTGGCCTCCTGCTGCTGGACGAAACTCCGGCAGGGGAGGCCTGGACAATAGGTTTCCTGTCCCAGGGAGGTGTAACCACCTCCCCAGACAGGACAATGTGTATTGGGGCTGGGCGGGAGCACTTTCGGGTGCTTTGAAGTCCTGCACTGGGGGCACATTTGGTGTCCCTGTGCATACCCCAGTTCAAACCGGATCAGGGGCTCACAGCCCCTGCTTTGGCGCGAACTGGACAAAGGGAAAGGGGTGTAGCCACCCCTCTGCCCTGACCCACCCATAGGTGGGGCCACAGAGTAGTCCATCCCCTATTTTTAGAATAAAGGTAGGAACCCAGTCCTTAGGACTTTAGATTATACCTGGACGAAACTCTGACACGGAATCCTGGACCTTCGACGCTCTACGACAAGATTAGAGGACTGAAGAATCTCCCTTGGGGTCAAGGAGTGACTCCCCTGCTTGGCAGGCACCAAAGAAGCATCTGTCCGGTTCGCATTACTGAAGCTCCCGTCGGACGCCGAAGTCATCGCATCACCAGAGGTGGATTCTCAGACTTCCCCGAGGCTACCCTGAGTCCCCAGCAAAGCTGAGGCCCGTGGCTATCGTGGGTGACTTGAGACCATGACCCCTGGACACCGAGCACACTTGCAAGTGCACCATCTTCTGGGTCTCCCAAGAAGTCGTGCTTTGGGCTCCGAGTAGCCCTAGCCTCCAGCACCACCTGCACCGAAGATCACTGGCCCCCACTCCACGAGTGTCCTGTAAGCCAGCTCCACGTGCGGCGTCACGAGGCTCCTTCGCGGTCGCTAGCCCGTTGGCTAGTAGCCCTTAACGAAGGCCAATCTTTTCTTTACTTGGCATCCTGGTTGCTCCAGGCCTGCCCTCACTTACCCTCGCTGGGTGAGTTCCCCAGACCTTGCTGGTCTGCATCATCGACGATCTACATCTTACTCGAGACTTGCCGTTGCCAAGGCTTGTTCGGGTCCAATCCGGTCGCCGACACCTCAGCACTCGACAGACATTGAGCACCAGCCCGAATCCTGCTCCTGGTTGCCGACAACGCCTCCCGGACCTCGTGGCTGAAGAGTCAAGACGACCGTCACCGCACCTGAAGCACTCGACATCGGTGGGCATCTGTCCATCGCCTTCCTGGTCACTGGCTAGTGACCCAGACTCTGTCCCCTCTGCTTTCAGGTTCTTCAGAACTCCGATCCACTCTTGGATCCACCCGGACACTTTTCTCCTGGTCGCCAGCAGCACTTTGCAGCAGATCGCCATACGAAACGACGACGAAACCCGACCCCGAAAGGCACCTATGCACCCGGCTTCCCTGGGTGAGGTAACACGAGTACTCCGGTGCTCCCGTGGGTAGAGACTCTTCAAAGTCCTAGATCTCAAAGGGTTTTGTCCTAGTCCTCTTTTAAGTGTCCCTTTCCTCTATTTTCCCGATCCCGACTTTCTCCATAGAAGTTAACGGCGTATCGCGGTTGTGTATTTACACTGCACGCGTCTCCCGTGGGTCCCCTGTGTCACTACCTTGGGTGGTTCCTTGTGGTCCAAGCACTTCTAGAGGCTCTAGGCCTAGTGTCTAGTTCAGTCGTGGTTCGCATACCACTTTATTGGTATATGGTTTGGTACGACCCTAGGGCCCAAACGTGTATTTGTGCTATTACTGTGATTTAAGATCTTATAACCTATGTACTTCGAACTCTAGCCTCATAAAGAGACTAGAGGGGTGTGTTTAGTAATAAATACATATATTTTGAATATATACCTGGTGTGGTGCTCTTTCATTTGGTCACTCAAGAGATTATAGACTGGTAAAACAAGCTGCTTTACATTCCTTCAAGACTTAGCCTGAAGGCTGCTCTCCATAGCTACCACTAGGATAGCTTTCAATAAGGTTGTCTTTAACCTACCTACCATAAGAGTCGATTTGGACTGGTGCAAGGTGCCCACTATAATTAGTGGACAGCATATGCCAGGCCAACTTCTCACATGTTTCACCAAAGTTGGCGCAGGTTAGGGCTGTCAATCTCTAGACACATGTTTCTTGATATTAAACTTCATCAGTAGAGACAAAAAACTAAATTTATCTGGGGTTGCTGAGCAAGCTGGCACAATCCTTTCAGGTCTTAGTACCTCTCACAGGCACACAGGTGCATCTCCAAAAGCTCGTCAGCTCAATGGCTCAAGGGAGCCATTTCATACAAAAGGGGGATGGGAGCACACTGCTTCACCTCCTAGCACAGTTCACCCCATAACATTATGGTAAATGCAGTTCAATTTAAATGCTTACTTGAGTTTTTGTTGAAGTGTTTCACCAAAGTTGGTGCAGGTTAGTGCTGTCAATCTCTAGACACATGTGTTTCATCCTTCATCAGTAGAGATAAAAACGAAATTTATCTGGGGTTGCTGAGCAAGATCCTACAAGGTCTCACTACCTCTCACAGGCGCACAGGTGCATCTCCAAAAGCTTGTCAGCTCAATGGTTCAAGGGAGCCTTTTCAAACAATAGGGTGATGGGAGCACACTGCTTCACGTCCCAGCACAGTTCACCCCTCAGCATTATGGTAAATGCAGTTGATTGTAAATGCTTACTTGAGTTTTTGTTGAAGTGTTTCACCAAAGTTGATGCAGGTTAGTGCTGTCAATCTCTAGACACTTGTTTCTGGATATTATCCTTCATCAGTAGAGATAAAAAACTAAATTTATCTGGGGTTGCTGAGCAAGCTGGCATAATCCTTTCAGGTCTTAGTACCTCTCACAGGCGCACAGGTGCATCTCCTAAGCTCGTGAGCTCAATGGCTCAAGGGAGCCTTTTCAAACAAAAGGGGGATGGGAGCACACTGCTTCACCTCCTAGCACAGTTCGCCCCTTAGCATTATGGTAAATGCAGTTCATTTTAAATGCTTACTTGAGTTTTTGTTGAAGTGTTTCACCAAAGTTGGTGCAGGTTAGTGCTGTCAATCTCTAGACACATGATTCTGGATATTATCCTTCATCAGTAGAGACAAAAAACTAAATTTATCTGGGGTTGCTGAGCAAGCTGCCACAATCCTTTCAGGTCTTAGTTACTCTCACAGGCGCACAGGTGCATCTCCAAAAGCTTGTCAGCTCAATGGCACAAGGGAGCCTTTTCAAACAAAAGGGGGATGGGAGCACACTGCTTCACCTCCTAGCACAGTTCACCCCGTAGCATTATGGTAAATGCAGTTGATTGTAAATGCTTACTTGAGTTTTTGTTGAAGTGTTTCACCAAAGTTGGTGCAGGTTAGTGCTGTCAATCTCTAGACACGTGTTGCTGGATATTAAACTTCATCAGTAGAGACAAAAAACTAAATTTATCTGGGGTTGCTGAGCAAGCTGGCACAATCCTTTCAGGTCTTAGTACCTCTCACAGGCGCACAGGTGCATCTCCAAAAGCTCGTCAGCTCAATGGCTCAAGGGAGCCATTTCATTCAAAAGGGGATGGGAGCACACTACTTCACCTCCTAGCACAGTTCACCCCTTAGCATTATGGTAAATGCAGTTCAATTTAAATGCTTACTTGAGTTTTTGTTGAAGTGTTTCACCAAAGTTGGTGCAGGTTAGTGCTGTCAATCTCTAGACACATGTGTTTCATCCTTCATCAGTAGAGATAAAAAACGAAATTTATCTGGGGTTGCTGAGCAAGCTCCTACAAGGTCTCAGTACCTCTCACAGGCGCACAGGTGCATCTCCAAAAGCTTGTCAGCTCAATGGTTCAAGGGAGCCTTTTCAAACAATAGGGTGACGGGAGCACACTGCTTCACCTCCCAGCACAGTTCACCCCTCAGCATTATGGTAAATGCAGTTGATTGTAAATGCTTACTTGAGTTTTTGTTGAAGTGATTCACCAAAGTTGATGCAGGTTAGTGCTGTCAATCTCTAGACACTTGTTTCTGGATATTATCCTTCATCAGTAGAGATAAAAAACTAAATTTATCTGGGGTTGCTGAGCAAGCTGGCATAATCCTTTCAGGTCTTAGTACCTCTCACAGGCGCACAGGTGCATCTCCTAAAGCTCGTCAGCTCAATGGCTCAAGGGAGCCTTTTCAAACAAAAGGGGGATGGGAGCACACTGCTTCACCTCCTAGCACAGTTCGCCCCTTAGCATTATGGTAAATGCAGTTCATTTTAAATGCTTACTTGAGTTTTTGTTGAAGTGTTTCACCAAAGTTGGTGCAGATTAGTGCTGTCAATCTCTAGACACGTGTTTCTGGATATTATCCTTCATCAGTAGAGACAAAAAACTAAATTTATCTGGGGTTGCTGAGCAAGCTGCCACAATCCTTTCAGGTCTTAGTTACTCTCACAGGCGCACAGGTGCATCTCCAAAAGCTTGTCAGCTCAATGGCACAAGGGAACCTTTACAAACAAAAGGGGATGGGAGCACACTGCTTCACCTCCTAGCACAGTTCACCCCGTAGCATTATGGTAAATGCAGTTCATTGTAAATGCTTACTTGAGTTTTTGTTGAAGTGTTTCACCAAAGTTGGTGCAGGTTAGTGCTGTCAATCTCTAGACACTTGTTTCTGGATATTATCCTTCATCAGTAGAGATAAAAAGACAAATTTATCAGGTGTTGCTGAGCAAGCTGCCACAATTCTTTCAGGTCTCAGTACCTCTCACAGGTGCCCAGGTGCATCTCCAAAAGATCGTCAGCTCAATGGCTCAAGGGAGCCTTTTCAAACAAATGGGGATGGGAGCACACTGCTTCACCTCCCAGCACAGTTCGCCCCTCAGCATTATGGCAAATGCAGTTCATTTTAAATGCTTACTGGAGTTTTTGTTGAAGTGTTTCACCAAAGTTGGTGCAGGTTAAGGCTGTCAATCTTTAGACACGTGTTTCTGGATATTATTGTTCATAAGTACAGATAAAAAACTAAATGTATCTGGAGTTGCTGAGCAAGCTACCACAATCCTTTCAGGTCTAAGTACCTCTCACAGGCGCACAGGTGCATCTCAAAAAGCTTGTTAGCTCAATGGCTCAAGGGAGCCATTTCAAATAAATAGGGGATGGAAGCATACTGCTTCACCTACCAGCACAATTAACCCCTTAGCATTATGGTAAATGCAGTTCATTTTATATGCTTACTTGAGTTTCTGTTGAAGTGTTTCCCCAAAGTTGATGCACGTTAGTGCTGTCAATCACTAGACACGTGTTTCTGGATATTATCCTTCATCAGTAGAGTTAAAAAGCTAAATTTATCTGGGGTTGCTGAGCAAGCTGCCACAATCCTTTCAGGTCTCAGTACCTCTCACAGGCGCACAGGTGCATCTACAAAAGCTCGTCAGCTCAATGGCTCAAGGGAGCCTTTTCAAACAAAAGGGGATGGAAGCACACTGCTTCACCTCCCAGCACAGTTCACCCCATAGCATTGTGGTAAATGCAGCTCATTTTTAATGCTTACTTGAGTTTTTGTTGAAGTGTTTCACCAAAGTTGGTGCAGGTTAGTGCTGTCAATCTCTAGACACGTGTTTCTGGATATTATCCTTCATTAGTAGAGATAAAAAGCAAAATTTATCTGGGGTTGCTGAGCTAGCTGCCAAAATCCTTTCAGGTCTCAGTACCTCTCACAGGCGCACAGGTGCATCTCCAAAAGCTCGTCAGCATAATGGCTTAAGGGAGCCTTTTCAAACAAAAGGTGGTTGGGAGCACACTGCTTCACCTCCCAGCACAGTTCACCCCATAGCATTGTGGTAATTGCAGTTAATTTTAAATGCTTACTTGAGTTTTCGTTGAAGAGTTTCACCAAAGTTGGTGCAGGTTAGGGCTGTCAATCTCTAGATACATGTGTTTCTGGATATTATCCTTCATCAATAGAGACAAAAAACTAAATTTATCTGGGGTTGCTGAGCAAGCTGCCACAATCCTTTCAGGTCTTAGTTACTCTCACATGCGCACAGGTGCATCTCCAAAAGCTCGTCAGCTCAATGGCTCAAGGGAGCCATTTCATACAAAAGGGGATGGAGCACACTGCTTCACCTCCTAGCACAGTTCACCCCTTATCATTATTGTAAATGCAGTTCAATTTAAATGCTTACTTGAGTTTTTGTTGAAGTGTTTCACCAAAGTTGGTGCAGGTTAGTGCTGTCAATCTCTAGACACATGTGTTTCATCCTTCATCAGTAGAGATAAATAACGAAATTTATCTGGGGTTGCTGAGCAAGTTGCCACAATCCTTTCAGGTCTCAGTACCTCTCACAGGCGCACAGGTGCATCTCCAAAAGCTTGTCAGCTCAATGGCTCAAGGGAGCCTTTTCAAACAATAGGGTGATGGGAGCACACTGCTTCACCTCCTAGCACAGTTCACCCCTCAGCATTATGGTAAATGCAGTTGATTATAAATGCTTACTTGAGTTTTTGTTGAAGTGTTTCACCAAAGTTGATGCAGGTTAGTGCTGTCAATCTCTAGACACATGTGTTTCTGGATATTATCCTTCATCAGTAGAGATAAAAAACTACATTTATCTGGGGTTGCTGAGCAAGCTGGCACAATCCTTTCAGGTCTTAGTACCTCTCACAGGCACACAGGTGCATCTCCTAAAGCTCATCAGCTCAATGGCTCAAGGGAGCCTTTTCAAACAAAAGGGGGATGGGAGCACACTGCTTCACCTCCTAGCACAGTTTGCCCCTTAGCATTATGGTAAATGCAGTTCATTTTAAATGCTTACTTGAGTTTTTGTTGAAGTGTTTCACCAAAGTTGATGCAGGTTAGTGCTGTCAATCTCTAGACACATGTGTTTCTGGATATTATCCTTCATCAGTAGAGATAAAAAACTACATTTATCTGGGGTTGCTGAGCAAGCTGGCACAATCCTTTCAGGTCTTAGTACCTCTCACAGGCACACAGGTGCATCTCCTAAAGCTCGTCAGCTCAATGGCTCAAGGGAGCCTTTTCAAACAAAAGGGGGATGGGAGCACACTGCTTCACCTCCTAGCACAGTTTGCCCCTTAGCATTATGGTAAATGCAGTTCATTTTAAATGCGTACTTGAGTTTTTGTTGAAGTGTTTCACCAAAGTTGGTGCAGATTAGTGCTGTCAATCTCTAGACACGTGTTTCTGGATATTATCCTTCATCAGTAGAGACAAAAAACTAAATTTATCTGGGGTTGCTGAGCAAGCTGCCACAATCCTTTCAGGTCTTAGTTACTCTCACAGGCGCACAGGTGCATCTCCAAAAGCTTGTCAGCTCAATGGCACAAGGGAGCCTTTTCAAACAAAAGGGGATGGGAGCACACTGCTTCACCTCCTAGCACAGTTCACCCCGTAGCATTATGGTAAATGCAGTTCATTTTAAATGCTTACTTGAGTTTTGGTTGAAGGGTTTCACCAAAGTTGGTGCAGGCTAGGGCTGTCAATCTCTAGACACATGTGTTTCTGGATATTATCCTTCATCAGTAGAGATAAAAAGCAAAATTTATCTGGGGTTGCTGAGCAAGCTGCCACAATCCTCTCAGGTCTCTGTACCTCTCACAGGCGCATATGTGCATCTCCAAAGCGTGTCAGCTCAATGGCTCATAGGAGCCATTTCATACAAAAGGGGATGGGAGCACACTGCTTCACCTCGCAGCACAGTTCACCCCTTAGCATTATGGTAAATGCAGTTCAATTTAAATGCTTACTTGAGTTCTTGTTGAAGTGTTTCACCGAAGTTGATGCAGGTTAGTGCTGTCAATCTCTAGATACATGTGTTTCATCCTTCATCAGTAGAGATAAAAAACGAAATTTATCTGGGGTTGCTGAGCAAGCTGCCACAATCCTTTCAGGTCTCAGTACCTCTCACAGGTGCACAGGTGCATCCCCAAAAGCTTGTCAGCTCAATGGCTCAAGGGAGCCTTTTCAAACAATAGGGGATGGGAGCACACTGCTTCACCTCGCAGCACAGTTCACCCCTCAGCATTATGGTAAATGCAGTTCATCGTAAATGCTTACTTGAGTTTTTGTTGAAGTGTTTCACCAAAGTTGATGCAGGTTAGTGCTGTCAATCTTTAGACACATCTGTTTCTGGATATTATCCTTCATCAGTAGAGATAAAAACTAAATTTATCTGGGGTTGCTGAGCAAGCTGCCACAATCCTTTCAGGTCTCAGTACCTCTCACAGGCGCACAGGTGCATCTACAAAAGCTCGTCAGCTCAATGGCTCAAGGGAGCCTTTTCAAACAAAAGGGGATGGAAGCACACTGCTTCACCTCCCAGCACAGTTCACCCCTTAGCATTGTGGTAAATGCAGCTCATTTTTAATGCTTACTTGAGTTTTTGTTGAAGTGTTTCACCAAAGTTGGTGCAGGTTAGTGCTGTCAATCTCTAGACACGTGTTTCTGGATATTATCCTTCATCAGTAGAGATAAAAAGCAAAATTTATCTGGGGTTGCTGAGCTAGCTGCCAAAATCCTTTCAGGTCTCAGTACCTCTCACAGGCGCACAGGTGCATCTCCAAAAGCTCGTCAGCATAATGGCTTAAGGGAGCCTTTTCAAACAAAAGGTGGTTGGGAGCACACTGCTTCACCTCCCAGCACAGTTCACCCCATAGCACTGTGGTAATTGCAGTTAATTTTAAATGCTTACTTGAGTTTTCGTTGAAGAGTTTCACCAAAGTTGGTGCAGGTTAGGGCTGTCAATCTCTAGATACATGTGTTTCTGGATATTATCCTTCATCAATAGAGACAAAAAACTAAATTTATCTGGGGTTGCTGAGCAAGCTGCCACAATCCTTTCAGGTCTTAGTTACTCTCACATGCGCACAGGTGCATCTCCAAAAGCTCGTCAGCTCAATGGCTCAAGGGAGCCATTTCATACAAAAGGGGGATGGAGCACACTGCTTCACCTCCTAGCACAGTTCACCCCTTATCATTATTGTAAATGCAGTTCAATTTAAATGCTTACTTGAGTTTTTGTTGAAGTGTTTCACCAAAGTTGGTGCAGGTTAGTGCTGTCAATCTCTAGACACATGTGTTTCATCCTTCATCAGTAGAGATAAATAACGAAATTTATCTGGGGTTGCTGAGCAAGTTGCCACAATCCTTTCAGGTCTCAGTACCTCTCACAGGCGCACAGGTGCATCTCCAAAAGCTTGTCAGCTCAATGGCTCAAGGGAGCCTTTTCAAACAATAGGGTGATGGGAGCACACTGCTTCACCTCCTAGCACAGTTCACCCCTCAGCATTATGGTAAATGCAGTTGATTATAAATGCTTACTTGAGTTTTTGTTGAAGTGTTTCACCAAAGTTGATGCAGGTTAGTGCTGTCAATCTCTAGACACATGTGTTTCTGGATATTATCCTTCATCAGTAGAGATAAAAAACTACATTTATCTGGGGTTGCTGAGCAAGCTGGCACAATCCTTTCAGGTCTTAGTACCTCTCACAGGCACACAGGTGCATCTCCTAAAGCTCGTCAGCTCAATGGCTCAAGGGAGCCTTTTCAAACAAAAGGGGAATGGGAGCACACTGCTTCACCTCCTAGCACAGTTTGCCCCTTAGCATTATGGTAAATGCAGTTCATTTTAAATGCATACTTGAGTTTTTGTTGAAGTGTTTCACCAAAGTTGGTGCAGATTAGTGCTGTCAATCTCTAGACACATGTGTTTCTGGATATTATCCTTCATCAGTAGCGATAAAAAGCAAAATTTATCTGGGGTTGCTGAGCAAGCTGCCACAATCCTCTCAGGTCTCTGTACCTCTCACAGGCGCACAGGTGCATCTCCAAAAACTCATCTGCTCAATGGCTCAAGGGAGCCTTTTCAAACAAAAGGGGGATGGGAGCACACTGCTTCACCTCCTAGCACAGTTCACCCCGTAGCATTGTGGTAAATGCAGTTCATTTTTAATGCTTACTTGAGTTTTTGTTGAAGTGTTTCACCAAAGTTGGCGCAGGTTAGGGCTGTCAATCTCTAGACACATGTTTCTTGATATTAAACTTCATCAGTAGAGACAAAAAACTAAATTTATCTGGGGTTGCTGAGCAAGCTGGCACAATCCTTTCAGGTCTTAGTACCTCTCACAGGCACACAGGTGCATCTCCAAAATCTCGTCAGCTCAATGGCTCAAGGGAGCCATTTCATACAAAAGGGGGATGGGAGCACACTGCTTCACCTCCTAGCACAGTTCACCCCTTAGCATTATGGTAAATGCAGTTCAATTTAAATGCTTACTTGAGTTTTTGTTGAAGTGTTTCACCAAAGTTGGTGCAGGTTAGTGCTGTCAATCTCTAGACACATGTGTTTCATCCTTCATCAGTAGAGATAAAAAACGAAATTTATCTGGGGTTGCTGAGCAAGCTCCTACAAGGTCTCACTACCTCTCACAGGCGCACAGGTGCATCTCCAAAAGCTTGTCAGCTCAATGGTTCAAGGGAGCCTTTTCAAACAATAGGGTGATGGGAGCACACTGCTTCACGTCCCAGCACAGTTCACCCCTCAGCATTATGGTAAATGCAGTTGATTGTAAATGCTTACTTGAGTTTTTGTTGAAGTGTTTCACCAAAGTTGATGCAGGTTAGTGCTGTAAATCTCTAGACACTTGTTTCTGGATATTATCCTTCATCAGTAGAGATAAAAAACTAAATTTATCTGGGGTTGCTGAGCAAGCTGGCATAATCCTTTCAGGTCTTAGTACCTCTCACAGGCGCACAGGTGCATCTCCTAAGCTCGTGAGCTCAATGGCTCAAGGGAGCCTTTTCAAACAAAAGGGGGATGGGAGCACACTGCTTCACCTCCTAGCACAGTTCGCCCCTTAGCATTATGGTAAATGCAGTTCATTTTAAATGCTTACTTGAGTTTTTGTTGAAGTGTTTCACCAAAGTTGGTGCAGGTTAGTGCTGTCAATCTCTAGAGACGTGTTTCTGGATATTATCCTTCATCAGTAGAGACAAAAAACTAAATTTATCTGGGGTTGCTGAGCAAGCTGCCACAATCCTTTCAGGTCTTAGTTACTCTCACAGGCGCACAGGTGCATCTCCAAAAGCTTGTCAGCTCAATGGCACAAGGGAGCCTTTTCAAACAAAAGGGGGATGGGAGCACACTGCTTCACCTCCTAGCACAGTTCACCCCGTAGCATTATGGTAAATGCAGTTCATTTTAAATGCTTACTTGAGTTTTGGTTGAAGGGTTTCACCAAAGTTGGTGCAGGCTAGGGCTGTCAATCTCTAGACACATGTGTTTCTGGATATTATCCTTCATCAGTAGAGATAAAAAGCAAAATGTATCTGGGGTTGCTGAGCAAGCTGCCACAATCCTCTCAGGTCTCTGTACCTCTCACAGGCGCACATGTGCATCTCCAAAAGCGTGTCAGCTCAATGGCTCATAGGAGCCATTTCATACAAAAGGGGGATGGGAGCACACTGCTTCACCTCGCAGCACAGTTCACCCCTTAGCATTATGGTAAATGCAGTTCAATTTAAATGCTTACTTGAGTTCTTGTTGAAGTGTTTCACCGAAGTTGATGCAGGTTAGTGCTGTCAATCTCTAGATACATGTGTTTCATCCTTCATCAGTAGAGATAAAAAACGAAATTTATCTGGGGTTGCTGAGCAAGCTGCCACAATCCTTTCAGGTCTCAGTACCTCTCACAGGTGCACAGGTGCATCCCCAAAAGCTTGTCAGCTCAATGGCTCAAGGGAGCCTTTTCAAACAATAGGGGGATGGGAGCACACTGCTTCACCTCGCAGCACAGTTCACCCCTCAGCATTATGGTAAATGCAGTTCATCGTAAATGCTTACTTGAGTTTTTGTTGAAGTGTTTCACCAAAGTTGATGCAGGTTAGTGCTGTCAATCTTTAGACACATCTGTTTCTGGATATTATCCTTCATCATTAGAGATAAAAAACTAAATTTATCTGGGGTTGCTGAGCAAGCTGGCACAATCCTTTCAGGTCTCAGTACCTCTCACAGGCGCACAGGTGCATCTCCAAAAGCTCGTCAGCTCAATGGCTCAATGGAGCCTTTTCAAATAAAAGGGGATGGAAGCACACTGCTTCACCTCCCAGCACAGTTCACCCCTTAGCATTATGGTAAATGCAGTTCATTTTAAATGCTTACTTGAGTTTTCGTTGAAGAGTTTCACCAAAGTTGGCGCAGGTTAGGGCTGTCAATCTCTAGACACGTGTTTCTGGATATTATCCTTCATCAGTAGAGATAAAAAGCAAAATTTATCTGGGGTTGCTGACCAAGCTGCCACAATCCTTTCAGGTCTCTGTACCTCTCACAGGCGCACAGGTGCATCTCCAAAAGCTAGTCAGCTCAATGGCTCAAGGGAGCCATTTCATACAAAAGGGGGATGGGAGCACACTGCTTCACCTCCCAGCACAGTTCACCCCTTAGCATTATCGTAAATGCAGTTCAATTTAAATGCTTACTTGAGTTTTCGTTGAAGTGTTTCACCAAAGTTGGTGCAGGTTAGTGCTGTCAATCTCTAGACACATGTGTTTCATCCTTCATCAGTAGAGATAAAAAACGAAATGTATCTGGGGTTGCTGAGCAAGCTGCCACAATCCTTTCAGGTCTCAGTACCTCTCACAGGCGCACAGGTGCATCTCCAAAAGCTTGTCAGCTCAATCGCTCAAGGGAGCCTTTTCAAACAATAGGGTGATGGGAGCACACTGCTTCACGTCCCAGCACAGTTCACCCCTCAGCATTATGGTAAATGCAGTTGATTGTAAATGCTTACTTGAGTTTTTGTTGAAGTGTTTCACCAAAGTTGATGCAGGTTAGTGCTGTCAATCTCTAGACACTTGTTTCTGGATATTATCCTTCATCAGTAGAGATAAAAAACTAAATTTATCTGGGGTTGCTGAGCAAGCTGGCATAATCCTTTCAGGTCTTAGTACCTCTCACAAGCGCACAGGTGCATCTCCTAAGCTCGTCAGCTCAATGGCTCAAGGGAGCCTTTTCAAACAAAAGGGGGATGGGAGCACACTGCTTCACCTCCTAGCAAAGTTCGCCCCTTAGCATTATGGTAAATGCAGTTCATTTTAAATGCTTACTTGAGTTTTTGTTGAAGTGTTTCACCAAAGTTGGTGCAGGTTAGTGCTGTCAATCTCTAGACACATGTTTCTGGATATTATCCTTCATCAGTAGAGACAAAAAACTAAATTTATCTGGGGTTGCTGAGCAAGCTGCCACAATCCTTTCAGGTCTTAGTTACTCTCACAGGCGCACAGGTGCATCTCCAAAAGCTTGTCAGCTCAATGGCACAAGGGAGCCTTTTCAAACAAAAGGGGGATGGGAGCACACTGCTTCACCTCCTAGCACAGTTCACCCCGTAGCATTATGGTAAATGCAGTTCATTTTAAATGCTTACTTGAGTTTTGGTTGAAGGGTTTCACCAAAGTTGGTGCAGGCTAGGGCTGTCAATCTCTGGACACATGTGTTTCTGGATATTATCCTTCATCAGTAGAGATAAAAAGCAAAATTTTTCTGGGGTTGCTGAGCAAGCTGCCACAATCCTCTCAGGTCTCTGTACCTCTCACAGGCGCACATGTGCATCTCCAAAAGCGTGTCAGCTCAATGGCTCATAGGAGCCATTTCATACAATAGGGGGATGGGAGCACACTGCTTCACCTCGCAGCACAGTTCACCCCTTAGCATTATGGTAAATGCAGTTCAATTTAAATGCTTACTTGAGTTCTTGTTGAAGTGTTTCACCGAAGTTGGTGCAGGTTAGTGCTGTCAATCTCTAGATACATGTGTTTCATCCTTCATCAGTAGAGATAAAAAACGAAATTTATCTGGGGTTGCTGAGCAAGCTGCCACAATCCTTTCAGGTCTCAGTACCTCTCACAGGCGCACAGGTGCATCCCCAAAAGCTTTTCAGCTCAATGGCTCAAGGGAGCCTTTTCAAACAATAGGGGGATGGGAGCACACTGCTTCACCTCGCAGCACAGTTCACCCCTCAGCATTATGGTAAATGCAGTTCATCGTAAATGCTTACTTGAGTTTTTGTTGAAGTGTTTCACCAAAGTTGATGCAGGTTAGTGCTGTCAATCTTTAGACACATCTGTTTCTGGATATTATCCTTCATCAGTAGAGATAAAAAACTAAATTTATCTGGGGTTGCTGAGCAATCTGGCACAATCCTTTCAGGTCTCAGTACCTCTCACAGCCGCACAGGTGCATCTCCAAAAGCCCGTCAGCTCAATGGCTCAATGGAGCCTTTTCAAATAAAAGGGGATGGAAGCACACTGCTTCACCTCCCAGCACAGTTCACCCCTTAGCATTATGGTAAATGCAGTTCATTTTAAATGCTTACTTGAGTTTTCGTTGAAGAGTTTCACCAAAGTTGGCGCAGGTTAGGGCTGTCAATCTCTAGACACGCGTTTCTGGATATTATCCTTCATCAGTAGAGATAAAAAGCAAAATTTATCTGGGGTTGCTGACCAAGCTGCCACAATCCTTTCAGGTCTCTGTACCTCTCACAGGCGCACAGGTGCATCTCCAAAAGCTCGTCAGCTCAATGGCTCAAGGGAGCCATTTCATACAAAAGGGGGATGGGAGCACACTGCTTCACCTCCCAGCACAGTTCACCCCTTAGCATTATCGTAAATGCAGTTCAATTTAAATGCTTACTTGAGTTTTCGTTGAAGTGTTTCACCAAAGTTGGTGCAGGTTAGTGCTGTCAATCTCTAGACACATGTGTTTCATCCTTCATCAGTAGAGATAAAAAACGAAATGTATCTGGGGTTGCTGAGCAAGCTGCCATAATCCTTTCAGGTCTCAGTACCTCTCACAGGCGCACAGGTGCATCTCCAAAAGCTTGTCAGCTCAATCGCTCAAGGGAGCCTTTTCAATCAATAGGGGGATGGGAGCACTCTGCTTCACCTCCCTACACAGTTCACCCCTTAGCACAGGGGCGGTGCGTCCATTGGGGCGTTGGGGCGTAGCCCCCCGCCCGCAGCTCCCTCGGCGTCTTTGAACCTAAGTAAACTGAATCAGTTTACTTAAGTTCAAAGAGCCGAGGGAGAACTGACAATCATGTCAGTCAGCATGACGTCGGACCGCCCACCCCCTTCAGAGTCTGAAGGGGGTGTGCGGTCCTGCGTCATGTTGACTGACATGATTGTTAGAGGGACCAGGGGCAGCAGGCAGCACTGCAGCACAAGTGCGCATGAGTGGGCAAGGGCACCAAATTTTCACGCCGTGCCCAGTCATGCGCACTTGTGTGTGCACTGGCTTGCGCATGCCCATTAGGAGAGCGAGGGTTGAGCAAAGGCTCAAACCTCGGTCTCCTAATGGGCAGGCGGGCGAGAGGTAACCGTGCCCTAAGCCAATCCTGGCGCTGCCAGCTGCGCCAGGATTGGCTGAGAGGGGCTGTAGGCAGGGCCAAACGGAGTCGGACCCGAGGCGGCGCGGACGGCGGACCTCCTCAGAGTCAGGTAGGATTTTTTTTTTATTTAAAAAATCCCCCGGGCCCCCGGCACAACCCCCCCCCCCCCCCGCGAGCCGCGTCGTCAGCGCCACACTTGTGCATACTATGACTCTTAAGGAGGAGTTGTAGACTCTGAACCTAACGCTCACTTTTTCGCTATTTGGTTTAAGGTGCTTGTTTCGATCATCTGGCTGCTTAGTCTTCTTTTATTCCTGGAAAACCGGGTCTCTTTCTTTTTCTCATATGAGCGTCAGGCATTGTTCGCCTCATGTATGTGTTTCCTTGAGAAAATACGACAGTTACTTTATTGGTATATTTTTTTTGTATTATTGCCAGTTTGTAGCATGGCTTTTCGGTTCCACGCAATGCGGTCCGTTCTTTCTTCCCAGTTATATCTTAAATCTAGGTCATTAGCAACACATACTCTCTCGTCTTCTCTGTGTACCCCTTTTCCTTGATTGCTATCCCGCCACAACTCTCCCCACAAAATCTCATTCATTTAATAGCTGTTTGGGCACCCTTGTGTCATTCAGCTCATTGCTTTTATGTAAAGGAACAAATGATCTTTGTAATATACTGTTCATCATGCACTTACCAGTATGTACTGATTTTACTCAGAAATGACTAGATTTTGTTATCATTAACTACTACTATATAGAATGAAAAGTTTCAATATAGCTTTATAAACAATTATTTATAGGTTTCCCACCCTCTTCTTTCAATAACGACAAGGTAGAATATTCTCCCTCAAAATATGAGGACTCATTCAATTGGAGTTTACTACACATATTGGAATTCCATGGTGATCCTACATATATCATAAAGGGTAACAATCAAGGTGTGTTCTTGTCCCCTCCTCTTCCACATGTTGCTTCAACTGTTTCCTTACTTTTCACTTAGGGTGTTGAATATATTGTTGCCACTTTCTCTCTTTTCATGACAAAACAATAGGCAAATTATGACCTCCTTACTGGACACAGCGAGGCATCCTGGCTTTAATGCAATGATCTGATCAAGGAACTGCACACGTGACGTATGAACACTACGTCAGGTAGTGGTGGGTAAAATATTCCAGAGAAAGTGAAACACGCGAAATCCACCGAAGAGAAACTTCACTGACCCAGAACAAATCCACCACTTTCTTGAGAATCTGTTCCCCTGGGCAGAAAATGAAAATGGAGGCAATAGGATGAATACATTGGCGAGCGTGTCTTTGAGATTTGAGAAATCTGACAACACCCTTAACAGAAAATAAAAACCACTATTCTTATCAAATATGTTAGTTACTAGAGGCGGCATCGTTTCAACAGCCACTACGTACACATTGCACAATACACACCATGCATTTTCTCTCAGCGCTTGAATGACAATTGTTGTTCTTACCTAACTCTTTGGTACTCATTTGACCGATCCTAGAAAGATGAGAGGCTGATTATTCCCTACCAGATTAAACCCCGTCTCCTTTAGCCCTGTCGGCGCACCTGTGCCTACTACTTTATCTTGGAATTATCTCACTAGCCCCAAAGAGAACGTGTACTTTACCACTGTACAAAAGTCTAGTCACAAGGACAGATGACTGTATTTAATAATTGGGTCGGAAGGGAGTTATTTCAACTTTATATAATGGTTTATACGGAGAAAATCCTTGCACTGTGCTGCGTTATAAACTCTGTCGAACAAGCCTACAATTGACTCAGTCAGTTACGGGAAACTGAAGGGGAGGGGCCTGTATTTTAACGCAATCTATAGACGCCTGTGTGTCACAATACGTAAATGGCATACATAAAGAACACATCTACCATTGGCGTAGCCTCTTAGCGCTTTGTCATGTCTGGAATGTGTCTTCCTGTGCAGCTCTGGTCTGTCTGCAATTTCGAATGGCTCGAGGGAAAGCGCCTTGGCCCCTGGGAGCATGCATGCTGGGGTCAGACGAGGTGACCGTTGGTCTGGGATGTGTGGGTGCAATGTTGATGTGTGTGCAGTGTACACGCGCCCACAGGCATCCAAGTGAGTCATGTATTTGTGTGTTTTCAATAGAGCGAACAAGGCCCTGGCATCACAGCGCTTCGCAGACTGAATAACAGAGCACTTATTGGCATCACAGCGCTTCGCAGACTGAATAACAGAGCACTTATATCACTTTTTCACAAAGAAAAGGGTGTCACTCGTCCATCTCTCTTGGCCGCTCTAGTGCTTTGAAACGGTCTAATGGTGTTAAGTGCTAAACAAACGAGCGACACAACATACGTTATTGGGGACAGTAACGGGAACACATTTAGTATTTGGAGTGCGAAATAAAGCTATCGTACAGAACTGCTCTTTATTGGGAACAGGCTGGTAAAGGGCCAGAGAAGTTTTTTTTGGCACTGGCCACCACCGGCGTGGGGCCTGCAGGCCTCCCCGTTCCTGTTTTCCTGCAGTTGACATTCCGCTATTTAATGATAAGGTTTCCATTTTGCACAAATGTTTATAGGTTTATGACATAGGTATAATTGGCCGTTGTCCAGATTATTGCAAGCCATTCTGTCCTAGAAGTAAATCGGTGTTTAATTCATTTGAGTCACTAGTGTATGAACATTCGCGGCTCCTAAGGGCGCAGTTGCTTTTAATGAGTACGGCTGCATACTCCTTCACGGTATTAATTTCAGAAACAAAACAATGAAACACAAGCTTGATGTGTTCTCATTAGTTCCCTTGTCCAATCATCTAAGCCACCTGTGACCTGCTGCCTTTTTGAAGATATCAAAGAAAGGGCCTTCAAGGAATTCAATTTTTATTAGAAAAAATAGCAGTTGAAATTAGCAGAAGGAGAATGCAAAGTAGGTCTGAGGTTCATTATCGATGCTTCTCCGCGCAGAGTGCACGGCCGGAGCCTCATTTGTGTAGTGTGTGAAGTGCCTCCGCAGACTTTCCGGGCCTTTCCATGTACATTGATTCCACTCAGGTCGCCGAAGCCTCGCTGGGACCACAGCCCTGCAGTTCTGAAAGCCGAGTTCATCTTTCATGGAAATGTTCGTCCCTTCATGCGCTTTCCAACCTGACATCGATTCAGTATCAAATGAAAACAGAATGATTTTATTTAATTGTAAGCGCGTATAACACTCTGGGCCCTGTTTTTAAATGTAATTGTGCATCTACGTGAAATTTAGGTCCGCGAAACAGCCATTTACTTGGGCAAAACCCAGCTCCTAACATTTGCTCCTATTTTCAAATTCAAAATTACAACAAAAAAGACACCGTCTAAAATAGTTTGTGTGCCCTGTGATCATTTTGAAGTTAATTCTCGATACCAACAAACAAAATATAAAGCTTGCGTTAATAATGTCAAAACTACGGGACACGACGCACTAAGGGCTGGGAAGGAGCGACATTTTAGATACTCGTTTGGCGGAACTATGTGCAGTTTGATAGCAATGCTCAATTTGTGTGGTTTGTGCGCGTGGAGCTTCTCAGTATTTCTTTTGCCACATCTTGGATGTTATGTGCAAAGACGAATTTGGAGATGAAGCGATTTTTTGAAGAGCAGCGTTATAGTTTGTCAATTAAAAATGGCCGTGTTTACTCCTCCCCTGCAGATCTGTGTACCTTTGAGTGCAGCTTTACAGTTATTATATCAAGCCACAGCAAATTGTTCCATAATTCAGTTTAAGAATTCTGCAATGCCTGCACAAAAATAGCTTAATGTCTAGAGAAAGGCAGGCATTTATCTTGTAAAGTTATTAACACTCTCGTTTGCAAGGATTTTTCCCCTTCTTCATGAAACAAAGTTTTTTCTGAGGCCGTTAAAACTGTTTATAGTAAATTGTGCTCCCTCTGTGCTCAACACCTGATTTCATCTGCTGCTCTGCAAGACATGGCATCTCCCATGATGCCTTGCACGAACTGCTAGTCTCAGCTGAAACGGTGCCTAGTAACTCCAGCACTGAACATCTGGCGCGGTGTTTATTTGTTCTATTGCCCCTGTTAAGTGGTTGTGAAATATCAGAAGCTTTTGTAAAATTCTTTTTCAGCCATCAGTGCCTAGAGCTAGTCTAATAATCTGTTCAGTCTATTCCTGGCATATGATATTGCTTTATAACCTATAATAATAGAACACAGACATTGCCTAGAGAATTCAAAATATCATTTAATGTAATTGTACTTTAACAAGTACCAGAGGGCACTTTTCGTGATTCTGGCACCCACTGTTTGCTAAAATTGTAGTCTAGTAAGAGATCTCGAGTCAAAATAAATGACACCAAGGTGGGAACATATTTTCATATGTTTCTTAATGACATCAAAGTGTAATGTATTATTGTTTATTGCAATGTAGTTTCAAAATGGTTCTTTGAATAAAGACTTTATAATCGTGCACTTCGCAAAATGCTTAACGCATGGTTGCCTCTTCTTATTGTGAATTAGTTGAACTGAAGAGTAGTGTAAACTGTACATTTCTGGCAGAATTGTATGAGCTAGCGACTCGCTGCTCACTAAACTGTGAGACCAAGATTTAATGTCCTTCGCGCAACAGAGTACTGCAGAAAAAATACAGTGTTGTGCTGTGCCAAGGAAAGATAATGGCGCACTATCAGGTTGAGCAAGTCGCCTGCCAATGACGTTGTCAGCGACGCTCATGCTGCATATGGCTGTTCTGTGTGACGCTCACCCTCGTGCTGTGGTGCAAAGTTGAGCCAGCAACATCTAGCCTAGGATTTGTAATCAAGCTACTTCCTGTGGTACAAAGTCCTATGTGTAGAGCAGTGCACAGAGGTCAGACGTGGAAGATGCGTGTTTTAGTGTAAAGCACACATTTTACACATAGGCATTTCAGGCAATATTCCACTTGACCTCTTGCCTGGTTACTCGACTTGTTATGATTTGAAAGAAAGCTAGATCAGACTGCATTAGAAAATCTTGTTTTGCACCAAAACTTATATTTTTTGCGCTGGCTTCCAAACATGCCCCCTTTGCATACATTGACAAATTGTTGGCACAAAGAGGTTTGGGCACTGAAGGAGGGTCAACTTCTGGTGCAAATAGCTTTTCCGCCTGAAAGTTGATCTGTTGCTGATGTTTTTGCATTGTCATTGTTTGTGTCGCCCGAGTTGCACCCTCCTGCGAGTAGCTGCAGGGAAATCCGGTGCTGCAGAGCAGGGCGCATGCGTGCTTGTGGTGTAAAATACATCTCTAATGGGCACCTGCAGTGGACAGTGATACCGCTTTAGGCTACGGATCCCAACTGATACAGAGGCTTGGTCACTTCGCATTCCCTCATCTCCTTGTGGTTTGTGTGTCCACAGCCAAGGTTGGCAACTTTTCCATCCGTTTAATTTCCTTTGTGAATGTATCTCTTAATTTGTTTTGTACATCAGACAATGTGTATGTTGCACTTTGGTGGCTAATCCGGCGAGTCAATGCTGAGAGTTTAGATGGGATGGAGATTCTCATTTGTGTCTGAAGGGTTACAGTTGTTGGTTTGTACACGTGTCCTTCAGCCATTGTAATTCTCTCGTCCGCATACACCTCTGACCATTATAGTTTCTAAAGGGCAGCGTTAGTGTGCGCATCTTTGCACTCGAGTATCTCCTCTGCAGTTCTTCAGTTTTGTGACTCGCCATGGGCCCAATGATATTATGTTTGTGTGATATTATTGTTCATAAGTACAGATAAAAAACTAAATTTATCTGGGGTTGCTGAGCAAGCTACCACAATCCTTTCAGGTCTAAGTACCTTTCACAGGCGCACAGGTGCATCTCAAAAAGCTTGTTAGCTCAATGGCTCAAGGGAGCCATTTCAAATAAATGGGGGAT
This sequence comes from Calotriton arnoldi, assembly GCA_963921515.1. Classification (NCBI taxonomy): domain Eukaryota; kingdom Metazoa; phylum Chordata; class Amphibia; order Caudata; family Salamandridae; genus Calotriton; species Calotriton arnoldi. Next base: position 267,060 of record CAWUFW010006292.1, read on the forward strand.
GGAAGCATACTGCTTCACCTACCAGCACAATTAACCCCTTAGCATTATGGTAAATGCAGTTCATTGTATATGCTTACTTGAGTTTCTGTTGAAGTGTTTCCCCAAAGTTGATGCACGTTAGTGCTGTCAATCACTAGACACGTGTTTCTGGATATTATCCTTCATCAGTAGTGTTAAAAAGCAAAGTTTATCTGGGGTTGCTGAGCAAGCTGCCAAAATCCTTTCAGGTCTCAGTACCTTTCACAGGCGCACAGGTGCATCTCAAAAAGCTTGTTAGCTCAATGGCTCAAGGGAGCCATTTCAAATAAATGGGGGATGGAAGCATACTGCTTCACCTACCAGCACAATTAACCCCTTAGCATTATGGTAAATGCAGTTCATTGTATATGCTTACTTGAGTTTCTGTTGAAGTGTTTCCCCAAAGTTGATGCACGTTAGTGCTGTCAATCACTAGACACGTGTTTCTGGATATTATCCTTCATCAGTAGTGTTAAAAAGCAAAGTTTATCTGGGGTTGCTGAGCAAGCTGCCAAAATCCTTTCAGGTCTCAGTACCTCTCACAGGCGCACAGGTGCATCTCCAAAAGCTCGTCAGCGTAATGGCTTAAGGGAGCCTTTTCAAACAAAAGGTGGTTGGGAGCACACTGCTTCACCTCCTAGCACAGTTCACCCCATAGCATTGTGGTAAATGCAGTTCATTTTAAATGCTTACTTGAGTTTTTGTTGAAGTGTTTCACCAAAGTTGGTGCAGGTTAGTGCTGTCAATCTCTAGACATGTGTTTCTGGATATTATCCTTCATCAGTAGAGATAAAAAGCAAAATTTATCTGCGGTTGCTGACCAAGCTGCCACAATCCTTTCAGGTGTTAGTTACTCTCACAGGCGCACAGGTGCATCTCCAAAAGCTCGTCAGCTTAATGGCTCATGGGAGCCTTTTCAAACAAAAGGGGGATGGGAGCACTCTGCTTCACCTCCCACCATAGTTCACCCCTTAGCATTGTGGTAAATGCAGTTCATTTGAAATGCTTACTTGAGTTTCTGTTGAAGTGTTTCACCAAAGTTGGTGCAGGTTAGTGCTGTCAATCTTAAGACACATGTGTTTCTGGATATTATCCTTCATCAGTAGAGATAAAAAATGAAATTTATCTGGGGTTGCTGAGCAAGCTACCACAATCTTTTCAGGTCTCAGTACCTCTCACAGGTGCATCTCCAAATGCTCGTCAGCTCAATGGCTCATGGGAGCTTTTTCAAACAAAAGGGGGATGGGAGCACTCTGCTTCACCTCCCACCACAGTTCACCCCTTAGCATTGTGGTAAATGCGGTTCATTTTAAATGCTTACTTGAGTTTCTGGTGAAGTGTTTCACCAAAGTTAGTGCAGGTTAGTGCTGTCAATCTCTAGACACATGTGTTCCTGGATATTATCCTTCATCAGTAGAGATAAAAAACTAAATTTATCTGGGGTTGCTGAGCAAGCTGGCACAATCCTTTCAGGTCTCAGTACCTCTCACAGGCACACAGGTGCATCTCCAAAAGCTTTTTAGCTCAATGGCTCAAGGGAGCCTTTTCAAACAATAGGAGGATGGGAGCACACTGCTTCACCTCCTAGCACAGTTCGCCCCTTAGCATTATGGTAAATGCAGTTCATTTTAAATGCTTACTTGAGTTTTTGTTGAAGTGTTTCACCAAAGTTGGTGCAGGTTAGTGCTGTCAATCTCTAAACACGTGTTTCTGGATATTATCCTTCATCAGTAGAGACAAAAAACTAAATTTATCTGGGGTTGCTGAGCAAGCTGCCACAATCCTTTCAGGTCTTAGTTACTCTCACAGGCGCACAGGTGCATCTCCAAAAGCTCATCAGCTGAATGGCTCAAGGGAGCCTTTTCAAACAAAAGGTGGATGGGAGCACACTGCTTCACCTCCTAGCACAGTTCACCCCGTAGCATTATGGTAAATGCAGTTCATTTTAAATGCTTACTTGAGTTTTCGTTGAAGGGTTTCACCAAAGTTGGTGCAGGTTAGTGCTGTCAATCTCTAGATACATGTGTTTCATCCTTCATCAGTAGAGATAAAAAACGAAATTTATCTGGGGTTGCTGAGCAAGCTGCCACAATCCTTTCAGGTCTCAGTACCTCTCACAGGCGCACAGGTGCATCCCCAAAAGCTTGTCAGCTCAATGGCTCAAGGGAGCCTTTTCAAACAATAGGGGATGGGAGCACACTGCTTCACCTCGCAGCACAGTTCACCCCTCAGCATTATGGTAAATGCAGTTCATCGTAAATGCTTACTTGAGTTTTTGTTGAAGTGTTTCACCAAAGTTGATGCAGGTTAGTGCTGTCAATCTTGAGACACATCTGTTTCTGGATATTATCCTTCATCAGTAGAGATAAAAAACTAAATTTATCTGGGGTTGCTGAGCAAGCTGGCACAATCCTTTGAGGTCTCAGTACCTCTCACAGGCGCACAGGTGCATCTCCAAAAGCTCGTCAGCTTAATGGCTCAAGGGAGCCTTTTCAAATAAAAGGGGATGGAAGCACACTGCTTCACCTCCCAGCACAGTTCACCCCTTAGCATTATGGTAAATGCAGTTAATTTTAAATGCTTACTTGAGTTTTTGTTGAAGTGTTTCACCAAAGTTGGTGCAGGTTAGTGCTGTCAATCTCTAGACAAGTGTTTCTGGATATTATCCTTCATCAGTAGAGATAAAAAAACTTAATTAATCTGGGGTTGCTGAGAAAGCTGCCACAATCCTTTCAGGTCTCAGTTCCTCTCACAGGCGCGCAGGTGCATCTCCAAAAGCTCAACAGCTCAATGGCTCAAGGGAGCCTTTTCAAACAAAAGGGGGATGGGAGCACACTGCTTCACCTCCTAGCACAGTTCGCCCCTTAGCATTATGGTAAATGCAGTTCATTTTAAATGCTTACTTGAGTTTTTGTTGAAGTGTTTCACCAAAGTTGGTGCAGGTTAGTGCTGTCAATCTCTAAACACGTGTTTCTGGATATTATCCTTCATCAGTAGAGACAAAAAACTAAATTTATCTGGGGTTGCTGAGCAAGCTGCCACAATCCTTTCAGGTCTTAGTTACCTCTCACAGGCGCACAGGTGCATCTCCAAAAGCTCATCAGCTGAATGGCTCAAGGGAGCCTTTTCAAACAAAAGGGGGATGGGAGCACACTGCTTCACCTCCTAGCACAGTTCACCCCGTAGCATTATGGTAAATGCAGTTCATTTTAAATGCTTACTTGAGTTTTCGTTGAAGGGTTTCACCAAAGTTGGTGCAGGTTAGTGCTGTCAATCTCTAGATACATGTGTTTCATCCTTCATCAGTAGAGATAAGAAACGAAATTTATCTGGGGTTGCTGAGCAAGCTGCCACAATCCTTTCAGGTCTCAGTACCTCTCACAGGCGCACAGGTGCATCCCAAAAGCTTGTCAGCTCAATGGCTCAAGGGAGCCTTTTCAAACAATAGGGGGATGGGAGCACACTGCTTCACCTCGCAGCACAGTTCACCCCTCAGCATTATGGTAAATGCAGTTCATCGTAAATGCTTACTTGAGTTTTTGTTGAAGTGTTTCACCAAAGTTGATGCAGGTTAGTGCTGTCAATCTTTAGACACATCTGTTTCTGGATATTATCCTTCATCAGTAGAGATAAAAAACTAAATTTATCTGGGGTTGCTGAGCAAGCTGGCACAATCCTTTGATGTCTCAGTACCTCTCACAGGCGCACAGGTGCATCTCCAAAAGCTCGTCAGCTTAATGGCTCAAGGGAGCCTTTTCAAATAAAAGGGGATGGAAGCACACTGCTTCACCTCCCAGCACAGTTCACCCCTTAGCATTATGGTAAATGCAGTTAATTTTAAATGCTTACTTGAGTTTTTGTTGAAGTGTTTCACCAAAGTTGGTGCAGGTTAGTGCTGTCAATCTCTAGACAAGTGTTTCTGGATATTATCCTTCATCAGTAGAGATAAAAAAAACGTAATTAATCTGGGGTTGCTGAGAAAGCTGCCACAATCCTTTCAGGTCTCAGTTCCTCTCACAGGCGCGCAGGTGCATCTCCAAAAGCTCAACAGCTCAATGGCTCAAGGGAGCCTTTTCAAACAAATGGGGGATGGGAGCACACTGCTTCACCTCCCAGCACAGTTCGCCCCTCAGCATTATGGCAAATGCAGTTCATTTTAAATGCTTACTGGAGTTTTTGTTGAAGTGTTTCACCAAAGTTGGTGCAGGTTAAGGCTGTCAATCTTTAGACACGTGTTTCTGGATATTATTGTTCATAAGTACAGATAAAAAACTAAATTTATCTGGGGTTGCTGAGCAAGCTACCACAATCCTTTCAGGTCTAAGTACCTTTCACAGGCGCACAGGTGCATCTCAAAAAGCTTGTTAGCTCAATGGCTCAAGGGAGCCATTTCAAATAAATGGGGGATGGAAGCATACTGCTTCACCTACCAGCACAATTAACCCCTTAGCATTATGGTAAATGCAGTTCATTTTATATGCTTACTTGAGTTTCTGTTGAAGTGTTTCCCCAAAGTTGATGCACGTTAGTGCTGTCAATCACTAGACACGTGTTTCTGGATATTATCCTTCATCAGTAGTGTTAAAAAGCTAAATTTATCTGGGGTTGCTGAGCAAGCTGCCACAATCCATTCAGGTCTCAGTACCTCTCACAGGCGCACAGTTGCATCTACAAAAGCTCGTCAGCTCAATGGCTCAAGGGAGCCTTTTCAAACAAAAGGGGATGGAAGCACACTGCTTCACCTCCCAGCACAGTTCACCCCTTAGCATTGTGGTAAATGCAGCTCATTTTTAATGCTTACTTGAGTTTTTGTTGAAGTGTTTCACCAAAGTTGGTGCAGGTTAGTGCTGTCAATCTCTAGACACGTGTTTCTGGATATTATCCTTCATCAGTAGAGATAAAAAGCAAAATGTATCTGGGGTTGCTGAGCTAGCTGCCAAAATCCTTTCAGGTCTCAGTACCTCTCACAGGCGCACAGGTGCATCTCCAAAAGCTCGTCAGCATAATGGCTTAAGGGAGCCTTTTCAAACAAAAGGTGGTTGGGAGCACACTGCTTCACCTCCCAGCACAGTTCACCCCATAGCATTGTGGTAAATGCAGTTAATTTTAAATGCTTACTTGAGTTTTCGTTGAAGAGTTTCACCAAAGTTGGTGCAGGCTGTCAATCTCTAGATACATGTGTTTCTGGATATTATCCTTCATCAATAGAGACAAAAAACTAAATTTATCTGGGGTTGCTGAGCAAGCTGCCACAATCCTTTCAGGTCTTAGTTACTCTCACATGCGCACAGGTGCATCTCCAAAAGCTCGTCAGCTCAATGGCTCAAGGGAGCCATTTCATACAAAAGGGGGATGGGAGCACACTGCTTCACCTCCTAGCACAGTTCACCCCTTATCATTATTGTAAATGCAGTTCAATTTAAATGCTTATTTGAGTTTTTGTTGAAGTGTTTCACCAAAGTTGGTGGAGGTTAGTGCTGTCAATCTCTAGACACATGTGTTTCTGGATTCCTTCATCAGTAGAGATAAATAACGAAATGTATCTGGGGTTGCTGAGCAAGCTGCCACAATCCTTTCAGGTCTCAGTACCTCTCACAGGCACACATGTGCATCTCCAAAAGCTTGTCAGCTCAATGGCTCAAGGGAGCCTTTTCAAACAGATAGGGTGATGGGAGCACACTGCTTCACCTCCCAGCACAGTTCACCCCTCAGCATTATGGTAAATGCAGTTGATTGTAAATGCTTACTTGAGTTTTTGTTGAAGTGTTTCACCAAAGTTGGTGCAGGTTAGTGCTGTCAATCTCTAGACACATGTGTTTCTGGATATTATCCTTCATCAGTAGAGATAAAAAACAACAATTTATCTGGGGTTGCTGAGCAAGCTGCCACAATCCTTTCAGGTCTTAGTACCTCTCACAGGCACACAGGTGCATCTCCTAAAGCTCGTCAGCTCAATGGCTCAAGGGAGCCTTTTCAAACAAAAGGGGGATGGGAGCACACTGCTTCACCTCCCAGCACAGTTCACCCCTTAGCATTGTGGTAAATGCAGTTCATTTTAAATGCTTACTTGAGTTTTTGTTGAAGTGTTTCACCAAAGTTGATGCAGATTAGTGCTGTCAATCTCTAGACACATGTGTTTCTGGATATTATCCTTCATCAGTAGAGATAAAAAGCAAAATTTATCTGGGGTTGCTGAGCAAGCTGCCACAATCCTTTCAGGTCTCAGTACCTCTCACAGGCGCACAGGTGCATCTCCAAAAGCTCGTCAGCTCAATGGCTCAAGGGAGCCTTTTCAAACAGAAGGGGGATGGGAGCACACTGCTTCACCTCCCAGCACAGTTCACCCCTTAGCATTATGGTAAATGCAGTTCATTTTAAATGCTTACTTGAGTTTTTGCTGAAGTGTTTCACCAAAGTTGGTGCAGGTTAGTGCTGTCAATCTCTAGACACATGTGTTTCTGGATATTATCCTTCATCAGTAGAGATAAAAAACTAAATTTATCTGGGGTTGCTGAGCAAGCTGCCACAATCCTTTCAGGTCTCAGCACCTCTTACAGGCACACAGGTGCATCTCCAAAAGCTCGTCAGCTCAATGGCTCAAGGGAGCCTTTTCAAACAGAAAGGGGATGGGAGCACACTGCTTCACCTCCCAGCACAGTTCACCCCTTAGCATTATGGTAAATGCAGTTCATTTTAAATGCTTACTTGAGTTTTTGTTGAAGTGTTTCACCAAAGTTGGTGCAGGTTAGTGCTGTCAATCTCTAGACACATGTGTTTCTGGATATTATCCTTCATCAGTAGAGATAAAAAACGAAATGTATCTGGGTTTGCTGAGCAAGCTGCCACAATCCTTTCAGGTCTCAGTCCCTCTCACAGGCGCACAGGTGCATCTTCAAAAGCTTGTCAGCTCAATGGCTCAAGGGAGCCTTTTCAAACAGATAGGGGGATGGGAGCACACTGCTTCACCTCCCAGCACAGTTCACCCCTCAGCATTATGGTAAATGCAGTTCATTTTAAATGCTTACTTGAGTTTTTGCTGAAGTGTTTCACCAAAGTTGATGCAGGTTAGTGCTGTCAATCTCTAGACACATGTGTTTCTGGATATTATCCTTCATCAGTAGAGATAAAAAACAAAATTTATCTGGGGTTGCTGAGCAAGCTGCCACAATCCTTTCAGGTCTCAGTACCTCTCACAGGCGCACAGGTGCATCTCCTAAAGCTCGTCAGCTCAATGGCTCAAGGGAGCCTTTTCAAACAGAAAGGGGATGGGAGCACACTGCTTCACCTCCCAGCACAGTTCACCCCTTAGCATTATGGTAAATGCAGTTCATTTTAAATGCTTACTTGAGTTTTTGCTGAAGTGTTTCACCAAAGTTGGTGCAGGTTAGTGCTGTCAATCTCTAGACACATGTGTTTCTGGATATTATCCTTCATCAGTAGAGATAAAAAGCAAAATTTATCTGGGGTTGCTGAGCAAGCTGCCACAATCCTTTCAGGTCTCTGTACCTCTCACAGGCGCACAGGTGCATCTCCAAAAGCTCGTCAGCTCAATGGCTCAAGGGAGCCTTTTCAAACAGAAGGGGGATGGGAGCACACTGCTTCACCTCCCAGCACAGTTCACCCCTTAGCATTATGGTAAATGCAGTTCATTTTAAATGCTTACTTGAGTTTTTGCTGAAGTGTTTCACCAAAGTTGGTGCAGGTTAGTGCTGTCAATCTCTAGACACAAGTGTTTCTGAATATTATCCTTCATCAGTAGAGATAAAAAACTAAATTTACCAGGGGTTGCTGAGCAATCTGCCACAATCCTTTCAGGTCTCAGGACCTCTCACAGGCGCACAGGTGCATCTCCAAAAGCTCGTCAGCTCAATGGCTCAAGGGAGCCTTTTCAAACAGAAGGGGGATGGGAGCACACTGCTTCACTTCCCAGCACAGTTCACCCCTTAGCATTATGGTAAATGCAGTTCATTTTAAATGCTTACTTGAGTTTTTGCTGAAGTGTTTCACCAAAGTTGATGCAGGTTAGTGCTGTCAATCTCTAGACGCATGTGTTTCTGGATATTATCCTTCATCAGTAGAGATAAAAAACGAAATTTATCTGGGGTTGCTGAGAAAGCTGCCACAATCTTTTCAGGTCTCAGTACCTCTCACAGGCGCACAGGTGCGTCTCCAAAAGCTCGTCAGCTCAATGGCTCAAGGGAGCCTTTTCAAACAGAAAGGGGGATGGGAGCACACTGCTTCACCTCCCAGCACAGTTCACCCCTTAGCATTATGGTAAATGTAATTCATTTTAAATGCTCACTTGAGTTTTTGCTGAAGTGTTTCACCAAAGTTGGTGCAGGTTAGTGCTGTCAATCTCTAGACACATGTGTTTCTGGATATTATCCTTCATCAGTAGAGATAAAAAACAAAATTTACCTGGGGTTGCTGAGCAAGCTGCCACAATCTTTTCAGGTCTCAGTACCTCTCACAGGCGCACAGGTGCATCTCCAAAAGCTCGTCAGCTCAATGGCTCAAGGGAGCCTTTTCAAACAGAAGGGGGATGGGAGCACACTGCTTCACCTCCCAGCACAGTTCACCCCTTAGCATTATGGTAAATGCAGTTCATTTTAAATGTTTACTTGAGTTTTTGCTGAAGTGTTTCACCAAAGTTGGTGCAGGCTAGTGCTGTCAATCTCTAGACATGTGTTTCTGGATATTATCCTTTATCAGTAGAGATAAAAAACAAAATTTACCTGGGGTTGCTGAGCAAGCTGCCACAATCTTTTCAGGTCTCAGTACCTCTCACAGGCGCACAGGTGCATCTCCAAAAGCTTGTCAGCTCAATGGCTCAAGGGAGCCTTTTCAAACAGAAGGGGGGTGGGAGCACACTGCTTCACCTCCCAGCACAGTTCACCCCTTAGCATTATGGTAAATGCAGTTCATTTTAAATGCTTACTTGAGTTTTTGCTGAAGTGTTTCACCAAAGTTGGTGCAGGTTAGTGCTGTCAATCTCTAGACACATGTGTTTCTGGATATTATCCTTCATCAGTAGAGATAAAAAACGAAATTTATCTGGGGTTGCTGAGCAAGCTGCCACAATCCTTTCAGGTCTCAGTACCTCTCACAGGCGCACAGGTGCATCTCCAAAAGCTCGTCAGCTCAATGGCTCAAGGGAGCCTTTTCAAACAGAAGGGGGATGGGAGCACACTGCTTCACCTCCCAGCACAGTTCACCCCTTAGCATTATGGTAAATGCAGTTCATTTTAAATGCTTACTTGAGTTTTTGCTGAAGTGTTTCACCAAAGTTGGTGCAGGTTAGTGCTGTCAATCTCTAGACACATGTGTTTCTGGATATTATCCTTCATCAGTAGAGATAAAAAACAAAATTTATCTGGGGTTGCTGAGCAAGCTGCCACAATCCTTTCAGGTCTCAGGACCTCTCACAGGCGCACAGGTGCATCTCCAAAAGCTCGTCAGCTCACTGCCTCAAGGGAGCCTTTTCAAACAGAAGGGGAATGGGAGCACACTGCTTCACTTCCCAGCACAGTTCACCCCTTAGCATTATGGTAAATGCAGTTCATTTTAAATGTTTACTTGAGGTTTGCTGAAGTGTTTCATTAAAGTTGGTGCAGGCTAGTGCTGTCAATCTCTAGACACATGTGTTTCTGGATATTATCCTTCATCAGTAGAGATAAAAAGCGAAATTTATCTGGGGTTGCTGAGCAAGCTGCCAAAATCTTTTCAGGTCTCAGTGCCTCTCACAGGCGCACAGGTGCATCTCCAAAAGCTCGTCAACTCAATGGCTCAAGGGAGCCTTTTCAAACAGAAGGGGGATGGGAGCACACTGCTTCAACTCCCAGCACAGTTCACCCCTTAGCATTATGGTAAATGCAGTTCATTTTAAATGCTTACTTGAGTTTTTGCTGAAGTGTTTCACCAAAGTTGATGCAGATTAGTGCTGTCAATCTCTAGACGCATGTGTTTCTGGATATTATCCTTCATCAGTAGAGATAAAAAACGAAATTTATCTGGGGTTGCTGAGAAAGCTGCCACAATCTTTTCAGGTCTCAGTACCTCTCACAGGCGCACAGGTGCGTCTCCAAAAGCTCGTCAGCTCAATGGCTCAAAGGAGCTTTTTCAAACAGAAGGGGGATGGGAGCACTCTGCTTCACCTCCCAGCACAGTTCACCCCTTAGCATTATGGTAAATGCAGTTCATTTTAAATGTTTACTTGAGTTTCTGCTGAAGTGTTTCACCAAAGTTGATGCAGATTAGTGCTGTCAATCTCTAGACGCATGTGTTTCTGGATATTATCCTTCATCAGTAGAGATAAAAAGCGAAATTTATCTGGGGTTGCTGAGAAAGCTGCCAAAATCTTTTCAGGTCTCAGTGCCTCTCACAGGCGCACAGGTGCATCTCCAAAAGCTCGTCAACTCAATGGCTCAAGGGAGCCTTTTCAAACAGAAGGGGGATGGGAGCACACTGCTTCACCTCCCAGCACAGTTCACCCCTTAGCATTATGGTAAATGCAGTTCATTTTAAATGCTTACTTGAGTTTTTGCTGAAGTGTTTCACCAAAGTTGGTGCAGGTTAGTGCTGTCAATCTCTAGACACATGTGTTTCTGGATATTCTCCTTCCTCAGTAGAGATAAAAAAACAAAATTTATCTGGGGTTGCTGAGCAAGCTGCCACAATCTTTTCAGGTCTCAGCACCTTTTACAGGCGCACAGGTGCATCTCCAAAAGCTCGTCAACTCAATTGCTCAAGGGAGCCTTTTCAAACAGAAAGGGGGATGGGAGCACACTGCTTCACCTCCCAGCACAGTTCACCCCTTAGCATTATGGCAAATGCAGTTCATTTTAAATGTTTACTTGAGTTTTTGCTGAAGTGTTTCACCAAAGTTGGTGCAGGTTAGTGCTGTCAATCTCTAGACACTGTGTTTCTGGATATTATCCTTCATCAGTAGAGATAAAAAACAAAATTTATCTGGGGTTGCTGAGCAAGCTGCCACAATCCTTTCAGGTCTCAGTACCTCTCACAGGCGCACAGGTGCATCTCCAAAAGCTCGTCAGCTCAATGGCTCAAGGGAGCCTTTTCAAACAGAAGGGGGATGGGAGCACACTGCTTCACCTCCCAGCACAGTTCACCCCTTAGCATTATGGTAAATGCAGTTCATTTTAAATGCTCACTTGATTTTTTGTTGAAATGTTTCACCAAAGTTGGTGCAGGTTAGTGCTGTCCATCTCTAGACACATGTGTTTCTGGATATTATCCTTCATCAGTAGAGATAAAAAACAAAATTTATCTGGGGTTGCTGAGCAAGCTGCCACAATCCTTTCAGGTCTCTGTACCTCTCACAGGCGCACAGGTGCATCTCCAAAAGCTCGTCAGCTCAATGGCTCAAGGGAGCCTTTTCAAACAGAAGGGGGATGGGAGCACACTGCTTCACCTCCCAGCACAGTTCACCCCTTAGCATTATGGTAAATGCAGTTCATTTTAAATGCTTACTTGAGTTTTTGCTGAAGTGTTTCACCAAAGTTGGTGCAGGTTAGTGCTGTCAATCTCTAGACACATGTGTTTCTGGATATTATCCTTCATCAGTAGAGATAAAAACTAAATTTATCTGGGGTTGCTGAGCAAGCTGCCACAATCCTTTCAGGTCTCAGTACCTCTCACAGGCGCACAGGTGCATCTCCAAAAGCTCGTCAGCTCAATGGCTCAAGGGAGCCTTTTCAAACAGAAGGGGGATGGGAGCACACTGCTTCACCTCCCAGCACAGTTCACCCCTTAGCATTATGGTAAATGCAGTTCATTTTAAATGCTTACTTGAGTTTTTGCTGAAGTGTTTCACCAAAGTTGGTGCAGGTTAGTGCTGTCAATCTCTAGACACATGTGTTTCTGGATATTATCCTTCATCAGTAGAGATAAAAAACGAAATTTATCTGGGGTTGCTGAGCAAGCTGCCTAATCATTTCAGGTCTCAGTTCCTCTCACAGGTGCACAGGTGCATCTCCAAAAGCTTGTCAGCTCAATGGCTCAAGGGAGCCTTTTCAAACAATAGGGTGATGGGTGCACACTGCTTCACGTCCCAGCACAGTTCACCCCTCAGCATTATGGTAAATGCAGTTCATTTTAAATGCTTACTTGAGTTTTCGTTGAAGAGTTTCACCAAAGTTGGTGCAGGTTAGTGCTGTCAATCTCTAGACACATGTGTTTCTGGATATTATCCTTCATCAGTAGAGATAAAAAGCAAAGTTTATCTGGGGTTGCTGAGCAAGCTGCCACAATCCTTTCAGGTGTTAGTTACCTCTCACAGGCGCACAGGTGCATCTCCAAAAGCTCGTCAGCTCAATGGCTCATGGGAGCCTTTTCAAACAAAAGGGGGATGGGAGCACTCTGCTTCACCTCCCACCACAGTTCACCCCTTAGCATTGTGGTAAATGCAGTTCATTTGAAATGCTTACTTGAGTTTCTGTTGAAGTGTTTCACCAAAGTTGGTGCAGGTTAGTGCTGTCAATCTCTAAGACACATGTGTTTCTGGATATTATCCTTCATCAGTAGAGATAAAAAATGAAATTTATCTGGGGTTGCTGAGCAAGCTACCACAATCTTTTCAGGTCTCAGTACCTCTCACAGGTGCACAGGTGCATCTCCAAATGCTCGTCAGCTCAATGGCTCAAGGGAGCCTTTTCAAACAGAAGGGGGATGGGAGCACACTGCTTCACCTCCCAGCACAGTTCACCCCTTAGCATTATGGTAAATGCGGTTCATTTTAAATGCTTACTTGAGTTTCTGCTGAAGTGTTTCACCAAAGTTGGTGCAGGTTAGTGCTGTCAATCTCTAGACACATGTGTTCCTGGATATTATCCTTCATCAGTAGAGATAAAAAACAAAATTTATCTGGGGTTGCTGAGCAAGCTGCCACAATCCTTTCAGGTCTCAGTACCTCTCACAGGCACACAGGTGCATCTCCAAAAGCTCGTTAGCTCAATGGCTCAAGGGAGCCTTTTCAAACAGATAGGAGGATGGGAGCACACTGCTTCACCTCCCAGCACAGTTCACCCCTTAGCATTATGGTAAATGCAGTTCATTTTAAATGCTTACTTGAGTTTTTGCTGAAGTGTTTCACCAAAGTTGGTGCAGGTTAGTGCTGTCAATCTCTAGACACAAGTGTTTCTGAATATTATCCTTCATCAGTAGAGATAAAAAACTAAATTTACCAGGGGTTGCTGAGCAATCTGCCACAATCCTTTCAGGTCTCGGGACCTCTCACAGGCGCACAGGTGCATCTCCAAAAGCTCATCAGCTCAATGGCTCAAGGGAGCCTTTTCAAACAGAAGGGGGATGGGAGCACACTGCTTCACCGCCCAGCACAGTTCACCCCTTAGCATTATGGTAAATGCAGTTCATTTTAAATGCTTACTTGAGTTTTTGTTGAAGTGTTTCACCAAAGTTGGTGCAGGTTAGTGCTGTCAATCTCTAGATACATGTGTTTCTGGATATTTCCTTCATCAGTAGAGATAAGAAACGAAATTTATCTGGGGTTGCTGAGCAAGCTGCCACAATCCTTTCAGGTCTCAGTACCTCTCACAGGCGCACAGGTGCATCCCCAAAAGCTTGTCAGCTCAATGGCTCAAGGGAGCCTTTTCAAACAGATAGGGGATGGGAGCACACTGCTTCACCTCGCAGCACAGTTCACCCCTCAGCATTATGGTAAATGCAGTTCATCGTAAATGCTTACTTGAGTTTTTGTTGAAGTGTTTCACCAAAGTTGATGCAGGTTAGTGCTGTCAATCTTTAGACACATCTGTTTCTGGATATTATCCTTCATCAGTAGAGATAAAAAACTAAATGTATCTGGGGTTGCTGAGCAAGCTGGCACAATCCTTTCAGGTCTCAGTACCTCTCACAGGCGCACAGGTGCATCTCCAAAAGCTCGTCAGCTCAATGGCTCAAGGGAGCCTTTTCAAATAAAAGGGGATGGAAGCACACTGCTTCACCTCCCAGCACAGTTCACCCCTTAGCATTATGGTAAATGCAGTTAATTTTAAATGCTTACTTGAGTTTATGTTGAAGTGTTTCACCAAAGTTGGTGCAGGTTAGTGCTGTCAATCTCTAGACAAGTGTTTCTGGATATTATCCTTCATCAGTAGAGATAAAAAAACTTAATTAATCTGGGGTTCCTGAGAAAGCTGCCACAATGCTTTCAGGTCTCAGTTCCTCTCACAGGCGCGCAGGTGCATCTCCAAAAGCTCAACAGCTCAATGGCTCAAGGGAGCCTTTTCAATCAAAAGGGGGATGGGAGCACACTGCTTCACATCGCAGCACTGTTCACCCCTTAGCATTATGGTAAATGCGGCTCATTTTTAATGCTTACTTGAGTATTTGTTGAAGTGTTTCACCAAAGTTGGTGCAGGTTAGTGCTGTCAATCTCTAAACACGTGTTTCTGGATAATATCCTTCATCAGTAGAGATAAAAAACTAAATTAATCTGGGGTTGCCTAGCAAGTTGCCACAATCCTTTCAGGTCTCAGTACCTCTCACAGGCTCGCAGGTGCATCTCCAAAAGCTCGACAGCTCAATGGCTCGAGGGAGCCTTTTCAAACAAAAGGGGGATGGGAGCATATTGCTTCACCTCCCTGCACAGTACACCCCTTAGCAATATGGTAAATGCAATTCATTTTAAATGCTTTCTTGAGTTTTTGTTGAAGTGTTTCACCAAAGTTGGTGCAGGTTAGTGCTGTCAATCTCTGGACACATGTGTTTCTGGATATTATCCTTCATCAGTAGAGTTAAAAATCAAAATTTATCTGGGGTTGCTGAGCAAGCTGCCACAATCCTTTCAGGTCTTAGTACCTCTCACAGGCACACAGGTGCATCTCCAAAAGCTTGTCAGCTCAATGGCTCAAGGGAGACTTTTCAAACAAAAGGGGGATGGGAGAACACTGCTTCACCTCCCAGCACAGTTCACCCCTCAGCATTATGGTAAATGCAGTTCATTGTAAATGCCTACTTGAGTTTTTGTTGAAGTGTTTCACCAAAGTTGGTGCAGGTTAGTGCTGTCAATCTCTAGACACTTGTTTCTGGATATTATCCTTCATCAGTAGAGATAAAAAGACAAATTTATCAGGTGTTGCTGAGCAAGCTGCCACAATCCTTTCAGGTCTCAGTACCTCTCACAGGAGCCCAGGTGCATCTCCAAAAGATCGTCAGCTCAATGGCTCAAGGGAGCCTTTTCAAACAAATGGGGGATGGGAGAACACTGCTTCACCTCCCAGCACAGTTCGCCCCTCAGCATTATGGCAAGTGCAGTTCATTTTAAATGCTTACTGGAGTTTTTGTTGAAGTGTTTCACCAAAGTTGGTGCAGGTTAAGGCTGTCAATCTTTAGACACGTGTTTCTGGATATTATTGTTCATAAGTACAGATAAAAAACTAAATTTATCTGGGGTTGCTGAACAAGCTACCACAATCCTTTCAGGTCTAAGTACCTTTCACAGGCGCACAGGTGTATCTCAAAAAGCTTGTTAGCTCAATGGCTCAAGGGAGCCATTTCAAATAAATGGGGGATAGAAGCATACTGCTTCACCTACCAGCACAATTAACCCCTTAGCATTATGGTAAATACAGTTCATTTTATATGCTTACTTGAGTTTCTGTTGAAGTGTTTCCCCAAAGTTGATGCACGTTAGTGCTGTCAATCACTAGACACGTGTTTCTGGATATTATCCTTCATCAGTAGTGTTAAAAAGCTAAATTTATCTGGGGTTGCTGAGCAAGCTGCCACAATCCTTTCAGGTCTCAGTACCTCTCACAGGCGCACATGTGCATCTACAAAAGCTCGTCAGCTCAATGGCTCAAGGGAGCCTTTTCAAACAAAAGGGGATGGAAGCACACTGCTTCACCTCCCAGCACAGTTCACCCCTTAGCATTGTGGTAAATGCAGCTCATTTTTAATGCTTACTTGAGTTTTTGTTGAAGTGTTTCACCAAAGTTGGTGCAGGTTAGTGCTGTCAATCTCTAGACACGTGTTTCTGGATATTATCCTTCATCAGTAGAGATAAAAAGCAAAATTTATCTGGGGTTGCTGAGCTAGCTGCCAAAATCCTTTCAGGTCTCAGTACCTCTCACAGGCGCACAGGTGCATCTCCAAAAGCTCGTCAGCATAATGGCATAAGGGAGCCTTTTCAAACAAAAGGTGGTTGGGAGCACACTGCTTCACCTCCCAGCACAGTTCACCCCATAGCATTGTGGTAAATGCAGTTAATTTTAAATGCTTACTTGAGTTTTCGTTGAAGTGTTTCACCAAAGTTGGTGCAGGTTAGGGCTGTCAATCTCTAGATACATGTGTTTCTGGATATTATCCTTCATCAATAGAGACAAAAAACTAAATTTATGTGGGGTTGCTGAGCAAGCTGCCACAATCTTTTCAGGTCTTAGTTACTCTCACATGCGCACAGGTGCATCTCCAAAAGCTCGTCAGCTCAATGGCTCAAGGGAGCCATTTCATACAAAAGGGGGATGGAGCACACTGCTTCACCTCCTAGCACAGTTCACCCTTAGCATTATGGTAAATGCAGTTCAATTTAAATGCTTACTTGAGTTTTTGTTGAAGTGTTTCACCAAAGTTGGTGCAGGTTAGTGCTGTCAATCTCTAGACACATGTGTTTCATCCTTCATCAGTAGAGATAAATAACAAAATTTATCTGGGGTTGCTGAGCAAGTTGCCACAATCCTTTCAGGTCTCAGTACCTCTCACAGGCACACAGGTGCATCTCCAAAAGCTTGTCAGCTCAATGGCTCAAGGGAGCCTTTTCAAACAATAGGGTGATGGGAGCACACTGCTTCACCTCCCAGCACAGTTCACCCCTCAGCATTATGGTAAATGCAGTTGATTGTAAATGCTTACTGGAGTTTTTGTTGAAGTGTTTCACCAAAGTTGATGCAGGTTAGTGCTGTCAATCTCTAGACACATGTGTTTCTGGATATTATCCTTCATCAGTAGAGATAAAAAAAACTACATTTATCTGGGGTTGCTGAGCAAGCTGGCACAATCCTTTCAGGTCTTAGTACCTCTCACAGGCACACAGGTTCATCTCCTAAAGCTCGTCAGCTCAATGGCTCAAGGGAGCCTTTTCAAACAAAAGGGGGATGGGAGCACACTGCTTCACCTCCTAGCACAGTTTGCCCCTTAGCATTATGATAAATGCAGTTCATTTTAAATGCTTACTTGAGTTTTTGTTGAAGTGTTTCACCAAAGTTGGTGCAGATTAGTGCTGTCAATCTCTAGACACATGTGTTTATGGATATTATCCTTCATCAGTAGAGATAAAAAGCAAAATTTATCTGGGGTTGCTGAGCAAGCTGCCACAATCCTCTTGTCTTGTGGTTTGTTGCCTGCCTTGTTATGTTGGCCTAGGCCTAGCTGCCATGCTGCTTTTCTTTGCGCACGTTACATTGAGCCAGGGCTCCCTCGCCCTTTGCTCTTGCTAAGTTCTTTTGCGCTGTCTGCATTTTCTGTCTTTCACCTTTTCTCTTGTTCGATTTGGGCTCAGACTGCACAACATGTACAAGGTCACATAACAATGTATTTCGGTTCTTCCTGATATGGCCAGTCTCGCGCACCCAGACATAACATTAGGCGCAAATGCCATGAAACTTGGTGTGCCTTTAATACTGCAGTTTTACTGGCGCTTAACACACTTGGAGGAATCCTTTCCAGGGAGAAGAGCTGTGATTGTCTGCCGATGTAGTTCTGCATCTAGAGACCGAGGTATGAGGGTTCGCTAGTCAAAGCCCAGAGGTCTTCTATTTTTATAATAAACTATCTTACTGCACGGGGAGGGTGGTAATGTTATTTAGACATTTATCCACTGAGTTATGAAATGCTTTCCCCGTTTGTATTCTATGGAATTGTAACCATGCTGCTTATATTATTCATATGCATTATGCTATTAGTGCTGACACGTGTACTGTACCTTAGAGCACGTAAGTTGAAATAAATATTTTAATCTACCCTGTGTCTCTTCATACGCGCATTGTGGACAAGTACGAGTGAGTGACGAAAGAGTGTTCTTGCTTCTGCGAGTCCTGAGATAAAGATACCGTGTTCTGGGTTGTCCAATCATTGGTGCTTTGGTACTAATGGGATGCTAAGCTAGTTGGGTTGGGGTTTTGGGTGCTACGGTATATGGTAGGCAAACCACTGTATTCCGGGGTCCTATTATCCTGTGCATAGCTCTGTGTATGTGCAGAAACCCTATGACATGGCGCGGCCAACGTGGGGCAGCTTATCTGCGAGATGCTTGAGTAGTACTTGTGCTTGTCCACAAAACCCTCACGTACGCTTCCGGAGGCGTAAGTGACGGTGATACCTCCTATATTGAACGTTTTATAGGTTCTTTCAAGCTTGAAGTTATTAAAAAAGGTTACATAAATAACCCATTTTGTGCTCCCTGTTAGGTTGTCGAATACAATTGTTTAGTTATGGCTGGTGTGGCGATAGCTGCACATAGCCGAGGACCACTCCGAGAACACCTAGGTGTATACGGAGTGCCCGATGCTGGGGTCGAGTTGGTCTTTGTGGTTCAAGCCGATCCGGCTTATCACTTTGAAGTGTTTTACACTTGGATCACTTTTGAGGCGGTGGATGCAGGTGATAAGCTGTTTCATGAATATAAACCCACCGCTATTCCTGCTGCCTATCGACCCTATACTAATCTTGAAGTGCCTCTCACGGCTTGGCAGCACCGTGTTTGGTTTAATGGCGCCCTCCCACAACCAACTACCGCAGTTCGTTTAGGCCCCTTATCCATTGAGGGGGCCACTTGGCCTGTATTGGCCGGGTATACCCCGCATCCAAATTATCTGGCTTTATCGATTGCGGATCTGCGCACTATGCATACCGAACTGGTGCGAGTGCATAGAGCCTTAGTGACATACGTTACAGGTAGTCTCCATGGAGCTGCTCCTGTAGTCGCTGGCCAACCAGCTGTTGCAGCTGGAGTGACCATAAGTCCTGTCATGGTAAATTCTGTGATGGGCAAACGTCCACAAAATAAGGACGATTATCCTTACTGGCTTGCAGAAAAGTTCGATCAGATAGAAGCGGTGTTTCCACATACATCCCCAGTGGATAAACACCGCATCCTTACGATAAGTTTGCCAAAAGACTTAATCCCCGATTTGACATCATGTGAAAACTGGGGTAAGGTATTCGCAGCAGTTTATTCAAAATGTTTTGGTACTCCTTCCATGACGGTTCTACCCTCTGTAATTAAAAAAGTACAGGACGAACATGGCCCTGAAGCGGCTGTGGAATTAGGGATGAGACTAGTGGGAGTGTTTGATGTAGTAGCTGAACTGATCCTTGGAAATGTCAAGGGCGATGCTATGAACTTTCAAGTAGCGAATGCTTTGGCTTTGGTCCCAGAGTTGGACAGGCCTCGCGAATTACCGAAAATTATTGCCCGGGCTTATAAAACAATTGGAAGAAATAGCCTAGGCAACAAGCCTTTTGTAAAAATGCAAACTCAATCGCAACCACAAATTACACAAACAAAAAGTACATCTGAGAAAGATGATAGACCAGTCTTCACTAAAAAGAGTTGGAGACAGAAAAAACAGGGTAAGCAACAAAAGAAGCCGGGGTCGAGAGGCGCTTCCCCAGTTTCGGTTTCTTCTGAACGTACTTATGATTTACGTGATAGGTCGAGAATTAAATCACCAGAAAGGTTTCAGAGCTCTGATACGCGTTCTCCTCGTTCTTCACAGGCCCAGACGTCGTCACAGGCTGGTGGAGGAGGACGGCAAGATAGAGGAAGGGGCCGAGAGGCTCCCCAGGAGCGAGACCAACCTCGACAACAAGTCAGAGGGAAAGCAGAAGACTTTCACCTTTCTCGACCGCAATTTCAGAAGAAAAAAGTTGCCGCTGTAACAGCGAAATATGCCACAGACCGTGAGAACGAGACTCCTGAATTGGACGTGGGCAGTGACCCTCCTAGACAGCGCCGCGGAAGTTACCATAGTGCGGGAGGCGCTACGTCCTCATATGGAGGCGACAGCAACTGAAACATTCGTTACTGTAGAGACAGCTGACACCAGAGTGGCACCCCCTGACAGACTGTACAACATAGTCATCCAAATTGAAGGTGATATACCGCGTGAAATAACAGGGATTTTTTGGGAAAATCTAACCTCTTCATATGACATTTTGTTAGCAGAGGTGGATTGGCCACCCCCATTCGTTCTCGCTGCACATGAAGGAGAGGAGGTAATCCTTCCAAGCTTTTCAAGGCATGTCCCAAAAGACAAAGCTGAAGCACTTGCAGCTGAGTGGGCTGTGTACCTGGCTCCAGCGTTATACCGCAACCATGTGGGATGGGATGTAGAATCACCTCCCCATGCAATACCTTTGCGGTCACTACCGCAGCCACAACCCCAATATCCCATCAAACGGCAGGCAAAAGGCCCCGTCTCCGAAATTCTGACACAGTTGGAATATCAGGGAGTAATCGAACCATGCGTATCACCTATGAACAATCCCCTATTCGTGGTTTCTAAACCCGATGGATCGTACCGCTTAGTTTTGGATTACCGGCATTTAAATTCTCATTGTCGGAACTTTGCGGTGCAGAATACACACAGTTCTGCGCTTGTAGACAGTCTTGTTCGTAAGAAATATAAAACGACACTTGACCTTTCAAACGGTTTCTACACGCACAACCTAGCCCCGGAGAGTGGTCAATGGACCGCATTCACATCCGGTGGTAAATTATTCCAGTTCCGGCGTTTACCCATGGGCTACAAAAATAGTCCGGGTGTATTCGCCGCCCGTGTTGTCTCTTTGCTAGACAGCATAGACCAAGATGCATGTTCGTACGTTGATGACATTTATCTGACGGACGACGAATTATTTCCGCATCTGTCCCGTGTGGACCGCATTATTCTTGAATTTGCGGAGCAGGGTTACAAATTTAACTTTGCTAAGTCACACATTGCTGAATTTACCGTTCTGTTCTTGGGCTATGAGCTCAACAACGAAGGTAAGGGCTTAGCCCCCCATTTCTTGGAAAAATGTGCACATTTGTGCCCCCCAAATACTCTGAAGAAACTTCAGTCTTTGCTGGGTTTTCTGAATTTCGGGCGTACTTACATTCCCGAATATGCCCAGCGTATCAAGCCTTTGTATGCTTTGATACAACCTACTTATTCAAGGTCTTGCTGGCTGCCTGAGCATACCTTGATTCTGCAGTCTTTGCAGACAGACCTATTGGAGTCTAAATATCTTTTGACTCGTGATAACCACACAAACCTGGTGATTAGAATAATTCCGGGGGCGGTGGGATTCACGTACTTAACCTTTAATGAAGGTGATACAGTGCCCATCGCATACAAGTCGCATCTGTACACTTCCGCTGAATTGCGCTTTACATCTGTTGAAAAAGTTCTAACTGCAGTGCAAATGGCGATTCTAAAAGAACGCGCACTGGCACAGGGAAAGCGAATTCTGGTGGTAACACCCTGTCCTGCCCTAGAGGCAGTAACAAAGGCAAGTGTACCGAACTCAAAAGCAATGCATCCCCGTTGGATACAATGGGCTACATCCTTGACGTCATCAGACGTCACCTTTATTTTCGATTCTTCTCTTCAGACTCAGGAGTTCTTACAGTATGAATTCGTTCATCCTCCTCCTCTGTTTATATTGCCGCTTGAGGATTACAAATGTGTGATCTACACAGATGGTTCGGCGCAACCGGCCACTGGGTCCAAGCACGCTTATTCAGCTGCATGTGCTATTGTTGCGGGTTCCTTTGTAAATGGAACGTTCAAATCCTCTGTAGTGCACACTCGCACACTTGGAGATAGTACCGCACAATTGGCCGAGCTGCATGCATTGCTACTTGCACTTGAGTTCGCTTCTCAGGATGAGACAACTCTTATTGTATGTGATTCCTTCTACTGTGTACAATCTTACAATGACAATCTGTTTTTCTGGTCGAAAAATGACTACAAGGACGCAAAAGGGAGCACAATTAAGCATAAAATGCTTTGGGTTCGAGTGGCAGAATTGCAACAACGTCTGCCCCTCACACAGGTGGTTCACACCTTAGGCCATCAGCGGGTGGGCGCACACGCTATTGGTAACGATCTGGCAGATGAAGCTGCCCGTTCGGCAGTAGTCACGTGTTCAGTAGCAGCGGTTACCAGGTCCATGTCTAAAATTGACTCTGTTATTCTAGCAGCTATTGCTGCAACAAAGGAAGGTGTTAATTACCCTACAGGTTTTCCTTCCAAGTATTCTTACAAGTTAAGTCCCGAACAGGTTCCTTATGTAACAATACCTGACGTTGGAGATCGGCTGATCCCCAACGCGGACCGCAGGAGTGCCTTGATATCAGCTGCACACGAAGGCATGGCTTCTGCTCATGCAGGTGTGTCAGCTACAGTTTCCATCTTGCAGCAGCGTTATTGGTGGCGTGGATTGTATAAAGACACCCGTGCTTTTGTGCTTTCCTGCGACGTTTGTCAACAGATTAAGCCTTCCACGGTAACACGCCCTCCACAGACCCCGCTCTGCATTGCTAACAGACCCTTTGGGTGTGTTTACTTGGATCACTGCGGTCCATTCTCATCAGACACTGCCTATAAATACATCTTAGTAGCAGTGGACTCGTGCACACGGTTCCTCTGGGTCTGGCCACAACGTAGTGCTGACGCTCGAAATGTAATCAGGGATTTGCGTGTCTTTGTGGGAATTTTCGCATGCGGCACCTTCCATTCGGACCAAGGTCCGGCGTTTGCCTCTAGGGCTTACAAGGATGCAATGGCTTCGCTTGGGGTGCGGGTGAAATTTTCGTCTCCGTATAGGCCTGAGGGCAACTCTATCGTTGAACGAATGAACCGTGACTTAAAGCAATCCTTAACAGCTAGAGTTATAGGTACTGGCAGGAACTGGCTGGCCCACTTGTATACCGTTCAGCGTGCACTTAATAATCTCCCTAGAAGACCTCTGGGTGGGCGGACCCCATACGAAATGCTCTTTGGCATAAGAATGTTTGTGCCTGACCTTGAGGGTCCAGACATCGCGGCGCAATCCGCCAAGTTTGATGTAGATAATCATTCTGCTATGTTACAGGACTTACAAGAAGCCCGAGACAAACTTGCAACTACACATTTGCCTTCAGCCACAGATCCTGCGTTGCAGATTCCGGTAGCCGGCTGGCTTCCAAAGGTTGGAGAACTGGTTCGAGAGAAGGTTGAAAACAAGAAAGAATTCGGCCCCTCTTTTCGTGCACCGGTTCCAGTTCTGGGCTTGAAGGGAACACGTACAGTCATTTTACCACCGCTTCCTGGTCGCAAGGAGAACAGATACATCTCAGTGGAAAATGTCAAGCTACAGCGCCTGGCCGATCCTGAATAGTGTCACACCAGCGGTCTCTTGTCCTGCCATTTATCGGACATATGTTCGTGGCCCATCTACACGAACGGTCGCTGATGCTGTAATTGAGATGGTTGATTTGCCTGAATCCTCTCCTTTGCCTGAAACTATAATTGATCCCCAACTCTCCACCAACATCGACGAGGACGAGTATACCTATCCTGCATCTGAATCGGTGGCGCATCAACCAACAACGCCACTTGGCCCGACTCGTTATTCCTTTGATTCGGATTCCACCTCTTCAAAAGTCCCATCCAAGTTCAGTATTTTTGTATCCTGGTTTAGAGACAATTTTTTGATTCCACCCTGGACATACATCTGGTTGGTACTTTTCTTGATTTTTTTGTTCATGTCCATTGGCTTTGTCACAGTGTTTTTTCTACTAATCAATGGTCACTATTTACCTGAACGCTCTGCTGTAGACTATGTTTCTGGAACTTTGGCTCCTCATTCCTCGTCTCACATCATGAAGCGTGACCACACATTTGTGAACATTTCAGCTTTTCCAGTTGCTGATGGCATCGTATGGGATGCAGTGAACTATCAAATCCATGGTCCGACGGAAATTATTAATGTACCTAATGTCCTTCGTGTTTCAATGGGTGATGTAGTAAAAAATAACATTCATTCTGATGATTGGGATGTGCATGCCGTTGAAGCATTGTTTGCCGATTTAAAATATTATGCATCTTTTAATGCTGAAGATTTATATATGAATTCTGCGAATTATGCCGATTTGTATTGTTACCAACATTGGGGTAATCATTTTCTCCATAAGCCAAGTGCCCTGCGTAGTTCTGTTAACTACACCCAATGGGAACATTGTCCAAACCCCTTGCCAGGTAGCTCACAAACTCTTCGAAATAAGTTTACCTATTTTACTGATTTTAATCGGTCAAACCCCGCATCCTATTATTTTAGACTAAATACCACGTCAACTCAGAAAGTTATGTTAACACACACCAAATTGCTTTATTCGGGTTCCTTTTTAAGTGCCCTAGCAGTGGGTGGTTATGAGTACTGGGAGGATACAGTAGATTTGAAATCTATTTGGGGCTCCAAGCCATGGCAGGTACAAGGAACCGAGGCATTGCACCGTGCTTGCCTTATCCCTACCCAAATTATGTTCCTAAATGATTCTATTTATCAGACTACGTGTTGGGGCTTAGCTACCACTAAACAATTAAACACGCCCTCAATTCCATCCCTGTCGAGTTTTCCCAATGATAGCTCACGTCTTAACCTGTCCCTGGCGACCCTACAGGCTCTGTTACAGAATAATTTGTTTAATGTTTCCGAAATCGATCTGTCACCCTGGTTGGTATGGCCTATATCATCTAATGCATGCCAAATGCGTTTTCACGACTCAGGTACTGGCTACACACAGGATAGGCCTGATCCGAGATTTACTGCTTCCCGTACTGTCACTACATATTCTGTTGGTAAATTATGCAAACAATGGCTACAACATTCGTCCCTTGATTCTGTTAAACAACATTTGTCCCTCCTTTCAGGCACTATTGATCTGTCCGACTTTGTTTTGGGACCTCGTGGTCCCCGACCTAAGAGATTCATTTATGAAACGTATAATGAACTCTGGAAGCTGTCACAAATTGAAGCTGCTTCCCGTCTTCGGGAAATAGATCAAGCAAATTTGGAAAAGGTGCTTGCTGTTGTTGACAATAGTATTAATACCCTGTCTTCTCGCATTTATACTTTAGAGAATATTGTGTCCTCTGTTGTTGATATTGTACAAGATGATGTTTCTGTGTTATATCATGGTCAGAATCAATTGCGTTCAGTTATGCAGTTTGCATGGACTTTACAAACGCTCAAGTTAGGTAAAGTTCCTTGGCATTTTTTGAACACCTCTGCCTTGTTTCTACCTTTTAATTTAACTGACAAACAGCAATTCATGTCCATGAAAGATGCAACTTACACCTTATTACATATCGAAAAGATGGATCCTTTGCCGTTCTCTGTTGCAGAACTCGATTCTGCTGTGTGGCTAGTTCATGGGGTTATCGCTTTACCTTTTTCCTTGTTTGAATTTGACTCGTGCATGAAACATTATCCTGTGGGCCGTTACCAGCCCTTGGGCAGTGCTTTCCTGCATGAACTCTGGTCCTTGCCTTTCATGTATAAATGCCTTCGGGACGGCAAGGAAGTTTTTCTCACGGGGGAGTCCTGCGACTCGACTATGGGTCATTCGCTTATTTGTAAACACATTAAATTGCATGGCTCATGTAGCGTTTCCGCTCCTAATCTTGCTTGTGTGCTGAAAGGTATTCCTGCTCCTGTTATTTCTCCTACTTTCACTCTCCTTTCCAATGGTAGTTATTTACTTTTAAATAACGAAAACTGTTGTGGCCTGCAGGCTGGCATTCCTTACATTGTAACAGTTTCGCACAGGGTTGTCTGCTGCAAAAATGTGCTTTTTCCTCCCCCTCATGGCAAGGTTGATATCTCTATTTGGCCTTCCATCCCTACCATGGAGGCAGATTTCAATAGACTGAGCAGAATAAAGGCACTATTATTGAACGAGGAAGTTATGCTCACGTCCGCCCGGGAGACATTCATTCTCCAGGTGGCGAGTACCCACAGTGAAATACAGGCCCTTTTGAACACTAATCTCCCCCAACATTTTGGGGAGTTAATTCATCGTATTTTTAACGCATCTAACACTGAGGGTCTGGTACACTTTTTTAAGGTCGTGGGGTCTGGTTTGGTGTCCTCCTTCCAAACTATTTTTGGTGTCATCCCGGCATTTATTCATTCTATTTTTTCCAGCGTCTTTGGCGGTTTCCCGTTGATCATCGCTTTGGCGGCTGGTGTCCTGCTATTAATTTGTTTTCTGCGCAATGGCTGCTCCCCGATGGGACCTGCTCGATCCGGACCGCCTCCAGCTGCTCCGTGAGCGCCTTTTGGCTGGTTTTGGTGTCTTGCCATTGGCGACACTGAGTGTGTCATATACTCTTTCTTTTCGCTTTGCGTATTTCACTTGCGTGCAACCTGTAATGACTTGTGTCCGCTGTCCTTTCACCTGGACTTTGGATTATTGCCTCTCCAATTCGTCATTGTCTGTTCCGGATTTTGTTCAGTTGATGGGTCCCTTAGAGGCCCATGAGCAGGACTGTTCCGTTGCCGGCTGTATGGCGCGTGCGGCTGCACTGGGGATTTTGGCGCAATGGGATATCTGGGCGGCTGCCCAGGATCTCCTACATCAAAGCTATTTCGTTTATCACGCAAGTTGTCCCGCATTGCTTTTGGATGCTCCCTCTGCTGAGGAGCATTCCTGCTCTTTTGATCTCATGGATTGGATGGCATCTATGTTTTTTGACGATTCCAATGATGTCCTCTTGGAGGGTATGGCTTTTTTCTGCACTTACACTTTCATGGATTGACTTGTCCTCCGCCGTTTGGGCGCTCCCTGTGCTCTACTGGATTTTTTTTTTTTTTTGGCCCTCTGTCCTGGCCGCCGGACTGTCCAGGGGAGGGTGTCTTGTGGTTTGTTGCCTGCCTTGTTATGTTGGCCTAGGCCTAGCTGCCATGCTGCTTTTCTTTGCGCACGTTACATTGAGCCAGGGCTCCCTCGCCCTTTGCTCTTGCTAAGTTCTTTTGCGCTGTCTGCATTTTCTGTCTTTCACCTTTTCTCTTGTTCGATTTGGGCTCAGACTGCACAACATGTACAAGGTCACATAACAATGTATTTCGGTTCTTCCTGATATGGCCAGTCTCGCGCACCCAGACATAACATTAGGCGCAAATGCCATGAAACTTGGTGTGCCTTTAATACTGCAGTTTTACTGGCGCTTAACACACTTGGAGGAATCCTTTCCAGGGAGAAGAGCTGTGATTGTCTGCCGATGTAGTTCTGCATCTAGAGACCGAGGTATGAGGGTTCGCTAGTCAAAGCCCAGAGGTCTTCTATTTTTATAATAAACTATCTTACTGCACGGGGAGGGTGGTAATGTTATTTAGACATTTATCCACTGAGTTATGAAATGCTTTCCCCGTTTGTATTCTATGGAATTGTAACCATGCTGCTTATATTATTCATATGCATTATGCTATTAGTGCTGACACGTGTACTGTACCTTAGAGCACGTAAGTTGAAATAAATATTTTAATCTACCCTGTGTCTCTTCATACGCGCATTGTGGACAAGTACGAGTGAGTGACGAAAGAGTGTTCTTGCTTCTGCGAGTCCTGAGATAAAGATACCGTGTTCTGGGTTGTCCAATCATTGGTGCTTTGGTACTAATGGGATGCTAAGCTAGTTGGGTTGGGGTTTTGGGTGCTACGGTATATGGTAGGCAAACCACTGTATTCCGGGGTCCTATTATCCTGTGCATAGCTCTGTGTATGTGCAGAAACCCTATGACACTCTCAGGTCTCTGTACCTCTCACAGGCGCACAGGTGCATCTCCAAAAACTCGTCAGCTCAATGGCTCAAGGGAGCCTTTTCAAACAAAAGGGGGATGGGAGCACACTGCTTCACCTCCCAGCACAGTTCACCCCATAGCATTGTGGTAAATGCTGTTCATATTTAATGCTTACTTGAGTTTTTGTTGAAGTGTTTCACCAAAGTTGGTGCAGGTTAGTGCTGTCAATCTCTAGACACGTGTTTCTGGATATTAAACTTCATCAGTAGAGACAAAAAACTAAATGTATCTGGGGTTGCTGAGCAAGCTGGCACAATCCTTTCAGGTCTTAGTACCTCTCACAGGCACACAGGTGCATCTCCAAAGCTCGTCAGCTCAATGGCTCAAGGGAGCCATTTCATACTAAAAGGGGATGGGAGTACACTGCTTCACCTCCTAGCACAGTTCACCCCTTAGCATTATGGTAAATGCAGTTCAATTTAAATGCTTACTTGAGTTTTTGTTGAAGTGTTTCACCAAAGTTGGTGCATGTTAGTGCTGTCAATCTCTAGACACATGTGTTTCATCCTTCATCAGTAGAGATAAAAAGCAGAAATTTATCTGGGGTTGCTGAGCAAGCTCCTACAAGGTCTCAGTACCTCTCACAGGCGCACAGGTGCATCTCCAAAAGCTTGTCAGCTCAATGGTTCAAGGGAGCCTTTTCAAACAATAGGGTGATGGGTGCACACTGCTTCACGTCCCAGCACAGTTCACCCCTCAGCATTATGGTAAATGCAGTTGATTGTTAATGCTTACTTGAGTTTTTGTTGAAGTGTTTCACCAAAGTTGATGCAGGTTAGTGCTGTCAATCTCTAGACACTTGTTTCTGGATATTATCCTTCATCAGTAGAGATAAAAAACTAAATTTATCTGGGGTTGCTGAGCAAGCTGGCATAATCCTTTCAGGTCTTAGTACCTCTCACAGGCGCACAGGTGCATCTCCTAAGCTCGTGAGCTCAATGGCTCAAGGGAGCCTTTTCAAACAAAAGGGGATGGGAGCACACTGCTTCACCTCCTAGCACAGTTCGCCCCTTAGCATTATGGTAAATGCAGTTCATTTTAAATGCTTACTTGAGTTTTTGTTGAAATGTTTCACCAAAGTTGGTGCAGGTTAGTGCTGTCAATCTCTAGACACGTGTTTCTGGATATTATCCTTCATCAGTAGAGATAAAAAGCAAAATTTATCTGGGGTTGCTGAGCAAGCTGCCACAATCCTCTCAGGTCTCTGTACCTCTCACAGGCGCACATGTGCATCTCCAAAAGCTTGTCAGCTCAATGGCTCTTGGGAGCCATTTTATACAAAAGGGGGATGGGAGCACACTGCTTCACCTCGCAGCACAGTTCACCCCTTAGCATTATGGTAAATGCAGTTCAATTTAAATGCTTACTTGAGTTCTTGCTGAAGTGTTTCACCGAAGTTGATGCAGGTTAGTGCTTTTTTTTTTTTTTGTTAGTCCTCATTCTGCCAATTTACTTGCTGGCTATACTCGTCCCCTTCTCTGGTAAATGCCAGGTCAGGTTGGAGTCCTTCCAATCAAGAGAGAAAAGCCGTTTCCAATTCCACCCTTCCCGAGAGTGCCCATAGCACGGAAGGAACACAGGACCCACAGCTCTACATTGGCTTAATCATTGGACCGCAAATTTTTGAGACCAATTTACCAACTTAAGCCATACTTTCTCTCTGCTACTACAATCACACATTAAGTCCTGCTTACTTATATGTATTACACTTTTTATACACTCCAGGAAGTGCGGTGGAAGATTTGCCTTCCATGATTTACAAATCTCTCTTCTTCCTAATAAAATTACATAAAAAATAAATCTTGCATCTAATCTACTAATGGTGATAATATTATCTTGCCAAATTCCAAAGAAAACCAGGGCAGGACTGACCTTCACAGTAATACCTGTGACTTCAGTTAAGAATTGGCATACCTCGAACCAAAACTTCTCAATTTCCGGGCATGTTAGGAACATATGCATGTCATCAGCTACAGGATCTTGACATCTTGGGCATTCATAATGTATCCCTAAAAACTTTTCTAATCTCGCTCGGAGACCAATAAACCCTATAAACCGTGAAGAGGTGGTTTCGTTTTAGATAGGCGGGTTTCACACTTTCCCTCAGCAATGCAAAGGAGGCCAACCATGCTTCCCTTAAATTAATGTTCACAATTCCTCGCCTCCAAAGCCTCTGAATGTCTCCTTCTAAATCGTCTTCTGCATTAATCAGAAATTGATACCACAGAGCTACCTCCTTCTTAATAACGCCAGTTTTAATCGCTTGAGCTAACCAAGTATCATCCTCCTCTTCACTCCAATTTTGGTCCCTCCACCATGCAGAAATCTGGTAATATTTGAACCTGGTTAGATTTCCCCCACAATTTGATTCAGAGTTTCCCAATTGACTAGCTCAATTCCCATGTTCAGATCCCCCCAACAAGAAATACCCGAAACCTTTAATGGGAGACTTAATGAATCATTCAAGCATTCTGGAGTCCCTGGGGACTCCCAGATCGGGGCCCTAGACGCATAATATGGGATACCTAACTTTTTCCGAATATAGACCCAAGCTTTCAAAACACCCACTAGAATCTTCAACCTTACTTTTTTGTAAAACTTCGGGTCTCCGAACTTAAACAAAAATTGGTCTTGGCCCTCCTTTAGTTCTCCAAGCATGGCTCCAAACAAACTGCCAATAGCCAAACTATCAACCCTATTTAAAAGCATCCTGCAATTCTTAAAAAGGAAAGCATATCCATACGTCCTCAAATCCGCTAACGCCAGCCCACCCTTCTCCAATCTCCTCCTCAATCTCTTCCAAGATATACGTGAGCCCTTGGAAGCCCAAATAAAACTTCCTAGTCTTCCTTGTAATTTAGCAATTTTCATTCTATCAAACGATAATGGTATTGAATTAAAAAGAAACGTTATCTTCGGTAGAATAATCATCTTGATAAGATTCACCCTACCATACAAATTTAACGGAAGGTTTGCCCATCTGACCAACAGTTTCTCTACTTCTTGCCTAATCTTTTCCCAATTTACCTTAGTGACTTCCGCCAACTTCTGCGTGATTGTCACCCCAAGATAGCGCATACTTGATTTTGCCTGTATTTGTTGAACTGGTTGGTTCCATTCCATGATTTCAGTCTTGTTTATATTTACTCTGTATCCTGATACTCTTCCAAATGCTTCGGTTTTAGCCATTAATATGGGGATAGACACTTGCGGATTTAGAGTGTAAAGTAAGAGATCATCTGCATACAACGCTAACTTAATCTCAAAATTTCCGTGTCTAAAAGGAATAATAGCAGGGTCTTGTCTGATCCAAGCCGCTAATGGTTCAATATATATATCGAACAAAGCGGGGACAGGGGACATCCCTGCCTAGTCCCCCGTGATATATTGACCCAATCAGTTAGCTCCCCATTGACCAGAACCTTTGCTCTTGGAGATCTATACAAAAGTTGAACCGTTTTTATTATATTAAGGGGAAAACCAAATACCTTTAAAGCTTCCCACAGATATGACCAGTGAACCTGGTCAAAAGCCTTTGCGGCATCTACTGCCACCAGCGTTACTGGAAGATTATAAGTTTCTGCTAAGTCTATCACTCCCAATATTTGAAAAGTTAACTCGTTGAGCTGCCTTTCGGGAATAAAACCCTTTTGATCTTTATGTATTATACCCTTAATAACCTTTGCAATTCTGGCGGCCAGAATTCCCGCGAACACCTTATAGTCCGTATTTAACAGTGATATGGCCCTATAAGAGTCAACCACGAGGGATCCTTGTTAGGTTTCAATAACAATGTTACTGTTGCCTCAGCCCAACTTTCAGGGGGTTCTTCTCCCTCTCTTAGTATTAGATTAAAAAGTTCCCTGAACACTGGTACCACCTCATCTAAGAGGTTTAAATAAATCTCAGTTGGAAGGCCATCCGTGCCCTGCAGCTTTCCCTCTGGCCATTTTCCTAAACTGTTGTCGAATCTCCTCTTCTGTTATATCCGCTGATAATATTTCCTTCTGGTCTTCACTCAAAATTGGGAGTTCGATTTCCTTAAGGAAACTTTCGATATTATCCCTCCCAGGGAAATATCCTCCTTATATAAATTACTCATATGTCTGGAGACCTCCAACCCAATTTTAACATTAGTATCCAATGTGTCCCCTGTCATATGATCAATCAGGCATACTATTTGATTGCGCACTCTATCACTCTTGGCTTTCCATGCCAACAAGGCCCCACTCTTTTCGCCATAAGCAAAATGCTGCAGTTTGCTAACCCTCCATTTATCCATCAATGTTTTATCCAGAGCTTCTTGATATTCTAATTGCAACAATTCTAGTTGTTTTCTAAGAGAGGCCACCTTACTAAAACTCTCAAGGGAAGCTTTCTGTACCTCTTGCTCTTTATTCTTAATGATTTCCAGCCGCCTTTCTTCTTGGTACCTCGCGCTTCGTTTTTTACTCGCCATAATACCCGTACCTATGGATCTCAAAAGGCCTTAAGGAGTCCCATACAATTTGAAGTTTAGCTGACCCCATGTTAACTTCAAAAAAATCGCAACCTCCTCTTTCATTTTATTAATTACCCCTCATCCAACAAAATTGTCCTGTCCAAAGTCCACCTAACTATACCTCTCTTATTAGGCATTTTTAGTGATAAAAAAACAACCGAATGATCCGAAAGTATAACAGGTACATGCTTGATCATTTCAACCCCAGATACCAAATCATGGTTCAATAAAAAATAGTCAATTCGGGAATGATGACCGTACTTTTTACTAAAAAGGTAAAATCTCTATTATCTCTCATCTTATGTCTCCAAATATCAATCAAATTAAGCTCTCTAATCATATTTTTAAGTACTGCCATAGTTTTTGGTGGTGTAACGTAGTTGGCTTTGGAGGTTCTATCCAGACTTTTATTGAATACTAAATTGAAATCCCCTCCAATTACCACTGGGGCATTAAACGGCATTAAACATGATTCTAATTTGATTAATACATCCGGGCATTATAGTAGAAAGGCAGCAGACAGATTCTTCTGGGAGGTGGGCCCTAGCCAAGATAAAAGTGCAAGGAATATTTGTAATTGTAGTCAGTTACTAGGGGCCCGATGCAGGTTAGTGCTGTCAATCTCTAGATACATGTGTTTCATCCTTCATCAGTAGAGATAAAAAACGAAATTTATCTGGGGTTGCTGAGCAAGCTGCCACAATCCTTTCAGGTCTCAGTACCTCTCACAGGTGCACAGGTGCATCCCCAAAAGCTTGTCAGCTCAATGGCTCAAGGGAGCCTTTTCAAACAATAGGGGGATGGGAGCACACTGCTTCTCCTCGCAGCACAGTTCACCCCTCAGCATTATTGTAAATGCAGTTCATCGTAAATGCTTACTTGAGTTTTTGTTGAAGTGTTTCACCAAAGTTGATGCAGGTTAGTGCTGTCAATCTTTAGACACATCTGTTTCTGGATATTATCCTTCATCAGTAGAGATAAAAAACTAAATTTATCTGGAGTTGCTGAGCAAGCTGGCACAATCCTTTCAGGTCTCAGTACCTCTCACAGGCGCACAGGTGCATCTCCAAAAGCTCGTCAGCTCAATGGCTCAAGGGAGCCTTTTCAAATAAAAGGGGATGAAAGCACACTGCTTCACCTCCCAGCACAGTTCACCCCTTAGCATTATGGTAAATGCAGTTCATTTTAAATGCTTACTTGAGTTTTCGTTGAAGAGTTTCACCAAAGTTGGCGCAGGTTAGGGCTGTCAATCTCTAGACACGTGTTTCTGGATATTATCCTTCATCAAAAGAGATAAAAAGCAAAATTTATCTGGGGTTGCTGACCAAGCTGCCACAATCCTTTCAGGTCTCTGTACCTCTCACAGGCGCACAGGTGCATCTCCAAAAGCTCGTCAGCTTAATGGCTCAAGGGAGCCATTTCATACAAAAGGGGGATGGGAGCACACTGCTTCACCTCCCAGCACAGTTCACCCCTTAGCATTATCGTAAATGCAGTTCAATTTAAATGCTTACTTGAGTTTTTGTTGAAGTGTTTCACCAAAGTTGGTGCAGGTTAGTGCTGTCAATCTCTAGACACATGTGTTTCTGGATATTATCCTTCATCAGTAGAGATAAAAAGCAACATTTATCTGGGGTTGCTGAGCAAGCTGCCAAAATCCTTTCAGGTCTCAGTACCTCTCACAGGCGCACAGGTGCATCTCCAAAAGCTCGTCAGCATAATGGCTTAAGGGAGCCTTTTCAAACCAAAAGGTGGTTGGGAGCACACTGCTTCACCTCCTAGCACAGTTCACCCCATAGCATTGTGGTAAATGCAGTTCATTTTAAATGCTTACTTGAGTTTTTGTTGAAGTGTTTCACCAAAGTTGGTGCAGGTTAGTGCTGTCAATCTCTAGACACGTGTTTCTGGATATTATCCTTCATCAGTAGAGATAAAAAGCAAAATTTATCTGGGGTTGCTGACCAAGCTGCCACAATCCTTTCAGGTGTTAGTTACTCTCACAGGCGCACAGGTGCATCTCCAAAGCTCGTCAGCTCAATGGCTCATGGGAGCCTTTTCAAACAAAAGGGGGATGGGAGCACTCTGCTTCACCTCCCAGCACAGTTCACCCCTTAGCATTGTGGTAAATGCAGTTCATTTGAAATGCTTACTTGAGTTTCTGTTGAAGTGTTTCACCTAAGTTGGTGCAGGTTAGTGCTGTCAATGTTAAGACACATGTGTTTCTGGATATTATCCTTCATCAGTAGAGTTAAAAAATGAAATTTATCTGGGGTTGCTGAGCAAGCTACCACAATCTTTTCAGGTCTCAGTACCTCTCACAGGTGCACAGGTGCATCTCCAAATGCTCGTCAGCTGAATGGCTCAAGGGAGCCATTTCAAACAAAGGGGGATGGGAGCACACTGCTTTACCTCCCAGCACAGTTCACCCCTTAGCATTGTGGTAAATGCGGTTCATTTTAAATGCTTAATTGAGTTTCTGGTGAAGTGTTTCACCAAAGTTGGTGCAGGTTAGTGCTGTCAATCTCTAGACACGTGTTTCTGGATATTATTCTTCATCAGTAGAGACAAAAAACTAAATTTATCTGGGGTTGCTGAGCAAGCTGCCACAATCCTTTCAGGTCTTAGTGACTCTCACAGGCACACAGGTGCATCTCCAAAAGCTCGTCAGCTCAATGGCACAAGGGAGCCTTTTCAAACAAAAGGGGGATGGGAGCACACTGCTTCACCTCCTAGCACAGTTCACCCCTTAGCATTATGGTAAATGCAGTTAATTTTAAATGCTTACTTGAGTTTTCGTTGAAGGGTTTCACCAAAGTTGGTGCAGGTTAGTGCTGTCAATCTCTAGATACATGTGTTTCATCCTTCATCAGTAGAGATAAAAAACGAAATTTATCTGGGGTTGCTGAGCAAGCTGCCACAATCCTTTCAGGTCTCAGTACCTCTCACAGGCGCACAGGTGCATCCCAAAAGCTTGTCAGCTCAATGGCTCAAGGGAGCCTTTTCAAACAATAGGGGGATGGGAGCACACTGCTTCACCTCGCAGCACAGTTCACCCCTCAGCATTATGGTAAATGCAGTTCATCGTAAATGCTTACTTGAGTTTTTGTTGAAGTGTTTCACCAAAGTTGATGCAGGTTAGTGCTGTCAATCTTTAGACACATCTGTTTCTGGATATTATCCTTCATCAGTAGAGATAAAAAACTAAATTTATCTGGGGTTGCTGAGCAAGCTGGCACAATCCTTTCAGGTCTCAGTACCTCTCACAGGCGCACAGGTGCATCTCCAAAAGCTCGTCAGCTCAATGGCTCAAGGGAGGCTTTTCAAATAAAAGGGGATGGAAGCACACTGCTTCACCTCCCAGCACAGTTCACCCCTTAGCATTATGGTAAATGCAGTTCATTTTAAATGCTTACTTGAGTTTTTGTTGAAGTGTTTCACCAAAGTTGGTGCAGGTTAGTTCTGTCAATCTCTAGACACTTGTTTCTGGATATTATCCTTCATCAGTAGAGATAAAAAGCAAAATTTATCTGGGGTTGCTGACCAAGCTGCCACAATCCTTTCAGGTGTTAGTTACTCTCACAGGCGCACAGGTGCATCTCCAAAAGCTCGTCAGCTCAATGGCTCATGGGAGCCTTTTCAAACAAAAGGGGGATGGGAGCACTCTGCTTAACCTCCCAGCACAGTTCACCCCTTAGCATTGTGGTAAATGCAGTTCATTTGAAATGCTTACTTGAGTTTCTGTTGAAGTGTTTCACCAAAGTTAGTGCAGGTTAGTGCTGTCAATCTTAAGACACATGTGTTTCTGGATATTATCCTTCATCAGTAGAGATAAAAAATGAAATTTATCTGGGGTTGCTGAGCAAGCTACCACAATCTTTTCAGGTCTCAGTACCTCTCACAGGTGCACAGGTGCATCTCCAAATACTCGTCCGCTGAATGGCTCAAGGGAGCCATTTCAAACAAAGGGGGATGGGAGCACACTGCTTTACCTCCCAGCACAGTTCACCCCTTAGCATTGTGGTAAATGCGGTTCATTTTAAATGCTTACTTGAGTTTCTGGTGAAGTGTTACACCAAAGTTGGTGCAGGTTAGTGCTGTCAATCTCTAGACACGTGTTTCTGGATATTATCCTTCATCAGTAGAGACAAAAAACTAAATTTATCTGGGGTTGCTGAGCAAGCTGCCACAATCCTTTCAGGTCTTAGTTACTCTCACAGGCGCACAGGTGCATCTCCAAAAGCTCGTCAGCTCAATGGCACAAGGGAGCCTTTTCAAACAAAAGGGGGATGAGAGCACACTGCTTCACCTCCTAGCACAGTTCACCCCTTAGCATTATGGTAAATGCAGTTCATTGTAAATGCTTACTTGAGTTTTCGTTGAAGTGTTTCACCAAAGTTGGTGCAGGTTAGTGCTGTCAATCTCTAGACACTTGTTTCTGGATATTATCCTTCATCAGTAGAGATAAAAAGCAAAATTTATCTGGGGTTGCTGACCAAGCTGCCACAATCCTTTCAGGTGTTAGTTACTCTCACAGGCGCACAGGTGCATCTCCAAAAGCTCGTCAGCTCAATGGCTCATGGGAGCCTTTTCAAACAAAAGGGGGATGGGAGCACTCTGCTTAACCTCCCAGCACAGTTCACCCCTTAGCATTGTGGCAAATGCAGTTCATTTGAAATGCTTACTTGAGTTTCTGTTGAAGTGTTTCACCAAAGTTAGTGCAGGTTAGTGCTGTCAATCTTAAGACACATGTGTTTCTGGATATTATCCTTCATCAGTAGAGATAAAAAATAAAATTTATCTGGGGTTGCTGAGCAAGCTACCACAATCTTTTCAGGTCTCAGTACCTCTCACAGGTGCACAGGTGCATCTCCAAATGCTCGTCAGCTGAATGGCTCAAGGGAGCCATTTCAAACAAAGGGGGATGGGAGCACACTGCTTTACCTCCCAGCACAGTTCACCCCTTAGCATTGTGGTAAATGCGGTTCATTTTAAATGCTTACTTGAGTTTCTGGTGAAGTGTTTCACCAAAGTTGGTGCAGGTTAGTGATGTCAATCTCTAGACACGTGTTTCTGGATATTATCCTTCATCAGTAGAGACAAAAAACTAAATTTATCTGGGGTTGCTGAGCAAGCTGCCACAATCCTTTCAGGTCTTAGTTACTCTCACAGGCGCACAGGTGCATCTCCAAAAGCTCGTCAGCTCAATGGCACAAGGGAGCATTTTCAAACAAAAGGGGGATGGGAGCACACTGCTTCACCTCCTAGCACAGTTCACCCCTTAGCATTATGGTAAATGCAGTTCATTGTAAATGCTTACTTGAGTTTTCGTTGAAGGGTTTCACCAAAGTTGGTGCAGGTTAGTGCTGTCAATCTCTAGATACATGTGTTTCATCCTTCATCAGTAGAGATAAAAAACAAAATTTATCTGGGGTTGCTGAGCAAGCTGCCACAATCCTTTCAGGTCTCAGTACCTCTCACAGGCGCACAGGTGCATCCCCAAAAGCTTGTCAGCTCAATGGCTCAAGGGAGCCTTTTCAAACAATAGGGGGATGGGAGCACACTGCTTCACATCGCAGCACTGTTCACCCCTTAGCATTATGGTAAATGCGGCTCATTTTTAATGCTTACTTGAATTTCTGTTGAAGTGTTTCACCAAAGTTGGTGCAGGTTAGTGCTGTCAATCTCTAGACACTTGTTTCTGGATATTATCCTTCATCAATAGAGATAAAAAGCCAAATTTATCAGGTGTTGCTGAGCAAGCTGCCACAATACTTTCAGGTCTCAGTTCCTCTCACAGGTGCCCAGGTGCATCTCCAAAAGATCGTCAGCTCAATGGCTCAAGGGAGCCTTTTCAAACAAATGGGGGATGGGAGCACACTGCTTCACCTCCCAGCACAGTTCGCCCCTCAGCATTATGGCAAATGCAGTTCATTTTAAATGCTTACTGGAGTTTTTGTTGAAGTGTTTCACCAAAGTTGGTGCAGGTTAAGGCTGTCAATCTTTAGACACGTGTTTCTGGATATTATTGTTCATAAGTACAGATAAAAAACTAAATTTATCTGGGGTTGCTGAGCAAGCTACCACAATCCTTTCAGGTCTAAGTACCTCTCACAGGCGCACAGGTGCATCTCAAAAAGCTTGTTAGCTCAATGGCTCAAGGGAGCCATTTCAAATAAATGGGGGATGGGAGCATACTGCTTCACCTACCAGCACAATTAACCCCTTAGCATTATGGTAAATGCAGTTCATTTTATATGCTTACTTGAGTTTCTGTTGAAGTGTTTCCCCAAAGTTGATGCACGTTAGTGCTGTCAATCACTAGACACGTGTTTCTGGATATTATCCTTCATCAGTAGAGTTAAAAAGCTAAATTTATCTGGGGTTGCTGAGCAAGCTGCCACAATCCTTTCAGGTCTCAGTACCTCTCACAGGCGCACAGGTGCATCTACAAAAGCTCGTCAGCTCAATGGCTCAAGGGAGCCTTTTCAAACAAAAGGGGATGGAAGCACATTGCTTCACCTCCCAGCACAGTTCACCCCTTAGCATTGTGGTATATGCAGCTCATTTTTAATGCTTACTTGAGTTTTTGTTGAAGTGTTTCACCAAAGTTGGTGCAGGTTAGTGCTGTCAATCTCTAGACACGTGTTTCTGGATATTATCCTTCATCAGTAGAGATAAAAAGCAAAATTTATCTGGGGTTGCTGAGCTAGCTGCCAAAATCCTTTCAGGTCTCAGTACCTCTCACAGGCGGACAGGTGCATCTCCAAAAGCTCGTCAGCATAATGGCTTAAGGGAGCCTTTTCAAACAAAAGGTGGTTGGGAGCACACTGCTTCACCTCCCAGCACTGTTCACCCCATAGCATTGTGGTAAATGCAGTTAATTTTAAATGCTTACTTGAGTTTTTGTTGAAGTGTTTCACCAAAGTTGGTGCAGGTTAGTGCTGTCAATCTGTAGACACGTGTTTCTGGATAGTATCCTTCTTCAATAGAGACAAAAAACTAAATTTATCTGGGGTTGCTGAGCAAGCTGCCACAATCCTTTCAGGTCTTAGTTACTCTCACATGCGCACATGTGCATCTCCAAAAGCTCGTCAGCGCAATGGCACAAGGGAGCCTTTTCACTCAAAAGGGGGATGGGAGCACACTGCTTCACCTCCTAGCACAGTTCACCCCGTAGCATTATGGTAAATGCAGTTCATTGTAAATGCTTACTTGAGTTTTCGTTGAAGGGTTTCATCAAAGTTGGTGCAGGTTAGTGCTGTCAATCTCTAGATACATGTGTTTCATCCTTCATCAGTAGAGATAAAAAACAAAATTTATCTGGGGTTGCTGAGCAAGCTGCCACAATCCTTTCAGGTCTCAGTACCTCTCACAGGCGCACAGGTGCATCCCCAAAAGCTTGTCAGCTCAATGGCTCAAGGGAGCCTTTTCAAACAATAGGGGGATGGGAGCACACTGCTTCACATCGCAGCCCTGTTCACCCCTTAGCATTATGGTAAATGCGGCTCATTTTTAATGCTTACTTGAGTATTTGTTGAAGTGTTTCACCAAAGTTGGTGCAGGTTAGTGCTGTCAATCTCTAAACACGTGTTTCTGGATAATATCCTTCATCAGTAGAGATAAAAAACTAAATTAATCTGGGGTTGCCTAGCAAGCTGCCACAATCCTTTCAGGTCTCAGTACCTCTCACAGGCTCGCAGGTGCATCGCCAAAAGCTCGACAGCTCAATGGCTCGAGGGAGCCTTTTCAAACAAAAGGGGGATGGGAGCATATTGCTACACCTCCCTGCACAGTACACCCCTTAGCACTATGGTAAATGCAATTCATTTTAAATGCTTTCTTGAGTTTTTGTTGAAGTGTTTCACCAAAGTTGGTGCAGGTTAGTGCTGTCAATCTCTAGACACATGTGTTTCTGGATATTATCCTTCATCAGTAGAGATAAAAAGCCAAATTTATCAGGTGTTGCTGAGCAAGCTGCCACAATCCTTTCAGGTCTCAGTATCTCTCACAGGTGCCCAGGTGCATCTCCAAAAGATCGTCAGCTCAATGGCTCAAGGGAGCCTTTTCAAACAAATGGGGGATGGGAGCACACTGCTTCACCTCCCAGCACAGTTCGCCCCTCAGCATTATGGCAAATGCAGTTCATTTTAAATGCTTACTGGAGTTTTTGTTGAAGTGTTTCACCAAAGTTGGTGCAGGTTAGGGCTGTCAATCTCTAGATACATGTGTTTCTGGATATTATCCTTCATCAGTAGAGATAAAAAGCAAAATTTATCTGGGGTTGCTGAGCCGGCTGCCACAATCCTTTCAGTTCTCAGTACCTCTCACAGGCGCACAGGTGCATCTCCAAAAGCTCGTCAGCTCAATGGCTCAAGGGAGCCATTTCAAACAAAAGGGGGATGGAGCACACTGCTTCACCTCCTAGCACAGTTCACCCCTTATCATTATTGTAAATGCAGTTCAATTTAAATGCTTACTTGAGTTTTTGTTGAAGTGTTTCACCAAAGTTGGTGCAGGTTAGTGCTGTCAATCTCTAGACACATGTGTTTCATCCTTCATCAGTAGAGATAAATAACGAAATTTATCTAGGGTTGCTGAGCAAGCTGCCACAATCCTTTCAGGTCTCAGTACCTCTCACAGGCGCACAGGTGCATCTCCAAAAGCTTGTCAGCTCAATGGCTCAAGGGAGCCTTTTCAAACAATAGGGTGATGGGAGCACACTGCTTCACCTCCCAGCACAGTTCACCCCTCAGCATTATGGTAAATGCAGTTGATTGTAAATGCTTACTTGAGTTTTTGTTGAAGTGTTTCACCAAAGTTGATGCAGGTTAGTGCTGTCAATCTCTAGACACATGTGTTTCTGGATATTATCCTTCAACAGTAGAGATAAAAAACTAAATTTATCCGGGGTTGCTGAGCAAGCTGGCACAATCCTTTCAGGTCTTAGTACCTCTCACAGGCACACAGGTGCATCTCCTAAAGCTCATCAGCTCAATGGCTCAAGGGAGCCTTTTCAAACAAAAGGGGGATGGGAGCACACTGCTTCACCTCCTAGCACAGTTTGCCCCTTAGCATTATGGTAAATACAGTTCATTTAAAATGTTTTCTTGAGTTTTTGTTGAAGTGTTTCACCAAAGTTGGTGCAGATTAGTGCTGTCAATCTCTAGACACATGTGTTTCTGGTAATTATCCTTCATCAGTAGAGATAAAAATCAAAATTTATCTGGGTTTGCTGAGCAAGCTGCCACAATCCTCTCAGGTCTCTGTACCTCTCACAGGCGCACAGGTGCATCTCCAAAAGCTCGTCAGCTCAATGGCTCAAGGGAGCCTTTTCAAACAAAAGGGGGATGGGAGCACACTGCTTCACCTCCCAGCACAGTTCACCCCATAGCATTGTGGTAAATGCAGTTCATTTTTAATGCTTACTTGAGTTTTTGTTGAAGTGTTTCACCAAAGTTGGTGCAGGTTAGTGCTGTCAATCTCTAGACACGTGTTTCTGGATATTATACTTCATCAGTAGAGACAAAAAACTAAATTTATCTGGGGTAGCTGAGCAAGCTGACACAATCCTTTCAGGTCTTAGTACCTCTCACAGGCGCACAGGTGCATCTCCAAAAGCTCGTCAGCTCAATAGCTCAAGGGAGCCATTTCATACAAAAGGGGGATGGGAGCACACTGCTTCACCTCCTAGCACAGTTCACCCCTTAGCATTATGGTAAATGCAGTTCAATTTAAATGCTTACTTGAGTTTTTGTTGAAGTGTTTCACCAAAGTTGGTGCAGGTTAGTACTGTCAATCTCTAGACACATGTGTTTCATCCTTCATCAGTAGAGATAAAAAACGAAATTTATCTGGGGTTGCTGAGCAACCTCCTACAAGGTCTCAGTACCTCTCACAGGCGCACAGGTGCATCTCCAAAAGCTTGTCAGCTCAATGGTTCAAGGGAGCCTTTTCAAATAATAGGGTGATGGGAGCACACTGCTTCACCTCCCAGCACAGTTCACCCCTCAGCATTATGGTAAATGCAGTTGATTGTAAATGCTTACTTGAGTTTTTGTTGAAGTGTTTCACCAAAGTTGATGCAGGTTAGTGCTGTCAATCTCTAGACACTTGTCTCCGGATATTATCCTTCATCAGTAGAGATAAAAAACTAAATTTATCTGGGGTTGCTGAGCAAGCTGGCATAATCCTTTCAGGTCTTAGTACCTCTCACAGCCGCACAGGTGCATCTCCTAAAGCTCGTCAGCTCAATGGCTCAAGGGAGCCTTTTCAAACAAAAGGGGGATGGGAGCACACTGCTTCACCTCCTAGCACAGTTCACCCCGTAGCATTATGGTAAATGCAGTTCATTTTAAATGCTTACTTGAGTTTTGGTTGAAGGGTTTCACCAAAGTTGGTGCAGGGTAGGGCTATCAATTTCTAGACACATGTGTTTCTGGATATTATCCTTCATCAGTAGAGATAAAAAGCAAAATTTATCTGGGGTTTCTGAGCCAGCTGCCACAATCCTCTCAGGTCTCTGTACCTCTCACAGGCGCACAGGTGCATCTCCAAAAGCTCGTCAGCTCAATGGCTCAAGGGAGCCATTTCATACAAAAGGGGGATGGGAGCACACTGCTTCACCTCGCAGCACAGTTCACCCCTTAGCATTATGTTAAATGCAGTTCAATTTAAATGCTTACTTGAGTTCTTGTTGAAGTGTTTCACCAAAGTTGATGCAGGTTAGTGCTGTCAATCTCTAGACAAGTATTTCATGTGATATTCATCCTTCATCAGTAGAGATAAAAACGAAATTTATCTGGGGTTGCTGAGCAAGCTGCCACAATCCTTTCAGGTCTCAGTACCTCTCACAGGCGCACAGGTGCATCCCCAAAAGCTTGTCAGCTCAATGGCTCAAGGGAGCCTTTTCAAACAATAGGGGATGGGAGCACACTGCTTCACCTCGCAGCACAGTTCACCCCTCAGCATTATGGTAAATGCAGTTCATCGTAAATGCTTACTTGAGTTTTTGTTGAAGTGTTTCACCAAAGTTGATGCAGGTTAGTGCTGTCAATCTTTAGACACATCTGTTTCTGGATATTATCCTTCATCAGTAGAGATAAAAAACTAAATTTATCTGGGGTTGCTGAGCAAGCTGGCACAATCCTTTCAGGTCTCAGTACCTCTCACAGGCGCACAGGTGCATCTCCAAAAGCTCGTCAGCTCAATGGCTCAAGGGAGCCTTTTCAAATAAAAGGGGATGGAAGCACACTGCTTCACCTCCCAGCACAGTTCACCCCTTAGCATTATGGTAAATGCAGTTCATTTTAAATGCTTACTTGAGTTTTCGTTGAAGAGTCTCACCAAAGCTGGCGCAGGTTAGGGCTGTCAATCTCTAGACACGTGTTTCTGGATATTATCCTTCATCAGTAGAGATAAAAAGCAAAATTTATCTGGGGTTGCTGACCAAGC
This sequence comes from Calotriton arnoldi, assembly GCA_963921515.1. Taxonomy (NCBI): domain Eukaryota; kingdom Metazoa; phylum Chordata; class Amphibia; order Caudata; family Salamandridae; genus Calotriton; species Calotriton arnoldi. The sequence continues at coordinate 310,896 of CAWUFW010006292.1, forward strand.
TGCCACAATCCTTTCAGGTCTCTGTACCTCTCACAGGCGCACAGGTGCATCTCCAAAAGCTCGTCAGCATAATGGCTTAAGGGAGCCTTTTCAAACAAAAGGTGGTTGGTAGCACACTGCTTCACCTCCTAGCACAGTTCACCCCATAGCATTGTGGTAAATGCAGTTCATTTGAAATGCTTACTTGAGTTTCTGTTGAAGTGTTTCACCAAAGTTGGTGCAGGTTAGTGCTGTCAATCTTAAGACACATGTGTTTCTGGATATTATCCTTCATCAGTAGAGATAAAAAATGAAATTTATCTGGGGTTGCTGAGCAAGCTACCACAATCTTTTCAGGTCTCAGTACCTCTCACAGGTGCACAGGTGCATCTCCAAATGCTCGTCAGCTGAATGGCTCAAGGGAGCCATTTCAAACAAAGGGGGATGGGAGCACACTGCTTTACCTCCCAGCACAGTTCACCCCTTAGCATTGTGGTAAATGCGTACATTTTAAATGCTTAATTGAGTTTCTGGTGAAGTGTTTCACCAAAGTTGGTGCAGGTTAGTGCTGTCAATCTCTAGACACGTGTTTCTGGATATTATTCTTCATCAGTAGAGACAAAAAACTAAATTTATCTGGGGTTGCTGAGCAAGCTGCCACAATCCTTTCAGGTCTTAGTTACTCTCACAGGCGCACAGGTGCATCTCCAAAAGCTCGTCAGCTCAATGGCACAAGGGAGCCTTTTCAAACAAAAGGGGGATGGGAGCACACTGCTTCACCTCCTAGCACAGTTCACCCCTTAGCATTATGGTAAATGCAGTTCATTTTAAATGCTTACTTGAGTTTTCGTTGAAGGGTTTCACCAAAGTTGGTGCAGGTTAGTGCTGTCAATCTCTAGATACATGTGTTTCATCCTTCATCAGTAGAGATAAAAAACGAAATTTATCTGGGGTTGCTGAGCAAGCTGCCACAATCCTTTCAGGTCTCAGTACCTCTCACAGGCGCACAGGTGCATCCCCAAAAGCTTGTCAGCTCAATGGCTCAAGGGAGCCTTTTCAAACAGTAGGGGGATGGGAGCACACTGCTTCACCTCGCAGCACAGTTCACCCCTCAGCATTATGGTAAATGCAGTTCATCGTAAATGCTTACTTGAGTTTTTGTTGAAGTGTTTCACCAAAGTTGATGCAGGTTAGTGCTGTCAATCTTTAGACACATCTGTTTCTGGATATTATCCTTCATCAGTAGAGATAAAAACTAAATTTATCTGGGGTTGCTGAGCAAGCAGGCACAATCCTTTCAGGTCTCAGTACCTCTCACAGGCGCACAGGTGCATCTCCAAAAGCTCGTCAGCTCAATGGCTCAAGGGAGCCTTTTCAAATAAAAGGGGATGGAAGCACACTGCTTCACCTCCCAGCACAGTTCACCCCTTAGCATTATGGTAAATGCAGTTCATTTTAAATGCTTACTTGAGTTTTTGTTGAAGTGTTTCACCAAAGTTGGTGCAGGTTAGTGCTGTCAATCTCTAGACACATGTGTTTCTGGATATTATCCTTCATCAGTAGAGATAAAAAGCAAAATTTATCTGGGGTTGCTGAGCAAGCTGCCAAAATCCTTTCAGGTCTCAGCACCTCTCACAGGCGCACAGGTGCATCTCCAAAAGCTCGTCAGCATAATGGCTTAAGGGAGCCTTTTCAAACAAAAGGTGGTTGGGAGCACACTGCTTCACCTCCTAGCACAGTTCACCCCATATCATTGTGGTAAATGCAGTTCATTTTAAATGCTTACTTGAGTTTTTGTTGAAGTGTTTCACCAAAGTTGGTGCAGGTTAGTGCTGTCAATCTCTAGACACGTGTTTCTGGATATTATCCTTCATCAGTAGAGATAAAAAGCAAAATTTATCTGGGGTTGCTGACTAAGCTGCCACAATCCTTTCAGGTGTTAGTTACTCTCACAGGCGCACAGGTGCATCTCCAAAAGCTCGTCAGCTCAATGGCTCATGGGAGCCTTTTCAAACAAAAGGGGGATGGGAGCACTCTGCTTAACCTCCCAGCACAGTTCACCCCTTAGCATTGTGGTAAATGCAGTTCATTTGAAATGCTTACTTGAGTTTCTGTTGAAGTGTTTCACCAAAGTTGGTGCAGGTTAGTGCTGTCAATCTTAAGACACATGTGTTTCTGGATATTATCCTTCATCAGTAGAGATAAAAAATGAAATTTATCTGGGATTGCTGAGCAAGCTACCACAATCTTTTCAGGTCTCAGTACCTCTCACAGGTGCACAGGTGCATCTCCAAATGCTCGTCAGCTGAATGGCTCAAGGGAGCCATTTCAAACAAAGGGGGATGGGAGCACACTGCTTTACCTCCCAGCACAGTTCACCCCTTAGCATTGTGGTAAATGCGGTTCATTTTAAATGCTTACTTGAGTTTCTGGTGAAGTGTTTCACCAAAGTTGGTGCAGGTTAGTGCTGTCAATCTCTAGACACGTGTTTCTGGATATTATCCTTCATCAGTAGAGACAAAAAACTAAATTTATCTGGGGTTGCTGAGCAAGCTGCCACAATCCTTTCAGGTCTTAGTTACTCTCACAGGCGCACAGGGGCATCTCCAAAAGCTCGTCAGCTCAATGGCACAAGGGAGCCTTTTCAAACAAAAGGGGGATGGGAGCACACTGCTTCACCTCCTAGCACAGTTCACCTTTTAGCATTATGGTAAATGCAGTTCATTGTAAATGCTTCCTTGAGTTTTTGTTGAAGTGTTTCACCAAAGTTGGTGCAGGTTAGTGCTGTCAATCTCTAGACACATGTGTTTCATCCTTCATCAGTAGAGATAAAAAACGAAATTTATCTGGGGTTGCTGAGCAAGCTGCCACAATCCTTTCAGGTCTCAGTACCTCTCACAGGCGCACAGGTGCATCTCCAAAAGCTTGTCAGCTCAATGGCTCAAGGGAGCCTTTTCAATCAATAGGGGGGTGGGAGCACTCTGCTTCACCTCCCTACACAGTTCACCCCTTAGCATTATGGTAAATGCAGTTCATTTTAAATGCTTACTTGAGTTTTTGTTGAAGTGTTTCACCAAAGTTGGTGCAGGTTAGTGCTGTCAATCTCTAGACACATGTGTTTCTGGATATTATCCTTCATCAGTAGAGATAAAAAGCAAAATTTATCTGGGGTTGCTGAGCAAGCTGCCAAAATCCTTTCAGGTCTCAGTACCTCTCACAGGCACTCAGGTGCATCTCCAAAAGCTCGTCAGCATAATGGCTTAAGGGAGCCTTTTCAAACAAAAGGTGGTTGGGAGCACACTGCTTCACCTCCTAGCACAGTTCACCCCATAGCATTGTGGTAAATGCAGTTCATTTTAAATGCTTACTTGAGTTTCTGTTGAAGTGTTTCACCAAAGTTGGTGCAGGTTAGTGCTGTCAATCTTAAGACACATGTGTTTCTGGATATTATCCTTCATCAGTAGAGATAAAAAATGAAATTTATCTGGGGTTGCTGAGCAATCTACCACAATCTTTTCAGGTCTCAGTACCTCTCACAGGTGCACAGGTGCATCTCCAAATGCTCATCAGCTGAATGGCTCAAGGGAGCCATTTCAAACAAAGGGGGATGGGAGCACACTGCTTTACCTCCCAGCACAGTTCACCCCTTAGCATTGTGGTAAATGCGGTTCATTTTAAATGCTTAATTGAGTTTCTGGTGAAGTGTTTCACCAAAGTTGGTGCAGGTTAGTGCTGTCAATCTCTAGACACGTGTTTCTGGATATTATTCTTCATCAGTAGAGACAAAAAACTAAATTTATCTGGGGTTGCTGAGCAATCTGGCACAATCCTTTCAGGTCTTAGTTACTCTCACAGGCGCACAGGTGCATCTCCAAAAGCTTTTTAGCTCAATGGCTCAAGGGAGCCTTTTCAAACAATAGGGGGATGGGAGCACACTGCTTCACCTCCCAGCACAGTTCACCCCTCAGCATTATGGTAAATGCAGTTGATTGTAAATGCTTACTTGAGTTTTTGTTGAAGTGTTTCACCAAAGTTGATGCAGGTTAGTGCTGTCAATCTCTAGACACTTGTTTCTGGATATTATCCTTCATCAGTAGAGATAAAAAACTAAATTTATCTGGGGTTGCTGAGCAAGCTCCCACAATCCTTTCAGGTCTCAGTACCTCTCACAGGCGCACAGGTGCATCTCCAAAAACTCGTCAGCTCAATGGCTCAAGGGAACCATTTCAAACAAAAGGGGGATGGGAGCACACTGCTTACCTCCCAGCACAGTTCACCCCTCGCACAATAACTCACGACCCACAACTTCTTTATTTAGCAAAAAAGGCCACTTTATTAAGACAGGTGCATAGCATAACTTTAAATAAAATAGCATTAACAATTAGATCATAAGACAATCCCCAAATCAGCTTAAAATAGCTTCAAAACATAACCCCCAATGGTGATCAAGCATCCTCAAAATAACTGTACTCATGTTAAAGAAACCCCCATCATTTTCCTTCCCTTTCCCTGTGTCCTGTACTCCCCCCCTCCCCCTTGAGGGATGGATAAGCCCGCTCAAGACTGTCCACCCCCCAAAAAAATCAACCACACAGGAAAACCGAAGAGTTTTCCTGTCCCCACCAACCCAGAGAAATGTAATGAGAAACGTTATGAAATTCTGCTGGAGCACCATACATTTTCATCTCATATTTTTGAAATCAAGTCTCTCAATTCCAGTAAATAATATGCTTGCCCCATTTTAGATAAATGAACTCCACCATCCCGAAAAAGATGCCCCTCTGAACTTTTTATATTACCATGAGATAAAACTGTAATCCCCATAGCGCCGCAATAAACTCTCATAGCTCTATTGAGTTTGCGTCTCGCTTTCTCCATTGCTGCATGTCTTCGTGCTCCTCTCAAATGTTGACGAGTTATAAATTCCGTCCAAATTACAGTTTTACCAACCCAGTTATTTTTTAAAACAACCAAATCCAGCTTCATTTGCTTTATTAAGGACAGACCTGATAAGCTTACCAAATCGTTTTCTCGTAGATGAATAAGCAATACATCAGGGGAACCCCCGCTAGAGCACATTAGAGACAATGTATGAAACAAACCCCTCCAACACATTCCCCCTTTCCCTTTCGATACCACCTCGTGACTATCACTTGGAAGTCCAAGAGATCTGCTATAAATTTGCTGTTCAGCATATAAAGCTTCCCATTTTATGAAGGAATGTCCCACTATCCAAGTTTTCTTTTTTCCAGATAAAAGCCCTTGAACACAACCTAGGTAGAAAAACAAATATTAGCGACAATACCAGAACGGGGATACAACTAATTATTTTCTAACATATTTTTCACAGCATTTTGATTCCCAGCTCCCAATTCTACGTATATCTGACCATGACCAACCCAGTCTTGCAGCTTCCGTCACTGCCCCAATTCGAAAAGAATGTGTGCCAAAAAGCATCTGGTTCTTACCCAGCCTGCTGATCACCTTTCTCATTATTTCTAATAGCTGTGCAATAGAAATCCTTTTTCCATTGGCGTGGCAAAAAATTTCCCCTGGTTTATAAATTTTGGAAGTTTGAAAATTATCCCATTTCACTACAGGGCAACAACCTTCCACCCGGCTTTTGTTCAATGACACCCATTTACCCCTGCCTAATTGATCCGTCTTAGATGCCCTCAACCATATCCTTAATCTTTGGTGCTCTAGAAAGACTTCATTGCTACGTATACCTGCCTTGTTTCTTAAACCCAACAACTCGGTTGCTCTAAATGCCCCAAAAAACAACCACAAAATGCATAATCTAAATTTGAAACATTCAAACTCGTCATAACAGCAAAATGGCAACTGTAACAACATTTGTTTTAACAAATCAAAAGTCACTGGTTCTCGCAACAGTTTGTTACCGCTCTGTTCCCTACTTAAACCTTTAAGTACTTTCTTCACCAGCACTCCGCCCACCGGATCCCTACCCACCACAACTGCCCATAAAAAGAAATTCCTGCTAACTTTCCTGAAATAGTAGTGTGTGAGAGACCTTTATTTATCAACTACTGCACGAAACCTAATAAAAATTGCTCTTCATTAACCATATTCCCAGCCTGTGCAACATTGTTACTATAACTTATGAATTCTTTCCAAGCATGTTGATAACTTCTTCTTGTGGATGCTGCAACTGAGTTTTTTACAAGTTCGGCTATCCTCACTCCCACCAGGCCCAAACGCACTGCGGTATCTGAGTCTGATGGTTTTCCGCCCCAGGTGCCAAATTTCAGAATTTCTACCACTGAAAATGAGACAGAGCATCCGCTATACTGTTATTAACTCCAGGAATGTGTCTTGCTTTAATAACAATGTTAAGTTGCAAACATTTCAGCATAAAGGCACGCAAAAGCCGTAAAACTCTCAAATCCTTTGCCTTCTGCTTGTTAATCAATTCAACCACAGCCAAATTGTCTACATTGAAAAGGACTGATCTATTCTTGAATTCCTCTCCCCAGACAAACAATGCCACTAGCAGCGGGAAGAACTCTAAGAAGGCTATGCTGCGACCTTGATTCAACCATTGCAAAGGCCAACTTTCAGCACACCAACGACCTTCCCAGAATATTCCAAAGCCTTTAGCACCAGACGCATTAGAGAATATTTGTATCTGCCAGATCATATCTTCATCCGCAAAGAACAAAGACACTCCATTAAAGTCCGCAAGAAACTTCAACCAGATGTGAAGGTCAGCCCTGATAGCCATGGATATCCGCACTCTGTGATGAGGGAGATAGGCACCAGACATGGACATGCCCAGACGCCTACAAAAAGTTCTGCCTGCCCTGACCACTCTACATGCAAATTTGAGGTAACCCAATAATCTCTGCACCCTTCTGAGCTCCAGTTTCTTTTCATTGATCACAGACAACAAGAAGGACGTTATCTCGTGAACTTTCTCGGGAGGTAGCCTGGCCACCATCTCCATTGTGTCTATTTCAATTCCCCAAAAATTCAACTTTGTGCTTGGACCTTCAGTTTTTTCCGGTGCCAATGGTACACCAAGATCATGGGCCATAACCTGAAAATTGTGCAAAGCCTTTTGGCATTGTTCAGTGTTCCTTACACCAATGAACATAAAGTCGTCCAGGTAGTGGCAAACAAGATTATGACCACTAAGCTCAGTAAAACGCCATTGCAAGAAAGTGCTAAAGGACTCAAATAGAGCACATCATATTGAACAGCCCATAGGAAGCACTTTATCTACATAGAATGCGCCATTGAAATGCATGCCTAAAAGTTCAAAATCAGAAGGATGGATGGGCAAAAGACGAAAAGCTGACTGTATATCGCTCTTAGCCAATTTTGCGGCTCTCCCAGCTGATCTGACCAACTTCAGTGCATCATCCACTGATGCATAGGACACACTAGAATCCGCTTGAGAGATAAAGTCATTAACTGACGAGCCTTCTGGCCATGATAAGTGGTGTATTAGACGAAACTCCCCAGCCTTTTTCTTAGGCACAACGCCCAGAGGAGAAACGATCAAATTAACCATGGGGCAATGTAAGAAAGGACCTGCCGCTATTTCTGAGTTTAGCTTCTGCTGAACAACCTGGGGAAACTCCTTAGCTGATTTTAAATTATCTGACCACCGGTTCTTTCTAGGTCCTTGGTAACCAATCTTAAATCCCTCTTTGAATCCCCAAAACAATTTGGATGCCACCTCTGTGTCTGGATAGGATTTCAACCAGCTTGACAAAACCTCCAGCTTAATTGGTGTATGGGCCCTTTGCTGCAAATTGAAATGACTGACCTCTTCCCCTCTGCCCTCTTCCTTGTTCACCAAACCTCTGACCCGCAAAACATTGAGTGAGTGGATGTTTCTCCTCACATTGTGAGCACTCATGCTTGTAACGGCAGAATTGTCTGTTGCCAAAACCTCTGTTAAAGTTCCAGCAAGCCCCTGAACTTGCGATTGACCCCTTCCATAAAACCCCGCCCCAGACTGGGCGGGACGATACTGAAAGGGCCGGTAAGTGACCGGTAAACCACTTGCTGTATGTGTTGTAGCTGGTGGATGAGAAGAAGCCATCCATTGTAACCACAACTCTGGGTCAACGTCACCCCATGGTCTATCGTTAAAAATACTCATCCTAGCTCTAAACTCTTCATCGTAACTTAACCAAGCTGAACCGCCAAAATACATTTGTGCCTTTCTTATTATGTCCATGTATTTGAACATAGCCACCGCTCTATCCTGATGCCTTTCACAATAAATGCTTGCATAAATAAGAAAGGCGGATGTCCAATTCTCAATTGTTTTGGGAAAGCTAGGTCTCTTGGCTAATTCCCACTCTTTCTCCTTAGAGTCTTCTTTGGCTTGAATATCTCTATGCAAAAGCTTAAAGACATCAACAAATTCATGTCTCCATATTCTACTTTTTGTCTTATCTGATAAATGAGAACCTAAAGACATACCAATACCCATGTAAGGAAGTTTCTTAAGAATATTTGTATCCTCCTCCTCTTCGTCTTGGTTATCAGTTGCATTATCAGTTATCTTCTTAGTTTGTTTACCACTGATCTCTTACACTATCACCGCCCCTTTTGATTTGCCCTGACGCCCAAACTCAGATTGCACATCCCTGTTTTTAGCTGTGCCTAGATCATTACCCAACCCCCCCCACACCAATAGATCTTGTCACTTTCTGCGTTTTTTCCGATTGTTGTCATGCTGCCCACCACTCTGTCTTACCTTTTGGCAATTGTGACAAGCGTTTGCGAAACTCCTGAGGGTCAACTTGATGCTGTCTGTCGTTTGATTTTTCCTGTTCAATTGCTCGGTCCGCTCTTGACTTCTGCAATAGACTAAGAACACTGGTTTGCCCCGATAATCCCCTTTGATCCCCAATGTTTTGCATATAAGTTCCCCCATCTTCCCCACAATCCCCTTCCCTCAGTTCACCTTCTTCCAGTTCATCGCTGTCTGCTTCATAATCCAAATGTTCTTCATAACTGCCCAAACCAGCCCCACTCCCACCCGGAATCTCCCCATCCCCAACCCCACCATGGTAATACCTCCATTGAAACTTTGTCATAGGCTTCGCTTTTTCTGACGTGGAAGGAAAATCCGCTCCAGATCTCCCTTTGTCTTTGGGCCAACGTGAAAGAGTCGCTTCGTGCTCTGTTGGCAAACCTCTCGTGCCAGCCGTTTTCACACCTGTGCAAACTGACATCTTTCTCTTCAAGCTGCTCAGACCTGACTGTTCCTTTGTGCCCAAAGCACCCTCCATAACCAACTGACTAAAACTACTCTCTGCCCTCCCCTTGTCGTCACGTTCTACCCAAACCCACTGACCTTCCCCTGACTTTGGAATTTCATGCTGCATCTTCCCTCCCATGCTCTGACACTGTTGGCCCAAACCTTGCTGGGAAACTAATTGTTGCCCAACTGACTGGCTAATGCACCCACCTTCCAAGACTGAGGCATCCAGGTAAGCTTCTTGTTGGGACCATGTAGGTAATTTAACTGACTAAACACAGTCCCTTAACTCAGACTGTAAAAGAACCTCCCCACCACTGGAGGTCTGCCTCACGAACAGGTCTGTTGAGCTGAGCACATGCCGCCTGATAACAAGTCCCCCACCTCTCCCCCAGAAATATTGTCACTGGGCAATGTTGGGGTGTATACACATTGGAAAGTTGGTGCAGGGCTCAGCAAGTACGTCTGGCCATGGACATTAATCATATTTTCCCTGCCAGGCACCATAAATTCAGAATGCAGCCCAACAGAGGAGGGGCCCGACTCCTTTAAACTGTACTGCCTTTGGGTCCCAGCAAAGGCAGTCTTGGCCCGCCTCCCTTTAAGGCTCTTCCGTGTTTCAAATGAATTTCTGTAAGTGGCGCCACACTTTTTTCTTCCAGCCCCTCCCACGGACCGCCCCCTCCGTCTGCCTGCTGTAGAACATTGAGCGTGCGGTGAGCCTCGAGCGTCTACAACAACCTGACCGGCAGCTGGCGATAAAGCGGAGAGAGCTGAAGACTTCTCCGGAATGGTGTCAATGTCCGGTGCGTGAACCGGTAAATTTTCAGCATTGCCCGCATTCCCCGCTTCAAGAGAAGTTGACAAACATGCCGCTACCGCAACTGAAACACTGCACGCTGCCTTCCTTTTGGGCCGGTCGAGCCCCACCCAAGCCTCACCAGGGACCGCCGGCTTAAGCAAATCTTCTCTGCTTGCCGCACAGAGTATGCGTATAGCCTCCTTAACCTCCTCGGGACCCGCCATAATGCCCTAAAAAATTCTCGCAACTATGACGCAACTGTAATAATACCTAAGACAATGCACAAATCATTACCTGCCCGACGCAAGTGTTTTCCCGCCCTGCCAAGCTTCTTTACATAAACTCCCTCACGTGCCCGCTCTTCCCTAATGATTCCCTAATCGCACCTGGTGGCCCGTTCCATTGTGCGAAAATACCCAGGGGGAGACCGGCTAGCGCCCTGCTTCCCCTCGGTCCCCCCTTAGCAGTATGGTAAATGCAGTTAATTTTAAATGCTTACTTGAGTTTCTGTTGAAGTGTTTCACCAAAGTTGGTGCAGGTTAGTGCTGTCAATCTCTAGACAAGTATTTCTGGATATTATCCTTCATCAGTAGAGATAAAAAACTAAATTAATCTGGGGTTGCTGAGCAAGCTGCAACAACCCTTTCAGGTCTCAGTACCTCTCACAGGCGCGCAGGTGCATCTCCAAAAGCTCGTCAGTTCAATGGCTCAAGGGAGCCTTTTGAAACAAAAGGGGGATGGGAGCACACTGCTTCACCTCCTAGCACAGTTCGCCCCTTAGCATTATGGTAAATGCAGTTCATTTTAAATGCTTACTTGAGTTTTTGTTGAAGTGTTTCACCAAAGTTGGTGCAGGTTAAGGCGGTCAATCTTTAGACACATCTGTTTCTGGATATTATCCTTCATCAGTAGAGATAAAAAACGAAATTTATCTGGGGTTGCTGAGCAAGCTGCCATAATCCTTTCAGGTCTCAGTACCTCTCACAGGCGCATCTCAAAAAGCTTGTCAGATCAATGGCTTAAGGGAGCCTTTTCAAGCAAAAGGTGGATGGGAGCACACTGCTTCACCTCCCAGCACAGTTCACCCCATAGCATTATGGTAAATGCAGTTCATTTTAAATGCTTACCTGAGTTTTTGTTGAAGCGTTTCACCAAAGTTGGTGCGGGTTAGTGCTGTCAATCTCTAGACACATGTTTCTGGATATTATCCTTCATCAGTAGAGATAAAAAACTAAATTTATCTGGGGTTGCTGAAGTGCTTAATTTGTGCCAGTGCTTTCCGGTGCTCAGCACCGGCACTTATTTCACCGGGCCGGGTCTATACGACTGTTCTTCGGCAGATCGATGGCCCGGTAATTATTTAAATAAATGCCTGCTCGCCTTCTGTGGCTGCGGCCTGGTATGTCCTCATATGAAGTCCACCCTGGCCCAGGCATACTGAAAATGCGTGGCGTCATCACGTTAGTGATGTCACTGCAGCAGATTGCGCCTGCCTTTCACGGAACATTGTTTCATTTCCGTTGAAGAATGGCTGAAGGCGGCTTTTGGCTGAGCTGGGGCGCGGCAGGCTGGAAGTATGCAGGACTGTCAATAAACATTGTACAATGTCCAGCAGAAGTGAATATATACGAGCGCCGGCAAACATACAGGTATAATTTTTATACATTTGATTTACTTGCTTCATAAAAGCAACAAGAGCCGCAAAAGGGCGTTATTATATGTACGCGCTGGCAGGCGGGGAGCGCCGCGATTACGTGAAAAGAAAGGACAATTCGAAATAAAGCATCCTTTGTGCTCCCGAGAATCACTCTGCACCCAGACTCACCAGATGCGTTCCTGGAGTAGAGGATGGAAGCGTTCCCCTGGAAACGATCTTGGGAGACGTTTCTCGGGGAACACCATGATTTTGTGGTTCAGGAGACGTGGGTGAGCGCCTGGGGTGTGGGGTAAAGTTGGTAGGGTAGCCTGGCTGTTTGCAACCCCTGCTTTTGTAATGTTATTTCAAAAGCAGGTAGTTAACCCTAAAAAAGTTACCCCGAAGTAAGTGATCTGCGGCCCGGTCGGCGTGGCGCTACATGCCCAGCCCCGGCGCAGCCAGCAGGCCAGATGAGTTGCGTTAATGAGGCCACACACTCTAAAAACTCACAGACTAACATCCAGGGCGGCAGAGAGCACCAGGCATTTATTGGGGGGCAAGAGGCTGAGAGACACGCACACACATAGTGCAGCAGCTCAGTGAGCCAGAAAGCTGTGATATTTCAAGTACTTTGCAGCAAGCGCTAAAACATAAGGCACATTTTATTATTAACACTCTCCAGAGGCGCACTGAGACTGTTGACATTTAACTTACTTAAATTGCGAAAATGAAGCATCCTTTGTGCTCCCGAGAACCGCTCTGCACTCCGAGGTCAAGACAAACTCATTCAAGTTCAAAGTTGACGTTAGCACATTTATTGCACGCACCAAGTTTACTTCGACTCATAATCTCTCAAAGTTCTCTTGAAGTTCCAAGTCGTTTGCTTAAAGTTCGTTTCAGCTGAGCTCTTTAGGCAGTGCATGCCTCAGCCCATCATTTGCCCAAAGTTGGCGTCTGCACATCACTTACTGGGCTCGCTTTTTCTCGTTGTTCAGACAAGCTTGGCTTTAGTGCCTCATTGCGCAAAGTTTGGTTTGGCTCATCACTTGCTGTTAATCGGGTGCTTCGCCTACCGCCCTTGCTTGTACTGCATTTTCTGTCGCTGCACAGTCGAGATCACGAGCCTGTTAACTTTACTAGCCCCTGGTTGGCAGAAGTCGATAGTGTTTCGCACACGGGGTTTGGGACCCCCGAATCTGCAGCCTTTGTGAGCTTGGCCTCGATGTTGGCTCTCCTAGAGTCGTCTGGGTTGCTCTGGCCAAGAAGCAATGCACAGATTATGCCTTAAATCGGTGGCAGGGTCTGCCAGAAGGGGGAGCACTGTGTTCACTCTGAAAGAACAAGGCCTTAGAACTAACAATGGCTCGTGCTCTCGCAGTGCATGCGCAAATGGCACGCCCCAAGCTTGCCACTCAGTGATATGGTGCCCGAAAACGCTATTGTGTGTCTTGGACAGCACAGCTATGCATTCATGAGGCTGGCCAGGAACGATACAGCCCTGTCACCTCTCAACTTTACATAATGAATTACTCTATTTTTAATAAGGCAGAGGTGTACTCTTTTCTTGCTGTTCCTCACTATCTGCTTCTCTTCCTACCCTTCCTACCCTTCACACCTTACTGCTTCCCTTCTTTCACTTTCTGCCCTACGTCCAGTTTCCTCTTAATCACCACCTCCCCTCATTAACTGCTTATCATTTTTCACCTTCTCATCTTTCCCTTGCACTCTCTTTTCATGCACCTCACTTCTGTCTGCTCTTCTTCCCTTTCTCCTCTTTCCTTTTTTCTTTCTCATCATGGTCCACTCCAGTCTTCCACTCCCTATCTCTGCTTTCCTCACTTCTCTTCACATTCTTTGTCTACCGTATCTATCTTGGCCTCCAGACCTCTCCTCCTTCCTCACTCTCCCTTTATATTTTTCCTTCTTGCACATTTCTTTATATCCACTCCAGGAATCAGTGTTTGTTCTCAGGATCATAAATTTTAATCTTGGTGTGCAACTCAGTCTTTCATCTTTCTGAGGTCGATAAAATTTGTGCCTATAAGCTGGATAACAACATTTTAAATTCTGTGTCAAGGCCCCTTTGGTGAATATGTGCTTTACAAACATACATGGTATGATAAGCACACAAATGTATTTTAATCTTTTGTTTTTCAATTTCTTTGCAATATTACACTGTCATTATTCTCTCTGTCCCTCCTTGACCCAGTACCTTTCATACTCGTATCCATTCCCCTGACCTCCTTTCTTTCCTTCGTCCCATCTTTTTCTTTTCCATTTTTCTCTTCCTCAGCACCTCCAGCCATGCCTCCTTTCCCCTCTTGCTTCCTTACACCCTCATTCCATTCTTGCTTCCTTCCTTACACCCTCATTCATTCCCCATCCTTCCTCCCTTGGTGCATTTATTCCTCTTCCTCCATTCTTTCCTTACTTTCTTTTTTCCTGCTCCTTCCTTCACCTCTTCTTTAATTTCCTCCTTTCTTATCAACCCTTCCTTATGCTGCTCTTGCTCCTTTCCTTTCTTCTTTCTATTCATCCATCACACATCATTCACTTCCTTTCTCCCTCTATTCCTTCATTTCTTCCTTTCACATTATTTTCTTATTTCCTCCTCCTTTCATCCGTTACTCATATATGTCCTCACTCCAGTACTCCCCTTCCTGCCTGCATTTGTTGCTGCCTTCTTTAATGTATTCCTTCCTTCACCCGTTCCTATCTTTTAAACAGCACAGTACAAGCACATTCTTTTAGTTTGCAAAGCTGCCTCAAGTCCTCCAATGACCTTTCCTAAAGCTGCATTTTGAGAATTACACACATTCTCTAATTTGAGCTCATTTTTAAGTTGTTCTCATAGGCTTCCCATATGTTATATTATGTTATGATATATTGATTTGTACATCACACTAATCACCCGAGAGAATATCCAGGCACTTGGGCAGGTGTATAGGTCTGAGGTCCCCGAGGTGCTTATGTGAAGAGCCAGGTCTTCAGCTTCTTGCGGAACTCAAGATGTGAGGAGGTGGCTATGATGTGTTGAGGCTTGTGGATGTGGGTGGAACCAATAAAGGAAGTGGGTGCAGCCTCTTGGAGAAGTGGGCGGACCCGGGAAAGTGGGTGTGGCCTCCCCCCAAAAATTTGAGCACCTGCACTTAATATTTTACAAATTAAGCACTGGGTTGCTGAGCAAGCTGCCACAATCCTTTTAGGTCTCAGTTACTTTCATAGGCACACAGGTGCATCTCCAAAAGCTCGTCAGCTCAATACTCAAGGGAGGCTTTTCAAACAATAGGGGATGGGATCACACTGCTTCACCTCCCAGCACAGTTCACCCCTTAGCATTATGTTAAATGCAGTTCTTTTTAAATGCTTACTTGAGTTTTTGTTGAAGTGTTTCACCAAAGTTGGTGCAGGCTAGTGCTGGCAATCTCTAGACACATGTGTTTCTGGATAGTATCCTTCATCAGTAGAGATAAAAACTAAATGTATCTGGGGTTGCTGAGCAAGCTGCCACAATCCTTTCAGGTCTCAGTACCTCTCACAGGCGCACAGGTGCATCTCCAAACGCTTTTCAGCTTAATGGCTCATGGGAGCCTTTTCAAACAAAAGGGGGATGGGAGCACACTGCTTCACCTCCCAGCACAGTTCACCCCATAGCATTATGGTAAATGCAGTTCATTTTAAATGCTTACTTGAGTTTTTGTTGAAGTGTTTCACCAAAGTTGGTGCAGGTCAGTGCTGTCAATCTCTAGACACATGTGCTTCTGGATATTATCCTTCATCCCCAGTCTGCTCCAGTCCCCCTTCTGTTTAAAAAGGCTCCCTTGTGCGACTGAGCTGACGAGCTCTTAGAGATGCACCTGTGCGCCAGGGAGAGGTACTGAGACCTGAGAGGAATGTGGCAGCTTACTCAGCAACCCCAGAATTTCATTTTTTATCTCTACTGATGAAGGATAATATCCAGAAACACATGTGTTCAGAGATTTAGTGCACTAACCTGCACCAACTTTGGTGAACTGTGCTGGGAGGTGAAGCAGTGTGCTCCAATCCCCCTTCTGTTTAAAGAGGCTCCCTTGACCCACTGAGCAGACTAGCTCTTGGAGATGCACCTGTGCACCAGGGAGAGGTACTGAGACCTGAGAGGATTGTGGCAGCTTACTAAGCAACCCCAGAATTTCGTTTTTTATCTCTACTGCTGAAGGATAATGTCCAGAAACACATGTGGCTAGAGATTAACAGCACTAACCTGCACCAAATTTGATGGAACACTTATACGAAAATACAACTAAGAATTTAAACAGAACTACATTTCCCAGGATGCTAAGAGGTGAACTGTGCTGGGAGGTAAAGCAGTGTGCTCCCATCCCCTTTCTGTTTAAAAAGGCTCCCTTGAGCCACTGAGCTGACGAGCTCTTGGAGATGTACCTGTGTGCCAGTGAGAGGTGCTGAGGCCTGAGAGGATTGTGGCAGCTTACTCAGCAACCCCAGAATTTCGTTTTTTATCTTTACTGATGAAGGATAATATCCAGAAACACATGTGTCTAGAGATTGACAGAACTAACCTGCACCAACTTTGGTGAAACACTTCCACAAAAATTCAAGTAAGCATTTAAACAGAACTACATTTACCATGATGCTAAGGGGTGAACTGTGCTGGGAGGTTAAGCAGTGTGCTCCCATCCCCCTTCTGTTTAAAAAGGCTGCCTTGAGCCACTGAGCTGATGAGCTTTTGGAGATGCACCTGTGCGCCTGTGAGAGGTACTGAGACCTGAGAGGATTGTGGCAGCTTACTCAGCAACCCCAGAATTTCGTTTTTTATCTTTACTGATGAAGGATAATATCCAAAAACACATGTGTCTAGAGATTGATAGCACTAACCTGCACCAACTTTGGTGAAACGCTTCTACAAAAATTCAAGTAAGCATATAAACAGAACTACATTTACCAGTGTGCTAAGGGTGAACTGTGCTGGGAAGTGAAGCAGTGTGCTCCCATCCTCCTTCTGTTTAAAAAGGCTGCCTTGAGCCACTGAGCTGACAAGCTCTTGGAGATGCATCTGTGCGCTTCCAGAGGTACTGAGACCTGAGAGGATTGTGGCAGCTTACTCAGCAACCCCAGAATTTCATTTTTTATCTCTACTGATGAAGAATAATATCCAAAAACACGTGTCTAGAGATTGATAGCACTAACCTGCACCAACTTTGGTGAAACACTTCTACAAAAATCCAAGTAAGCATTTAAACAGAACTACATTTACCAGTGTGCTAAGGGGTGAACTGTGCTGGGAGGTGAAGAGTGTGCTCCCATCCCCCTTCTGTTTAAAAAGGCTCCCTTGAGCCACTGAGCTGACGAGCTCTTGGAGATTACCTGTGCTCCAGGGAGAGGTACTGAGACCTGAGAGGATTGTGGCAGCTTACTCAGCAACCCCAGAATTTCGTTTTTTATCTCTACTGATGAAGGATACTATCCAGAAACATGTGTCTAGAGATTGACAGCACTAACCTGCACCAACTTTGGTGAAACACTTCTACAAAAATCCAAGTAAGCATTTAAACAGAACTACATTTACCAGGATGCTAAGGGGTGAACTGTGCTGGGAGGTGAAGCAGTGTGCTCCCATCCCTCTTCTGTTTGAAAAGACTCCCTTGAGCCACTGAGCTGACGAGCTCTTGGAGATGCACCTGTGCGCCAGGGAGAGGTACTGAGACCTCAGAGGATTGTGGCAGCTTACTCAGCAACACCAGAATTTCGTTTTTTATCTCTACTGATGAAGGATAATATCCAGAAACATGTGTCTAGAGACTGACAGCACTAACCTGCACCAACTTTGGTGAAACACTTCTACAAAAATCCAAGTAAGCATTTAAACAGAACTACATTTACCAGGATGCTAAGGGGTGAACTGTGCTGGGAGGTGAAGCAGTGTGCTCCCATCCCCCTTCTGTTTAAAAAGGCTCCCTTGAGCCACTGAGCTAACGAGCTCTTGGAGATGCACCTGTGCGTCAGGGAGAGGTACTGAGACCTGAGAGGATTGTGGCAGCTTACTCAGCAACCCCAGAATTTAGTTTTTTATCTCTACTGATGAAGGATAATATCCAGAAACACATGTGTCTAGTGATTGACAGCACTAACCTGCACCAACTTTTGTGAAACACTTCTACAAAAATGCAAGTAAACATTTAAACAGAACTACATTTACCAGGATGCTAAGGGGTGAACTGTGCTGGGAGGTGAAGCATTGTGCTCCCATCCCCCTTCTATTTGTGAATCCTCCATTAGCTCCATGCCTTGAGTATCAAGGATGTGTCACATCTCTTCTTTAGAGGTGTGGACTCTATGCTTTTGGGCTAGGAGGTTTCCAAATTTATTTCATTCCTTGTGGTATTTATGACGTAGGCGAACCAAGAAAAAGGCTGCTTTGTCTAGATCAAGCTTTGAAGCTGGGGTCTAGTATTGTTAAGTTGGCACCACGCACTAAGGCCCTGTGTATTTGTGGATGGGTTCTAATTTGAGTACGGCCTTCTCGAGGTCCTCTCTCTTTTCTCATCAGATTTTATTGCCATTGACCACTATAGCAAACAATTTCCCATAAACCACTGGCTTTAGGGATTCCCACGTGGTGAAGAGGGAAACTAAGCCTGAGTCGTTTTCTGCCAAGTAGTGGTCCAGGATTGTCTGGCTAGATGTATTGTGGGTGGATGTCTGAAGTATGCTATCTCGGAGCCTCCAAGGGCCATTATGTGTGTGTGGATACCCGAAGGTCAGGGAAATGCTAACCGGTGCATGGTCAGAAATGGAGATCACCCCAATATCTGCAGACTGCAGCTTCTGTTTAGTCAGGGTGGTTCCTAGGAAGAAGTCTATTTGTGCATACTTTTTATGTGAGGCACAGTAGTGAGTGTAGTCTTTTTTGTGGGATTGGTTGACCTCAAGTTCTCTAGCTTATTTTCATACAGCCAGACCCTGCTTGGTTCATAGATGACCACCGTTTGCCAATAAAGCTGCCCTGACCTATCCAGGGAGTTGTCCTAGACCCATTTGAAATCCCAAACCAGGAGGATGTTGTCATCAGGAGTATGGAGATTTCTGAGATTGCAGTTTTTAAGAAAGGCTTCCAAAAGCTGATCTCTATATCTCTGAGACTCTGCCAAACTTCTTTGAGATCAATTTAAAGATCAGATATTAGGGTTTGAACAGGGACTCCATGAATGCTCTGGTGGGGAGGATGTCATGTTCAGGCCATCCACATGTCCTGCGCTTGAGTGTCCTTGGAGATTGCTTCCGGCTTGGTTTGTGCTGATCTAGTCAGCAAGTCCCAGACATGTAAGCCCTTTTTGTGTTTGGAGGTAGCCAGGATGGGAGCATGCATGAAGTACTGAAAGGGTTGCTTGGTCTGGGGTGTGTTTCTTAGCTGCTGTGGTTCTTTACTCCACCTGGTTGAATCTCTCCAGGAGGTAAAATATTCAGAGGCCTGCTGAGGCTAATCAAGTTAGTGAAAAGGCCCACAAAATGGTGGCATATGGAAGAGGATGGCATGGTGCAGAGTGAAGGAATCCTGTGCCGACTCTCAGTGTGCTTTGGCTTATCTCCAAATGCATTACTTCTGTGGAAACGGGCCATCCTTGCTTCTGCAGTGGCAGTCTGTTTAGGGGCGGGATCTATGACAACAGCAGGGTGGACAAACTGGCCAAGGTTTGCTCTGGCACTATAAGGATTAGTGATACTTCACCATGCTTTGCCCTTGAGGGAATCACTGAGGTGTTCTGGGTTCCCAGAGCTCAATATCCCGGAGTGGATGTTTTGCTCTCTGGGCTATGACTTGGTAGGGAGCTGTGGGATAGGGGTGGCTGTATCTCAAGCATTGGCCATATGCTTTTAGGCCCTCCTTTTTGGGGATGTGGGATAGGGCAATGCAGCAAGCCAGCTTGCTTTGCTGCTTTATGCCAAAATGAAAGGGCAGGAATGCACCATATTTATGCAATATGAAGCATTCCTGTCCTTTCCCCCTGCCTAGCGCCAATGCAGGCACCCTTTCACCATGGTGCAAGGGTGCCTGTGTTGTTGGCAGGAGTGTTTTTGTGCAGGAAGGGCCACCATCCAGGACTGAAACAATCCAAAGAGGTGTATTCCTCTTTCTATGTGTGCTACAGAATGCAGCACACATGGAAAGAGGAAAAAACAAGAAGAAATAAAGTTATTTCTTCTCGTTATGACTCACCTTGGGAGGCATAAGATTTTGGTGCTTCCCCAGGTTTACATGCTCTCGTAAATCTGGGGAAGTGTTAAAATCCATGGGTATTGCGTGAAAAAACCCACCGCAATGCCCATGGAATGCCTCCCGAGCACAGAGTAAGGCAACGCAGCGATTTGCGCTGCTTTGCCTTACTCCATATCTATGAGACCATTCAAAGCCACGCATAGTGGCTTTGCATGGACTCATAGATATGATTTTGTGATTTGCGCCACCAAAGCGTCACAAAAAGTGATGCTCCGGTGGCACAAGGGGTTCGAAAATATGCCCCTTAGTCTTCTAGATGGGCTGTGTCTGCCTCCAGTGTGGTGTTTAACTCTGGGGCAGCTTGTGGTGGAGGATAGTGGACATGGCCTCTGATTTGCTTCTAGTACCTGAGAGGCAGTCATGTAGGGTATAGGGGGTGGAGGGTGCTGCTGACTGATGTGGGGTGCAAGTGCGTGCCCCTCCTCATCCTCCACCAGGAATCGCTGTATTCAGCATGGTCGCTTATTTGATGCTATGTTCCCAGACTGCACTTGGTCGGGCCGCCTGGTTGCTGTTCCACCCGCTCAGATCAAGTGGAAGTGCACAGTTGGCACGATCATCACCTTTCATTTGGCTTGGGCTCATCTGGTTCAGCACCAGGCTGTGATGTTCAGCGGCTTGTCACCCAGCCCAGTGGCTGCACCGGATCAGGTATGTCTTTAAGCCCTGCTGCTGCCCCACTCTTCATCATTGCCGGTCTGTTGATTGACGCGGGGTGGGGGTGTCCCACAGTGGATGTGGCTGGGTTCAATGCACTGGGGGCCTGTGGGGTCTAACTGAAGCTGTGAAATTGTGATGGGCAGGAGTGGTTCCTATGGGCACGTTCGTCTAGGCTGTCATATTGGCCACGCCCCCCTATTTGCAGATTTTATATCAAGCCTGCCCCTTTTATTACTGACGAAGCAGCTAATATGTCTGATACCAGTAGATGTTGCTAGATGCTGGATTTGCCATGTAATGCTATGTGGTTCCCAGCAGGACATTCTGTTTGGACTTCCTCATCCTCATTCTTTGAGGGCCCCTCTTGAATTTGTTGAGCTGGCTCAAAAAAAACCTCTGACGTGCTTCCCGGAGTGACTCCCCCCAAAGTTTCTATCCTGCTGCAGGCTTGGCATTTTAGTGGAGAAACCTCTGGCATGCAGCAGAAAATTATAAGGGGCATATTTACGAGAGGAGCTGCGTCCCTCTTGCACCACGCAGTGTGGCACACGTGCAACGCAAGCCCAAAATGAGATTTATGAAGGAATGCAAGGGTCCCCTCTGGAGTAAAGCAATAAAGAGCAAATCACTGTGTTGCCTTACTCTGCACTAGGGAGGAATTCCATGGGGTTTAAGTGGGTGTTACCACGCAACTCCCACGATTTTTGATCCAGTCACAGATTTATCAGAACTGGTAAACCTGGGAATGCACTAAAACCAGACACCTTTCCCTGTCACGTAGCGCAGCAAGGTGACTTGCTGCACTGCACGGCATGACTTTTTCATGAATCTGCCCTAAATGTATCTTATTTTGCACCTTCATGTAAGTGAAGTCTGTAATTCTACCTCACTGGTGGACAGAAAATCTAGCAAACTCTAAATCTGCCCATACTTCTATGGGCGTGGTAGGAGATAAACTCTCTGACATCCATTTTATATTTCCAATGGGACAGAGTGGTCTATTATATCAAATGCAACTGACTGCATTGCATGAAATTTAAGATGTTTCTCCAAATTTCACATTACGCAATTTCTTGTAATTTTTTTTTAACACGAGCGCGCATCTAGAGTAATAATAGCTCACAAGATGCCAGTGGAAGACTAGTTTACTCACAAAATATCTCTCCAAGAGACTTGAGCCATTCTCCTGCTGGAGTCTTAGGGGATTTTATTTCCAATACGTGCACGTTCGAGTAAATAAAGTGACACAACATGCCAGCAAAGCACATTTCACTATGATGGCATCATTTCATTAAACATTTTCATGAATGTCGCGAAACTTTGTAAGAAAAAATTCAGCAATAACCCTCAACTTTACTGTGGATGTTCTTTCGAATGAATCTGACGGTAATTGGTCTTTCACATTCGATAAGCATGCCAGTATGACAGAACTTTGGTGAAAATCTGTCTGCCAACTATGCAGTAAGGAATCCTGTTCAAGTGTGGATAAGGAATTCAAGTGGAACATTAGCACTTTCTCAAGTATTTTGGATAAGGATGAAGGCTTTTTGTCTTTGGCCTAAAATGTTTCATGCCAGAAGGACTGATGATTGGTTTCATCATGTCGTAGATGCACAGCTGTTTAAGATTTATGTGATGATGGGGCAAACAGCTAAATAATGTGTTTACTGTGTTGAGAACACACTTGTGGTTTGTATAACTGGTGTATGATAAGATTATTTGTGTATCCTCCACTGAAATTGGGTCAAGCAAAGTGATGGGTTTGCGTGAATTTCGTAAATGGTTGCCTGCTATCTTTTGTTGATCCTATCTCTATCGTCAAAATTGTTTGTGGAGAGGTCATAAATAGCGGAATTTCATTAGTGTGGTGTGCATCCTTTTCCATCTTGCATAACACTGAACGCCGTCTTCACACATACTTTCTGGTGAATGTCGTCTTGAGGCAAACACATTAGAGAAAGCATTATATCCAAAGTTTAAAAAAGAAATATATATATATGCCAAAAAATATGACAAAATGAGGTCTGAAGTCACCAAAGATCGTACACTAAGCCTTCTGGAAACAACCAAGGAAGGCTCCACGACCGACCTCAGTTCCGATGTAGAATTAATAGACAGCAATGCCTCAACCAATACAGAGCAGCAGTCTTTTTCTCACGAACTACGCCTCATGCAGAAGCCAAAAAACAGTCCAACAGGGGGAGGCCGAGATAAAAAAAACAAGAAAACGAAGGAAAAACCACAAGCGGAACGTCAGGTGCAGGAAATCTAAGATCAACTGGTATGGGAACCAGAGGCCAGAAAACCAAGAACGCATAATGGAAGACACCACACCAAAGCTTACGGTAATGAATCGCACTGAGAAGGTTCTTACAAATGAAGAAATAAGTGTGCTTGAATTGCGTTTATCTTTCTGTCCTGATGTTGGTTTTGATTATGCACAAGCACATGTTGATTTATATAAGTTTGAAAGGAAGTTAAAACTGTGTAAAATACATGCTGCTAAAAAATATGCCACAGAGGTACCAATTAAACCAATAGGGGCAGACAGAACAGGCTTAGCTATTGAAGACATTCCAGCCCTTCATACCTAACAACCCTTGAGGATGTCAATAATGACCCACTTGATCCGTTTAATCCCTCACATACTGCTGAAATATCAGACCTTTTGGGGATTGATGTAACTGAAACTACCTCTACGGATTTTAAAGCTAAATCTAAACATGTCCCCATTACGGTTAAAGACAACATTGATATTTTCAGCGACCTGGTAGCCCAAGATTTTCTTGAACTTCTCAAAAAAAGCCCCAGATGTAGCAATATGAGTAAAATCCAATGGGAGGCGGTTTCTAAACTACAAAAAGACAGGGAGCTCATCATTAAAACCTCCGATAAGGGAGGCACTGTGGTTCTCATGACCAGGACCATGTATACCAATGAAGCATACCGCCAACTTGGTGACCCTACATGTTATGGCAAAGTTGACAAAAAATATCTTACTGTCCTGAAAACTATGTACCTGGGCAAACTCCAAAGCTGGCAGGAGAAAGGTTTACTTTCATGGGATGAGACACGCTTTCTCAGAAATGACACACCCACCACACCTACCCTGTATCTCCTCCCTAAGGTCCACAAAAACCGTAGCGACCCACCAGGTAGACCCATTGTGTCTTCAAAGAACAGTCTGTTAGAAAATACCAGCAGATATGTTGACCACTTTCTCTTCCCTTATGTGAAAAATCTTTCATCCTATCTCAGGGATACCACGCATTTCTTACAAAAGATCAGGAATGTTAACATGGGGAAAGATCACTGGTTGGTATGCCTTGATGTGGAAGCTTTAAATACAAGCATTAGACACGACGATGGCATCAAGGCATGTCAGTTCTTTTTAAAGCAACGCAAAGCAGAATTCCTAGAACACACCATCATGCTCCTGGACATGATTACGATATGCTTGAAAGAGAATGTCTTCATCTTTGAAAAGGAACACTACAAACAGCTTCAGGGAACTTCCATGGGCACCTGCTTCGCCCCCAGCTATGCCAATCTCATGGTAGGCTGGTGGGAGAAGCAGGTGCTGTGGAATGACCTGACAGAACATTGGATATTTAATGTATCTACATGGCTCAGATATATAGATGACATTTTCTTTGTGTGGAGGGGGTCTGAAATTGAATTGAACCAGTTCATAGACAGCCTGAACAACAACAATGTGAATCTTAGATTTACCAGACACTATAGTCAGGAATCCATTGACTTTCTGGACCTGAAACTCAAGGTAGATAAGGGGAAAATCAGTACCAATCTATTCGTAAAGGAAACAGCAGGCAATTCTATCCTCCATGCCGCTAGCTCCCACCCTTCCAGCTTTAGGTGGGGAATCCCATATAGTGAATTCCTTAGAGCCAAACGCAATTGCAGTACCCCCACTACATATGAAAACACAAAACAGGAAATGAAGTCAAGATTCAGAGAGAGAGGATATTCCAGGAAAGCCATTTCCCAAGCAGAGAAGCGAGTAGAAAATAAGTCCAGAGAAGAAATCCTAGGCAAAACACCAGTGAAGAGGCCTCAAAAGACTGATAATAAAAATCAAGTGAGGTTTATCACCAAATACTAAGGAAAGGAGGCAACCCCCTAAAGCGAATAGTTGATCAGGTCAGGGAACAAGGGGGAAAGGATTAGCACAATAACAAATACGAACCCTCTAGACCTATATTTCTTTATAAACTGGCTAACCGGGCTCAGTAATAGGGCATCAGAAAAAGCATTATTCTCCACACCAAAATTTAATAAATCATTCTTTTATTTCATATTTTTTCTTTTTTTATTAATTTGTTTATAAAATATTTCATACTCAAAACAAATACATAATATTCAGAAAACAATTTTTTTGCACAAAGTTAGCACCATGTACCAAAGAACAAACATAATTCCTGGGCCACAATAAATAACGACATGAATAAAATTACAAATAGTAAAACAAAGACATACTTCACATCCCCACATCCAAACATACCTCTCTCAGTCTACAACTGCCACCCTTGCACACAATACACACACACTTTGACATCCCAGAGCAACACCAATAGCACTGATGGAAAAAGGGGCGGGCGATGAAATCAGCCCCTAATAGCTGTGCTGAACACTGGGGTGTCACACTCTAGCTGGTCGACGTACGTTTCGATGGAATCTACAAATAATTAATCCATCTTCTTCAGGACCTGTTATTTTCTTACTTATAACGGGTGGATGAAGGGGGGAACCAGTCTGCTAAATGCAGGCCTGATTTCTGTGCTGTTGGAATCTGCGAATCTGACGATATCACATTTAGTGGCACAGAGTGGTTACAGTTCTAATACTACGTGCGTTCCCGAACGGTCATTGGCTGTATCAATTCTCAAATGAAGTGATTTGTTTTCGTGTTTTTCTCCCAGGCGTTATCCCGCTTCATTAGTTCTCAGTATATGCGTCAAGATGTAACAAGTTTTCAAACGAATGGATCCTCTGATTTTTCTTATTTCAGTAAGAGCAAAAATTGTATTGGCACCGTCCTTCCCGCTTCTTTAAAATGATGATATATACGAGTAAATCGCAGTAGGACACACGTGCTGTCTGATATGCAGTGCCGCCAGAGAGTCCTTGCACGAAGTGATTCCCAAAACACGAAAACAAATCACTTCATTTGAGAATTGATACAGCCAATGACCGTTCGGGAACGCACGTAGTATTAGAACTGTAACCACTCTGTGCCACTAAATGTGATATCGTCAGATTCGCAGATTCCAACAGCACAGAAATCAGGCCTGCATTTAGCAGACTGGTTCCCCCCTTCATCCACCCGTTATAAGTAAGAAAATAACAGGTCCTGAAGAAGATGGATTAATTATTTGTAGATTCCATCGAAACGTACGTCGACCAGCTAGAGTGTGACACCCCAGTGTTCAGCACAGCCATTAGGGGCTGATTTCATCGCCCGCCCCTTTTTCCATCAGTGCTATTGGTGTTGCTCTGGGATGTCAAAGTGTGTGTGTATTGTGTGCAAGGGTGGCAGTTGTAGACTGAGAGAGGTATGTTTGGATGTGGGGATGTGAAGTATGTCTTTGTTTTACTATTTGTAATTTTATTCATGTCGTTATTTATTGTGGCCCAGGAATTATGTTTGTTCTTTGGTACATGGTGCTAACTTTGTGCAAAAAAATTGTTTTCTGAATATTATGTATTTGTTTTGAGTATGAAATATTTTATAAACAAATTAATAAAAAAAGAAAAAATATGAAATAAAAGAATGATTTATTAAATTTTGGTGTGGAGAATAATGCTTTTTCTGATGCCCTATTACTGAGCCCGGTTAGCCAGTTTATAAAGAAATATAGGTCTAGAGGGTTCGTATTTGTTATTGTGCTTATCACCAAATACTGCAACCAATCCAACCAGATACGCAACATTCTGAAAAACAGATGGGATATCCTCAGGAGGGATCCTATTCTTAGAAATGAAATAAGTCCAACTCCATCAGTTACATACATGAGAAGCCCATCCCTGCGAGATATGCTAACACATACCCATCTACAACCTATAGAAAATAGCTGGCTCAAGCAAGCTAAAGGTTTCCACAAATGTGGGAAATGCAAAGCCTGCAAAAATAGCAGTAATATATCAGAGGTTACCCTACACAGAACCAAGACCCTTTGGAAAATTCCTCAATTCATCACATGTGGAACTGACTTTGTCGTATACGCTATTGTATGCCCTGCAATCTTTGGTACATTGGGTCAACTACGTTTCCCATCAAAAAACGTATCTTAGAACATTGGCAGGCGATCACTAATCTTGACCACAGCTATAGCACGGCGAGGCATTTCGCCAGGGAGCATAATTCTGACTGGACCAAAGCTAGATACTTTGGACTTGACACTATCACACCTAACCCAAGGGGGGGTAATCGTACTGCAGCACTCCGAAGACTTGAGTCACGTCTAATCCTACTAGCAGGTACATAGTACCCAGATGGTCTGAATCAAGACGAGGAACTTTATTCCCACTTGTAATAAAATGGCAATACCGTATCCTAGCCGTAACGGAATGTTCATGCCCCAACCCCTACCCCTCTTTCTTTTCCAGTTACACTCACTCACTTTTGTTTTCATGCATATGTTTATCTTGATTCTGTATACAGACGCATTATTTATTATTATAAAAACACATGAAATTATTTAACCTCTACATGACTTGCCTTTACTTTGTAGATAAGTTGTGTTATTAATATTATCGGATCAATATTAACTGTGATGCTAATCCCTGGTATTTTTGTAAATTTTACAGAAATTATGCTATGAGTCACCTTGAGCTGCATGTGGAAAAACAATTATTAAAAGCACCGGAGTATGACGGACGTCTGATCCAGCTCTTAGTCACTGTTGGGGGTTCTACATCCCTCTCACCACGAATGATCGAGGTTGAGTATAGCCACAAGGAATTTCCTCTAGTCACGACATGAATTAGCAACAAGGGCACTTGTCCCTCCACTTCTTCAACTGAACCGATTTACAGCTATGGCACTAGTCCTTTATTTTTTCAAACCTAGTCTCTAGGGGATGACAAATTTCATTCATTACAGTTAATGCATACTGACCATGAATTGTTGTTTAAATTGTAATTTGAGGAAAGAATTTCCAGTATTGCCCTTTTTGACTGCTAAACAGCTGCGTCTGTTTTTCACTACTTTTTGTTTATCACCAAATTTCACAACATTTTTTTCATGTCTATGAAAACCATGTAACTGCACGTACCCTTTAAAAACAAACACAATGGAGGCGGTGGTCATGTGACCAAGACCACGGACGTTGTCGAAACGCGTCGTCCTTACCTGCTGTACCGAAAATAAACTGCAACAGCTGACCGAGTGAGCTTGTGTGATTTCTTTGCATGAAAATTGCTTTCCCGTAAAATATATATATATATATATGGGGCTCCAAGATGTGTCCATCAGTTGAGTCGCACTCGGCCATCAGCAGCAAGAGAACTCTCTTTCCATGGTATGGACGGATACCGCTTACAGCCATTAACAGCTTCCGTGTAGGTTTGCCTGATGTGTTTCGAAAGCTCCTCAGCTTTCTCTTCAGAGGCTTTCACGGGAAGGATGCGTGCATATGACGTTCCCATTTAAATACTGCACTCCCTCCAATGGGAATTAAAGGCTGTTGTCTTGCTGCTGTTGCCCGAGTGCTGCTCGACTGGTGGACAACCTTGGAGTTGAATATATATATATGATCTTAGAGCTAGACAGCAAAACACCAAACGGGCTGAACACGACGGAAGACATGCACACTTTCCTGTAATTTGCTAGATTAAACTAATGAAAAAATTAAACAATTATCTCTAATGAATTGTTTCCACTATCTGATATGAACTATAAATGTGCAGTAGCAATGCGATTTAGAAAACAGATATTGATTGAAATTTTTTAAGCTGCCGGGACCCCAATATATCATTTTATCACGGTAATTTTTTATCCAGGTGTGATTAGGGAGTATTAGAGACTTTGGAAGCACTAGCACTTTTTTGTCAAAGATATGTTTATTAACATTTTGTCAAATATTACAAAGGAGATTAGCATAAGGGACCTCTGAGTGGCCTCTGATGACGTAACAAATTAGAAAGCCAGGAGCAACATACATCAAGAGGTAAGTACCCTCCGCCATATCCCAGATAACCTAAAGAAATAACACAGTTTCTCCACTAGTGGAACGGAGAGTAAGACTGTTGCATGGCTAAATGTAGTATTCGCCTGTCGTCCTTTGCGAGATTGATAACGTAACCCCTCCAACAGGGAGGGCATCGTGTGCTGGGAGCAGTCGAAAACAGAACTCCCTGAGAACATAAGAAATAAGGAACTCCCCCCCCTCACCCACCCCCCACCCACTACTGGTGGCGGCTACTCAAATGTAGTTAGGGTGCCTAATAGAGGCGCATCTGATCGGTTAGAATTGAAACAGGTGCATAGCTCTGACAGAGGCAGGGCAAACAGCGGACGGTAACCCCTTTGTGAGAAAGGCCACCAACGGGCCCCATCTATATTCAAAGTTCTTGTAATCATCTCTGCAGATGTCGGCCATCCTTTCAAGACACAGGAGCTTCCAGAGTCTGGAATGCCATAGGGAGATGGCGGGAGCCTCTTTTTTCTTCCATGCGGCTGCTATTGCTACCTTCGCAGCCCCAATGCAGGTCCACATAATGGCCTTATCTGCTTTAGTTTGGTGCTTAAGGGAGGGATCGCGGAGGCCCAGGAGAGTATTAGCCATGGAGGTCGGAATAGGGTACCCCAGCATTTCTTTAATTTGCGCGAGAATTTCCTCCCAGAAGGGTCGTATCTTCGGACAATCCCACCAAATATGTTGGAAGTCACCTAATAGCCCGCACCCCCTCCAACACATGTCAGACATTTCAGGAAATATCCGCCTGAGCTTGGTGGGGTAGAGATACCAGTCCATCATTATTTTCAGGTGTGCTTCCCGCAGATCTATGGAGTGGTTAAATTTCGTAATATCCGACCAGAGACCCGCCCATTCTTGTTCCTGTATGTCCCTCTGTAAGACACCTTCCCACATGCACATGTAGCGTGGTCTCGGGGCATGAATAGAAGCTAATAGGTAATTATACAAAAAGGAGATCACACCCTTCATAGAGTCTACAGCTTGGACATATATTTCAAACTTCGTGAGAGGACGAGTGGCTGCTGCATGAATGGTAGGTGTAAATGCCCAGTGCTTCAGCTGGAGATAGTGGAAGTGTTCCGCAGGGCCCAGTCCATAATCCCTCTTGCAATTATCGAAGGTGAGTATATCGTAATTATGATAGAGGTGTGTCAATGCTCTACAACCTCCCTCCCTCCATTGATCGAAGGGCCCCTCTTGCAAAGCCGGGGGGAAGGCCGTGTTGAAGTATATTGGCATGTAGGGTGGGGGAAACGTAGTCCATCGGGTGTTGTGTGAGATAGAGTCCCACACTTTTAGGGTAGTTCGAGTGGGAGTGCTAATATACACATTGTCTGGCCTGTCCCTTTTAGGTCTCCATATGAGGTCCCAAATCGATCTCCCTGCCACCGCCCTGTCCATATGAAGCCAATGCTTCTCTGATTCCCTCTTGGTCCACTCGGTCACCACCCGGAGCTGAGCTGCCTTATAGTAAAGGCCAAAATCCGGGAGGCCCACCCCCCCTCACCCCGTGGTTTTCTCAGAATGGAGAAGGAGAACCGCGCTCTGCCACCCTGCCATATGAACCGTAGCACCATGGATTTCAGTTTAGGGAGAAAGTCTTTTTACAGTTCGACCGGGAGCGCTTGAAACAGGTGCAACAATTTAGGAAGGACAGTCATTTTGACGGCGTGAATACGGCCGAGCCAGGAGATAAAAAGTGGCTTCCACAGTATGAGATCTGCCTGGAGTTTCACAAGTAAAGGTGGAAAGTTAACTTTGTAGAGCTCCTCCACTCGAGGCGTTAACTGCACACCTAGGTATTGGAGTGGTCGAGAGGTCCAGAGTAGGCGAGTACACATTTGGAGTCTCTCAGCCTCGGCAGCGGGGACCGTGAGGTTGAGTATGTAAGATTTATCAGGGTTCACCTTGAAGCCCGCCACTGTCTCAAATCGCGTGAGTTCCGTTTGGAGTGCGGGCAGAGAAGTGGCCGGGTCCATAAGAGACAGGAGCACATTGTCTGCGAAAAGGGATATCTTGTGCGTTTCTCCACTAAGGGGGATGCCATGTATCTCAGGAGCGGCGCGGATGTCCATGGCCAGGGGTTCGATACTTAGCGCGAACAAAAGAGGTGACAGAGGGCACCCCTGGCGGGTACCCCTAGTCAGGGAGAAGGGAGCGACAGGATCCCGTTCACCTGCACTCTCGAGCGAGGATGGGTGTAGTTAGCCCTAATCATAGTGATAAATTTGTCCGCAAACCCAAAGGAGGCGAAGGTGGTAAATAAAAACGCCCAGTCCACTCGATCGAACACTTTCTCAGCGTCTAAGCCCACCAGTACAGCCGGGATACGTTTCCTATTTGCTTTCTCGATGAGGTGCACAATACGTCTGGTGTTATCATGGGTCTGGCGGCCTTTAATAAATCGAGACTGGTCCGGGTGAATGAGCGCTGGCATAAGGTCATTTAGGCGCTTCGCGAGAATAGAGGAGTACATTTTTGCATCCAAATTAAGAAGGGCAATGGGACGGTAGGACGCACACAGGTGCAGATTTTTCCCTGGTTTCGGAATGACCGTGAACACCGCCTCCGCCATGGAGGGGGTGACCGAGCCCGCCTCTGCCATGTCATTAAAAAGACGCGTAAGATGGGGGATAAGATCGGGAGCGAACGTTTTGTAGAATTGGGCGGTGTACCCATCGGGGCCAGGAGCTTTCTGGGGTTTGAGGGATGTGATGGCAGTAGCCACCTCATCAGTCATTATAGGGGCCACAAGCCTGTCATTCCAATCTTGGGAGACCTGAGGAAGTTGAAGTGATCGAAGATAATTATGCTGTGCGTCGGGGTCGTGTGTTTCCCCTGTATATAGGTGACCATAAAAAGCGCCGAAAGCCTCAGCTTTAGCTGTGTCGTGGTGTGTCAGCTCCCCCTGTGTAGTGGCTATGCCCCCTATATATTCCCGCTCCCGTTTTTCCTTTAGTTGGTGAACCAGGTGTCGACCTATCTTGTTGCCCTGTGAGTAGGAGAGTTGTCGGAGTTTAAGGAGGGTATATTCTGCCCGATTGTTATATATGGCCTTGAGTTTCCCCCGGAGCGCAGTGAGTGAGTGTAGGGTCGATCTAGTGGGCTTAGTTTTGTGAGTTTTTTCTACTGTGGATAATTCGGCCTCTAAGTCTAATCGTTCCTTGGTCCGGCGCTTATTCAATTCAGAGTTAAGGGCAATGCAACGTCCCCTAAAGACCGCCTTAAAGGCATCCCAATTATTGAACACGGACGTGTCCTCCGGTACGTTCCTGGTAAAGAAGTCCGCGATTGCCTCGCGTAGTGCCGTACACAGTACCTTGTCCCTCGTGAGGGAGGCCGGAAAATACCATTTGGGGGATGTGGGCAGAGGATTACCCCATGAGAGACCGATCGAAACAAGGCAGTGATCAGAGACTGACAGTGGGAAGATTCTAGCCTCCCGCAGGGCTCCCAGAAGATTTTGGCTGATAAAGATATAATCAAGGCGGGAGTAGGTGCGGTGCACATGCTAATAGAAAGTGTAGTCTTGCGTCTGGGGGTAGAGGGTCCGCCATGCGTCCCTAAGGCCCATATCTTGTATCTGTTGTTTGGCCTCCGCTGAAAAGACACTAGCGTCTGGGCGCTGGGTATAAGTACTATCTATGTCTGCCTGCCATGTAAGATTAAAATCCCCCAGTAGGAGTGTCGGACCCTCCACGAAAT
This sequence comes from Calotriton arnoldi, assembly GCA_963921515.1. Taxonomy (NCBI): domain Eukaryota; kingdom Metazoa; phylum Chordata; class Amphibia; order Caudata; family Salamandridae; genus Calotriton; species Calotriton arnoldi. The sequence goes on from CAWUFW010006292.1 coordinate 343,416, forward strand.
TCCGAATTTTCCCTAGGAGTAGCTGGAGAAACGCTGCCTGTCCTGTGTTGGGTGCATACGTGGAAATGAATGTGCATAGTCTACCCTTCAGGACGCCCTTAACCATGATCCAACGACCCTCCTTATCTGCTTTGGTCTCGGTGGGTTGAAACTTTGTGGAAGTGTGAAAGAGAATCGCGGTCCCCCGGTGTTTAGTGAGGGCAGAGGATCTATATATTAAGGGGTAATTCTTGTGGCGAAGACAAGAATCCTCCGCTCGGGGCAGATGCGTCTCTTGTAGAGCTACGATGTCCAAGTGGTGGTCGGAGATGTATTTCCAGATCTTTTGTCGTTTTTGGGGCGAATTGAGGCCTTTAACATTCCAAGAGCCCACCGTGAGTATCATCGGAGTGATGTCCCCCCCCTCCGCCTCGGCAAAACACCATATATCAGTCCCCTATGGTCCACAAGAAAGCTCCCACCCGTAAAGGAACATGGATGGCCCCAATGTAGAGCCCCAAATCTAGTCAAAGCGTACCTGGTTAAAGAACCGTTAAAAAGCCGCCACCAGTCTCCCTTCCCCCCCCCTTACCCCAAAACCCCAAACATAACAATATGAATGTCCCAAATACCGGGTCGATGTAGAGACTCCGATGGCAGGTTAGAGAACCCGCGTGTATGGGTGGGGGTACGGTAGGACCGAGGTCCCGGTCCGCCCCGCCTCCGGACATGCTAATGAGTGATGGCCTCCCCGTTTGCTCAGTCCAATGGCCTCGTTTGGGCCCAACGTTCAAGGCTGTCCTGACGGTGTGGGGGATGGTATCACTCACGCTTGAGGCCAAATCTCCAGCCTTGCGGCATGGTGTAGTAAGGGTCCAGGTATCCCCAGTCTCGGCTGAAGGTCCACCACATGTCTTGGTTTGTTCTGGAATTCGAAGCTTAAACCAAAGGGGTAAGTCCAGCGGTACCTGATCCCATCTTCGCGTAGTTTTGAGGTGATGGGCCGGAATTGTTGTCGCCTGAGCAACGTTGCGGGGGCCAGATCCTGGTATATAGCACAGGAGTGATCCTGAAAGGAGATCTTGCCTTTCTTGCGGGCCGCCAGTAGTACCGCCTCCTTTACCTTATATGAGTGGAATTTCGCGAGCACATCTTGGGGCCTCGGTCGGCCTCCCGCTGCTAGGTTCCCGACCCTGTGTACTCTCTCTAGTTTGATCTTGAGTGTCTGTGGGCTGATGATCTCTGCAAATAGGCCCTCCAAGAAGGCTTCTAGATCTGGCCCCTCCGCTCCCTCTTTTAGATCGCGAATCCGCACGTTGTCCCGCCGGGCTCTGTTTTCCAAGTCCTCTGCTTTCAACTGGGTGTGATGGAGTTGCTCCTGAAGAGAGAGTACAGTTTCATGGAGCTCGGAGGTGTGTTTATCTGCTTCCGTGGCTCGCGTTTCCAGGTCTATCACCCTGGTGCCCACAGAGTCCACATCTCGCCGAAGATCCGTCATTCGTGTAGTAAGGTCAGATTTCAATTGATCAATTGAGGTTTGGATATCTTGACTTAATTCCCTGCGCAGTTCTGCTTTAAAGTCCCGCAAGGAGGACATCAAGTCCTCTTTAGTGAGCGCCATCTCGGACCTCTCCCCGTCGTGATCCACAGCTCGTTGTTTGTCTACTGGCGGAAAGAAGCTTGAGACGTTAGTTGTCGCCCTGGAGGTTGTCTTCTTTGGCGGCATAGAGGCTGTCCCAGCTGGGTATCCTCTGTCTGGGCGCCTGCAAGCGACTCTGCCCGGCCCACCAGCAACGTGGCCCCGGGAAGCGCAGCAGTCGATCTTGACTAGGTTTGGCTGGACTGGGGGTACCGTGTAGCTGAAGGCTTCGCCGTATCCAGTATGTTTCATTTGGCAGATTAGATGCGGGGGGGGCTGAGACACTGGTGTTGCATCCCTCGGAGCAAAGGTAGTGAGACGCTATCCAGAATGGTTGGGAGCATTCGGCGAGGGAGCCAGGAAGTCAGCGTTGATGGCCCACAGTGAAGGGGGTTATCTCATAAGCCCCGTCTGTTCACCGTCTCAGGATCCCTTCCCGGAGCCGTGGGCAGAAGTGTGGACAACCGGCCGTTGGGAAGCCGGTGACTGTTAGTGGTAGCGTGGGGAAGTGAAGTCCAAGGGCCCGCAGTCCACCATCTTGAGGTCAGGCATGGTGTAGTATGGAGCCTCCCCCGTCAGCCAGCTGAATTTATCCCCGCCCCGCATGTGCGGGTTCTGCAGTGTATGGCTCCCACTCGGGCTTGTCTCTTCCCAGTGAGGGGGCCTCCCGTCCGCCCGCGCCGCTCTGCTCCTGAGTCTCCCCGGGCGGCGAGAGCTCAGCGGTGCCATAGCTCAGCTAGCGGGCATCCAGGGGAGTCGCTCACCTCAACGTCCGGAGCGGCGCACCAGCAGTCCGGGCCCAGTCCCACCGGTCGCTCGGGGGGTCCACACCAGTTGTTCTCCTTACCGCGCACCGCGGTCCACGTCTTGGAAACTGGCGGCCGCCATCTTAGGTCCGCATCCTGGGTTCATCGGCAACGCCTCACACGGCGCCCACAGAGAACCTCCCCAGCTGGTCAGTGGCTCATCCGATGCTCCTGTATAGCAGATATCCCTGGGTTGCGCGCCAGGAGTCCGGGCTCAATCACACCGGCCGCTCGGGGGGTCCACACCAGGCGCTCTCTTCACTGCGCGCCGCGGTCCGCGTCCCAGAAGCTGGCGGTCGCCATCTTAGGTCCGTGCCCTGGGTTCCCGGCCAAAGCCTCGCACGGCGTCCACAGAGAATCTCCTCAGTCGGTCAGTGGCTCGCCCGATGCCCCTGATGTTCAGACATCCCTGGTTTATTTTGTGCGCAGGGAGGCCGGCAATTTGCAGCCACAGCGGGTCCGGAACAGCGGCGGAGCACGGGAGCCGAAATGAATTTACGTCCATTCGGCCATCTTGCCCGGCCACGCCCCCCAGCACTAGCACTTTTAGTATGTTTGGTTTTATGTAGCACCGGAGCACTGTATGGGAGAATATGTCTTAAATAGAGTATAAAATGGCAACATACATAGAATCACTTTAAGTACCAAAACCTAGACGTCAAAGACTTTATTGAGTTTTTCAAGGTTTCTTTTTACAAAAAAAGCATTTAGGCTGGTATCAAAGTTTCAGATGTGTGTTATGAATAAGGCAATATTAAGTATATAAATGAAATTTTTTTTGAAAGTTTTTAATACATAAACATCATCATGATGTGGTATCTATGATTTCTATGCATTTATGCAGTCATTGATTATTATAATAACAACATAGGTGTTCGATGCATATGAACACACTCAATATGCACATCATGTATTTTTTATTGTCACATGCTATTATCTATGTGTCAGTTTAAGTATTTATTAACAACTATTTATATTTCTATATATTTATTTATGTATTTATATATTTATTTATATATTTATACATTGGTGTGGTATTAGATACATGTTTTTATCTTTTTACACACACATATTTATTGTGCCGATTTACAAACAATAACAAACTGAAAACTTATCAAACCTGTAAAAGCAGTCTGCTAACCATGATTTTAATGTGGTATAGTGATTTATGTTATGCAGTATTTTTTCTATGTTGTTGACCATGTGACACCTGGGTGGAGTAGAGCAATTTAAAAAAGAGAATTGCGGACAGCTCTCCGTTAGTGAACAAGGGCACTGCGTTGCTCGAAACGCGTCTGACGGAGGTGTGTGAAGAATAAAATCTTGCCAAATCTGCTAACGGAGTCCGTTTCCTCTCTATTTCGCCGGCTGGAGGTTGGAGAAGTGCTGTGTTTACTATTTGGATTCACGGAAGTCGGTTGCTTCTGTTAAACGGACCCCCTCCCCTCAAGCAGGCAGCCGCACGCAACCATTACAAAACTTTGTATTCCGGGAGGAAAATCAGCGGCGGCCCCCTACTGCAGCTGTAATCGATCATCGACCTAAGTTCGGCATAGGCAGGATCGGAGGATTCGCCGATGCTGACAATCGAGGCGGTGAGTAAAATCAGCATTTGCGTAGGTGGGGAGGTACGGCAATAGGCAATAAGAAGTAGCTGCCGAATATCAGCGGGCAGCACACACACAAGTTAACAAACCTCAATATGTCTGCGGAAGCGGTCCGTGAGAGGGAGGCGGCAGCGGATGAACTGTTTAATGAGGTACCGAGCACAGCTACAAGCGCACAGAGTTCAAACACCGAGACGACTGATAAGCAGAGTAATGTGAAAACGCTGCTAAAATCGTTGGAAAAACAAATGAGAAATGAGATCACTAAGTGGTGAGAGCACAGATCTTTATCAAAATACAAGGAAGTGGGACGAGTACCGCGGGGATTGCGTATCCTCTTGGCACCCAGCTACGACAATCCAAACCCTGACATGTTAAAGGAATGGGGTGAAAGTAATTTAGCTGCATCTATGAATCTACTTTGTATCTTAATTAAATATGCCGAAATAGACCGACAGGCGCTCATGATTGACATTGATAAAATCAACGAAGAAATAAGAAAATGTGAACAGAGTATATAATGAAAATGAGACATAAAATAAAAGAACGCTTAAAAAAGCATGAAGAAAAGATCAAAATTTGCAAAGCACACAAATTTGCGCGCGATAAATGCGACTATGAGCAAGGACAAATATATACATTTGCGAGAAAATTTGAAATGGCAAAAAAACAGAGACTGATTGCAAAACCCACAAGCAATATATCACATGGAGCGCAACATACTGATAATGCAGCCTCTGCTGAAACATCAAGCGTGGACACAGAGTCCCCTACCAGTGACACAGGCTCAGAAGGGGGCAATTTTGATATACCAATGGGAGAAATGAAACTCAGCCTGGGTGAAGAAGTTGATTTTTTAGCCCTAGAACGACGCCAAACGTTGAGACCGAGAATTCAAAACAGGCCAATAGAAAAAGGAGGAACATCAGGAGAAGGGCAAGGCGCAAAATACGAAAAGCCAAAACCAAAGAGAGGGCAGTGGCGCAAGAAAAATCAACACAAGATGATAATACCATCATCAATCTTTCCTCTACCACACTCCCAGAAGCAGAGAAGCAAATACTATCACTAGGCTTAAACTATTGTCCTGAGAGTATTTTTAATTATTCTAAAGCGCGTGTTGATGTATTTTGCTTTATACGTAAGCTTAAACTCAAAAAGTTTTTTACTATAAAAAATGGACTGGACAAAACAAAGCAGACACCAGTGATATTGGAGGATAATGATGATGGATTATTGGCATCAGATATATCAACTCTGTTGACTCTACAAGCTTTGAATGATGAAACCTGTAGTAATGAGCAACATACAGAGGAAATGATACCCACTCAAGAGCAAATACAAAGGAACAATATTCCCCAAAAGGAGCAGGTCTGAGTTGTTTCAAACCAAAATCTACATTCTTGCCGATTATGCCAAAGGATGCCATTGACATTTACCACGAATGCATAACTGAAGAAATAAAAACTGAATCGCCAGGTCAAACTACAACATAAGAAAGGCAAAAATAATTACGACAAAAGAAAGTATGAGACCCTAATGAAAAAACTGAAAGAGAATAATGAAATTGTGATTACTAAATCAGACAAGGGCGGTAACATAGTGGTGTGGCCCAAGAGGGATTATACAGCAGAAGCGAAGAGACAGTTACATAATGATAAATGCTATACAAGAGCCAACATGAAGGAATATAACAGCGCAAAGGAAACCCTGAAAAAGGAGCTGTTAAAATTGAAACGAGAAGGTTTAATATCACTGGAAGAATACAAGTATATGTACATTGAATATCCAGTAATACCTTATATCTATTTTATCCCCAAGGTACACAAGAAAATGACACCCATACCGGGAGACCTATCATTTCAGCCATTAACAGCATGGGGGAACATATTGCACAGTATGTGGATTTCTTCTTACAAGATATTGTCAAAACCCTACCAACTTATATAAAAGACACAGGAGATGTCCTTGCCAAATTGCAAAATATTGAATGGGCAGATGATCTAATTTTGATCTCACTAGACATCGAATCCTTATATACAAGCATTGAACATGGAACTGGTCTCACGGCGATAAAACACTTCTTGGATACAAGACCACTTAGCTGCTACAATCATAACTGTATGCTATTAGATCTCATTGCATGGTGTTTGCACAACAATTACTTTTTGTTTGACAGGGATCTGTTTAAACAATTGAGGGGCGTAGCTATGGGGGCCTGCTTCTTCCCCAGCTACGCTTGCCTTCATGTGGGCTGGTGGGAGGAGCAGGTCCTCAAAAAAGTCCACCAGTATGCATACACTAGGCACGTTAGACATTGGATGAGATACATAGACAACGTGTTTTTGGTATGGGAGGGAGACGAGCAAAGGGCCAGCGAATTCATTGAAGCAATCAATGTGAACTCTGTCAATCTTAAGTTTACCTCACACATAAGTCGGACCAGTATAGAATTCTTAGATGTAAGAGTATACATAAAGGAAGGAAAGATAGAAACGGCCCATTTCAGAAAAGAAACCGCTGGAAATACTATATTGCATGCGAGTAGTGCACACCCTAACCATCTAATAAGAAGCATCCCTTCTGGTGAGCTTCTTAGATTGAAACGTATATGTAGTGTATCTAAGGATTTTGAAGTAGCCAAAAAAGAAATGATGACTAGGTTAAGAAAAAGAGGGTACAAAGAAAAAATATTGAGGCAAGCAGAGAGTAGGGTAGAAAACAGACCGAGAGCTTCCCTGCTGCTGAGTCATGACAAGACCACAGAGGTATCTAAAAATGATGACAACCCCCGACTCATTCTCACATTTAGCAAACAGGAAAGAAAAATACGGTCAATCATTCAAAAAAACTGGCCAATAGTACTGACTGATGGAGTGTTAGGCACCAGACTTCCCTTACAGCCAAATATTACTTACAGAAAATCTTCCTCAATGAAATCTCAGTTAGTAAAAAACAGTCCAGAGCTAGGTATAGTCAATACCTGGCTCAAACCTAGAGAAGGTTTTACCAAATGCTCGTCATGTCGAGCATGTAAGTTTGGCGTTTCAACGACACATTACACGAATCCATTTAGCGCTGACAAAATTAAGATCAGAGGCAGTTACAATTGCAGAACAGAGTTTGCTGTATATGTTCTGACATGCACCTGTGGCTTATCATATGTGGGCAGCACCAAGCTACAGGTGCATGTCAGAATATTGCAGCATCCCAGAGCCATTATTAACAATGACACCACATATCCAGTGGCTCGTCATTTTAAAAGCACACATAACAACAATCTATACTGCCTCAAATACTATGCAGTTGACGCCATCCCTAAACTGAGAAGAGGAGGAAACAGGGAAAAGCTTTTGAGACAAGCAGAAACACGTATGATCTTAGAGCTAGACAGCAAAACACCAAACGGGCTGAACACAATGGAAGACATGCACACTTTCCTGTAATTTGCTAGATTAAACTAATGAAAAAATTAAACAATTATCTCTAATGAATTGTTTCCACTATCTGATATGAACTATAAATGTGCAGTAGCATGCGATTTAGAAAACAGATATTGATTGAAATTTTTTAAGCTGCCGGGACCCCAATATATCATTTTATCCAGGTGTGATTAGGGAGTATTAGAGACTTTGGAAGCACTAGCACTTTTAGTATGTTTGGTTTTATGTAGCACCGGAGCACTGTATGGGAGAATATGTCTTAAATAGAGTATAAAATGGCAACATACATAGAATCACTTTAAGTACCAAAACCTAGACGTCAAAGACTTTATTGAGTTTTTCAAGGTTTCTTTTTTACAAAAAAAGCATTTAGGCTGGTATCAAAGTTTCAGATGTGTGTTATGAATAAGGCAATATTAAGTATATAAATGAAATTCTTTTAGAAAGTTTTTAATACATAAACATCATCATGATGTGGTATCTATGATTTCTATGCATTTATGCAGTCATTGATTATTATAATAACAACATAGGTGTTCGACGCATATGAGCACACTCAATATGCACATCATGTATTTTTTATTGTCACATGCTATTATCTATGTGTCAGTTTAAGTATTTATTAACAACTATTTATATTTCTATATATTTATTTATGTATTTATATATTTATTTATATATTTATACATTGGTGTGGTATTAGATACGTTTTTATCTTTTTACACACACATATTTATTGTGCCGATTTACAAACAATAACAAACTGAAAACTTATCAAACCTGTAAAAGCAGTCTGCTAACCATGATTTTAATGTGGTATAGTGATTTATGTTATGCAGTATTTTTTCTATGTTGTTGACCATGTGACACCTGGGTGGAGTAGCGCAATTTAAAAAAGAGAATTGCGGACAGCTCTCCGTTAGTGAACAAGGGCACTGCGGCTGGAGGTTGGAGAGGTGCTGTGTTTACTATATATATATATATATATATATATATATATATATATATACATATATATATATATGTATATATATATATATAGTAATGTACAAAAACTCCACACTCAGTGAATCCTTTGTATTCCCTTAATGGTGAACACCGCTTCTTACTGGAGGCAATAGGAGGGGTAGTTGGCCCCCAAGGATATCTTTGGGGGCCAACTACCCCTCCTGTTACCTCCAGTAAGTCCCACACAGTGGGATTGCTAAAAGGTCTTTGGAGGCCTTGGCCCCCTTTCTCCACTACTCTGCAAATGTGCCTCCTGGCACATTACTGGTTGGGGGATAAAGTCCACTTTAGTCCTGAGGGACTTTGGGGGCCAAGAAGCCCTCTTGGTAGCTCCTGTGTGTCCTACGTAGCGGAATTCCTGAGCGCTGGTTGGAGGTCCAGCCCCCTTTCTCCACCACCCTGCAAACGCGACTACTAGTTAAAAAATCATTTGCAATGCAGTAGGTCGCGCATTTGCGAGAGTTACAGCTATTGGCGTTGTAAATGTAAACATTTTTTACTAATGTTTTTTGGAGTGGAGTGTATATACGTTTTGTGTAGTGGAAATATGTGGTATGTTGTGCAGTGAAATTATGTAGATAGAACATATGTGGTATTTAGTGTAAAAGAATTATGTGGAGTGGGATTATGCATTATGGAGAGTAATTATGTGATATGGTAGTATGTGTTGTGGAGTGGTAACCTCAGGTTTAGTCTTCCTCGTTTCCATAATAGCTAAACTATAAAGTCACGAGACACAAAAAAAGAAGCAACCACAGAGGAGCACTTCTGGACCTAGTTAGAGGTATGAGCAGGGTCACTGGAATTATGCAACTGTTCGGCCGTGACGATTTTCGCATAGTTATACATTTTCCGCATTTGCCACATAATCCATCATCTGCCGCATAATCTGCAGATTTGAACAAAAAAAACCTTGTTTCTAGCTCAAACGGCTCAAACGTTACCAAAAATGCAGCAACATGTATTACAGCATGGTGGAAGGCCCATTGCAAAGCTGGAATGGTCACCTGTTACTTATTGCTAAATGTGGGTGTTAAATTGGTACTAATGGTGCACAAACCTCTCTTGCCTCTTTCTGCACCTCTGTTGCTTCTTTCTACACTTCTCTTGCTTCTTTCTGCAACTCTCTTGCTTCTTTCTGCACCCCTTTTGCATCTTTCTGCACCCCATTCCCTCTTTCCGCACATCTGTTGCCTCTTTCTGCACTTCTCTTGCATCTTTATGCATCTCTGTTGCTTCTTTCTGCACTTCTCTTGCCTCTTTCTGCACCCTTCTTGCCTCTTTCTGCACTTCTCTTTCTTCTTTCTGCACCTTTCTTCCTCTTTCTGCACATGTCCTACCTATGTAGGCATAGTTAGAAATTAGCATTTAAAAAATCTTAGAAATTCACTGAAAAAACCACAGGTTTCAGGGACGTAATAGTTAGGAATTAGCATTGAAAAAACCTTAGAAATTCATAGAAAAAAAACAAAGGTTACAGGGACGTTATAGTTACGGTGACATTTCACTCGTACAAAACCTGAGAAATTCAGCCGTTATAGTTAACTCGCGCCCCAGCAATGCACTGCTGATGACGTCACATATTACATCGCTCATGACATGGTCAGTAACATCACTGATGACATCTCAAATGACATAACTGATGACATCATCCACTTACTCTCTGATGCACCTCCTCACACCCTAATATAACCTTTCATACACCGACTCTAAAATACAGACTACCCTTCTTGAAACCATAGACACACCGATACCAGTTAGTACATACCCACTCACTGATTCATAGGTCTACACACACATCCACTCACTCACCCATACAGTTACTCATACATGCAGTCACTCATCAATACAGCCACTGATATATGCACTCATACACCCATACAGACACTCACACACCGCCACTCACCCATAGAGTTACTCACACACCTAGTCAACCACCCAAAGAGTCAATCGCACTGCCATTTACTCACCCATACAGTTATACAGACACCACCTCACTTATTCAAACAGATACTAACACATACTTACTCTCTTACACAATCACTGACACAAGCACACACTCATCCACACAGCCACTCTCACAATCACTCACTCTCACATACAGTCACTTATATACTCCAACACTCACATATACTGCCTTTTACATATATACTCACTCACACATATACCACTGAGACATCCATTCACTCACGAACACTGCCATGCGCACACTCACTCACCCATACAGCCCCTTGCAGACGCACTCATGAACCCATACACCCAGTGAATCACCCACTCACACATCCATGCAGGGAGTCACACACCTTCCCACCCACCCACACAGATACTCAGGCACCCATACAGGTACTCAGACAACCAGTCATTAACCCATATAGACACGCATGTAGCTACTCACCAACCCATGCAGCCACTTACACACCAACTGACAGACTGATACAGATATTCACACAGATTAGTCATTCACCCATGCATTCACTAAGACACATTTAATCACTCACTTATACAGTCAGTCACGCACCCACTAAATCTTCTATTCAGACACTTATAACCCACTCATTCTTCAATACACCTTGGCGTGTGTATACATATTATATTATATATATATATATATATATATATATATATATATATATATAAACATTCTTAAATTTTTTTGAAACACTCAGTCACTGGATGATGTCATCGGTGATGTCGTAAGTGATGTAATTTGAGATGTCATCAGTGATGTCACTGACCATGTCATGAGTGATTTAATATGTGATGTCATCAGCAGTGCATTATGGGGGCTCGAGTTATAGTTAGCTCAGCTAACTATAACGGCTGAAATTCTCTGGTTTTGTGCGAGTGAAATGTCACCCTAACTATAACTTCCCTGTAACCCTTGTTTTTTCTATGAATTTCTAAGGTTTTTTTAAATGTTAATTCCTAACTATAACATCTCTGAAACCTGTGGTTTTTTCAGTGAATTTCTAAGGTTTTTTAAATGCTAATTTCTAACTATATCATCCCTGAAACCTGTATTCTTCACTGAATAAATATATATTTATATATTTATTTTTTTCCATCAAAGTACCCGAAAGCAATAGAAGGGCACTCGACCACGCTCCTCCGGTTCTCAGCCTCGCCTCAGCTCGCACCACAGTTCCCATCAACTTGCTTTCCATGCCGACGCGTTTCAAGGCTACTCCGCCTCTTCTTCATGGGCTTGCTGAAACAGACATTGACGGCTCACCTTTACTTATTTATTTAAATTGATGCGATTGCACCCAGTGGGCGTTGACTGATTTCAATGTCTCTTGTTGCATGACGGGATCTGTAGTCCCTAAAGGTGAGCAAATTAAAATCCCTTTAGTAGGTTCAATGTATATTTCATATTTATGCATTTTAACATCCTGTAGTAGGTTGGGAACAGTGAATGCGGGCTCATTGTTAATTTTGGAACGTCGTGCTGGCACGTCTGAAATCGTTTCAAACCACAGCCTTTCATTTTGGAAATGGTGCTCCTTCCCACGGCAGGGCAGCCGTGTTTAGTAATTTTCCATCAAAGTACCCGAAAGCAATGGAAGGGCACTCGACCACGCTCCTCCGGTTCTCAGCCTCGCCTCAGCTCGCACCACAGTTCCCATCAACTTGCTTTCCATGCCGACGCGTTTCAAGGCTACTCCGCCTCTTCTTCATGGGCTTGCTGAAACAGACATTGACGGCTCACCTTTACTTATTTATTTAAAATGATGCGATTGCCCCCAGTGGGCGTTGACTGATTTCAATGTCTCTTGTTGCATGACGGGATCTGTAGTCCCTAAAGGTGAGTAAATTAAAATCCCTTTAGTAGGTTCAATGTATATTTCATATTTATGCATTTTAACATCCTGTAGTAGGTTGGGAACAGTGAATGCGGGCTCATTGTTAATTTTGGAACGTCGTGCTGGCACGTCTGAAATCGTTTCAAACCACAGCCTTTCATTTTGGAAATGGTGCTCCTTCCCACGGCAGGGCAGCCGTGTTTAGTAATTTTCCATCAAAGTACCCGAAAGCAATGGAAGGGCACTCGACCACGCTCCTCCGGTTCTCAGCCTCGCCTCAGCTCGCACCACAGTTCCCATCAACTTGCTTTCCATGCCGACGCGTTTCAAGGCTACTCCGCCTCTTCTTCATGGGCTTGCTGAAACAGACATTGACGGCTCACCTTTACTTATTTATTTAAATTGATGCAATTGCCCCCAGTGGGCGTTGGACTGATTTCAATGTCTCTTGTTGCATGACGGGATCTGTAGTCCCTAAAGGTGAGTAAATTAAAATCCCTTTAGTAGGTTCAATGTATATTTCATATTTATGCATTTTAACATCCTGTAGTAGGTTGGGAACAGTGAATGCGGGCTCATTGTTAATTTTGGAACGTCGTGCTGGCACGTCTGAAATCGCTTTCAAACCACAGCCTTTCATTTTGGAAATGGTGTCCTTCCCACGGCAGGGCAGCCGTGTTTAGTAATTTTCCATCAAAGTACCCGAAAGCAATGGAAGGGCACTCGACCACGCTCCTCCGGTTCTCAGCCTCGCCTCAGCTCGCACCACAGTTCCCATCAACTTGCTTTCCATGCCGACGCGTTTCAAGGCTACTCCGCCTCTTCTTCATGGGCTTGCTGAAACAGACATTGACGGCTCACCGTATATATATGTTTCACCAAAGGCCCAAGAGCTTTCAAGGACGCACTCGACGCTGAATGATAACCATCCAGTTTCTTTATTCAAAGAAAGAAACAACCCCCGCATTCCATTTAAAATTCCATTTGCCTGACGCGTTTCAAGGCTCAACAGCCTCTTCCTCATAGGCAGCTTTTCGGTGAATGTTCGGCGAGAGGCTCCAATTAACCAATTGACTGCATGGCATCTTTTATACTCTTCCCTCAGTGGGCTCCGCTTCGTGCGTGATGCTTAATATTGCATGCTGGGACTTGCTGTCCTAATTGGAGCTGATTCATTCCCTCAGTGGGTTCGTTTACTTATTCACAAAACTCGTGGCATTTTCTTTTACCTTCAGTAGGTTAATAAATGCGGTGCTGGTTCATTTTTCTCCCTTTCAGTGTGCCGCAACTCAGGTAAGGACTTTGTTCCAACCAGCAGCCTTTCTCTATGTACGAAATGGTGCAATCCTCCACGGCCGGGCAGCCGTGCATATTAAGTGTTTCACCAAAGGCCCAAGAGCTTTTAAGGACGCACTCAACGCTGAATGATAACCATCCGGTTTCTTTATTCAAGGAAAGAAACAACCTCCGCATTCCATTTAAAATTCCATTTGCCTGACGCGTTTCAAGGCTCAACAGCCTCTTCCTCATAGGCAGCTTTTCGGTGAATGTTCGGAGAGAGGCTCCAATTAACCAATTGACTGCATGGCATCTTTTATACTCTTCCCTCAGTGGGCTCCGCTTCGTGCGTGATGCTTAATATTGCATGCTGGGACTTTCTGTCCTAATTGGAGCTGATTCATTCCCTCAGTGGGTTTGTTTACTTATTCACAAAACTTGTGGCATTTTTTTTTACCTTCAGTAGGTTAAGGAATGCGGTGCTGGTTCATTTTTCTCCCATTCAGTGTGCCGCAACTCAGGTAAGGACTTCGTTCCAACCAGCAGCCTTTCTCTATGTGTCAGGACTCACGGGAGGTTTCCTCCTTCTAACTCTATGCTGGCTACCAATTTCCCCCTACAAACTTACCAAAAGTCAGATAATCCCTCAAGCTGGAGTGCTTGTTGGCACCGATGGAACTCCAAGATGGCTGCCAACATGCACATACTGCGACAGCACACCACTGTTAGCAGTCTAGTCTTTTAGGTTTCATGACATCTGGTGAAGTGTGCTTCAACATTCCACTGTGCACTTCACTGAAGAAATAATTTGAAGAGCACCTGTTTTCCCAGCGTCGTGAAGTCAGTTAGGGTAGTTGCGATAAAATCGGGTTAGCTTCATCGAAGTACATTCCCTCACTAATCAGGTTAGTGTTAAACTATGTAGCTAATATAAAACATCTGTGAGAAAAGGTTATCATGTCAGAGGTATATTTCTATTTAAAGAGAAAAAAGGAAACGAAGTCAGAATATATTTTCCTTCCTTTGAAAACTGGAAATACTTTTCAGTAATTGCTTTCCTTAGCTGAGAAGATTAAATAAAAAGCTTTTTGAATCAGCTGTCTTTTTCAGCTGTTCCAGAATCAGTCAGACGCAGGCGTGACCTTTCAACACGCAGTGTCTTCTTAGACTGAAACTTGTTCACTCTTCTGAGAATTAATTAAAAGGTGAAGTCAGGGTCAAAATCCCGGCATATTTCTTTCTCATGCCATGTGTTAGGTTTGAAGATAAATAATGTGAAGGCTAGTTAAAGAACTCCAGTAATGTCCTCCTCATGTATGGCAGAATAAATTGTGCTTCCAGCAAACATAAAACCAAAGGCCTGAATAAAACGAACGCTTCCTTTTTACATTTAACCTAAGTTCTGAAGAATTGTTTAAAAACTAATTAAAGACAGAAAACCAGTCATCCTACTCCAGAAACCCCAGTTCAAGGCCCACTCCAGTCTCTTAACAGTGAGTTAATAGAAAGAAAGAGAAACCCAAATAATACGTAAATTAGGAATACAGAAATAAATACTTACCTTATCTTTCTTACATTAAGGAATAGCAGGATCAAGTGCAGATTGTACCTGAGAACGAAAAGGAAAGAGATCTGAGTGAAGACTTCTCATACAACCTAGCAAACAATACATGAGAAGTAGAAGAGAAGTAAGCTTCAGTAAACATTCTGGTAAGATAAGTTATTTATACACCATAGAAAAACAGTAAGTTAAAAGGCACAGTAAATAAAGGTTTTTACATGTTAATGTTGCAGTCCAGTAAGAAGAAGAAGAAGACGTAGCTGAACAGGCAGAATATTGGAGCAGTCTCTTCTCTGTCCCCAACCCCTTTTCCCCCCTTAGAACTTACCTGCAATGGAATACTAAAAGACCTAGCAGGGTTGGTTCTGAGAAGGGTATTGGGACCTAGCGTCATTCTGCTCCTGTGTGGTTCAGACAGCAATAAGTATTTAGACCCTGACACTATGTAAGAAATGGTGCAGTCCTCCACGGCCGGGCAGCCGTGCATATTAAGTGTTTCACCAAAGGCCCAAGAGCTTTCAAGGACGCACTCGACGCTGAGTGATAACCATCCGGTTTCTTTATTCAAGGAAAGAAACAACCTCCGCATTCCATTTAAAATTCCATTTGCCTGACACGTTTCAAGGCTCAACAGCCTTTTCCTCATAAGCAGCTTTTCGGTGAATGTTCGGCGAGAGGCTCCAATTAACCAATTGACTGCATGGCATCTTTTATACTCAGTGGACTCCGCTTCGTGCGTGATGCTTAATATTGCATGCTGGGACTTGCTGTCCTAATTGGAGCTGATTCATTTCCTCAGTGGGTTCGTTTAACCTTGAATAAAGAAACCGGATGGTTATCATTCAGCGTCGAGTGCGTCCTTGAAAGCTCTTGGGCCTTTGGTGAAACACTTAATATGCACGGCTGCCCGGCCGTGGAGGACTGCACCATTTCTTACATAGAGAAAGGCTGCTGGTTGGAACGAAGTCCTTACCTGAGTTGCGGCACACTGAATGGGAGAAAATGAACCAGCACCGCATTCCTTAACCTACTGAAGGTAAAAGAAAATGCCACGAGTTTTGTGAATAAGTAAACGAACCCACTGAGGGAATGATTCAGCTCCAATTAGGACAGCAAGTCCCAGCATGCAATATTAAGCATCACGCACGAAGCAGAGCCCACTGAGGGAAGAGTATAAAAGATGCCATGCAGTCAATTGGTTAATTGGAGCCTCTCGCCGAACATTCACCGAAAAGCTGCCTATGAGGAAGAGGCTGTTGAGCTTTGAAACGCGTCAGGCAAATGGAATTTTAAATGGAATGCGGAGGTTGTTTCTTTCCTTGAATAAAGAAACCGGATGGTTATCATTCAGCGTTGAGTGCGTCCTTGAAAGCTCTTGGGCCTTTGGTGAAACATATATATATATATATATATATATATATATATATATATATATATATATATATATATATATATATATATATATATATATATATATATATATATATATATATATATATATATATATATTACCTACTGGCGATCGCCAGTAGGTAGTTATAGGTAGAACCTAGTTCCCATAGGAAAAGCGTTTTTTGATGTGCCAATATCTTTGGCGCCGTTTGACGAATCTTTGTGAAATTTTCCAAAAAATAGGGACGGACCGCACAGTTTGTGTGTCGAAAGTTTCGTGGTGATTCGTCAAGCGGGGACTGAGAAAAAAGGGGGGTCCCAAAGCGCGTTTTCTCTATGTTATTTTCCATAGGAAACTTTATTACAGGCTACAGCCCGACCTGCTGAACGAATTACACCAGATTTGACAAAAAGGTAGGTCTTGGTTTAGAGTGCGCCCTTTTTTTTAAATGGTGTAAATCCGTTCAGTAGTTCCTGAGAAATTAAAAAAAGAAGAATATCGATATCTGAGCACCGAGGAGGAGTCGCGAACCCTCCCGAGCACAAGCTCAATTCTGATTGGCTGCCAACACTCCAAACCAGGAAGTGTTGGCAGCCATCTTGTGACTCGGTAACCGAGTCACAAGAAAAAGGGTGAAACAAAGATAAAAAACATGAAAAGGGGGCAGGGTAGAAACACCCTGCCCTCCTAGGCCTGCTCAGGGGGTCCCACAGGGACCCCCAGGGCCAAAAAAAGCATTAAAAAAAAAAAAAACGCAGAATTCGCGCTGGGTGCGCGAATCCTGCTGAGAATTTTTTTTAAAAATGAAGCACGGGCTCCCGCGCTTCATTTAAATGAGCCCCCGGGTGGGCCAGGTCCCGGGGGAATGCCACAATTATATCGTGGGGCTGCGGGGCCCCTGCAGCCCCGGGGACCGCCACCTCCCTGGGGCTTGTTTATTAATCTGTGGGGGGCCTCCCAGGCCCCCCCAAGCCCCGGGGACCACCACCCCCCAGGGCTTTACTTAAATATGCGCGGGGCACATGCCCCCCCACTGCCCCAGGGACCACCACCTCCCTGGGGCTCAGATAAAATAATTTGAGGGTGGAGGGGCCTCACGGACCCCCCCCAAGCCCCGGGGATCACCACCTCCCTGGGGCTGTGCAAATGATGGGAGGGGGGCCGCGCGGCACCCCTCCAGGAGCCCTTAATGGCCCTGGGGACTGCCACCCCCCAGGGCTGGCTCCTGCAATGTCCCGGGGTGTCCACCCCCGGGACATTGCCGTTTGCTATTGATAACGCTGATTCTTATCTTATCACCTCTAAGAATCTTCAGGTCGCCAGGATCTTTTTACCTGCTGAATAGTGTGAAGGGAAGAAATCTTTTTCAGTTAGAATCCAGTTTACCTTAAAAGATCACTGACTTCGAATTCAATTTTGTGGGTTTATTACAGCCAAGAATAACTGCACATGCAAGCACCTCAACACGAGGTTAAAGAAATAGATGGGCACTAATACAAATAGCATCCTACGCAGGAGTCTCATCCGACTCAGGATAAGAAGAATCGTTAGCTCCAGAAGTATTAGACAAGCGATAACTGCTCCGATCTCTATATTATTCTTCATTTACCTAAATAAGCATAAAACCATTAGCTGTCCCTACTCTATCACTAAGGTGGCATACCTACTTAACGACTTCCCAGGCAAGAGTAAAGAAAAGGTGTCAGCTGTGAAGACTTCCTAAGAAGTGCACTCACTTAGCATTTCGAGCTCGTTCTAAGATGCTCCTTCCTAGAATCTCTCTCTCTGCCTTTCTCTCTGGTCTCCTCTACCTCTTCTCCTACCTCCTCCCTCGGGGCACTGTCCCTAATACAAAATGTACATACAATTGAACACGCCCTTCTCACGCCTCTTCGGCCAGGTCTTCCTTCTCGTACTTTTCCATCGAAACTCTTACTTCATCCAGGACGGTTACGATGACCTTGAGTCCCAGGCACCTTCTCCGCTGAAAGTATCATCCCTACATTCCAGTGTACTCCCATCTCAATGCCTCCCACCACCCTAACTCTTGAAACAAAGAGCCAGTCTTTCGCTAACGAGGCATGTGTCCTTGCACCTGCAACAGAAGATACATTTCAACAGACTTTCCTTCCCTCTGCACGAATCTACCAACTGTACCCGGAGAGCCTTTCCAAGAGAACCTTCTCTGCCTACAAAATAAGCTAACATAAGAACAAATCAGGCCTTCCCTTTGCGTATATGCAGTCAGGCCTTACACAATTCAAACACACAATTCTTAATTACTTCTTTAAGCATGGGCTCATATATTTCATATGCAAACGTAAACTACACGTGCAATGTAATATCATACACGTTAACTACTGCATCTTTAACTACACATGAACTAAATCATCTATGCATCTTTTTAAACACATTTCAATTAAGCAATACATTTTCGTAATTCTAATAACACAACTACTCTCTTATTCACTCTAAAAATGCGGTTTAGAACTACATTATACCGACTATTCATTGATACACAACTGGATATATGCGGGTGCAGGCTAAAGGTGATTATGATGCACCCCTACAAATTTCATGAGAACATGGCGCTCTATCAGTTCCCCCCTTTGATGACTCCTGTCATCACACCTTTACAACTCCCTTGGAGAAAGAACCGATCTAAACAGAACTTGTTGCCATTCTCCCTTGTCGGAATCTCTCCAAACTCTTAATGTTTCTATAGTGACTGTCCTGCAGTCTAGTCATTCTTGATTCATTTTCTCTCAAAGCTCTCTCAGCTCTGCCGGCTCGGTACCACTTGTATGCTCTGATCAGACCCCACAGACAAACCACACAAACCACCACGATAATGAGAGGTCTCAGAACATAGCCAAGGAATCCCTTTCCCAAATTCGCAAACAAGCTCCCCACTTGACCGAATCCTTTGCCAACCTTCTCTCAAACTCCCTCTTCAATCAAGTCTGCTATTTTCGTGTGGATCGTAGTGATGTTACTTATATATTTCTCCAGATCCTTGCTGTGGTCTGGTATATAAGTACAGCACTCTTGAACCTTCAATATTTTACAGACTCCGCCCTCTTTTGCCAATAGGACATCCAAAGCAAGGCGGTTCTGCAAAACCATTGTCCTTATCGACAACATCTCCCCATCCACAAGGAGCAGTGACTTTGCTGTATTCATTGACAACTCATCAACCACAGTAGCCAATCTCCGGATCTTTACATCATTCAAGATCACTCCCAAACTTGGTATCATTGCTCCAAAGATATCTCCCACTACAGCTCCTGCACTCGCACCTCTCCTCACTCTTGAATGCTTTCCACCTTCCAAAAGCTCCAAATCCTCTGCATGGTAAATCTTCGGGAAAATAATCCCCAAATAACACGTACCATACCAATTTGCAGGTAACCTGACATAGGCATTATTTCCACACACATAATAAACAGTTGGAATCAATTGTACAGAGCCTTGCAAAAAGTTCTTAGCAGACTCTTCCATCGTGAAAATATGATCACACGTACTCTGTCCCACCGGGACCTTTTCATAATAGGTCTGATAACGTCTCACACACAGCTTTCCCCTCTGCTCCTTGTCCAATGCTATAGGACCATAACTTCCTTTTGTTCGGTGCAATCTCTCTTTGTCTGTCCAATCTACAGGACTATCTCCTGTGTCTCGTGTCTGTGTTCATTTTCTATATCTATCTTCTACCTGTTCTACAAACTTCTTCTCTACATCTGACAATGAGCACGTCAAGTTATGTCGGTGAGCATATGCTGTATCTAATTCCAAAGACGGTATGAAATACTTCCTAAGCCTATCTTCTGACTTATAATAGTCGTATTTATTCAAATGTTTGTAAGCTGGAACTTCAGGAAGCACTGCATCGTAATTGGAAAAGAAATACTCAAACTGACCTCTTTCATAAAATATACTAAGCAACAGACTACATGAAATCCCATACGTCAGTGGAAGATGGTGATATCTAATACCCTCATCCACTGAAGCTGGCAACTGCATACACACATAGCAATCTTTCGCATCCATCGCATCTACATACTCATATAGCAGCTTGGCATACGCATTAAGCTTAAAATCACTTCTAGACAAATCTACATGCAATCTACGACTCTCTTCTATTAGCAAAGCTCTGTCAGCTCCTATGTTTCCCTCCTTTTTGCTAGGTGTAGTAGGTGTAGGAATCCCTGGCACCCCCTCCTGCTAGCTCGTCTGGAACAGCATATGAAACTACAACTACTATGATTATAGAAACTATCACACCCCCTATAAATGTGCCTACAATCAACTTGGATCTACGATGCGGATCCCCAGCCTCCATGATCTCGAAAGTTCTCAAAAGTTCTCGGTTTCAGCAATGAACACTCAAAAAGTCTCTGTCTTCTCCGCACGTGACTTGCTTAACCAGTTCGAGAAACACTCCGAAACCTTTGGAAATCCCCTTTTCAACAACAGTTTCTTATTTACATAGTCCAGAAAAAGACTTCCCTAAGCTCTCGTTCCTCTTCTGTGGAAAGCCCCTAAGTTTATTCTTCTTCCACTCGGATCTAGGTTATCTTCTTCTTTAGACTTTTTTATTTACAACAGGTTATATTTCATCCACGATAAGATCATCTGCAAGTGCTTCTAAAACATGATACAAAAGTTCAAGGCGAAGAATTATCATTTCATGTGAAGACGGCTCAAATCCAAAAGACGGAAATTCGAGTCGATGTAGAACCAATTCTCGGACCTTACTCAGAAGCGGGGGATTCGGAACCGTGAGGGTCAGTATTCCTTCGACTTCGAGCCCTGGTATTAACAGCACCACCTTCAGCACCACGCTCGGGCTCTTGCTGACCACCTGCACAGACCTCAGCCTCCCCGAGCTCACTACCCCCTGCATCAGTCACTGCGTAAGTCCACTCAGGAGTAGCGTATCTCTGGCAAGGTACTCTCGTTCTTTTCGACCTCCTCCGACCCTCTTGAGTCTGCTCTCCGTCACTTGCTTCTGATTCAGACGTTTCAGACACTGGAGCAAGATCTCTTTCGGGTGCCAACCTCAGATTCAGTCGCCTCTGTCTTTCAGGCCAAGTCTCCTCAATTCTAGTTGTTCTTCCGCCTTCCCCTTCTATACCCTGTGCACCACTTCCTTCTTCTGCTGAATTTGACTCCACTCCACCCACTGCACCACCTCTGTCATCCGAGTCAGAGTCGAGGTTCTGGTTGTCGGAACCCCCTTCAGCTTGCTCTGGTGCACAACCAGCTGCATCAGCGGCCCTCACAGCTTGACTTGTCCTCTCATGTGGCCCTGCCACATCAGCTGGATTTTCATTTACGAGAGGAGCTGTTTCTTCTGAGGGTGCTGAAACTCTGCGGGTATGGGAAGCGTGTACCCAGTTCGGCAAACCTCCACACCTCACTGCTGTGTTCGTTACCAGTATCACCTGGTACGGGCCTCGCCACCGAACATCCAGACAGCTCTTCCTCACGTGCTTTCGGACAAGCACCCAGTCGCCTGGACACAGGTCGTGGCACAGATCACTCGAGGCCGGAACAGCTGCAGCTTGTACCTGCTGGGACACAGAACGGACCACATCAGATAGTCCTTTACAGTAATCGAGAATCAAGTCATCAGTGATGTTTATCAATGCTGTAGCCGGTACTGCTGGCAACCGCATTGCCCTTCCCATCAAGATCTCATGAGGGGACAACCCAGTTCTCCTGTCGGGGACACTGCGAATACTCATTAGCACAAGTGGCAGTGCGTCAGGCCACTTCAGAGACGTTGATGAACACATTTTTGCCATTCTTGCCTTCAAGGTTCCATTAACCTGTTCCACTATCCCAGAAGCCTCTGGTCGATAACTGCAATGCAATCTTTGATCCACATTCAGTGCCGCACAAAGCAGCTTCATGATTTCACTGTGGAAGTGTGTTCCTCTATCTGATTCCAAAGAGGTCGGAAAACCAAACCTCGGGATGAGTTCCCTCAACAATAACTTAGCCACTGTGAGGGTGTCACACCTGCGTGTTGGGTAAGCCTCCACCCACCGTGAGAATACACACACCACCACCAAAATGTACCTCAACCCATTGCACTTAGGCATTTCTACAAAATCTAGCTGCATCCTATTGAAGGGTCCTCCTGACCTCCCAATGTGACTCAAGGTGACTACAGTTTTCTTTCCAGCATTCATCTGTTGACACGTAACACACCTCTGACAAACTGCTTCAGCAATCGCACGAAATCGTGGGTTATACCACGTTTGTCTAAACACACGCATCATTGCATCTCTACCAAGATGTACCGGTCCATGTATTAGTCTCGCCATGGGGCTCAGCATATTCTCTGGCAGTACAACTCTCCCATCACTGGAAACCCAAACATCCACATCCCCTCTTTCACATCCTGCTTTGACCCATCCATTCCGTTCTTGATCTGTCACCTCATCCTGCAGTCGCTTGAGTTCCTCCCAAGTGTCTGCCATGGCCAACATCATGTTGAGCTCGGTTCTTTCTTGGCTCTCTCCTGTGTAACCCTCTGTAAATATGCATCCTTGTTCTGCACAGAAGCGGGCGACTTCGTCCGCATAATTGTTTCCCAAAGACACAAAATCCTCCCCCTTTCCATGTGCAGTGCACTTGACAACTGCGATTTCCTTCGGCTATTGCAATGCATCTAGCAGTTGTCTTACATGCTCTCCATTCCTAATGGGTGAGCCAGATGATGTCAAAAATCCCCTCTGGGACCATAACTGTCCGAAGTCATGAACCACACCGAATCCATACTTGCTGTCCGTGTAGATCGTGATTCGAATTTGATCAGCGGCCAAACAGGCACGAGTCAAGGCAATGATCTCAGCTACCTGCGCGGAGTGTACTCCTTCTAGGCAAGCGGCCTCAACCACTCCTGAAATGGTACATACAGCAAACGCTGCTCTTAGTTGGCCGACACTGTCTCTTAGACATGAACCATCGACAAAGAAAATTTCATCTGGGTCAGTCAGTGGTTCATCGACAATGTCAGGTCTCGGTTTGGTGCACAGTTCAGTCACATCAAGACAATCATGGTCCGCACAATCTTCATCATCTACATTCGGTATGGGCATTAATGTCGCAGGGTTTAAGACGGAGCACCTTTTCAGAGTCACATTCTCTGCGGCAAGTATGACTTGCTCATACCTCGTTAACCTGTTATTCGTTAGGTGCTGAGTCTTAGTCCTGGTCATCAACAATTCAACCGAGTGTGGCACATAAACTGTCAAAGGATGACCCATTACAATGCTTTCACATCTTTCAATGCTGACACCTGTTGCAGCAACGGATCTTAGACATCCGGGCAACGCAGAAGCTACTGGATCTAGAGTAGCTGAAAAATAGGCAACTGGTCTACGGACACCTCCATGATTCTGAGCTAAGACCGCTAATGCACAACCCTCCCTCTCGCAACAGAACAGTGAGAAAGCCTTGTTGTAATCGGGCATTCCCAAAGCTGGTGCACTGCACAAATCTTCTCTCAGTCTTAGGAATGACACCAAGCACTCCTCGTCCCATGGTACCGGATCACTCACATCCTTGTGCGTAAGCCTCTGCAAAGGCTTTGCTCTCAAGGAAAAACTGGGAATCCACTGACGACAATAGCCGACCATTCCCAAAAACATCCTGACTTCTCTCTGAGTGGTGGGCACTGCCATGTTCATTATTGCCTCAATTCGATCTGGTGACACCTTCCTCTTGCCTTTTTCTAATCTGTGGCCCAAGTACTGTACCTCGTTTAGACAGTACTGCAATTTGTTCGGGGACACCTTGTGTCCATTCTCTGCCAAATGATTCAGTAGGGCTATCGTGTCTATCCTGCAAGCATCTTCGGTCTCCGATGCCACAAGCAGGTCGTCTATGTACTGCACAAGAACTGAGTTCTGTGGCAACACGAGACTCTCAAGATTCTTCTTCAAGATCTGATTAAAGATCGATGGACTCTCTGTATACCCTTGAGGGATACGACACCACGTTAACACACGATTTTCCAGCCGGAAAGCAAAAAGAAATTGGCTTTCCTCGTGGAGCGGTATCGAGAAAAATGCTTGACACAAATCAATGACCGTAAACCACTCGGCTTCACATGGGATCTGAAACAGTATCACTGATGGATTCGGTACCACTGGACACCATGGGATAACTATTGTGTTAACCTTTCGCAGGTCTTGCACGATCCTGAACTTCCCGCTCAGTTTCTGTAGTCCCATGATGGGTGAATTACATGGGCTACCTCTTATCTCCTTCAGAATGCCTTGCTTGATCATAGACTCGATTACAGGCCTAATCCCTGCGATCGTTTCAGGCGACAGATTGTACTGGGGCGTTCTAGGGAATTCAACATTCTGTTTCACCTGGATCTGCACAGGTTCAACCCCCTTGATTAGTCCGATCTCTTCTCCCGTGAAATCCCACACTTCTTGGGACACAGAATCTCTCAAGTCCAGTGGAAGTTCCTCCACTGTCACCACTTGGTACATTTCTATACACAAGTGCTGATTGGCAACTTTGAAGGTGGCATCGTCATCCTTCGTCTGAACCTCCACTCCCCTAGGTGTGCAATAAATAGTGCAGTTTAATTTACATAACAGATCTCTTCCCAAAAGACAAACTGGACTCGTATCGCACACCACAAACTGATGTCTAGCTTGGAAAGAGCCTATCCTCACTGGAATCGGTTCGGTCAATGGGCTAGTTATTCTTTTGTTCGCCACTCTAACAACTTGGATCGATTGTCCCGAGAGGGGTAGGTTGGGGACCACTGCTGATCTTACAGTGGACCGGGTAGCACCAGTGTCAACCAACAGTGTGGTAAGATGACCATCAATGTCTGCCTCCACAAAAGGTCCTCTCTGGTCTACCTCCAAGACTGCTCCAAGTGTGCAATCTTCCTCCCCCCTCAGGCACCGTCAGGCCAACGGGTCTGGACTGTACTCATCATACCCTTCGAAAAGGGGCATCTGCTGGTAGGTCCGCATTCCTTGCGAAATTCTTGGTGGCTGGGGGACCTGCACTTGTGGGTTATACGTCCCCCTTTCATCGTTCTGGGCCTCATCACAGTATTAACTACCTCCGGCACAGGTGCCTGAACCACTTCTACCTCCTGCTGCACCTGGTTGGCTGGGTTCAAGGGACACTCGCGCTTCCAATGTCCGATCTGATGACAAAGATGACACGCAGTGGTCTTCTTCAATGTCGCCACATCCACCCCGTCTTGGGATCTATAGGTTTCCCTTTTCCCTGACCTTGGCCATTTTGGTTCCCTTGGTAGTTTCCCTGTCTCCTTCCCAGCGTCCCTCCACTAGGCTGGACCTGAGCTGTCTGCATCTGAACGAGCATCAGTTTGTCCTTTAGCTTCCGGTGCTTCAAATCTACTTCATCGCTACAGTACCTCGCATACCGCAAGATTTCATCTACCGGCTTGTTCTGCCAACAGATCAAATGGTGCTGTATCATGAGGCTGACCTCTGGTCTCAATCCCAAGACAAACTTTGAGACAAACTGTCCCATATCCTTGGGGTCTAAGGCATCTAATCCGCTATACTGTTTAAAAGCTTGCAAGAGTCTTTCATAATACTCATGCACTGTCTCCTTCGGTTCCTGCACAGTTCGATCTATCTTAAACCAATCGATGTCTTGAGGTGAAATCTTCAGATTCAACCATGTAATCACTTGCTCAAATTTTTTCATGACATTGGGTGACGGTCCATTTGTAACAGCATCCCTTTCAGGTTCAAAGGTCGGCCACTCAACTGCAATTTTACAAGCTGTCCACAAATCTCCTGGTACCACTATATCAAACAAAGTGTTCAAATCACTCCATAGTACCTTCGAAATTTTAACGAAACGCTCAACCTGTTTGTACCACTCTACGGGTTTTTCCCTCAGCCGAGGAAAATCATTTGTAAACGCAGCCAAGTCACCTCTACTCCACGGCACATGCACGTACCCTCCGTTCTGTACTTCCCGTAAAGGATAGTTCCCTACGCCCGTCACCCCTCCCCCGGAGGCGGCGTTTCTCCTGCAGTCTTTTTGGCAATCTTCTTCTTTGACCACCTTTCCTCCCATTTATTCAACATTATCCATATACGCATCCCTACAATCAGGTCTTTAGTATGCGTCCTTAATCCTGTGACCCTTTTCTCCTCCAGTTCTTGATCACTATATTGCAACCTATGTGATCCTTGCAACGATTTTGTTTTATTCAGATCCACCTCATATTTCTTAGCCAATTCTGTCAATTTCTCATGTGCGGCCCTTGCTTTACGAGTCACGTCCTTTGCTACAAAAAGCAGCTCGTCTGGCTCATAGAAATCTACTATCTCCAACGGCAGGTTCCCACCAATCATTTCGTCTACCTCTGCCTTTAGTCTCACTACATCCAACAACCTCGCCTTCACTGCACTCCTCAGCATTTCTCGACAAGCCGCACCATTCCGCTCATCATAATCACTGCTTGGTTCTCGTGATTTGCTCTCTTCTATCGTATTCCTGGAACCTGATCTGTTTCCTAAGTTGTCTTGTTCCATATCTCCTGGCATTCTATCGCTCTGATTCCTTACAGGTGGTACCCACATTCTCAAAGCTGACTTGGACTCAACTAAAGACCCTGGTCTTGCCGGTCTCTCGTCCACCTGTCCACTAGAGGAGTCTGCGGTGGCTGGCAGTGGCGTGCTCGCTTCTATGGGCTTCGGAGAACGGACCAATTGTACCTCTACGCCATTCCCTCCAGCGCTGATCTTCTCTCTCCCTGTAGTCTGCATTGGACTTCCCTCACTTACTCGATCTGGGTCATACACTGATACTATAGGACCAATGGTAACAGGTACCGTTAGGGAGTCCGGCAACCGCTTATTCCCCATGGAAGACTGGGCTCCGACCCCCTCCGTTCCTGTGGAGATTGTTCCCACTACTCTCATTTTTGTCTGATTGTGTGACTCGTCCATCCCTCCTGCCACAATCGAATTTCCTTCGCTATATTCTGGATTTAATGGAGGTGGTCTCTCTGCCAGCAGCCTGTCTAACAAGCTGTCATCCGTATCACTGTCATCTTCCTCGATGCTATTTTCCTGCGTACCTCCCGTTTTCTCTAGCAACGGATATAACCTGTCCCCCTCAATTGTCTCCACTCTCCATCTTTTCTCCAGTGCATACCATCTTGCATCTTGAAATGCCCTGATCGACTTCTTCACCCTTTCCTGGCTTTTGTCTCTCTTCCTGTCGTACGCTGCTCTAATCCATGCATGTAACGCTTCAAACTGTGTAGGTCTAGGTAGCGGTCGCAAGGAAGACATGACAGATTTCAACTGATATAGCACTTCCAACCTGAAAGTACCATAGCGTGGGAAAGTCAATTCTTCTTCTCCTTCTGTCATTTTATGCCAATTCTCAAGCCAAATTATAGTATGTAATCCTACATTCTTGGCCATGTAATGTGCTGGCGTATCCTCGGGAGGGGCTTCCTCTCCTCCCCGAGTAACCACATGTCTATCACCTCTACAGAGTTCTCGTAAAACTTTAAAACATTTCATGATAAAGCAGATTTCTTTTCGCACCCAATATTTCATTTCTACTTCCTGACTTCGATCCACCAATGCCAGCGCGGCTCACACCAACCGGCCTATCGCAGCGCGGCACTGTCTGACGTCACTCTTCCTCCGCTCGCAGCAGTTCCCCTCCTTTCTAATTCGCTCGTTCTCGCTCGCACGTGTCCCAGTCACACTCTGAAGCAATTGTCCGTCCTACCGAACAATTACCTCTCTGACTGTCGGTCCACCGATGACCGACCAGCCTCTCGAAATTGTTGACCTCAATCTGGCAACTGTCTGTCCGCGAACGACCGGACAATCACCTCTGACACAATCGATAGGATCCAAACGCTCAATGTTCTGCACACAACAACCCACGACCAGCGTCGGTTATTCACACACTCACACATATGTTCCCTATCTTCAGTGGGTTTATCAACGACGTCTCATGACCCCCACAACCTCTGGTCAACGATCTCAGCTCTGGGTGTCTTCTACACCACAATCTTTATCCCGGATATCAAATCTCTCGGCCCCGCGCGCGCTCACGGTCCGATCCTCAATCACACGACTCTCATTCCAACTCCGCAAGACATCACACAACAATTAAACACCGCAATCTAACAAGCATCACCCTGTTCATACTCACTCTACCACGAACTGCTACTTCCGCCGCACCGTTACTCTCCGTCAGTTCTTATCGACCGCCGTCATCCTCCTCTTACGATCCACTGGATCACCATCACTCGGGCTCTATGGGGCAAATAATCTCTTATCCTAATCTAGATCTCCCCTTACTATCAGAGGAAACCATCCTACTCTCCTACCAACTGATAACGCTGATTCTTATCTTATCACCTCTAAGAATCTTCAGGTCGCCAGGATCTTTTTACCTGCTGAATAGTGTGAAGGGAAGAAAATCTTTTTCAGTTATGCGACAATTTAGAATCCAGTTTACCTTAAAAGACCACTGACTCCGAATTCAATTTTGTGGGTTTATTACAGCCAAGAATAACTGCACATGCAAGCACCTCAACACGAGGTTAAAGAAATAGATGGGCACTAATACAAATAGCATCCTCCGCAGGAGTCTCATCCGACTCAGGATAAGAAGAATCGTTAGCTCCAGAAGTATTAGACAAGCAATAACTGCTCCGATCTCTATATTATTCTTCATTTACCTAAATAAGCATAAAACCATTAGCTGTCCCTACTCTATCACTAAGGTGGCATACCTACTTAACGACTTCCCAGGCAAGAGTAAAGAAAAGGTGTCAGCTGTGAAGGCTTCCTAAGAAGTGCACTCACTTAGCATTTCGAGCTCGTTCTAAGATGCTCCTTCCTAGAATCTCTCTCTCTGCCTTTCTCTCTGGTCTCCTCTACCTCTTCTCCTACCTCCTCCCTCGGGGCACTGTCCCTAATACGAAATGTACATACAATTGAACACGCCCTTCTCACGCCTCTTCGGCCAGGTCTTCCTTCTTGTACTTTTCCATCAAAACTCTTACTTCATCCAGGACGGTTACGATGACCTTGAGTCCCAGGCACCTTCTCCGCTGAAAGTATCATCCCTACATTCCAGTGTACTCCCATCTCAATGCCTCCCACCACCCTAACTCTTGAAACAAAGAGCAAGTCTTTCGCTAACGAGGCATGTGTCCTTGCACCTGCAACAGAAGATACAATTCAACAGACTTTCCTTCCCTCTGCACGAATCTACCAACTGTACCCGGAGAGCCTTTCCAAGAGAACCTTCTCTGCCTACAAAATAAGCTAACATAAGAATAAATCAGGCCTTCCCTTTGCATATGCAGTCAGGCCTTACACAATTCAAACACACAATTCTTAGTTACTTCTTTAAGCATGGGCTCATATATTTCATATGCAAACGTAAACTACACATGCAATGTAATATCATACACGTTAACTATTGTATCTTTAACTACACATGAACTAAATCATCTATGCATCTTTTTAAACACATTTCAATTAAGCAATACATTTTCTTAATTTTAATAACACAACTACTCTCTTATTCACTCAAAAATGCGGTTTAGAACTACATTATGCCGACTATTCATTGATACACAACTGGATATATGCGGGTGCAGGCTAAAGGTGATTATGATGCACCCCTACATATTTCACAAGAACATGGCGCTCTATCACTATGGCAGGGCGGGAGCACGGCTCCTGCCCTGCCATAGCAAACTCTGCTTTGCTTGATTGAAGCGAGAGCAGGTAAACCTGCTCTCGCTTCAATCAAGCAAAGCAGGATTGCTTTTGCACAAGGGGAGCTGCATGTCTGCAGCTCCCCTTGTGCAAAAGCAATGCCGGCTCCCGCAGGAGGCGGGGAGCTGGCGGGACCGTGGGGGCATTGGGGCTCCACCCACGGTCCTTAACAAAGCGGCCAGGTGCCGGGGGATAGGGTCCCCGGGGCCAGAAGTGGGGCCACGCGGCCCCCCTCCCCTGCAAAATAAAAATAATTTATTTTAAAACGGAAAGGCCGGCCCAGGGGGATGGGGTCCATGGGGCCGAAATTGTACCTGGGGGCCAACTCGCCCACCAGGTACCTCCAGTAAGCGCCACAGAGCTGCGTTGCAGAGAGGTGGTCCGAGGCCACGCCCCTTTGGGATTGGTATTGGTAGGAGTCTCGCAGAGGTCGATGTTGATGTTGGCACAAGGATCAGTCATTGCTGGAGCTTTGCGTTGGTGGACTACAGATTCTGGTAGATTCTAGGCAGAAGGATTACAATCTGATGCCACCCAAGCGTCCAGAACCTGAGGGACACCTCTTGGGAATCAGAAGTTACTCAGGCAAAGGCCAGCATCAGAGCTCAGGCAGGTCCAGGCATGTGCAATTAGAGGTGGTCAGGTTGGTAGTTGCAGGAAAGGCCTCTGGAAGGGCTGTACTCTGAGGCTGAACAGGTGCCTGGCAAGTCAGGATTTCCAGTGCAGAACCTCTACCGCCCCCAAGTGTCGTACACTCCCTCTATGTCATGCAGGGGTCTGCTTGGTGCTGGTCTTCTATACTGTGGCACTGTGACAGCACAGGCAGTACCTCCAGATCAGAAGTGGACTCACCAGGGCCAGCCTTGAGGTGCTCTTGTGTCAGAGCTGGCAACCTCTGATCCACCGGTTCTCCCAGTGTGTATTGCCTCCACCTCCTACCCCCCGTTATCAATCTGGTCCTTCATATTCTCCATCTGGAAGTAGTACACTGTTGGAATATGGCCCGCTCTGAAGAGTCAGCCCAAACGTTTTGTCTTCCTCCTCCCATGTTTCTGACCTTCTTTTTGTTGGCTTTAGGACTCTAAGCACTTTACCACTGCTGACCAGTGCTAAAGTGTATGTATCTCTCCTCTAAACATGGTATACTTGATTTGCACCTGTTTGGCATATTTAGTTTACTTGTAAGTCCCTTGTAAAGTGGTATACCATATACCTAGGACCTGTAACCTAAATGCAGCTGGTGGGCCCGTAAGCACTGATTGTGCCACCCACACAAGTAGCCTTTCAAACTGTCTCAGGCCTGCCTTTGCAGGGCTTGTATGGGCAGCTTGACTGCTATGTCGACTTGGCATTTAAGACTATTTGCCAAGCCTTAAACTCCCCTTTTATTACACATACCTCACCCCTAAGGTAGGCCCTAGGTAGCCCATAGGGCAGGGTACTCTGTAAGTAAAAGGTAGGACATGTACTGTTAAGTTTTGCATCTCCTGGTAGTGCCAACACCCAAATTCGTTTTTCACTACTGTAAAGCCTACTCCTCTCATTGGCTAGCATTGGGAATTCCTTGATACACTTTGAAGCTGTAATTCCTGATTAGAATGGAGTAGCTATGTCATGTTTCATATCTTTGGAATGGTAACGATAAGCCCTCTTTAATGGTAAAGTTTGATTTAACATTACTATTTTGGTAATGTCACTTTTAGAAAGTGGGAATTTCTCTGCTCTTACTGCTCTGTGTGCCTTGCAGCCTGTCTCCAGTACACATATGGGGTGGGGGACAGCTACACTTTCTGCATTCCCTCTAGACAGCCAAAAAGACTGGAAGGGTGGGTGTGACAGAGTACTCATCTGCATTCATTTACATTCTGATAGCTCTTCCTGGGCAGGAAGCGGGACGGGAGCTGACACTTACACCTGATTAGGCAGTGTCCTGTTTCCCACATAAAGGGCTGATTACTCCTTACTGATAGTCTGTACCCAGGGCTGGCAAGAAAGGGGAACCTGTGCACTTCAAAGGCCTGCTTTGAAGTCACCCCCATTTCAAAGGCACAGCTGGGTATAAGTACTGGGTCTTATACAGTACACAGTACACTAATGGACCTGTGAAGAATTCTGTGATGAGTAAAGACTGTTGTGCTACAATGATTCCCCACGCTGCTTGACTGCTGCTCTGGAAGAACTGCTCTTCTGCTTTGCTGTGTTGCCCTGCTGCCTGCTGATCTCTACCCTGCTGAGGACAAGGACTGGACCCATCTCACTTGAACCTAGAGTGACTCCAAGAGCTCGCTGGCTTGCCCCCTGTTCTGAAACCTCAGGGCCATCAAAGACTTCCTACAACTCTGTAACAGCACCTGGACTCTGCCATCTGAGAGTCCTGCCCTGCCAAGTGGTGCCAATCCAGTTATGGGCCCATGAAAGTGAGCTTCTGCTGTCCAGAACATTCAAAACCGACGCAGCAACGACTGTGCGCTGATCTGAACCGACGCATTGCCCTTCACAGGAGCCGAACGACGAAATCACTTCGACAGACTGCGCAGCTCAATGATGACGCAGTGTCTGCATCATAAAGGGGTTCGTTGACAGAGACTTCATTGCCTGCGTGGATCAGAACCGATGCATCGAGTCTTTGATGTTGACATTTGCTCCATCCAAGGTACTTTTTCAGCAGGACCTGCGTGAGCCCTGTAGTTGGCCTGCCCTCCATCGTGGTCAGCCTGAACTTTGGATTTCCCCCGGTCCAGCGTGGCCTCAAGTGCCCCCTTAGCACTAATTGCACCTAAGTAGTACATTTTGATTTACTCTTTAAAAATTCATAACTCCGGTTCTACTTATTGGATTTTTTTCGTTTTGGTCTAGTTTTGCTCATAAATTATTTTCTATTTTCCTAACCATGTGTGGAGTATTTTTGTGGTGTTTTCATTGTATTAATGTGTGTGTGTTGTGCAAATACT
Source organism: Calotriton arnoldi (assembly GCA_963921515.1). Lineage (NCBI taxonomy): Eukaryota > Metazoa > Chordata > Amphibia > Caudata > Salamandridae > Calotriton > Calotriton arnoldi. The sequence continues at coordinate 376,683 of CAWUFW010006292.1, forward strand.
TCACAAATTGCCTCTTTAGATAAGCCTGACTGCTCTGTGCCAAGCTATCAGAGGGCCAACACAGGTTATCTGTTAGTGTGCATCTAGCTTACCCTGACTAGAGGGATGGTTCCTGCTTGGACAGGGTGCACACCTCTGCCAAACAGAAACCCCATTTCTAACATACCCCCAAAACCATGAGCTTCTGGGGAGTCCTGGGCAGCCACTCCACCCAGCTCTTCTATCACTGATGGTAATTCCTTCCCTGGCTACAGTCAATGAGCATCTGGGGAACTGACTAAAACCCTCCTCAAGGTCATTACCCCATCCCATTCCAGTGACACCGTGGCCGTAAGGAGGACAAAGTACTGCCCATGACACTGAGTTACCCTACACACCAGTCCTGGCCAGCACTGATCTGGGGAACCTAACTTTTTCACCACCATGATGTGACTGGCACACGTATCTTTCAGAGCAGTTACAGGAATCTCATTCATAGTGATCTGGTGGAAGTGATGACTTCCACCCTTAAGGATCTCAAGTATACCATCTATGTTCACCTCCCATCTAAGGGACACTACGGCATGTTCTCCTCTCTGCTCCTGGGGACTACATCCCCCCAAGGGCACATTGACCACTCCTGTAGAGTTCCTACCATAGGATGGTCTCTTGGTTCAGACAGGTTCCCTTTGCTTGTGCCCTAACTGAGAACAATCATAGAACCTAGGAATGAAAAAAGGTGCCCTGGACCTCCGTCCATCAGACCTGCCTGTTTTACCCTGGACCTCTCCCTCACTCTGGGGGGGGTGTTAGGGGGGTTGAACAAACCTTCTTGGGGTCACTCACAGATGCCTTCTTTGACACTCTGGTACTAATCCAGAGGTCAGCCTCCTTTCCAAGCTCCCTGGGTAGAGAGAACTTGGTGTCTATCAGATGTTTGCTCAACTCTGTAAAGCATTTACTAAGCATTTGGTCTCTTAGAATCAGATTATACCACTCATCAACATCACTTATTTTGCTGCCCTTCACCCAGCCATTTAGTGCCTTTCCACAAAATCCACCAAAATCTGTTGGCACAGCTTCTGACTGTCTCTAAACTTTAGCCTGTGCTTCTCTAGGTTAAGACCATTCTTCCCAAACAGGGTCTTCTTCATTAGGTCATACTCCATCTAGTTCCCTTTTCCCAGGGCCAGCAGGGTATCCATCCCTGAATCGAGCATAGGTTTCCCAGACTACTTCCCCAATCCTCCTAAGGTACTCTGTGCATTTCTAAGGCCACTTCATAAGCCTCAAACCATTTCTCAATGTCACCCCGCCAATACATAGCTAGGCACTTGATATGTGGGCCCTTTACCTCCTCTAGGCAGTTCTGTATCACTGCCACCATCCTCACTTGGTTCTGTGACCTATCTAGCTTTCATGTCTAGCTCCTCCTGACTCACTTCATGAGCCAGCAATGTCGTTTTCTCCTACACGACCAATTATTTTCATCCAGGGCCTTGGCGGCATCTGCCTCTTCACTTACCATTTCTGCCTTTCTCTCATCAGCAGCAAATTTCAGCTTGGCCAGCTGCAGTTTGAGCTCTCTCTCAGCTCTCCTGTCCTCCAGTTCCTCAGGGAACCGGCTGTGGGAAGACACACTACTCTTGACAGAGGACCTTCCTCCTGTGGGCAGGCTATCCTTCTCCCCTGGCTGCAGTTCTCAGACTTTGGTTAAACAATCTCCTTCATCATCCTCACCCTCCTTATTCACCTCTCCATCTTTAGAGCCCGCACCCTCCTGCTCTTTTGTTGCAGCTCAAACCTGCGGAGCTTCTCAAAAAATCTGAGGGCTATTTGAAAGTCCACTTTTATGGCATCTTTTACCAGTGTTAGCCTTCTCTCTCCTTGCAGAGCTTCCTCACTGTTGCCACCTTGAGGCTATCAATGTTGCTGATCTCCAACTCCATTTTAGCAAAGTCGCTGATGCAAGAGAGATGTGAGTGGAATGAAATTTAGGGAAAATGAGAAAAATACACTTTACTGTGAGACTTTAGTGCCTACCTTATGGGTGACTTACTAGTATTAAAAAGGAAGGTTTAGGGCTGGCAAAAGATTTATTTGGCCAAGCCAAAATTGCAGTCTAAAACTGCACTGCAGGCTGCAGGGGCAGGCCTGAGACATGTTTACAGTGCTATTCAGTGGGTGGCACAATGAGTGATGCAGCCCACTTGTAGCATTTACTTTACATCCCCTGGGTATATGTAGTACCACCCTCTAGGGACTTATAAGTAAATTAAATGTGCCAATTAATTGCATACTGAATTTACTAAATTTAGAGGAGAGAACACAAGCACTTTACAACTAAAGTAAAGAGTCCTAAGGCCAACGAAAACGGGTTCAGGTAAAGAAGGAAAAAACATCTTCGGTGATCCTGCAGAGAGGGCCTGTCCAACATTCATGCAGGGTGTAACAGAGATTACTTGGTGCAAGATTTTCAGCCATGATGCTAAGTACTAAGAAGGGGAATATTACCATTTTTATGTTTATGTTTTTGTTCCAAGAGAGTGCTGATAGTTGTGTGTCTACGTTGTAAATCTGGGAGTCTGCAGTCTGGTAGATGCATCTAGTCTGGGGAATTCCCTTCTGAGGTCTTTCTTAGTCCCTGTAAACTGTATGAAATCATATCCGCTTGTGATGTATAGATGGGAGCACATTTGTTATGTTTTATGCCAGAGGCTCTGATTCATTGTAATTAAACAGAGCACTAACTTCTTTCATGAAATGTGTGAGAAAATTGTTGATGGTTTCATGGAATTCATTAAAATTGATCTTAAGTGTACATGTTTTTTGCAGACAGCTCTCATTAGAAAAACAGATGCATTGGTTCCACTGCATTCCAGAGGGTGGAGGGTTCCCCCTTACAACAGAGCAAGTAAGTCAGAGGGACCCCATAAATGTCATCCTTGAGGAAGGCTTACGTCCACAAAACATGCATTCCAGTTGTTTTCACAAGCTGTTTGGATGGATGTGTTTATTTTGTGGCTACAAACCAAGCTTTGAACTATTTGCAAGAGCTGACTGGACTCTTCAAGCACTTTATCTTGTAGTTGGTGCCCTAACCAGTAAAAACTAAATATATTTTGGGATGTGTCTGAAGGTTCATAGGCTCGAAAAATCATGATCTTCTAATATTGTATATTTTGTGAATCTCTCATTGTATTCCACTTTGCAAAGGCTATCGCAGCATGACAAAAAGCAAAGAAAAAGACCAAATTACAATTTTTAACTTCTTCAGCTTGAGCAGGTATTGAAATCTAAAATACTGGTTAGTAGGTGGTGGAACATTCAATTTGATGAGCAATCAATTTTCTTTCCTACTCTGCACTTTCCATATCAGTTCATCGCTTGAAGAGTGATAAGACAGCCTACACGTTCTTACATTTGTTGGATGGTACACTTATAATGAGAATCCTCACTTGAACAACTAACCAACTGCAGCTGTTCATCTAGAGAGAAACTGATCGTGAAATGTATCAATACCTTCTCCTGATCATTCTCGGTCTGGGAGCATCCTGCAGTTCAATAAATCTCAGGATGACCGGTTCATTCAAAAACATTAACCACACGATCAATGAAATCTTGCACGTGACGGAATTATTCAAGGGCTCTCTAACAAAGGAGGTAAGGAGCTTTTCTTTTATTTCCAAGGCTCACTTTAGAATGTATGCAGACGTATTTGTTGCAATAACACTGTATAGAAGAATGTGTGTATTTGTATATGAGTGTACACAGCTATACATACGCATATTCAATATGCATGTGGAAGTACCTATGCATGTGTGTGTGTGCGTGTGTGTGTGTGTGTGTGTGCGTGTGCGTGTGTGTATGGGTGTGTGTGTGTGTGTGTGTATATATATATATATATATATATAGTGGCTTCCCCCTAATCGGGATGTGGCGTTATGGTCAGAGCTGCCGACTAAGGAACTGGTGGCATCCAGTGGTGGCTTGAGTCTCGCCATCGGCTCAACATCCTGTGATTCTAGGCAAATCACTTACTATGCCCGTGCATTTAAAATATAAAAGTGACGTATTTATTTCAAAGCTTCCACACGTCAATACACTTTGTTGAATTTTGAAGATTGTCGTATTTTACATGATGTTTGTTGTATGATTTACAAAGCAAACGTGTTCAGAGCTTGGCTTGTGCACAGGCTCTAAGATTCAAGCCAGAACCCTGGCTCGCGCTCCCACCTCTAATATTTGTGTGGGTGTGTATGTGTGCTATATGTATATTCATACATGCATATACATATATATATGTTGATAGATACATACATATTTATATATATGTTAATTTGAAAGTGTGTGTTTATATATGAGTGTATACATCTGTACACATGTATGCATATAAGCCTATATGTATGTCATATAGGCATAGAAATATTTTTACATAAATATTTATATATTTAAAAGTGTGTGAATATGTGCATGCTTACGTGTATATGTGTCTCTTTGTGTATTAGTATGTGATTTTGTAGAGACAGGGAAAGACAGAAAGGAAAAGAGTGGAGCAGAAAGAGGTAGAGAAAGAGAGAGAGAGAGAGAGAAAGAGAAAGAGATCAAAAGAGACAGAGAGCAGAGGGATTGAAAGAGAGAGAAAGCAGAACAAATGTTATGGTCCTACAAGACCATTGTCCTAGTGACATAATAAACGATAAAACTTCAGATGGAGTCCTCTTTTATGTTTCCAAAATCCTAAAATAGCATTATTAGTACATAACACAAAGATACCCTTTTAAATATGTATGAATGTGTGTTGACATTTCTCTCTGACCGAATTTATGCAATTGACCTGGAGATCACGCTTCCACTGAGTGCAAACCATTAACTAAACCTACCCATGAAGCATTTATGTCTGTGTAAATCAAACAGATATCTGTGTTTTGCCGTTTGTAAATTGCTAAAATCTGATTCTTATATACCACCTTTAGGAAAGGGGAGAGAAATGGTTTTCCATTCCGGCCAACGTGACGGTAATTTTTTTTTTTTTATCTTACTGCAATGTTATACTTTTGTGGCTAACCAATGGCCTGGACGTAATTCCAGTGTTAGAAATGCAACAAGTGGGAGACATTATGCGGAGGAAGAATGCCTTTTCCTGAGCGGGCTAATCCATCTCTTAGGCGGTAGATGGTGTAGAGTGTGTTCTAAATACTGTGTACTGGTGAATAGGGAAACCCGAGTTTTTTGGGGTAACGTGTGTTGCTGAAGTTTTCCTGCATTGTAAAGGCAAAAAGGTGTCTTTCTGGACCACATAGCAGAAGTTTCTTTTTAAACTGTACCCTTTCGCTACCAGCCCCTCTCCCCCCCCCCACCCCCCCCCAACACCCGTGTGCCACAGCCTTTTTTGGCTATTGTGGGTAGTTCTCGCTTAGGCCTCCTTAACTTTTTGTCCACATAAGGTACCCATGTCAAATTTGTGTCCTTTTTTTCCAACATCTTGAGGATTCCAAAGGGACCCAGGGTTTGTGGATTCCCATGGAGGTGACCGAGAAATTAGCCAAAATACAGCTACATTTTTGGTTTTTGGGGAAAAATGAGAAAAAAGTGCTGTAGAAGAAAGCATCTGTTTTTTCCCTGCCAATGGTATCAACAAAGGGTTTGTGGTGCTGAAATCACCATCTTCCCAGCTTTCAGGAACAGGCAGACGTTTGTCAGAAATCCAAAATTTTCTACACAGCTTTGGCATTTTACCGGGGCATAGCCTATTTTTCCTATTTTTTGTGCTTTCAACCTCCTTGCAGTTAGTGGTAGAAATGGGTATGAAATCAATAATGGATCCTGGAAAGCTATACATTTCTGAAAAGCAGACAACATTTTGAATTCAGCAAGTGGTCATTTGTGTAGATCCTTCAATGTTTTCCTATAGAAAGTAACAGTTGAAATAAAAGAAATATTAAATTGAGTTGCAAAAAACAGCCATTTGTGCCTAAATTTCCACCTGTAACTTCTTCTAGCTATGGTAGATTTTTTAAAGCAATATACCGTTATATCTGCGGGACCCTTCTGGTTGTGGGGATATATAGGGCTTGTGGGTTCACCAAGAACCCAAGGTACCCAAAGCCAATAAGTGAGTTGCACTTTGCAATGGTTTTTCATTGTGTACATGGTATACAGCAATTAATTTGATAAAATATAAAGAGTGAAAAATAGGTATCAAGGAAACCTATTTATTTCTGAAATGGGAACAAGATATGGAGTTTAGAAACAGTGGTTATTTGTGCAGCTCTGAATTTGAGGGTATCCATGTTAGTATGTGAATTAGAGGGTATTTTTCAAAATGACTTATTTTTTACACACTGTCTTACATTTGGAAGGCAGAAATGCATAGAAAGACAAATGGTAATAACTCTTGCTCTACTATTCTGTGTTCCCCTAAGTCTCCGGATGAAAATGGTTACTCACTTGTGTGGGTAGGCCTAGTGCCCACGACAGGAAACGGCCCAAAACGCAACGTGGACACATCACATTTTTCCACTGAAATCGGACGCTTTTTTTGCAATGTGCCTAGCTGTGGATTTTGGTCCCTAGCTCAGCCGGCACCTAGGGAAACCTAGCAAACGTGTACATTTTGAAAATTAGCCACCCAGGGAAATTCAGGATGGGGTGACTTGTGTGGCTCTCCCTAGGTTCTATTACCCAAAATCCTTTACAAACCTCAAAATTTGTAAAACAAAAAAAAAATTGCCACATTTTCCTCACATTTCTGTGATGGAAAGTTCTGGAATCTACGAGGAGCCACAAACTTCCACCCAACCAGCATTCCTCCAAGTCTGCTGATAAAAATGGTAACTTACTTGTGTGAGTAGGCCTAGTGCCTGCAACAGTAAATGGCCCAAAACGTATTGTGGAGACATCAAAATTATATATCACAAAATGACCCACACAAGTGAGGCATCATTTTCATCAGTAGACCGAGAGAAACGCTGGGTGGGGCTAAAATTTGTGCCGGCGCAGTGATCTGACAACTTTTCCACACAGAAATGTGCAGAAAGTGTTACTTTTTAGCTAAATTTGAGGTTTGCAGGGGATTCTGGGTAATAAAACGCTGGAGGATCCACGCAAACCACACAACCAGCCAAGAGCCATCCACGCACACTGCCAGCCAAGCGCTATCCAAGCACATCGCCAGCCAAGTGACAGTGCACGCAAACCACCAGCCAAGTGACAGTCTGCGCACCCCGCCAGATATGTGGCATGCACGCACACCGCTAGCCAAGCAACAGTCCACACACACTGCCAGCCAAGCGATAGTCCACACACACTGCCAGCTAAGTGCAAGTCCAGACACACCACCAGCAAAATGCAGGGCCACACATAGCCAGGAAAAAAGCCAGTACACACAGACCGTCAGCCGAACTCCAGTTCACACACACACAGAAACTTTCACTGGTGTCTAGTGATTTTCTGCTCCCCATGGGGCAGATATGCCTAAAAATATCAGTGATCTGCCCCCAAGGGGGGCAGAATTGGCCTAAATCTGTGCACAAAAAAAAGGGGAGAAACCCTTGCCTAGGGGCAGCTCCATGGCATGCCCATAAACACATCTCTGGTGCCTTGTGGGCAGATATGGGGCTATGTCTCCCACTGCCCGCGGGGGGCAGAAAGACTGTGGCAATTTTTTTCGGGGGGCATAGGCATCCCCATTCTGGGCAGCACCCACCCCTGAACTACTAAACAAAAATTACTCTGGCTTCCTGGTAGGCTTTCTACCAGGGGGGGGGGGCAGATGAGCAGCTATTGCCACCATATGCCCCAAGGAGGGAAGAAAGACTGTCCATTTGTTGTTGAGTGGGGTGGGAGCATTGGCATGCCCATTCAGGGCAGCCTCCACCCCTATTCTGGCTAAAGAAAATACTCCCTGGTGCTTAGTGGGCTTTCTGCCACCCGGTGGGGCAGATCGGGGGCTATTGCCCCTTCTGCCCCCCAGTGGGGCAGAAAGGCTGTCCCTGTTTGTGGGTGGGCGGGGGCATTGCAATGCCCATTCAGTTCAGCCCCCACCCCTAAATTTACATTTAAAAAAATCCTTGGTACCATTGGAAAGGGAAAATCCTCCCCTTTCTAATGATACCTCTACTGTCTGCCTATGTGCTCGGGGGCTCACCAATGAGAAGCAAGGAAATTAGAGTAATGATAAAGCCAACAAATATTAAGCAATGATCGGGTTCTAAGCCCCCTCTAACAAAATATCTTGCAAGCAACAGTGCATGTCTTTCTCTTGTGAGACCTTAAAAAGGAGTCCCTGCTTTAAATTTCACAGGGGAACGTGAGGAGATGCAGACTCCACATATATTTTTGAAAAGAAAGGGCTTTAAATAGAGATGGTACCATACCACAGCTACAGCTTCAATCAGTTCAAAACCATGGTTTAGAGCATGTCTTTAAATTAGCACTTTCCACGCTCACTTTGGACTATGCAGCCCATCCAGCTAACTAAGGTTTTGTATTCACTTGCTAACAAATCTACAGAACTTTGAAAAGCCTAGAACCAAACACAAAGTTTAGGTTTGCTCCTTTTTGCAAAATCGTTTTGTTTTAGTTTTTAGAAAAGAAATGTTAAATTCATTTTGATTAATGGAATTGTATAAAGTGTCTACTTGTTTAGCAGACGTGCTAACACCATCGAATAGATTGACAAGCATGAACAATGCATCCATGAGTTTCTTACATTTTGGCATTTTCACCTCTGGGTTTGCATCTTTGGCACCCATAGATGCAAGTTTGTGGAGCATCTCTGAGACACCCACATTCCAGGTAGGAAAAGGGAAAATGACATACAGTAGGACACTATGGGATAACAGGCATCTGACCTGGATCAGGGAAGAACAATGAACGGTAGAGCATGGGTTCCTCTGGGATCTAATGCAAGTAAGAAAAATATAGGCCCTGATACCCTAGCTGAGAAGTAAAAGACAACCTTGTTTGGGGTTCAGTGGCCCCTCACACCTCAAGGCCCTTGTGCCACAGCACCTGCTGCACTAATGATAGTAATGTCCATGTTGCCAACAGATCAATGTGACCGATCGCATGTACACTAACAAGCATTTGCAATGCAATAGGTCTTGCATTTATGAAACTCTCCTAAATGCGACACCTTTTGCATTGCAAATACTTGTTTGTAAAAGTGCCCATGCAGTGCTTTCACATTAATGTTGCCCGCGCCCTTTTTCTTAGACGAGCTACGCCTAAAGAAAGGGGCGCAACCGCAATTAAAGTGAAAATGCGGTATGGGGCGCTTTTACAAAAAGAAGCATTTTTTTGTCAACTTGACAAACATATGCTTTTTTTTGTAAAAGCGCCCCATGCCATGGTTTCACTTTAATGGCTGCTGCGCCGCTTTCCTTAAACGCGGCTCATCTAAGGAACGGGCATGGCCGCCATTTAAGTGAAAGTGCGGCATGGGGCAGTTTAAAAAAATAAAAGTTAATAAATCCAAAAAACAACATGCGGCTGCGTTCAGTGCCGAAAATAAACCAACAACACGGCCACCACTGTATGAGCGTGCCGTGCTATGAAATAAAAATAATAAAGCAATGGGGAGAACGTGTCCTGCCTGAAAACAAAATGTAAGCAAATAGTGCTCAGAGGCTGTAATTAAAGCCTACCGAGTAACAACACAGGTAACAGGGGGTGTCCTCATGGGAGGTTACAAAATGAGACAAGGTGGAACTAAGGAGGGACTACTAAGTCTATTGACCAATTAAAAGCCACAGTTTCCAAAGGACAATGACACAAACCAATGAAGAATATGGGCAGAGAGTGGGTGGAGCTTCACGTCCATAGTTGAATACAGCATGCCTCGCAGCGCAACCCATGCGCTGCCCAGGCTTGACCTAAAAAAGGACTCGTTTTACAGACTTCGCGTTGGCCAATTCACCTCTGTCAGGAGATAGCATGCATCTCTCAGGAGTAGGTACATTGATCCACCAAGCTACCTCACTTTCTCTGTGCTTCCCAATGCGTTTTGTGCACCTGTAGTACACATAGGGCCCTGAATACAGTGAATCCCAAGTAGGTTTAAACAGGTTAATCATAAATATTTAATTAGCCTGGCCGAGTTTGCATGAATCTGTGTGTACAGTTTTTTCTATTTGCCCCAGGGTGATGCTTGGCATTTCCATTAAGGACACAGATACTAATTGTGTGCAAAGTGTGTTACAAATGGGCCAGAGTTTAGATCAGAATTTGTCTGGAGTGGTGCTCATGGGCACTGCGTAAACCTTTTCATGGTGATCTCATTTATCCAGTCCTGCTCATTCATTAAAAAAGAAAAGACATCCCCGAATCCCAATGCCACAATGAACAAAAGCAGGCAATGGAAAAAGCATGATGTGGTATTTGGTTTGGGGCAATTGTGAACTTCTGCCACATTTTAGACTCAAACGAAGTAAGAGGTTGGGCACCTGTTGAATTGTGTTTATGGTGGTTTGATTTTAGGTCATGCATTGGAGTCCTGCATCACCCCTCCAAAGAGATAGTAGATTTCAGATCTAGTCTGAGACAGACACCTAGTTCTGAAGAGCCACCAGGAGAAGCCATATGCCACACATTTCAGAAATGAGGGACTGGACTGTGTAACTCAAAACGAGCCAAGAGACAGATCCTACACAGCTTTCAGCGGCGCTTCTCAAGCAACCACCAATCACCTACCATCATGATCCATGTGCAGGGCGTTGAACATTAGCATGGGAACAAGGATTCTAGGCGACACCTCAGTATGATGAGACTTTGCACAGAGCTATGCCTCCACTAACTATCACACCTTGAATGTTTTGTTCTCATCCCGAAGACCTCACAAATACATGGCAAGACCATCCTGTTTAGAAACTCATAACATCCAATGAGCCATCTACGGTAATACTTGCAGTATGTGGTCCCTCCAACATAAAATAATGGGAAAGTAAAATGCTTGTCCACAAAGCACCTAACCACAAGTACACACAAGTATTAATATCTACAAACTTTGTTTACCAGGGCAGTGGAAAACAGATTAACCTTAATGTTAGGCTGCATGCAGATTTGGAGTGGTGCAAAAGGTTCTAGCACATGACCCCACGTAGGGCTGCTGACACACGCACCCACAACAAACACAAGAAGTGAATGAAAAGGAATCCCAGGGCACCCTTTAGTATCAGCAGCCTAGAGGCAATTAATGTATTGTAAACAGCAGAAACAGCAGGTGATGGTTTGATTCAGCATTTTCTAAGTTGAATCTGTAAGTTAAAAGGTCTAGCTATGAACAAGTCCATGACTTGAGTGAAATCCACAAGTGCCTGATAACAGACAACACCTTCCAGAATAAAACTTATCATATGCATTTAAACGGACAGGGGAAGATTTACAAGCCCCTTGCGCCACTTTTGCGTCACTTTTCCCATGTTAAAAATTACGCAAAAGTGGCGCAAGGACCTTGTAAATAAGCCCCACAAACTCTTGACTTTGGCGCAACATAAAATATTAAAAGGTATACCACTTCATACTACATTTCTGCCATTTCTAAGCGCCATAAAACAGGCTTTACTATTATACAATTTAGTGGTACTCAACTTACAGACATTGGAAAGACAGATGGCGGACTCAGCCTTGCTTGGATGTGAACTCGTGACCTGCAGAACATTGCATGTGTCACAGCTGAGAGCTAACCCCACTACGCTGTCCAGTCACAGTGATTTTTGCTCCTGCCTGCCTTGAATTTAAAAAATACACACCAGATTCAGCAAAAGCAGGACCAGACACTCCAACTGAGAAAAAAAAGCCAAGATACATTTCAACCTGACTAGTTAGTGAGACAACCTCTTTGGCTGTGGGATGCAACCCGACTGCCAAAACTATAACATAACCTGGAGTATTACTCAAGCAATTTGAAGAGCAGGGACACTGAAGCGCCACCAGTGGTCCTGTTACAGTCTGTTTGTCACCTGCCTTAAGTACTACCTGAGAAGAGACCTTCCATCCACCTATTTAGCCCAAGGAGACTGGAGGAGATGCCCAAAGTGCCATGAAACTCTTCTGGTGCCTTCAATAGAGCCCTCAGAGTGCTTCAGCAATTTAAAGTGCCCCGGACAATGAATGACAGTAAATTATGTCATTCTTTGTTGGTTCTTCCACTGAGGATCGCCTTCTCAAAGCACCTAGTTGGGTTCAATTAAAACTGTTTCTTGCAAACATCTAAATGAATCATTCGCACTGAACAAAGCTGGCCAGCTCTAAAAAATAATAAAATTTTAAAAAAAATTCACAGTACTTTTTGTTGTTCTTTCCAGATCCCGAGAATATATTACGTACTGTACATTGCTTTAAAGCTCAGCGAACATTTCTCCCCATTGATTCCAAAACCCAGATTGAGTCATTTACATGTTTGGCCGCAATCAAGCTTGAAGAGGAGTGAATGACTACTACGGCAGCTTCCCAGCTGGCACCTCCAAACTGACTTCAGACCACAGAAGTCAGCCCTTTCTGTCGAACAGAGGGAATGCAGGTGGCCACGTCGCAAGCAGAGCATCCTAGTGTTGCTCCCCTGCTGCAAGGGTAGACGAGCCCATCGTGCCACCGTAGAGGGAAAGGTGGGTCATCCCCTTAGTTTATGATCTTGGGGTGTCAGTGGGGGAGGAGTGGGCCCAGGGGGCTCATAAGGGGTCACCTCCGGAGCAGGGCCTCTTTGGCGGTCAGCGAAGGCCTGCAGCTCCAACAATATTTACAGATGTGAGATGAACTGCTTAAGAGATTATTACCACATGCTGTCAGTGCCACACTCAGGTGAGTGGTGGGGAGCAGGCTGTGCTGTCCGAGAAAAGTGCTAGGAGGCAGCACCCCATCGGCAAGTCCAGGAAATGTGTCCATATAAATGTTGGGCTCCTATGTCTAACACGAAGGAGAGCGTGAGGCAAGCAGCGTTTTCTGCATCATGTTTGCAAAGGCAACCAAACGATCCTAGGACAAAATCCATCTTTTTCTAAACAAGTTGTGCAAACCGCGTCCCTTATTGTTAACGCGGAAGACAGCGCTGGTGAAATGAACGCATAATATTTTCGGCAGTGAAATTAAAACATAATATTATTTCGGTGAATGAAAAAATACATTAAAAAACAGCACATTGAGCCCAGCTGCTTTTAAATAAATATATTATGTTGTGTGCAGTCAAGATCGAGCTAGGCGAGCGCAATGGTATAAAAAAAACAATCGGTTGCGGGAGAGCTTGTCCTGCCTGCTGCTGCAATAGCAGCCAGGAGAAAGTTATTTAAGGAAATAGTGCTCAGTCTGTAATTAAAACATCCCCAATAACAACACTAGAAAAAGGGCCAGTCCTCATGGGAGGTTACAAATGCAGACAAGGCAGTACCAAGGAGCAACTACTAAGCCTATTTATCAATCAAAAGCAATGATTTCGAAAGGACAGTAACAGGAACCAATTGAAAAGATTGTCAGGAAATGGGAGGAGCTTGTATTCCATACCTGAATACAGCATGCCTCGCAGAGCAGCGCATGCGCTGCCCAGGCTCGACCTAAAAAGGCAGCAGTGAGGCAGATGAGGCTGGTGAACTGTGACAGCGGTGATGCATAAATTCCTGCTCTGTGAACATTTTTACAAACGGGGCCAAAACGAGTATTTTAAATGAATTGTTTTATATTAATTTACTAAAAAGCTATAAGGTTTGAAGAGAGACTTATGAAATATTTCAGTACTTTTACAGTGAACAAAGCAAGCCTTCTTGTTCTAGAGGTGTTGGTAGTTCTCCTTTCAAAAGAAAAATTGAAAAATAGTGGAAAAGAATGCGATGTTTAGCACTATTTCTCAAACAAATTGGCTAAAAAGAAAGTTTTTCCATGCAGCCCAAGAAAATATGAGTGGACAATTTGATATGGCCTATGACATTTCTAAAAGTATGTAGCATTTTAATCACTTCTGTATCCTTCTTCCTTGCCCCATACAAGTTGCTTCTCATTCTCATGTGCGACATCTAACTTACATGGGACAGGGTGGGAAAGTTACAAATGTTTCAATGTCAGACCATAGACAGCTAAACATTTACTTGGACTAGGCAGAAGTGACGTATCGAAGCGATCGGAGCGAGGAGGAGGCGGAGGGATCATGGAGCTCGCATCTGCGAGGCTGTCGCGTGGCTACGGCACGAGACTGCGGCGGTTGAGGCCCCAGTAGCAGTTCCTGTATTCCGGGGCCAGGCACTGAGGCAGATATTATGGACTTAGAGGTCAGAGCTTCCGCCCAGGGTTCAGAGATACTACAAGTTGATGCAGCCTTAGTGTTTTATAAAATATGTACCTTTTGATACTGTATCCAAGCTTTTCATTTTGAGTAAATATAATAAATTACCCAAAATGAACGCTGGTCTTTTTTTCTGAAAATAACTTGTTTTTTCATCCATACTAGATGTTCAGTGTAGTAAATGCATTGTTTGATCCCCAAATATCAGCTTGTGTTTTTCAAGTCCTCACGTGAACACTATTCCCGCACATTGATAGATATACCTCACATGCCAGCGGTAGCCATCAATGATCAAGCAATACCCGTCAGAAGCCACTATGTCAGAAGTACCATACATGTACAAAACATTTGAAACACAGTACGTGTAGATCAGGAAAGCATTTCAGAACCAAAACGGCAAGGTGAGAGGAAGGGCAAAGAAAGAGATCAGGGGAAAGCAGAGGAAGAGGCATTGAGGAGGAATCATGAACAGAGCCATGAGTACATTGTGGTGGGGGCTAAAGGTACTTATTGAAGGTGTAGGAGAAAAGGTAGGTCTTGTACTACTTCTCCAATTGCAGCAAGTTTGATTCTTCTCTTAAGGCAAGCATTAGAGACTTCAACAGACTTGGGGGCCGATTCCGATCTCGGCCGGTAGGGCACCGAATCAGATTCGGCTTAACCTGATCCGATTCGGAGCCCTCTTTCCCGACCGATTCGAACGTGCGTCCGGGCGAGCGAGTACGATGTGAGCGCACGCGAAATCGCCGACCGACTCGTTCGCGGGTCCGAACCGCTCCGACCGACTCGCATGGACACGACTCGCACCGCGCAATGGAGACGTTCCCCGGCCGGGCAAGTACGATGCGCGCCTCGAGCAGTCCGACCGACTTGCGCCATCCGGCTCAAAAGGGCAGTCGGAGCCGGACTTTGGGGTCCATGTCGGACCCCCCTGTACACGTAGCCGAGTGAGTCGCACACAGGGGGGACCCATGGGTCCCCCCTACCTGTGCATGTACGGCGCGAGTCGCATCGACGCGTACCCGCTGTAGGGGGGGCCCTTGTTCGCCTCGCACCCATTGAGTCAATGGGAGCCCGCGTACGCGTTGTACGACCGGCTCCCATTGACTTCAATGGGAGTCTGACCGACTCGAGTCCGATTGCATGCGTACGCATCGTACTCGTTCGGTCGGGCTGCTAGAGTCCGATTCGGTCGGAAATCTCTCCGGGTCCGGCTCGGTCGGAGTGATTTCCGGCCTGAATCGGAATCGGCCCCTTGGTGCTTGGACTGACACTTTGACCCTTTCCAGGGACTACACAGCAGGGAGGGGCTACTGGGCTCCAGATGTAGCAATTGGAGTCATTTGCATCTGTTGTCCTTGGGCCTGGGCTGCTAGAGGACCAACAAATGATAACCAAGAACGCCTTTTAGCACTTGACTCTCAGGGTATTAATGCAGAGCAGGCTGAGGCTTACAAAAGGTGGTCTGGGATACTTGCCACAGTGTAAAAAATAATAAATCAATGTCCAATTGATCGTTAATCTTAGCAAAATGGTAAGTACTTTATTCTATTCACAGTGAAATATTACACCGGAAGTAGCACAGATTGGTGGTATCTACATATCAATTGAGGGTCATAAAACTCTGTGGCTGGCATTAGTGGTTTACCTTCAATAGAATGTTAATTCCCACTGCCTCTGTCCCACTCCCACAGTCTGGAGTTGCCCATTTGTGAGCTGCTCAATTGCACTCTTGTATCTGTAGACCTACACTAGTGAGTCGTTCAGGGCCACTTTGCTACTGCTCAACATTTATCAGGACTGTCCAGGTGCCATAGTAGGCTCAGATTATGGTCAGTCTTAGTGCAGTCTTGATGTCACCTGTCCTCAGTTCTTGCCTGCACCTCACGGGGCTCATTTTTTGCCTGGTCTGCCATCTAATGTGCATGTGTGTGGCTTTTCTGGTGGGTTTGGTTGCAGCCATGCTAGAAGCAGAAGGATGAGCATTGCTCCAATGAAGTTTCACTCATGTTGCTTCAAATCATTCTGTTCTTAGGGAATGCCTTTCTTTGGTATATGGCCGCCCATGGGTGGGGTCGTTTTACCTAGCCATCTCCTCACCCAAATGTGCAGAAGAGCCCCACAAGGTCAGGAGTCTACAGTTGAGCTCTGGAGCCTATGCACTGGTATTCCCGAGCCATGGAAAAGCTTCCATTAACTGAGAGGGGGAAGGAGTTGGTCTGCAACTCACAGTCATAGATTGCATAGTTCAGCCACCTTATCAGAATCATTAAAAATATCTCTGTGGCTGAAAGAAAATAAGAACAACTCAGTACTTGGGGTAACAACTCTTAAATTGGGCCTCTAAGCGAGATGTCTGCCTTCCAGGTAGCGGGTCCAAAAGTAGGCCGTAGGCTTTCCAAGTGATTTAGGCTGCTGGTGCACTGAACAGGACGGGGTAGAAGTTGTCTCACCGCAGTTCCAGGCAGACAGGCGGGCAGCTCCATTCCTGTTGTTACACTTTGTGTTTCACTCATTTGATAAGTCCTCCTTGCACATTTACTTCATGTTCCTGCCTTCTGGGCGGCAGGTGCTTTTCTGGGCAGCTAATTGCTGTAACAGTAAGTCCAAAAGCACTTTCTCCTTCTTGATAGCTACTTCCTTCAAGTTTCCTACCACAAGTAGCAGGTTTGTTAGTGGACTTCAAGTCTGGTTCTGACCTGCGAGGGAACTGTCTGCCAAAGACCTGGATCACAGATGTCTTTCTCCACTACACAGGTGTGTGCCCCCTGGGTACCAGTCGATGAGAAATCCCTGGAACACTAATCTAGGGAATCTGCCCATTATTTGTACCTGGTTAGTTGACTAAATTATGTACTGCTGAGCCCCTATCTGTTGTGGGTTACATCTGGTTTCACAGGAGATGGTTTATGTTCACACCAGCTGCTCAGCCAGCTGTCTTTGTTCTGTAGATTTTGCAGGAAGAGGTTGAAGCTGAGCGTTTCCTGACAGTGGCTTGCAAGATAAATGGCACAAAAGGATTAGGCCCTTTCACATTTGGTTAGTACACATGCTTGTCTGCAGCACACGTCTGAGGAAGAATGGCAAAGAGGCAAGGACTGTCTGCAAGAGACATCTGTCACCCTCCCTTTATTCAAAGAAGCCTGGTCCATCTCAAAGGGCTTCAGGAATATTTAGGGTGATTCCTACAGCTCACATATCCTTCTGGCAGGCTCCGCCATACTCCATTTTGTGAACCATTCACACACAGGAGATCCAAAATGAATTCCTGTCTCCATACAGTAAGAGTTAGAAATGGGGGTCTCTAGTTGGCAGAGGTAGGTACCTTTGTCCAAATAGGGACCCTTGCTTCTAGTAAGGGTAAGGGGGATACACTACTAAAATAACCCCTGCTCACCCCTTGGTAGCTTGGCAGGAGCAGACATGCTTATCTCAGAGGCAGTGTGCAAAGCATTTGTGAACACATACAGTAATACAGTGAAAACACTACAAATGGACACCACACCAGTTTAGAAAAATAAGTAATCTTTATCTAAACCAAACAAGACCCTAAACGACAGAAATCCACAATACAGTAATTACAATATGACTTTCAAATGGTAGAAATAGTTCAGTTCAAAGCAAATTGCAGATGCAACATTTTTCACACAACGTACCTTGGATGCGTCATGCACACAAACAAAAAGGGCCGCAGGGAAGGTGATGCGTCGGTTCCTTACACTCAGGGAAGGTGATGCATAGGTTCCTTGCTCCAGGGAGGTGATGCGTCGGTTCCTTACTGCTGCTTAGGGGAGGTGATGCTTCGGTTCCTTACCGGAGAGGAGGTGATGCGTCGGTTTCTTACTGCATGGGGAGGTCCCCCAACGATACAACAGACTTGGCCCGCGATGCAACGATCCGGGATGATGCATGGGTTCTTGCAGCCGCACAGCGCGGCTTGCGTCAGAATCGGTGCGGTGATCTCGGCCTTCAGAGACCGGTGCACTCAATGCAGCGTGCTGCGATATCTCGAGCTGCAGGCAGGCGCTGCATCGGTTTCTTCAGTGATGCGTTGGAAACAGGTGCGGATGCGTCACGCTTCTCGTTGTTGCGTTGCTTTTTCAGCTCTCAACAGCCAGAACAACCTCCAGCGGCCCAGAACAGCTACAGGCACCTCTTGGCAGGTCAGAACTCCCAGCAAGGAAGTTCAGGGAAGCTGGGGGTGAAGTCTTTGTGTCCCTGAGACTTCAGAACAGGAGGCAAGCGCTTCTTCGAGCCTTGGAGATCTTCCTCAAGCAGAGGACACAGCAAACAGCAAAGTCCTTTTCCCTTTCCTTGGCAGAAAGCAGCCACTGCAGGCCAACCCCAGACAGCAAACAGCACAGGGGCAGTATTTCTCCTCAGCTTCTCCTTGGCAAAGGTTCCTCTTGATTCCCAGAAGTGATCTAAAAGTCTGGGGTCTGGGCCCCTCTTTTTACACAGTAAATCTCTTTGTTCTCTCCCGGCCCAGGGCTCTGAGCCCAGTCCAAACCAGTACTGGGGGGCACTTTGCAAGTGCACAGCAACCTCCATTGTCAGTGAAAGCCCTGGCTCCAAACACACCACAGGGGGGCGGAACCATCATTGTGGAAGGCAGGCACAGCCCTATTCAGGTGCAGGTGCTACTCCTCCCACCACTCCAAATGCAGACCAAGCCTATTCAGCCTAGCGCTGACTCATCCAGACTCTCTGGAGCCACTGCACATCCCCAGTCCGACAGTCAATACACATCCTAGCAGAGGCACACTGGATGGCTAAGCAAGAAAATACCTACTTTCTAAAAGTGGTATTTCGAAACACGGAATGTAAAATTCACCTTCACTAAAAGATGCATTTTAACATTCTGAGTTCAGGCATACTAAACTTTTTTTCCTACCTTGTTCCCAGGAGTAGTTAGGCTTATAAGATGTTATAAGTAAACTCCCCATTCTATCCTATGGGAACAGATAGCCTTGCAATAGTGAAAAACGGAATTGGCAGTATTTCACTGTCAGGACATGCCACACACACCAGGGCATGTCCTACCTTTCACATACACTGCACCCTGCCCACAGGGGTACCTTGGGCCTACCTTAGGGGTGACTAACATGTAAGAAAAGAGAAGGTTAGGGCCTGGCAAATGTGTGCACTTGCCAAGTCGACATGGCAGTATTAGACTGCACACAGGCATTGCAATGGCAGGCCTGAGTTACATTTACAGGCTGCTTATGTGAATGGCACAACCAGTGCTGCAGGCCCACTAGCAAGCATGTATCCATAAACTCACATCACAAGAGAAAACAAGAGAAGGCTCAGGCAGCATGTGGTTGTCTGTATCAATTCTTTACAATGGAACAAACAACAATTGTGAGAGGTCACCTTTATACATAATATAACACATAAATCACAGTGTATAAGGTTGACAGCTTTGTCGACGGCGTTTCGATCCTTAACTTAGATATCGGATCATCATCAGGACTTTCAAAATAGTGCCTGAAAACATTTTGCCTGTAATTAACTGAGTCGAAAACAACACGAAATAGGGATATGAAAAGGGAGAAAGTAAGAGGGAAATAAGATAGAAGACGAGAGTTAGTAAGGGCTGAATTAAAAGAAGACGCATGAGTGCGACAGCTGGCAATGGGCCAATTTAAGATTTTACGCATGATTCCAGAAACAGAGAACGGGCATTAACCAGCGCAGAGAACGAGCAATTAACGGCGATGTGCTAATAACCGATGTGTAGCATTCGAGCACAGTCAAGTAAGTGCGGCATGAGTTCTATCAAAGGTGAGTGCAAATGAAGTGTGTTGAGCAATGGACACGGAGTGGCTTAAAGGCTGTGAAGGTGCCTTAAGTGAATGCTAAGTGAAGGGCGGGACAGCGAATGGACAAGGATTACCTTGCGTCAAGAGCAGGGAGCAGAGCGGTGTGAGTTGAAGGATTGTTGTTTGTTCCATTGTAAAGAATTGATACAGACAACCACATGCTGCCTGAGCCTTCTCTTGTTTTCTCTTGTGATGTGAGTTTATGGATACAGGCTTGTGTCCCACTGTTATTAATTCACATGTTTTGTACATTTTATATAACTGCATATTAAATTGCCTTTTTTCCGGCTGGATCAAAGGCTAAAAATATAGTACTGATTGGGGCTATATTTATTTGATTTCTAATCATTGTTTACTCAGGGACCCCTGTCTCTCAAAATAAGTTAGTTCCTAAGGTCCCTGACCGATCAAATTTGGGTTCCCTTGTACTTTATACGCAGGCCCACTAGCAGCATTTGATTTACAGACCCTGGGTGCACACAGTGCACTGTACTAGGGACTGACTAGTAAATCAAATCAGCCAATTATGGAAACACCAATACATACATACAATTTACAGGGAGAGCATATGCACTTTAGCACTGATCAGCAGTGGTAAAGTGCCCAGAGTCATAAAACCAACAAAAACAGGTCAGAAACAGAAGGCCACGAAGAAAAAAATCTGGGGATAAACCCGCTGTAAAAGCCAAGTCTAACAGTAAGCATAGCACAGACACTCCAAGCTCAGTCCACGAACATACTTAGAAAATATATACATGTGAACCATCCATGTCCCACATGAATAGAGCCAACGACCTGCTTGAGAGAAACCACAAAACCTTTTCAACTGCAGATCGCAGTAGGCAACTCTCCCTGTGAAGGGAAATAAAGAAGGCTTGCTCCTTCAAGTATAATCATTTGCTGTCAACAATGCCAGTTCTGCTGAGCACACTGAAATGTCAGCACTGACTATCATGAAATGAAGGGAGCATTTGGTGTGGCTCTCCAGACCATAGAGCTCCTTTTCAGGATTCAATCCATTCCTACAGGATGTCAGCATTGTGGGGGAAGGTGGTCCTTTTAGAGTTTCACTGATTTCGTGTATGATATGACCACCAGTAGCGGCTCCTGGTGGTCCTGGCTTACGGCCGAACTGAGTTAAGTACATAAATAAATAAAACGAATTACATTGCGCGCGCTGCATCGCAATCGGCGATGCAGCGCCCACAATGTAATTCGTTTTATTTATTTATTTATGTACTTCCTCAGTTCGGCCGTAAGCCGGAGTTTACTACCCCCACCCTGCCCCTCCCCCGCCCCACCGCCCCGCAGCACTCCCATCCTACTGATGGCCACATTCCAGCAGCTACATTATGTCATCCAGATCTAGAGAATCAGTCAAGTGACATTAAATCAGGTTTGCCCTGTATGGAAGTCTGAAAACCACTGATGTGCTTAATGACAACAAATCCAGATGACTGATGGAGAAAGTGTACTCCTACTCAAAGATTCAATCCACCTCTTAGGGTGATGAGTATCGCATCCATGGGAATTTCAATAGTTTATATTTTGCCCTGGCATTCTCACTGTCACCCCTATTTCAGGTGATCAGCCCTGGCCAACTGATTATGGATTTTTTTGCAAGCACAGGTATGCAAATAGCTCATTATTAATTTCACGTTGGACTGGGGTGGTAGCTGACCATATTAGTGAACGCATGATTGTAACCCACTCTGAAGGAGGAATAGTGCATCTGCTATAAAACGCTCAGACATAAAATCCTTCTCATTTATTTGAAAGCTATTGCCAATCTTTCTATTTCTTTGCCAACTCCTTTTGGTGCTGTGGCATCTGCTTTGAAATGCATGTTCAATGTATTTGATTGGCAGCTATGTTTCATAGTCCAAGCCAGGCCAGTACTAAAGCTCATAAGGATTATGAACACCAAACAATATCTTTACAGCAAACAGAGATTACCATGTGGATTATTGTGATGTTGTTGAAACTACCCTCTTTGGCAACCCAACTAAGTGACTTCTAATTGTGAAGTTCCTTGCAGCTCATATGTAAAGGAACATCTAATGATCATGTTGACTCACTAGTAAGAGAGTTTTTTGGGCTTTTAGTTTTGAGCATAATTCAATGTAAATGTACATGCACCATTGTAGGAGGCTGGCTTAGTATATGGTGCATACTTATTCAAGTGAAGCACCCTGCACTAATCCAGACAACCCTTATGGTGATTTTAGTGGTCTTAGACAACCTTAGAAAGCTCTCTAAGTGGTAGCTGTGGAGAGCAGCCTTCAGGCTTAGTCCAGAAGGAGTGTAAATCAGCTTGTTTTACCAGTACTTAATCTTATGGTAAAGGGTAAGTGAAAAAGAACCACACAGTGTAGTTATAAAAATAGATATTTATTATAAACACTCACTAACACATTGCAATATCTCCTACCCGGAGATATAACCACAATACACACAATACTTTGGTAATAGAACACGTAAGTAGCACAAATACACAGTGCTCTCCAGGGGGAGACCAAACCATATACTAAAATAGTGGAATACGAACCATGACCTAAGTCGAGAATGGGCCCAGAAGATGTAGAAGAGCTGGGGACCCAAGGAACCACCCAAGGCAGGTACCCAGGAATTCCACGTAGGCCGTGTGCAAAGTGGGAACACAACCGCGTGCTCACTACAAGTCAGTAGGTAAGTAAGTCACAGTTGCAGTTTTTAAGAAGAAGGACCATTCCCAGCGGACCCTGAAGAAACCACGAGGAAGATGGAAGGTTGGAGAGTCACCCCACCTGTGGATATGCCAGGAACCAGGATACTTACACCAGGGAAGCCGGGTGCATAGGTGAGAAGTGACGTAGGAAACCGCCGTAGACCACAATGGAGGACTTCAGTGAAGATGCCACTGGCGAAGAAGGCAAAAGAGTCCGGTGGAACCCAAAAGTGGATTCAAGATGAGAGGTACCTGCAAGCAGAGGGGACAGAGTCTATGCCACTCAGGGGTGATCAGGACACACGGAAGATGAATGCCCACCGATATTGGAGATGCAGGAGAGTTGACGGTGCCCTTGAAGTTGCAGCTGTGCGGACCAGGCGACACAGTGGAAAACCAGGAGCTGTTCACAAGCTGTCCCATGTCGGATGTCAAGAGCCAAGGAGTCTGTGTCCGGGAGGGGCACCAACAAGCCTTGGCAATGGCAACCAACGTAATAGTAGAAAAAGGTGCAGTCTTGGCACCAGCAAGGTCCAAGTGACTCACCACAAGCAGGAAAGTCAGAGCAAGCCCGATCAAGCAGGGAAGCCCACTGAAGCCAAAGAAGACCCTCAAGAGGACCCACAGGCCAAAGGCACAGGAGATGCAAGAGGACCTCGAGCAGCTCACCAAAGGATGAAGGCCCACAGTGCAGAAGATGCAGTGCAGGCAAAGATCTTGGCTGCAGGAGATGCTTGAGGCTGGACCTTCTTGGAGCCCGAAGATCTCTGGCGAAGAGAGTCAACAAGCCTTGGCAACGGCAAGTCAACACTGTGCACATGGGTACTGCTCCAGCAGTTCCGACAAGGGATACTGGCTTCAAACTTGCTGTGAAGACAGTGAAGGCCTCGAGGGAGTTGCTGAACCTTAAGGAGTCCGTGGGAGCTCAGGAACAACAGACTGGTCAGCTTTGTTGTTGTGCCTGCACATGCAGGGACGTGACTCCTTCTCTTCAAGGGAGATTCAGTTGTCTTGGATGTCCACAGGCCTTGTGAAGTACCTGTTTGGAGCACAGGCACAGACGTTGTAGAAGACTGGCAGGACGTCGAGACCAGGAGCAGCAGGAGTCTTTTTAGTTGCAGTCCCGCTTCCCAAAGCGAAGTCCAGCGAAGTCCAAAGTGCCCAGACGGTTAAAGTTGAAGTTTTTTCAGATCTGAATCTGGTCCCACAATGAATCTAGGAACCACCCACAGGTAAGCCCTTAAGCACCCTAAGGAAAGTGTTGGGACGATTCAGGGGTTCCTCCCAGAGGAGGGGCTGGACAGTGGGGAAGATACTCCCATGTCCTTTGTCCAGTTTCACGGCAGAGCAATGGCTCCCTGAACTGGTTTCAACTGGAGTATGCAAGGAGGGCACCAAATGTGCCCTTCAAAGCAGTCTAGTGGCACTGGCAAGCACCCCCACCCTCTCCCATTACACTAAGTCCTGTCTGGGAGGTGGTGACACCTCCCTGTGACAGGAATCCTATTGTCCTGCATTCCCCTGCTCGAGCTTGGCTCAGCAGCAGGAGGACAGAATCGTGTCTCTGGTTGGCAGCAGCCATAGTTTGCTGTATGGGTCTAGAAGTCTGGTACCGGGAGTACCGAGGGCCTCCTGGACGAGCTTTACAGTGCATGGAATCATACCTACAACACCATTTATGGTATTGGGGTATGATTCCAACATGTTTGATACCAAACATGACAGGGTTCGTTACAGCCAGTTTAGAGATAGCCATCGCATAATGATGCATGGCCACTCTATGTATCGTAATGGCTGATGCACTTACAACTCTGGTGAATAGACTCTGTGGAGTGTAGGGGTGTCCTTCTCATGCAGGGGCACCCTCACATATAACCAAGCACCCTGCCTTCAGGATTGAAAGGCCTGCAGTAGGGGTGACTTATAGGTTTTAAGTGCAGTGACCTCAGATATAAGTAAACTTTTATCCGCCGTAAGTGGTGCTAGCACCAGCTCACACAGGCTGCAATGGCAGGCCTGTAGTCTCAATTTGAGTGTCTCCCATGGGTGGCATAATACATGCTTCAGCCCATGGGGGACCCCTGGTGTACCTATTCCCTGGGTACCTTAGTACGATATACTAAGGACTTACAAGGATACACCAGTAGCCAATCTGGGGTGTACCTAAGTACTCACCATGTCCAATTTATGGGGGAAGAACAGAAACTGGGGTCCTGATTAGCAGGATCCCAGTCAGACTAGTCAGTAAAACATAATGGCACCAGCAAAAAGTGGGGGTGACCATGAAAGCAGATCCTACTTTCCTACAATCATGCACATACCTTTTTGTAAAACACATGTCTTGGCAGTTTATGGACGGAATCTAAACAAAGAGCATGTTTGGAAAAGGTTGTTATGCCAGCCTCAAATTGCTACGTGCAAATTAGTGAACAAGTGTGTGGGAGAAAAAGTCAAGAACCAGCACACCAGCTGATTTATTCTGACAATGTTGTCTATTGTCCTTAGATGTTCCCTTAGATTTTTGCATTTTGACAGAGTTTATCGGGCTACTAATCCTTAAACTACAAATTCTGTGTTTTTAAAGTTCACACTTTCTCTTGATGTTTCCTGAGAAAGGTGAGAACCGACATTGGTTCCCTCGTATATAGCAGGGGGCATGGTCTTGTCAAACTCTGGCTGGTGGTGGCTGATCATACTTTTTGGTGGGCCTAGCCAGTCATTGGGTTGAGTGTCAGTTCTACTGTGTGGCTCTTGTGCCATCCACCCATTTATTTTTTACTGTTCATTACTAGCTCTCTTTATCAGACTTTCCCAAGTTGCCTCAACATTTTAAAAGCAACTGGAGGCGCCTTAGTGGAGGTGGGTACAACCTTTCAATACGCCATTGGAAGCCTGAAAGTTGGCATCAGGTAAGTAGATATGCAAGGGTTCATGAACCCTGAAGGTGTTTAGAGTCAGTCTCTTCTTGAAATCTGTTCAGTTTCGCATAACTGGATTCTGTCACTTTCTTCTTAATATGTCCCCTGCGCTTGTGACTGCATGTGATAAGTATGTAGCCTGTGTACTCCACGAATGGTCTCCTCATTAAAGGCACTCAATTTGTAGCTAAAGATGGAGGTTCTTTGTGGCAGAGTTAAGGTCATTTTCTGGGACCAGTCCTTATGTGTAATAATAGAGGTTTTGATAGCTCTTGATTTCTTCTGTGTAATATATATTCATCCTACAGATCTACCAGCAAGACCACCTGCAGGAAACCAGTTTGGATGCATGATAGGAAGCAATCATTGTTCTGTACGGTAATAGCCAACTGCTAAATGAAATGTCTGACTTATGGCCTGCCAATGCATATGCAAGTTCACATTTCCTAATCCCCTCTACATCCAGTGTATAAACCCCAGGCAGGGCAAATGACTGAGCACGTCCAGCCGGAGTTGGAAGGGGGTTACCCTTCTGCTGGGACTGTCTGAATAAGGAGTCAAAGAAATTTCAAATTAGAATCATAGCTCTATATTATAGGGCTGTAAAGGTTTGCTCAACCATGAATGCTGCACACTTTGGTTTTCAAGAAGACAGCAAATGAAATATGTGTTAAGAACACAAAATTATTGGCTCATTGGTGCACCTAACTAGCTGTGTATGGAACAACACGTTGGAATGTAATTGTATGTGGCTTTTTTATGTAGTAATCCATATGTATTCGTTTTTAACTAACATATTAAAGGTAAAGTCTCCATGATTAGCTTGGTTTGAGGGACAGAGTTCGCTGTGAGTTGTTTTTTTTAGTTAAATTGTAACTGATTTAATTAACGGTGCAAAAACAAGAATTACTTATCTGGGGCCTGACTTCCCACCAGTGTCAATGTATCTCACACTCATGTGGACTCCAAGCCAGAAAATTAAAATACACCCCGCTTTGAAACAAAGCGCTGATGGAATCAACAAATCGAAGCAAGTGAGCACGACCCTCCCTATAAAAGCTCCCTTTTCTCTTCATCCAAACATCTATCCATGTATCCACCATTTCGCCTTTACATCCTGTCATCCTTTCATTCTTTTATCCATCATTCAATCTTTCACCATTCAATTCATCCATCTTTTGACTCCTCCTTTCACCATCCACCCTTTTGCCTACCCTTTCACCAATCCTGTCACCCAACCATCCTTTCACTCAGTCACACATCCTTTCACCCATTCAAACACCCATGCATCCTTTCATCCACCCAAGCATCATTTCACCCATCCACTCTTTCACCCATTCATCCTTTCATCCATTCACCAACCTAAGCATCCTTTCACTCATTCCCCCACCCATTCATCATTTCATCCACCCACTCATCCTTTCACCCATCCATCTTTTCAGTCACCCACTCATCCCTTTACCCATCCACCCTTTCGCCCATCCTTTGATGCACCCATGCATCCTTCCACTCATCCTTTCACCCACCCAGGCATCCTTTCACCCATCTACCCTTTCACCCATCCTATTCACACATCTACCTTGTCACCCATCTTTTCACTCACCCATCCTTTCTCGCATTCATGCATCTGTTCATCCATCCACCCTTTCACCCATCCTTTCAGTCACCCACTCATCCATTACCCATCCACCCTTTTGTCCATCCTTTCACCCACCCATGAATCATTTTACCCACCCATCCTTTCACCCACCCACGCATCCTTTCACCCATCTACCCTTCCACCCATGCATTCTTTCACCCATGCACTGTTTTACGCATCTACCCTTTCACCGATCCTTTCACTTACCCATGCATTCTTTTACCCATCCTTTAACTCATCCATGCATCCTTTCATCCATCCACCCTTTCACACATTGATCCTTTCACCAGCACATGCATTCTTTTACCCATCCTTTCTCCCACTCACAGATCTTTTCACCCATCCACTCTTTCACCCACCCATGCATCGTTTTACCATCTACCCTTTCACCCATCCTTTCACTCACTCATGTATCCTTTCACCCCACCCATCCACTCTTTAACCGATGCATTTGTCCACACATGCATCCTTTCCCCATCCTTTTTCCCACCTATGCATCCTTTCACCCATCCACCCTTTCACCTATCCTTTCACCCACCCACACATCCTTTCATCCACCCACCTTTTCACCCACCCATGCAGTTTTTCACACATCCTTCCTTTTAACCTTCCATCCTTCTTTCCATTTCCTATGTTCCTTTGGTTAATAGGAGCTTTTGTCCGCCGAGAAGCAGACAGATGAGGCCCATAGAAAAACCTACCCCGCTGTACAAGGTAAAGCAGGGGATTCACGATGCCCCTGATCTCATCCACTATATCACCTACCACTACTTCACAGATTAACTATATATTTACTATTCTTAACTCCAAATCTACATACCTAGGCAAGCCATGGAATGTTTATGTTGATGTAGTGATTGCTAAATTTTCGGCATGGCATATAACGCATGTGATACAATGGGGAGAGTACCATGCATAGACATAAGTGGTCACAACTCAGAGGAGACAAAGGCAAGGCCCAGCAGACTGAGACGTGCAGAGGAGGATGTAAGCAGAGGGTCTGCCCTGGTGCTATGATGATCTGTATCCAATTGACCAGGAACAAACATGAGGGACTAAACTCATTTGCATTATAAAAGAGAATGTTCTGGAGACATCCAAGAACTGCATCTGCTGATGATGGTTAGCCTGCACTGCCCCTTAGGCCAGCCCTCATGTATCTGGCCTGAAGTTCTCGAATGAGCCCCTGGGTGGCCCTTGGCCTATTGATATTCAGATAAACAGGGGTTTGGTTGTGAGAGACTGTTTCAGTCTTTTGTACTGTACCTGCATCTTCTGTTTCCAAGCACACCAGGAGCATTAGCAATTATTCGCTTTTCTCCAGGAACCCCAGGGTGATCTGTAGACATTGTGCCTCTTCGTCGGTGGATGTCACACTATCCCATGGGTATCTGGGTCACGGCGGGGCCTCCAGCACAGATGTTCTGAACTGCAGACATCTGTTACTGAAATATAGGTCCCTTACTTGTGAACACCTTTGGGTGCCTACCACCAGGTGCAAACCCACTTACCAGTACCCATCAGTATCATGAACAGTTTGAATCACTATTTGTCTCTGAACTGTGTCTGGTGACACTGGAACCCGGAGGCCCCAATTCACAGGATTTAATTTTGTCAAGTTTGCCTCTGGCAACCAGTCTCTTTCCTTGAGCAGGTTTTGGATCCCTAGGAAATCTTTTGATGGTGGGTCCTTAGCTTATGTGGGGATGCTGCATTTCTAGCCAGACCCCCTGAGTTACATTGCTCAAAGTCTAAGACTGTGGACAGACCAAGACAAAGAGCAGGTATATCCCAGCTCGAGACTTTACTGAATGGAACATGGGAACTCATGACAAATGATGATGCTCAATGGGATCTGCATTTGGCGGAGTCTTTGTGTTCCCCGGCCATAGTCTAACGCTGCGCATAGATTCACAGTACAGGTGGAAAACAGTAGGATCAGCATGTATTATGAACAATAACGACTGACGTTGAAGGATCTAATGAACGGTTTCACAAATCCAGCTTATGATTGAGAAGTGCTATCTGATATAATGTATCATTGAATGTACAGGGATAATTTGTGAAATATTATGATTGTCAGTCTTCTATTTTATTGCAAAGGGGCTACTCGGTTTTTTTGTTGTTTTTTTTTAACATATTGTTTATTGATTTTCAATACAGTACATCTTATACATATTCCCATATACATATATGTGAGTCTTCAATAAACATCAGAGCTGCACAGTAATAGATATAAATCCCACTTCTTATTGAACCAAATGTAAGAATCCAATATTCTGATTCAATCATTTTAACGCTCGTAGTGCAATACATGTCAGCGGTGTCCAATATGCATTTGTTCTGTTCACATATCCAACTGTAATTACAATAAAACCACACACCCTATTTTGCTCAACGGAAAATCTTAACACAACATTCCTAAGACCCCCTCCCTCCCCCCCTAGACTCAACAAAGGGGCTATTCGTTGTCTGGGTTTTAGAGAATCTTGATGAAGAGGCGGGTCTGTTGAGGAAAGCTTTTAGTGGTGTTAGAGATAAGAAGGTAGTGGAGATACGTCACCATAGCTGGAAGGTGGTGGACAGCTCATCAGATGGCTGTCAAGTATTGGACAAACCAGAATTTGAAGGTGGTAGGATAATAGGCACCAGATGAATAGGAAAGCTGGATCAGAGAAGTGAAAATGTTCATTTCAGAGCAAAATGATCACAGCGGCCACGAGAGCTGTAGGCAGTTTGTAGAATGGCGGAGAGTTCAGACACATAGGTGGAAGGACAGATAGTAGTGAGTTGATGAAGTCCCTATTGAACTCTCTCCCACGGTCCAGTCAATGGAAGAAAACGTCTGTGAGATCTCTTCAGGGCTAAATAAGTGTATTTTTTATTTTGTCTAAATATTTTCTCTTTATCGCTACTTTTGGGGCAAGATACTTTCAGCCTTCTTCTAGAATAAAAAATGAATGGAGCCTAAGCCGTCGTGATAGTGCTCAATGTAGATGTTCTTTAAATTTAGCTGATAAGTGCAGAGTGAATAGGATCACACAGAGGTGCTCGGCAATTTACCACATTTCCAGGGGTGGCAGAGGTGACACCTCTTGCACTTTGACCACCTCGTCACATCACAGGAAATGATGCCTTTGGCCCTGATTATATCACAGGAAGTGATACCAGTAAAGGTTTTAGAAGATTCTACATTCAGTGATGCATTCATTAAATATGAGGATAGTAACTCAAATCCAGTTATCTCTAACATATTAACTAGGGTGCTGCAGCATGGTACCAGTGGCAGAAAGACCGTAACCACCATCAGTATGCTGAGACTTTTGCTTGTAATGTTTTCAAGGAGTGACATTGTTTTAATCAATGTCTGTAATACTATGCTCTTCGTTTTGAGCTGGGCCTCAATTACAAAATAAGGTTCAAATAGTGTTGCCTTATTTGTATCTTGTAACCCATTTAAACACCACCCATTAGCTGCTTGCTAAACAGAGAAGAAAACTGCTAAACATTGGTAAATACTATTAACAAAGTGTATTGAATGAATGCTCCTGCAGCAAGAGTATTTTGAAACAAGCAGGCAACTCATTTGAATTACAGAAGATAACGTTTGCGGTTGAGGTTGAGAAAAAACTACCCTTTGCCTTCAGGGTAAGGAGGCCATTCAATGTGAACAACACCTCACAGGACGTGGCACCCATTGAGTTTGAGCGATAACGCTATTTACAGCATTGAAGACTGTGGGATGCTTCCTGAATGAATGCTAAGTGTTGTAATTCTCAAACTCTTACCTTTGGTACCTAAAGGATGTCACAACCTCGTTCTTCCTTGACTGCAATTGCTCTTAATATGAATACTAATGTCCTGTTTTCTACACGGAGATTTTTACATTCAATTCTGGCACAACCGCATGTTTGTTTGCGAATCTAGTCATCTTGGGTTTTCCCTTTGAATTTTATTGCTCCTACACAAAACCTCAAGAAACAGAACGTCTTTTTATATGTCTCCTCTATAGTCAGCTTTAGCTGTCTACCAGCCTTATGTATATATGTAAGGAAGATGATATTTAAAAAAAACTAATATATAAACAATGACAGCCAGGTTGATCATTATTTCACGCAAAACAACGCAGCAATACAACATGTTCTGCTGCGCTGCGTCAAAGGGAGAGGGCAGGAATATATGGCACATTTCTGCTCTCTGCCTTTGCTGCCTCACAATCTAGGGGCAGATTTACAAGCCCCTTGCGCCACTTTTGCGTTACTTTTCCCATGTTAAAAATGACCAAAAAGTGGCGCAAGGGGCTTGTAAATCTGCCCCCTAGTGCCTAGCACCAACGCAGGCACCTTTGCGACCCCCCCTACTTTTACATAGCTAATAATCTGGCAGGCTTTCTTTTCAATAATTCTGTGGCAACGGTTCCCCTGGCTGGCTTGGGGAGGCACAGGAATGAGAGAGGTTGATTTAAAGGTTTTAGTGCAAAGAAAGGCAGCTAGGGAGGGGAAAAGATGAATTTATTGCCTGAGGTGGACCAGCAATCACATGCCCTGCAGTTTATGTACCAGGACCCCAGGATCTAAGGTATCTAGTGCACCTGTACCGCCCTAATCGTCCCCTACACTCGTAGAACCAGAACATAGCGGTGATCCCACAAGTAAATTTGGTAAAACAAGGAGGTCGCTCTTTTAAATTTCTGGATCCTAAACTTTGGAACTCTCTACCCTTTTTTTAAGGCTTTGTACCTCTACTGAGAGTTTCCGCAAGCAGTTGAAGACCTGGTTATTCTAATGCTGTTGGATTTGTCTTGACCTGTTATGCTAGTGCTTGGAGGCCACTTGGGGCAGCCATGTGCTTTATAAATCGCTATAACATAACTTAACATAACATGACCATAACTCACCCTTCCTATTTCCCAGTGCATCCAGTTGTCAATTTCCCACCTCCTGTTTCTATCACTTTCCCAATCTTCTGCCTATCTCTCCCGTCTTCTGATTGGCGCTCTCTTGTGTGGTTAGGGTTGTGCATGCAAACTCTGCCCTAATAAGCCCCTGCACCAGCCTCCTGAGGAAGAAGGACCCAACAAGGATGTGGTAGTCAAAGACTACCCAGATGTTTGGCAACCATCATGCCGTCATGCCCTCAATGGCATCCTCTACACACCCAAATTGAGGTTGTTCTTTCAGGCGCATAGTGCTCATGTCCCAGTAAACACGGCACATTTTCCTAACGCTGCATATCAGGCATGAATGAAACAATGGAAAGGTTTTAAAGATATATTTAGTTCGCCTCGTGAAAACCTTGTAGAGGATGCTGAACTTGAAAAGTAAGACAAACGTGGCTCAAGACCCCCTAAAACGAGTTTAGGATAGACATGATAGTGTCCAGCTTTTACTTGAAGTTGAACATATCCTTCTTGAAAGCTTGTGGCCAGGTGCTAGCAACTGAAACCAGGACATGCATTATGGATTCTCTTCAGCTTTGAACCAACACCACATTGCACTACAAAAGAGCTTAGGGGTGATCTGAACGTACCTACTTTTTTGGAGCCCAGTCCCAGGTGTCAATGTACTTTGGTAACATACTACCACTTTCGTTAGTTTGTACCAGCTTGATGGCTTATCCTGAAGTCATCCGAACAGAATTTGGACATTGTGTTTTTGAGGAGATATTCACCTGCTCCTGTTTGCATCTTGATCTTTAAATCAGTACATAGGAGTGGCATCTGTCCTCTTCTCACTTCCAGCACTTTGTGCCTGAGCAGGACCGTGTTGCAGTCGAAGGCCCCTGGAAATCCAGGAACAGAATGCCCTGCCACGGACTATCCTGATCCAGGAACCTGCTGAAGGCTATTTTGCATCACCTCTCCGGCCACTGCCCAGCCTGAATTTGACCGGAAGGAGGAGTAAAAACGGTGTGAAAACTGCTCCCAGAGCAGGGACAATGGCTTAGTAGTGGGGAGGTGTTTTCGTCCCTTGGCAGAAAGAACAATTGGGTTGGACCCATGAACGTAACTTCAAATGCATCTGCCATGTCATTCGCTAATGTCAGATGACACTCAGAAAATCCCCAGCCTTGGTCCCCTAGTGAGGTTGGCACCGAACCCAGAGGAAGAAAAGCTGCCTCGATGATGGATTTTGAGTGACCACAAAGAAGGGGACTGATTATTATCCTGGCTACACCTTTGGGTGGGCACACAGGCTCAGCACATGAGAGAAATGTTTTTCCATCTGGAATTTTGAGAGTGAGGGGCACTGTGGGGATTGTATGCAGTAGGCCAAACAGAAACTGCTGAAAAATGGTGGAGGTTTGCCCAGAGGGAAATGTTGTCCCATTGGTTTAGGAGTGCCCAGGATTCACTCCCACCCAATAGCTGGTGCCAAGCACCAAAAGGCACCCTCCTGAGAACAATTTCTGGACCTTCAGAAGATCAGAAGAGGACAGGCCTTGCCGCCTGTGACCTGAACAGAATCCTGAAGGACTGGACCCTCTCCTCCGTGTTCTCAGTGCAAAGAAATGTACTCCACACGTCAGTTGGATGACTTCCTCTGTGGCTGCAGTGACACAACACACAACAAGCTGCAAAAGGTCTTTTCAATGAAATGCCCAGCTGACCATTGGCAACTGGTCCTGGACTAAATCTTGCTGTTTGTTGGCCAGGCCTGACACACTGAGAGCTTCTAATGCCTGCCCCCAAGTTCCTTGTGGCCTTAGCAGTGTACTACTGTGGTTGTTTAGGCACACAAGAAAGTTTAGAAATGTTTTTAAAACTTTTCCTTCAGAGCTCCAGAGCCTCAGGGTAACATGCCGGGAAAAGTATCCACAAGAGTCTTTGTGCATAATCAGAGAGTCTTGGGTACCAGGTGTGGCATTCATCCATATTCTGCACCCAGTTCTCTTACTCCCTAAACTGCAGGTTATAATTTGGCCATGTTCAAGGATCAGTCCTACAGCTCCAAGAACCAACTGCAACATCTACTTTCTGCAATTCGAAAAGTTGAATTTGACTCATAAAAAACGTATCTGCTTGGATATGCCAGACTTGTATATGTAAAGATCTTTGTAAATTGGGCCCCACGTATCCACATCCCCAAGTTCCCTTTCCCAATCATTGTTATTAAATGTATTAGCGACTGAAGCCGATGCAGACTATAATTCCCAGAATGCACTGATTTATTAAACAAGCTACCAAGTAATGTACTTATTTGCATAGTTTTGGTCCGAACGCAAATGCCAGGAAACACTACAAACGTATGTTCTTTTACAATATGAAACATATTAGTATTTCAACGTTTACATTTTTAGTGTTGTTGCCTGTTGCCACTTCCCAAGATCTTTGAAATTATTCTATGCCTGCTGTCAGCATATTAATTTTACATTCTGTTAATTAGTTCTCTATGATCAGTCGCTGCAGCAAACCTGTACTGAAACCATATTACCAGTAGCCACTTCAGCACAAAGCTTTCTCATGAAATGCTTCTATAGAAAATGCCTTACCTTTTTTTAAAAAGCACTGGTGCAGCCCTCCCCCCACCTCAATGAAAATAGCAGAAAGTGAATAAGCAATTAAAAGTTGCAAAATGCATTCCTAAACCATGGCGCTTACTACCACCCTCTTTCTCTCTAAACCAGTCCTAAAGCAATTGTAAAATTTCCTTCTTGTTTATTGTATAACGTATTCTATACATGCCCTGATTGGTACATGCCCCATCATGCCCAAAGAAAACGTACAAAATAAAAACACAAAAAGACGTATTTGTGGAAAGCCACAAACACATTGATGTATCTATGCCTTCTATTTTTAGCTCTTTTCTTTTCTCGGTTCCTCTGACATGAAGAGGTCTGAAGGAAAGGAGGCGTTATCAGCTCTGTTTAGTCATCATTTCTTACTAAACGCTTTTTAAGCAGTTAGATGGGGGAATTGAGACATATTTGTAAACTAAAACGTCAGAAAATTCACTTTTCCTCACCTACTTTACAGCATGTCAGAAATTCTATATGCAAACCCATCGAGCATAGTGAGGCATTTATTGTCAATGCTGAGGGAGCTCGGGACCAATAAGCGAAATTTGCGGACAAGCCGTGGGCTATCGCCCCACATATATAATATTGTATTAATTTAAATGTAAAACATCTGGTATTGAAAGGAAAAGGCAAGGAAATGAAACACTACTGTTTTCATTTAATGAAGTAAACAAATATGTTTCCTTTGCCACAGGATTCTACTTGTGCCGCTAAAGACCTTGCTATATTTGTGATGACTGCACATAAGTTAAAGGATTTGTATCGAGAGAAACCACTCCAACGCCTTCAGGCCACTTCCATCGAAATAAACCTGAAAATGTTAAGAACTGAATGCCCACCGCTGGAGGTATGATTTTTCTTACTATTTAATATATTCTCTTCATCACTGGTTACAGATTCAATGCAGCTTATGTAGTAAAACCCTTCTGGGATATCCAAACTCAGCCACTTTCTGAAAGCCTTTGTTTACTTGGGAGCATTCGGTAAGATCTGAAAATGATCTCTTAACTTGTTGGACTCCTGAGCGCTGTCGGGTCTGGTGTAGGAAGGGAAACAAAGGGCTACCAGCGAAGGGACAACCTGACAAAAGGACTGTGCTGTAGAGCTGGGAAACCAGTGCTTCAGAGGGGAAGTCCCATTTATCCGTTGTGCACCATGACTGGTGCTGTTGGGGTGGAATATACATGTGTTTGTCTGTGCATGAGATATGGAATCCCCCACCCCATCAACCCGTGATGAGCCTATTTTTTTTAACATTGCGTCTATTCGCGCTTACGCCTTCATAACCTTTTTTTCTCCCAAACTGCCAAGCCATGTCCTCTCTGAACAGGAACACAAGCAACCCAAGACTGGTCAGGACAAAACCCGCTTTCGGGTTGCTTATGTTCCAGTTCAGGCTGGACCTGGCCTAGCTGCTCGGGCTGGACTGTTCCGACTCGAGCAGGGTCAAGACTTATTTGTATATAGATGGGTCCAGGCTGAGCTGGCATAGTGGTCAAAAGAACGATAGGTTGGAATGCTATCCTGAGTGACTGCCAGTGGTTAGACTTATTGCAAGTATTCCTCCCATCACCTTTTGGGTGTTTGATGTACCGCCCTAAGTGACCAAGGGTATGCCCAGACGTGGGTCTCTTGCTCACTGTGTGACTGGAACACAAGCTACACCCAACTGAAGAGCTCCAATCAGGGTGAAACCGTTCTTGGGTTGCTTGTGTTCTAGTTCAGGGATAACCTAGCCTGGCCTATGCCTAGTTAACTGCGATGCCCTCTACACAGGCTTGTCAAAATATTTTCTCATACAGTTCCAATGAGCTGGCCTGGAATACCATGGTCAGAGCAAGCTATGTGTAATCAATAAATTGAGGACACCAGTGAGCTAAATGTCAATGTGGAGCCATCATCTTCTGTGTGCCTGAGCACCCCTTCCCAATAACCCCCACCAAGACTTGACACAGGGGCTTGCCTAGTGATGTCTTTAGATGACATGCTGAATCACTTGTGAGATCTTATGATGACTTGTACCTCCTGACTGCAAGGCAGACCTGTGTACTTGTGGCAGTATCACTGAGGAGAACGTCAAATTTGTAGGAGAAGTGGCACTTACAGATAATCCAAGTGCTCGTGCCGACGACTCGAGAAAGCGTGTCGGAACCGCAAAACCCCGAAAGCATGCATCGCCTACAGGACCACCACTACAGCACACCACCAACTCATCAGATCCACAAAGGGTAACTTCAGTCAGGACAGAATCCTCTCCAACTCCTGCAACTCCAAGGCACTCTTCAACATCATACCATAATTCACCAGACCCCCCCAGCGAAACCTCTGACGTCCCTCCCTTCCAGGACCTCTGCTACAAACTCGGCTTCTTCTTCCACCACAAGATCAGAACTCTCTATGACAACTTCGACGAACAGAACCAAGGCACCGACCCAACACCTTCCACCAGCAACTCCACTCAGCTGACCATCCTTGCCTAGACCACTGTCACCAGAGAAGACACTGCAAAGACCAGGAGGAGCATACACTTCAGAGCACCCACTGACACCAGCCCGCCGCACATCTTCCACAGGGCCGCCTCCGCCATCGCACCAGAACTACGACGAACAATCAACTGCACCCTCAAAACAGGCATGTTCCCCGATGACTGGAAATGCGCAGAAGTCAAACCGCTCATCAAGAAGCCCTCCACAGACCCGATGGACCTCAAGAACTACAGGCCCGTCTCCCTCCTCCCGTTCGCCGCCAAAGTCACCGAGAAGATCCTCAACATCCAGCTGACAAACTTCATAGGATCCAACAACATCCCCAACACATCTCAATCCGGCTTCCGCAGCAACCACAGCACCAAGACCACCCTCCTAGCGGCCACAGACGACATCCGCACACTCCTTGACCAAGGCCACACTGCAGCCCTCATTCTACTAGACCTCTCAGCAGCCTTCGACACCGTCTCCCTCCGCACACTAGCTGCCAGACTCCACGACGTCGGCATACAGGGAACTGCCCTAGACTGGATCGGCTCCTTCCTCGCCGGTCGAACTCAAAGAATCAAACTCCCGCCCTTCCTCTCCTAACCTGCAGAGATCAGATGCGGAGTACCCCAAGGATCCTCCCTCAGCCCCACGCTCTTCAACATCTACATGGTCCCCCTCGCAACCATCGTCAGAAAACACGGACTCAGCATAGTATCCTATGCCGATGACACCCAGCTCATCCTCTCCCTCACCAAGGAACCCGACATCACCAGCCACAACTTCCAGGAAGGAATGAAGGACGTTGCAACCTGGATGAGCAGCAGCTGCCTGAAGCTCAACTCAGAGAAAACGGAAGTCCTAATCCTTGGATCCACCCCCTCTGTGTGGGACGAGACCTGGTTGCCCCACCTCCCTCAGCAACCCTCCCACTCCCACTCCCATGGACCACGCCCGCTACCTCGGCATCATACTTGATTCCTCCCTCGCCATGAACCGACAGATCAATGCTGTATACTCCACATGCCTCGACACCCTCCGCATAGTCCACAAGACCTTCAAATGGATCCCCCGGAATCCAGGAAGACCGTCACCCATGCATTCATCACCAGCAGGCTGGACTATGAGAACCCCCTCTATGTCGGAATCAACAAATCTCTACTCCACAAACTCCGCAGCCAGACTGGTCCTCAGCATCCTACGACAAGACCACATCACCCAGAACATATGAGACCTCCACTGGCTCCCTGTCGAAAAAAGAGTGACCTTCAAGCTGCTCACACACGCCTACAAAGCCCTCCACATCACCGGACCCCAATACCTCAATGAAAGAATCTCCTTCTACGCCCCCAAGAGAAACCTCCGCTCCGCTGACCTAGCCTTGGCCGAAATCCCCCGCATCCACAGAGCCAGAACGGGAGGCAGATCCTTCTCCTACATCGCGTCCAAGACCTGGAATGAACTCCCCCTCAGCATCAGACGAAGCCCCACACTGCAAGCATTCAAGAAGAGCCTCAAGACCTGGTTTTTCAGATGACCACAGCTGCCCAAATCCCCTCCTGCCCTCGCACCTTGAGACCCTCACGGGTGAGTAGTGCACTCTATAAATCCCAGATTGATTGATTGAGAGCTAAGAGACTAGGACGAGTGCTGTACCTACATTAAACTATGTGATTCTACTGGTCAAAACACTGCTGGACATTAGGTTGAAACATTAGAGACTTCGGGTGCATGGTTTGTCGTTTTATGGCTCCAGTGACTGTGTACTTACAGCATGGAGCCACAGTGGTGAGACATGTGGACCAAAAACTGTATTTTAATTAGAGAGTGGTGAACCACTCTGCACTGTGGTAACATGAACTAAGGCATTTGCAGTGACTGTAAATTATATTAACTAATTTGAATGAGGATCATCAATCGGCCTGTGATTCTGCGTCCAATGCACAACTATTTCATGCCTCACAGCCACCAGAGTTGCTGCACTGCTTTGGGTGAAAGCGAGAGAGCAGGACAGTGCTATATCTACTAAGATTTGGTGCTGCTGCTCTTTTCCCAAGCTCTGGCACACAATTTGGATGACTTGTACCATGCACACACCTTTGCACCCTAGCAAAAAGCTGTTGCTAAGTCTAGCTTAGGTTTTGAATATGCTTAGACTAAAAAGTTTCCCACTTTGTATGTGTGCTGTACAGTGCAGCACACATGCAAACTGGGAAATGTTTGGAGAAAATAAACCTTTATCTTACCTTGTGCCTAACTCAAGGAGGCATAGTTATTGATGCAAAGCTCTGTCCACAAATGTTATTAGATGGGACTTTGCATCAAAAGCCACAGTGGTAGCATTGGAACACCCATACACCACCCACGGAACACCTCATTGACGCCAAGTAGCACAAAGCACTGCTTTCTGTTACCTTTAGACAACTTTCCCAAAGTAAATCCCAAACCAGCACTTTGCTCCATTTTATGTCACTGTTGGTGACTTTGCTCCAGCACTAAGTATTAATGAGTCTGGCCCTCTGTTTGTTCCACTGTGAAACAGGTGGTGCTCCTCCTCTGTTCTAACTTTGCGTGGAGTGCTGCTGCTTTGGACTCAGTGAAGGTAAGCAGGTTTGTTTGGTACAGATTGCTTTTCCTCTGAATTAGCCACTAAGGGCCCGGAGACCAATCCTTTGGTCTTGAAACCAAGGGGCAGATGTATGAAGTTGCGTGTTTGCGATTTCCCAATAGCGTATTTTAGTGATTTGCTATTCGGAAATCGCAAACTGCAATGTACAACAGTGTATTTGACACTGTTAGCAATTTGCAGTGGGTTGCAAATGGACCTGCCTCATCAATATTCATGAGGTATACCTCTATGCAGATGACATCCTGCTCACCTTCTCGAATTTGCACCGATCTTTACCATCTCTGCTCCAAATCCTTGACGATTTTGCCTCCTTTTCTGGTTATAAAATAAATTGGGATAAGAGTGAAGCACTCCCCATCTCTGATGGTACCACAAAAGCGGCCATACATGGGTACCCCTTCCACTGGCAACCCTCACATCTTAAATACCTTGGTAATCTGGTGAATAAAGGTATGGCAGGAATGACCTCGGATAACTTAGATCCACTGCTCACTCAGATGCAACGTGACTTTGAGAAATGGAAAGTGCCCCATGTGGGGCAGAGTGCAAGCTGTGCGCATGGTCACACTCCGCGCTTTATCTATATCCTCGGGATGCTCCCCATCCAGGTGCCTCTCACCTCGATGCACCTAATAGATTCCAAGATCAAATCTTTCATGTGGGGCTCCATGAAGCCCCGTCTAGCCGTGCCAAAACTAAAAGCCTGGCGCTCCAGCGGAGGGCTGGGCCTCCCTTCAGTGGAACACTATGCTCTTGCCCTCCAACTTTCTCAACTGGCGTATATGCTGCCAGGGACACCGGACATGCCAAACTGGGTACACATCGTACGGTACCTACTATCTGCTGAGGTAGGTCTCTCTTCTCTATATGGGACGGGCACATGTGAACAAGACCACGCCCATCCAGTATTATCCGCCATGCACAGGGCCTGGCAATGAGCACACCGCCTGATGGGCTCGAACCCATGACTCCATGAGAAAGCCCCCCTATGGGGGAATGCTGGCAATGCTGGCATATGCATTGCTGGACAGAGACAGTCTTGGCCTCTGTGGAAGATGGCAGGCATTCACACCATTGACCAGCTCCTCCTTGATGGAGACTTTAAAACGTTCACACAGTTAAAGGAAGAGTTTGGCCTCCCGCATCACAATCCTGGACATACATCCAATTGCAGCACTGCATGGGGAAATGCCTAGGCCCGAGTACTTGGTCCCTGTCGGCCTCACCGGTGGTATCATACCTCCATACATGGGGGAAACACAAAGGGGCAATGTCAGGCTTATATGGAGTTCTCTCCTCCCATCTATTCTCGCAACCTCTGTCGCAAGCTCTTTATACCAGATGGCAAGCACGGCTATCAGTCTCCTATGAAGAAGATGACTGGGCAGATACTCTAGAAGCCCTGGACAGGGGCACCAAGGAGGCACAATTGAAATTCTGTCTTTTTAAGACCCTGCATGACTGGCACTGGACACCGATGAAACGGCATAGAGCCGGCTAACTCCTGCATGCAAATTGCTGGAGATGCGTGAACACACGTTGTGACAATGCATATTATATGCAAATGCTCATCAGTGCAACACTTCTGGTCTTATGTGGGCCAGGTCCTGGGTGCCTCTATGCCCCTACATCTGCCACTCACCCCCGCCATTCTTTTACATGACCTATGTCACTCGCCAGAGTTATCCAAGACACAACGCCACCTCTTCCACAGGGTGGTTGCCACATCTAAAATATGTATCTTACGACAATGTAGGTCGCCGACGCCACTATCAAAGGAGGCTTGGCTAGTGGCCATGATCAACATCGCCTCAAATGAACAAGTCATTTAGAACCTACAGGACCAATCTGAACTGTTTTTACATATATGGGCACCCTTCCTGCATGCAGAGGAGAGCGCTGGGGACAACCATACAGCAAGGGACTCGGATCCCCTCCCTCCCACGGCCTACCCGTGAAACGCAGCATCTAATGTTCCTCAAAGTATCGAGATCGCGCCCCCCCTGTCTACAGTGCTCTCTTGAGCTGCAAGCTTCCACTTCTCTCCTTTCCCACTCCCCAATACTCTCACCCATGCTCACCCTACGCGGTTTATACACCTAAACCATA
This sequence comes from Calotriton arnoldi, assembly GCA_963921515.1. Taxonomy (NCBI): domain Eukaryota; kingdom Metazoa; phylum Chordata; class Amphibia; order Caudata; family Salamandridae; genus Calotriton; species Calotriton arnoldi. Next base: position 418,750 of record CAWUFW010006292.1, read on the forward strand.
CCTGTACACATTCACCCCACCTACTTTTTCTCTTAGGCTGTTCTGTCATCTCCCGTCTTCTCTTCTCTCATCTCTCAAAAGGTGCTCACATTCATTCTATGCAAAAAGAACAATTGATGGACAGAATGCAGAACAATGTCATACATTCACCCCGGCACAGAGATCTGGGCCTAAATCCATTGTTTTTTTTGCTCACCATGCCATTCCAGTCTTGACCCTGCGCCCAATGGGAACAGCCCAGCCCGAACTGCCAGGCCAGGTCCTCCCTGGATTGGAAACAAGAATCCTATGACTGGTTTTGGGGTTTCACCTCTCATCAGCCAGGATAGCTTGACTCCAGTGACATGGAGAGCACGGGACCCAAGTCTGGGCATACCCGTCCCACTCGGGGTGCCAAATGCAAAAAGAACAATTGATAGACAGAATGCAGAACAATGTCATACATTCACCCCAGTAGAGAGATCTGGGCCTAAATCCATCATTTTTTTGCTCACCATGCCATTCCAGTTTGGACCCAGCCATATGCAAATCAGTCTTGACCCTGCGCCCAATGGGAACAGTCCAGCCCGAACTGCCAGGCCAGGTTCTCCCTGGACTGGAAACAAGCATCCTAGGACAGGTGTCGGGGTTTCCCCCCTCATCAGCCAGGATAGCTTGACTCCAGTGGCATGGAGAGCACGGGACCCACGTCTGGGCATACCCGTCCCACTCGGGGTGACAAATGCAAAAAGAACAATTGATGGACAGAATGCAGGACAATGTCATACATTCGCCCCAGTACAGAGATTTGGGCCTAAATCCATCTTTTTTTTGCTCACCATGCCATTCCAGTTTGAACCCAGCCATATGCAAATCAGTCTTGACCCTGCGCCCAATGGGAACAGTCCAGCCTGACCTGCCAGGCCAGGTCCTCCCTGGACTAGAAACAAGCATCCTAGGACCGGTTTCGGAGTTTCACCTTCATTCTATGACCCAACTCCAGGTTCCTCCTTACCCCTTCCCCCACCCTCTGTCTACCCGACCTTCCCTTCCCGCCCACTCCCTTTTCCCAACTGCTCCCCTCACCCCAACCCCTGGCATGGCTACACAGCGCCACACGGCACTGCAAGGGAAATGACCTGCCGACCTTTGGCCACTGGTTCCCTCTCTACACCCAGGAATTCGTAGGGGACCCAGTGACACCATCGGACAATACCACTTCCCATGCCACCCTTCCCCATATCCCCGCTCCCCCCCCTTTGCAGTCTGCCCATACACTGGCAAATGAGCGCCCTCACAACAAGAATAGTGGACAGGGGAGTGTAGGATATCCTCCATCATCTTTCATCACAGACCGCTACCTCCCTCCATACACGCATACAATCATCTACCTCACACAATTGCCTATCTACACTTCTAGACGAATTCAGATACACACACACCAGTGATCCAGCGGTGTACTAGCAGCAGATACTCCACTACTATATACTCACCTGGGCCCATATAACTACTTCCACAAAATACCAAGTAGACCGCTGGAACTTAGTTTATGATTTTCATACTTCAAGATCTAGTTATTTCTTTCCCTAACTAAACCTTTCACTGATCAATTAGTTCTTTCCTCTGGTCAATGGACCATTAGTTGGAACTAGTTGATGGTGATAATTAACATAAATTATTAAACATTTCTCGATTAAAATGAAATAATCACAGACTCGGGAAGTTTTAAAATCTTTATCTAAATTAATTGAGTGTGAACCATCTCAACGTTTCAGTACAAAACACCCTCATTCGCAAGAGTGTCAATTCAATAAATTCTCAATACGCAATAGCAATTCAGATCCACACAATAACTATGCTCAGAAAGAAGAGGACAGAGAGAGAAGAACATCTATCAATACGATGAATTTATAATTACCAAGTATGGTGTGAAGACCAACCCCTGGCCAAAGGGCTGGTAAGGGTCCCCCGGGATAGATCAGGAGACAAAGACTTCAGGACAGGAATCAGGACAGGATACTTCACCTCTCTAAATACCGACGAACTGAGTCGCACCCCTCTCTGACACTCTCTTCCTCCTCGTGGTTCTTCCGCGATCTTCTTTCTAACCCAATTAAGTTAAAATAGATGGTTCTGCATTCGATTTCTTCATCAGCGTCTCACTGCATCAGCACCACCCCCAGCACCGACAGCATCCCGAGCTCTCGACTTCCAGCATCGACGCTTCTCCCCGTGTCTGCTCCCAATAAGCTAAACTAACTAACTAAAACTACCTCAATTATACCTTTCCATAACCATGTACCACCCATTAATGTTTCAATTTCACAAAATACTAACTCTGATTGGACAGGCGAGGGGGATGATCGTCACACCATGCTTACATTTCACTTATTTCATTAAACCATTGTTTCAAATCCCTCCCCTCAAACTTTATTAAATCATTTCCTTTCCCATACATCTCCAAACTTTATTAATACAAAATGTTGCAATGTCATGAATAAAGCTCCTTCATATGAACTCTTCACCCTCATGTTCCCAGGGCACATCTTCGCTGGCCTTGGACGCGTGACAAGTCCTTACTCATCTTTCCTTATTCTCTCTCTGGTGCGCATGCATGGGGTCAAGTCAGTCAGCTCAATTCAGACAAGTGTGGAGGGCCCAAATGCACACTAATAATAAAGTCAAAAGAAGAAATGTTATTCTCAAAAATAAATGGTTTCACTGTACACCACCAACTTCTACTCTAACCCACTCTGGTTATAATTACCCTTTCTGCATTTGCGTTAGTATAAAACTTATTTTCTATTTCAGTCAAGCAGGTGCCATGCATGTGAGCTTTCAAGTGGCCATTTTATTATCTTTTGCGCAGGCGCAAGTTTTTCCCTCCAAGCATTAGTACATAATACTACGTAGATGTAGTAGACGCATGCGCAGTAAAAATCCCTTGTTAGAGTGCGTTTTAGTCCTTCGTTCATGTTATTACAGTTAGTAAACACATAGGCAAGCTTCACTGTCCCGCGTGTCCTTTTCTAAATGCGAATTATTAATTACAAACACGTTGTTAGTAATTCGTTAATGAGTTAAAACGAAAGGATTGCTTCCGAGCAAGTCTCATTTACGAGTCCTTGCTCCATCAATCCCTCTCTGATGGCATCTTAAGCCATCACAAAATTACCCATCCCATCCCAGATACCAACTTTAGCACTTCTCAGTTTTCTTTATTTCTCCTCTCAATTTTTCATCAATCAACTCGTTTCCTTCTAAATCCTTCATTTACTTGTATAGTTTGCCTTTCATTTCTTCCAGCTGTATTTCATCATATTTTCTTTTTCGTTTCTGTCCCTTTCCTTTTCTTTCAAAATGCATTTTCTCTTTCCTTCCTCTTCTACAACACTTATATGTAATCATTATTATTATTACTACTGTTATTATCATAACTAATGGTATTATTATTTGACCTAGAAATCCTTTCTCAAAACCAACAAACCATTTCCCTATTGATGTTATACTTTTTGTTAGCCTTCCCCACATACTGTCAACCTCCAGTTGGGTCAAGTCTTTATGCATTCTTGTAATGTTTTCAATAAATCCTTTAATTTCTCTGCTCTTGTCCGGAATATAAGTGCAGCAATGTTGAATTTTCAACATGCCACAAACTCCACCTTCCTTTGCTAATAATATGTCAAGAGCAAGACGGTTCTGTAAAACCATAGACCTGATTGCAACCATTTCTGTGTTAATCATTAGGAATCCTCCTGCAGTGTCTGTAGAAAGACGATCAACTTTGGTTGATAACTTACAAATTTTCTGTGAATTAAGAATGACTCCAACTGAGGGTATCAGTGCACTAAAAATGTCTCCTACAATTTCAGAAAAACTAGCTCTTCTTCTACGTGTTAGTCCATTAGAATTTCCATTGGTTCCACTGATTTTATCTACATGATAGATTTTTGGAAAAACTATTCCAAAGTAGCAGCTCCCGTACCATCTTGCAGGTAACCTATAATAGGCGTTGTTCCCACAAACATAATACACTCCTGGAAATACAGGATCAGTTCCCCCTTTTAGTCCCCACCCTCCTAGATTCAGGAAGTTGTGTTCACATTCACTGGAACCAATGTAATTATTGTTATAATCTGTCTTTAATCTATGGAGGCAGAATTTTCCCCTTTTCACAAAATCCAGGGACATCGCAGCATGAGCCTTGCCACTTGCATAGATTCCCTCCTTCCCAACCCATGGAGGTACATGGGTTTTCTGTTCAGTTGCCTTCTTTATTAAATCCTGTCTCCTTTCTTCTACTAAATTCAAAAAATCTTTTTCTTTTTTTCTTAATGTACATGTTAGATTATCTTTATGTGCCTGAACTAAATCTATTGAACTCATTGTTAAGAAAAATTCACCCATAAACTGTGCATTTTTACTACTAACTACTGGATTCATATTCTTTCTAATAGGTAATTCTGAAAATACTACATCTATGTCTGAATAAAAATATTGAAGTCTCCCTGTAGCATAAAATAAACTTGATAAAATACTACATGACATACCATACGTTAAAGGTATATGGTGATACGTCATCCCTTCTGATACTGATGAGGGTAACTTCATACACACGTAGCAATTATTAATCTCCATAGTACTAACATATTGAAATAGCAATTTAATAAACACATTAGAGGACGTATTATAGTCTGATTCATTATGATAGTTTGCTTCATCTTCTACCCTCTATTTCTATTTCAGTTTCTTTTATTCTATCCACCTTAACATTAGTATCTGTATTATTCTTGTCACTTGTTTTCATTAACAAAGGTACTCCTACTGTTAGGAATAACCATACTAATGCTACTAATAAAATACTACAAAAACAAAATCTAAAACACTTTCTTTTTAATCCACGTTTTGGTTTCCGGTAACTTCAATTTCTGCTATTTTACTCCTGAGAAAATTTCTTTTCTCTTATCTTTTCTTTGTCAGTTTGACTTTCCTTTTCGTTTTTAAGGAGGCCTCAATTTGCTTTCATCAATCTGAACAATATGAATTTCTTCTGTTTCATCAGTCAGATCTAGGGATTCAAATTCCTCGAGTATGACGTAAGCCCATTCAGGAGCCTTGTATCTCCTGTTTAAATTTCTCAATCTTGGACTTCTTCAAGTTATTTTTGCCAAGGTTTGTTTAGATTGTGTTTGACTTGTGACTTCATTTACTTGTTCTGGTCTCTTTTCAGATTTTCTCAAGTGATATTTTAGTTTCTTTACTCCGGTTGGCCAATTGTCTCCCTTTCTGATTCTTTTGATTTGCACTGCGTTTTCACCTTCTTTATCTCCTTGTAAAGTTCTTTTAATTTCATTTATTCTAGGCACAATCTGTTCTGATTCTCTGTTTTCTGTGCTTGTACCTTCTTTTGCTTCCACCTGCTCAGGTCTTACCGTATTTTGTTCTTCTTCTTCTTCCTGAGCTTGTTCTTCTAATTCTATCTGACCCTGTTCAGGTCTTACTTCAAACTTTTCTTCTTCTGTCTGAACCTGTTCTTCTAACTCTATCTGATCCTGTTCAGGTCTTAATTCAAACTTTTCTTCTTCCGCCTGAACGTGTTCTTCTATTTTTCCCTCCTCAGGTTCATAAAAGTCTTTTTATTTTCCACCTAAGTGTGTTCTTCTTCCCCTGTCTCTTCCTGACTACTTTCATGTCTTTTCAGTTCTGTTCTTCTTCTTGTTTCAATAACATCATCAATTATTTCAATCACTGGTATCCACTCTTCCTGACTTGTACTTGGCTGTTCGTCATATGGTTGTCTTACAGAATCTATTGCTCTAGATTCTTCAATCTCACAGCTTACAACTCTTGACGCTTCAGGCTGTTCAGTCAGTGGTTGCTCTTGTTGCTTTGATGGGCTCGGAACTCTTCTGGTATGGCTGGCATGAATCCAATTGGGCAAACCTGCACACTTCACTGCTGTGGTAGTGACTAGTATGACTTGCCGCAGTTTGTCCCACCTTGGTGCTAGGCATGACTTTCTTGCGTGTTTCTTCACTAGCACCCAATCTCCAGGATTCAAATCATGCGCTTGGTCTGGCTGTCTTTCAACTGCTTCTTCTCCAACCTGGTGAGAGACAGAACGCATCATTTCAGCCAATCCTTTGCAATAGTCCAATACCAGATCATCAGTTATACTCATTAGTTTATTTCCAGGAATAAATGCCTGTCTCATGGCTCTTCCCATGAGAACTTCATGTGGGCTCATTCCTGTTTTTCTGTCTGGAATACTTCTGAGACCCATCAATACAAGAGGTAATGCATCTGGCCATTTCAGCTTTGTAGATGCACACACCTTCCCCAATCTTGACTTGATTGTGCCATTTATTTGCTCAACAATTCCAGAAGCCTCTGGACGATAAGCACAGTGCAGTTTTTGTTCAATGTTAAATGCAGCCCAGATTAATCGAATTATTTCATTATTAAAATGAGGGCCTCTATCTGATTCCAAAGTGACTGGAAAACCAAATCGTGGAACTAACTCCCTCAACAACAATTTTGCAACTGTAAAACTGTCATTTCTTCGAGTGGGATAGGCTTCCACCCATCTTGAGAAGAGGCATACTATGACAAGTATATATTTCAGTCCATTGCATGGGGGCAATTCAATAAAATTCAACTGTAATCTAGCTTACCACTGTATTTCTACCTGGATTTTGCTGCTGACAGGTGAAACATCTTTGGCAAAGGCTCTCTGCGACTACCCTGAATTTCGGATTGTACCAACTCTGTTTGAATAGCCTGATCATTGAGTCTCTCCCTATATGTGTTGCTCCATGATACACTCTTGCCATTTTTGAAAGCAAACAATCTGGCATGACTGGTCTTCCATCTAAATACACCCATACCTCATCATGTGGTCTCTTTGTACAAGCTGCCTTTATCCAAATATCCTTTTCCTCATCTTCATCCTGCAATTGTCTAATCTCGTCCCATGTTTCTGGTACTGAGAAAAACATAAGTTGGCATCTGGTTTCACCCGTTTCAATTTTTCTGTTTATGGCCACTGTATTTTTGGCACAGTATTTGGCCACTTGATCAGCATAATTATTGCCAGCAGTGACATAGTCATTTCCTGACTGATGTGCAGCGCATTTTACAACTGCTATCTCTTTTGGCAATTGTAATGCTTCCAACAAATCCTTCACATTTTTGCTGTTTCTAATAGGAGATCCTGAAGAAGTCAGAAATCCCCTCTGCATCCAGAGCTGGCCGAAGTCGTGCACAACCCCGAACCCATATTGACTGTCCGTAAATATGGTTACTCTCCAATTTTTCCCCTTTTTGCATGCCATTGTTAAGGCAACCAATTCAGCTACTTGTGCAGACTTGACCCCAGGTAAACAGGATGCTTCAATTACCCCAGATATTTTACAAACAGCATATGCAGCACTTAATCCTCCTTCTTGTGTTCTGAGGCAGGAACCATCTACAAATAACTCATCGTCAGTCTCTTTCAAAGGTGTCTCTTTTATATCAGGCCGGGGCTTCGTGCATAACTCAGTCACGTCCAAACAATCATGATCACTCTCATCTCTCACTTCTTCATCGCAGGGGTCTGGCAGTAGGGTAGCTGGGTTCATAATCGTACACCTTATCACAGTCACGTTCTCAGCTCCCAAAATCACTCTTTCATACTTAGTCAATCGACTAGGGGTGAGATGCTGTGTTCTTGTTCTTGTCAAAAGAATCTCAACTGAGTGTGGAACAAAAACCTTTACCGGATGTCCCATCACTATCGACTCACTTTGCTCCAGACTCATACAAGTAGCAGCTACTGCTTTTAAGCAGCCAGGCAATGCTGAAGCCACTGGGTCCAATGTAGCTGAAAAATATGCCACTGGACGTCGACTCAATCCATGTCTCTGTGTTAAGACTGAAAGTGCACAATTTTCTCTCTCACAGCAAAACAATGCTAAGTCATTTGAATAATCAGGCATGCCCAAAGCAGGAGCCTCACACAAACAATTTCGCAATTTTACAAATGCTTCTATGCAGTCCTCATTCCAATCAATCGGATCTTTTGCTCTTTTCCGGATCATCTGTATCAATGGCTTTGCTAACATTGAAAAACCATTAATCCATTGCCTACAGTATCCAACCACTCCTAGAAACATTCTCATTTCTCTCTGAGTCTGTGGCAATTGCATTTCTTTGATTATTTTGATACTTTCCGATGTCACTTTTCTAACTCCTCTTTCTATTTTATGCCCTAAATATCTAACTTCTCGTTGACAGAATTGTAATTTTTCTGGAGACACCTTGTGTCCTCCTTCAGCCAAATGGTTCAGTAATGCAATTGTGTCTGTGACACAATCTTTCGTGTTTTTGATGCCACCAGTAGGTCATCAATGTACTGGACCAAAACAGATTTTCCAGGCATAATCAATGATTCTAGCCACATTTTTAAAATCTGATTAAAAATTGAAGGACTCTCTGTGTACCCTTGAGGAACTCGACACCATGCGTAAATATGATCCTCAAACTTAAACGTAAAAAGATACTGGCTGTCTGGGTGCAAAGGAATAGAAAAGAACGCTTGGCATAAATCAATTACTGTAAACCAACCTGCATTCCAAGGTATCTGATAAAGGATCACTGCTGGATTTGGCACTGTTGGACAACATGGCACTACAATTTTATTTATTTTCCGTAAATCCTGCACTATTCTGTGCTTTCCGCTAGGCTTTTTCAGTCTCATTATTGGCGAATTACAGGGACTACCCATCACTTCTTTTAAAATACCTTGTTTAACCATTCGTTCAATCTCTGGAATCATTCCTGCTTTTACTTCTGGACTCATCTTGTACTGTCGGGTGTTTGGATACACTGCACCTTCTTTCACTGTCACTTTAACTGGGTCTATATTTGTCATTAGCCCAATGTCTTTTCCTGTAAAATCCCACACTTCTGGATTAACTGTAGTTCTCAATTCTTCTGGTAATTCATTCTCAGTCATTAGTGAAAACATTTCATCTACTTCCGTTCCCTGTTTGGCTAACATCATCTTGTATACAACGTCTTCATCAGGGGTTTGGAAAGCGACACCATCCGGTGTACAATAGATTGTGCAATTCATCTTGCACAAAAGATCTCTTCTCAACAGATTTACAGGACTGAAATCGCAAACTACGAACCGATGCATTTCTTTAAAATTTCCAATATGCACCTCCATCGGTTTGGTAATTGGGGTTCTAATCTGTTTGTTTGACACGCCTACAACTTGGATTGATTCTCCCGAGAGGGGTAGGTTTGGGATGTCTGCTGTTCTCACAGTAGACCTGGTAGCACCAGTATCCAATAGGAAAGTAATGTCTTTACCTTCTACTTTCCCATCAACAAATGGACCTGACTGATCTACCGGCAAGGATGCGCCAAGCACGCACTCCTCTTCCTCCCCCCTCAGGCACCGTCATTGTGCAACATCTGAATTTTCCTCATCATTCTGCAAAAAATATTGTGTAATTGTTCTATTATTCTTACCACTTTCTCCTTAGAATCCAGTGTTCGCACTGAAACTTTGATGATTCACAAAATTTGGCATAGGAGCTGGTGGCACCTGATATTGTGGAGTAAATACCTGCTGCTGCTGATTTATAAGTACTTCATTCTGCATCTGTGGGATTAAATTTTGATTTGGCCCATTATTACTCTTATTATTCTGAGTACTCTTACACTCGTTCTTCCCCTGTCCAAGCTTTCCGCACGCATGACATGGAAACTTCTTTTTCGCTTCTTCTCGGTCCATTTGTCCCCTATATTTATTACCATTCGCTCCTTGATTATTCTGACTCTGTTCTTTCACTTGATTATTATTTTGGTAATTTGTTTGCTCTTCTTGCTGTTCTGCCAATTTAACTTGTGCCCACATCATTTTCTCTTTTAGCTTCCTACACCTGGCTTCGATGTCCGCAATATTTCGCATACTTTAAAATCTCATCCACTGTCTTGCTTTGCCAACACAACATGTGCTGCTGTATCATCTGACTGATTTCTGGTTTCAAACCATATACAAACCGATACACAAAATGTCCCATATCCTTGTCACCGATATTCTCAAATCCACTATACTGCTTAAACACCTGTAATAACCTCTCATAATATGCATGTACAGATTCATTTGGTTCTTGTGTTGTTCTATCTATTTTTACCCAATCTGTTTCTTTAGGAGGAATTTTCCCTTTCAAATACATAATCACTTGGTGATACTTTTTCATCACCTCCTCCGAGGGTGCTCCTGTCTTTGAGTCTCTAGCATACTCCTCATTAGGCCAATCAATTGCAATTTTGCATTCTGTCCATAAATCAGCAGGTACCACTATATCAAATAGACCATCCAAATCCTTCAATAAAACCTTTGAAACCTTCACAAATCTCTCTACCTGTTTGTACAATTCAACTGGTTTTTCTCTCAGCTTTGGAAAATCATTTGTAAATGACAAAATATCTTGTCTACTCCAAGGAACATGAACATATCCACCTCCAGGAACCTCTCTCATTGGACACAATTTTTCCACTTTGCTTGATTCTCTTACTGGAAATGCAGCTGCTGCTTCTCTCGCTTGTACTTCCTCTTTCTTTCTTATCCATCTAATTCTCCATTTATCAATGTCTCCCCATTTTCGCAAAATGTTCATTAATTCCTTTATCTGTAGTCTCTTTCCAGAAGCATTTACACTTTCTAAATCTTTATCAGTAAAGTCCACTCGATATGGTTTCTGTAACAACTTTGATTTCCCTATGTCTATTCCAATCTCTGAATCAATCAATCAATCAATCACAGAATTTGTAGAGCGCACTACTTACCCGCGAGGGTCTCAAGGCGCTGGGGAGAGGGAAGGGGGGGGGTGCTGCTACTGGTCGAACAGCCAGGTCTTGAGTAGCCTCCTGAAGGTCAGCAGGTCTTGGGTCTGTCGTAGGCTGAGTGGAAGGGTGTTCCAGGTCTTGGCGGCGAGGTGTGAGAAGGATCTGCCGCCGGTGGTTGTTCTTCGAATGCGAGGGACGGTGGCGAGGGAGAGGTCGGCGGAGCGGAGCTGGCGGTTGGGGACGTAGAAGAAGAGTCGTCTGTTGAGGTAGGCTGGGCCAGTTTTGTGGAGTGCCTTGTGTGCGTGGATGAGGAGTTTGAAGGTGATCCTCCTGTCGACGGGGAGCCAGTGCAGGTTCCTCAAGTGGGGGTGATGTGGCTGTGGCGTGATACGTCGAGGATCAGGCGTGCGGAGGCGTTTTGTATGCGTTGCAGTCGCTTGATGAGCTTGGCCGGGGCTCCCGCGTAGAGGGCGTTCCCATAGTCAAGTCTGCTACTGACGAGGGCCTGGGTGGCTGTTCTTCTTGTGTCTGTCGGGATCCACCTGTAGATCTTGCGAAGCATGCGGGGGTGTTGAAGCAGGAGGAGGAGACTGCGTTGACTTGCTTGGCCATGGAGAGCGTTGAGTCGAGGATGACTCCCAGGTTGCGTGCGTGGTCGGTGGGTGTCGGGGCTGCTCCCAGCGTCGTTGGCCACCAGGAGTCATCCCAGGCTGAGGGGTTGGAGCCGAGGATGAGGACCTCCGTCTTGTCCGTGTTCAGCTTTAGTCGGCTGATCTTCATCCAATCGGCGACGGCCTTCATTCCTTCATGGAGATTGGCTTTGGCGGCGAGGGGGTCCTTGGTGAGGGAGAGGATCAGTTGAGTGTCGTCGGCGTAGGAGATAATGTTGAGGTCGTGCTGTCTGGCGATGCATGCGAGCGGGGCCATGTAGATGTTGAACAGTGTTGGGCTGAGGGAAGATCCCTGGGGTACGCCGCAGATGATCTCGGAGGCTTCGGATCGGAAAGGTGGAGGCGGACTCTCTGGGTTCTGCCGTCGAGGAAGGAGGTGGTCCATTCCAGGGCCTTGTCTCGGATCCCTGCGTTGTGGAGGCGTGCGCGTAGAGTGCGGTGGCAGACAGTGTCGAAGGCGGCGGAGAGGTCCAGCAGGATGAGGGCTGCGGTCTCGCCATTGTCCAGCAGGATCCTGATGTCGTCGGTGGCGGCGATGAGGGCAGTCTCAGTGCTGTGGTTGCTGCGGAACCCTGATTGGGATGGGTCCAGGATGCTGTTTTCTTTGAGGTATCGGGTTAGCTGTTTGTTGACGATCTTCTCGATGACCTTGGCTGGGAACGGAAGCAGGGAGATGGGCCGGAAGTTCTTGAGGTCTCTCGGGTCCGCCTTGGGTTTTTGAGTAGGGCGTTGATCTCTGCGTGTTTCCAGCTCTCTGGGAAGGTCGCGGTCTCGAAGGAGAGATTGATGACGTTGCACAGGTGGGGTGCGATGGAGCTGCTGGCTTTGTTGAAGATGTGGTGCGGGAAAGGGTCTGACGGGGAGCCGGAGTGTATTGTGCTCATGGTCTTGATGGTGTCCTCGATGTTCACGCTGGCCCAGGCTGGCAGGGGGTCGTGGTCGATGGTGTGCGGCGGGTCTGGTGCATCGATCTTAGTTGGGGCTGTCTGGGTGTTGAAGCTGTCGTGGATGTCGGCGATCTTGCGGTGAAAGAAGGTGGCGAGGGAATCGCACAGGGGTTGCGACGGCGGGATGTCGTTGGTGTTGGAGCTGGGATTGGAGAGTTCCTTCACTATGTTGAAAAGCTCCTTGCTGTTGTGTGCGTTGTTGTCGAGGCGGTCTTTGAAGGAGATTCTCTTGGCGGACCTGATGAGGTGGTGGTGGTTACGGATGGCGTCTTTGTGGGCTGTGTGGCTGTCCGGTGTCTTATCACTGTGCCATTTCTTCTCTAGTTTCCGGCAGGTACGCTTGGAAGCTAGGAGTTCCGAGGTGAACCAGCTGGCTCTTTTGGTGGTGTCACTGTAGGTGAGCTTTTTCAGCGGGGCGAGGGTGTTGGCACAGTCGTCCATCCATCGTCTGAGGTTGCAGGCAGCGTTGTTGGTGTTGGATGGGTCGGAGGGAGGGCTGAGAGCGAGGGTTGCCCGAAGTTGGTCTTCGGTGACTTTGCTCCAGCAGCGGCGTGGGATCTGTTGGGTGCGGTGGTGTGTGGTGGGTTTCTGGAAGGTGAAATGGATGCAGCGGTGGTCGGTCCAGAGGAGTTCCGTGGTGTGGCTGAAGGAGACGTGGGAGCTTGAGGAGAAGATGGGGTCAAGCGTGTGGCCGGCGGAGTGGGTCGGTGTTGTGACGAGCTGGCTCAGACCGAGGTTGGTGACTGAAGCAACTTCAGTCAATTTCTCATGAAATACTCTTGCCCTTCTGGTTATACTCTTACATAAAAATAATAATTCTTCTTCATTGTAAGCATTCAATCTTTCTGTGCCCACACATCCTGTCATCATCTCTTCCAATTCCACTTTCAATCTGCTGATGTCTAAAATCCTAGGTGTTGGGTTCTGATTACCTCTTTCCTGTGCCCATCTTTCTATTTCTTCAGAGGTGACTACTGTTGCGCCTCCAGTTCCAGTATGAACAAAAGGTCTTCTTTCTCTCAAATTCATGGGCGTAACTCTCTTTGGAGTTTCCGTCAAAGGTTCCACATTAGGGAGATCCATTAATGAAATAATTGACTCACTTTCGCTAACCTGATCATCTGTTGTTATTATTTCTTTTCTAGGACTATTTAATGGAACTGTCACAGGTTGTGGTTTCTGGCAAATCTTATTATCTCCATACAATGGGATTACCGAACCAATGGTCACTGGTACTGTCAAGGCTTCAGTATTCAAATTTAATTGACTTATCCTTTGAACTAGTTCTTCTCTAGTTTTATTCAAAACATCTCTTTCATTATCCTGCAACACTCTGTTATATGACGTCTCATGTAAAATCTGTGGGGTTAATGGCATTCCCATTACTGGTGCACTTGGGGTAACCTTACTAGTTGCTTCTTGATACGGTGGTGGATTTTTAATTAAAATATCCTCTAACAACTCGTCATTTGATTCACCATATCCTGCTGTGTTCATGTGTTTCGTTTTCTCCTTACACTTCCCTCCAGACTGTTCCTCAGCCATTTACACTGGATATAAACCTTCTGATACCATAGCTCTCCTCCATTGTTTCATCTGCCCTTCGCGTGACTCATGCAAATGTCTGGGAAAGTATCCTCTATATCTTCCACCTCTGCATTTCTCTCGTTCATGTGACACAGTCTCCCATTCTTCCAAAGCCTCATATTGAGTTAACCTAGGTCTAGGTTCCAAATCATTCATTTTCAATCTCAAATTCTGAAGAATCCTCCCATTAAATGTACCATCCCTTGGAAAAGCTAGCACTCCATCATCTTTCGTATATTCTATCCAGTTTTCCAACCACACGCAAGTATGATATCCTCTTTCCATCATCATAAAAGATGCTGGTGTCTTCGGTGGCGGAATAGGAATTCCCTCTCTAGTCAACACAGGCTTATCTTTTACAAAGAAATTCTTAATTTTCTTTAAAAATGACATCTTTCTTTTCTCTCCATACATCCTTGAGGAACGATGTAGAAAATTGTATTCTGCAAACCCTTGAAATCTTTTACCTGTACGCCTTGCACTAACAGTCAAATCAAAATCCCGCATACAATATCTCTCTCCACCAATCCTAGCGCGGCTTCTAACTAGCTATCCAATCAAATCAGGCTCACGCTCGTGATCTGACCAATGTCAGCGCGGCCTTTCCCTGACGTCAGTTCTGCTCCTTACTACTGACCCCTCCTTTACAAGGCTGCTCCTGTCACACGCCCGCTGTTTCTACCAATCCCAGCGCGGCTCACTGTGACGTCAGTACCACTCCGGCAACTGACCCTCCCTTCACAAGGTAATACGAAAACTTATTTCTCAATATTTTCTTTAAAATTCTTTGTTATTAACGACATAAAAACATTCGCTACTCTGTCTGTTCCACTAGATCAAAGGATAGTTTATTACTTTCCACTGCGAGTAAAACCCTTCCGCTTACCCTTCATATAAGCTCCAGAGAACCTGCTACTCCTCCGGTGTCACCCGTTTTGGGAAAATTTGAGACCAAAGTTTCACCAGCGAAATCCTTTTGCTGTCAATCTAGCTAGGAAGAACCTGTTACTCCTTCAGGGTTACCCTTTCTAGGTGATATAACGCCTAAAGTTTCACTAGCGATCTCTTTGCTATCAATCACTCTCACTTTTACACAGAAAATAGTCCCTACTTTAACACTGCCAGCCCTACCTAGCTTCTCAGTGTTATTCCAACAGACGAGTAACCTCACTGCAGTGTGGTTTCTATCGCCACCCGTTATTCATTCCCCAGGGATTATCCAGACTACATAAAACAAGGACGCTAACTCTTTTTGTTAAACATAAATCAATAATCAATAATCTATACTTATCACCAAACTAGTCAATAATAACCATAACTCTGCTACCAGAAAACTGATCCAGCGGTGTACTAGCAGCAGATACTCCACTACCATATACTCACCTGGGCCCATATAACTACTTCCACAAAATACCAAGTAGACCGCTGGAATTTAGTTTATAATTTTCATACTTCAAGATCTAGTTATTTCTTTCCCTAACTAAACCTTTCACTGATCAATTAGTTCTTTCCTCTGGTCAATGGACCATTAGTTGGAACTAGTTGATGGTGATAATTAACATAACTTATTAAACATTTCTCGATTAAAATAAAATAATCACAGACTCGGGAAGTTTAAAAATCTTTATCTAAATTAATTGAGTGTGAACCATCTCAACGTTTCAGTACAAAACACCCTCATTCGCAAGAGTGTCAATTCAATCAATTCTCAATAAGCAATAGCAATTCAGATCCACACAATAACTATGCTCAAAAAGAAGAGGACAGAGAGAGAAGAACATCTATCAATACGATGAATTTATAATTACTGTTAGACCTGGCATCCTTGGCGTGGGTCTCCCTTCCATTTTTTCGTAATGCCTCCACTGTTGCCGATATGTTTTTGCTGGACTAGATGCTCATGGGCACTTTGCCGCTGCTAATCAGTGCCAAAGTGCAAGTGCTCCTTATCGTTAATTGATATATGTATTAGTGACTCCATGATTGGATGATTGGTTTACTTGTCAGTCCCTAGTACAGTGCACTCAGTGTGCCCAGGGCTTGTAAATCCAATGCCGCTGGTAGGCTTGCAGCACTGGTTGTGCCACCCACAGAAGCAGCCTGTAAAATGTGTCTCAGGCCTGCCATCGCAGAGCCTGTGTGCAGCCTAGGCCTGCCATGTCGACTTGGTGAGTACACCCACTTACCAGTCCCTAAACCTTCCCTTTACTGCATGTTGGTCACCCCTAAAGTAGGCCCTAGGGCAGGGTGCATTGTAAGTATAAGGTAGGACATGCCCTGGTGTGTGTGGCATGTCCTAATAGTGAATTACAGCCATTTTCGTTTTTCACTATTGCAAGGCTACCTGCTCCCCATAGGCCAGAATGGGCAGACTGACTATTACACCTTATAGTCAGAACTGACCCAGGGAACATGGTAGAAAAACGAATTTAGTATGCCTGAACTCAGGATAATAAAATGCATCTGTTAGTGAAGTTGGTTTTAACATTTTGTGTTTGAAAATACCACTTTTAGAAAGTGGGTATTTTCTTGCCTAACTATCCAAGCCTGCCTCTGCTAGGTTGTGTATTCCTTGTCTGGAGATTGAGTGACAGGGGCTGGGGGTGGCTACAGGAGACAGGGTGAGTCAGCCCAGGGCTGAATAGAAAGATCTGCATCCAGAGTGGAGGGAGGAGTTGCACCTGGGTCTGAATAGGGCTGTGCCTGCCTTCCACAATGCTGGCTCCACCTCCTGCCGGGCGGCTGAGCACTCTGCCCCACATTCTGAAAGGAAAGAAGGAGTCAGAAAAACAAAGTGCTCCAGGACTGACCAGAACTGGTTTTGGACTAGGCAGAGGCCTCTCTGCCTCCAGAGAACAAAGAGAATCAGGGTATAAGAGGGGCACCCAGACCCCAGGAAAATTAGATCACTTTTGGGAACAAGAAGAAACCTTTGCTGAGGAGCGGAACCAAGAAGAAACTGAGGAGAGACTATCCCTAAGCTGAAGTGCTGCTTGGGGGATTGGCCTGCAGTGGTTTGCCTGACTGCCAAAGAAAGGAGAAAGGAACTTTTGCTTTGCTGTGACTTTCATCAACTTGTGAAGGATCTCCAAGGGCTTGGAAGAGAGCTTGCCCCCTGACCGAAGTCCCAGGACCATTGGACTTCACCCCTTTGTGAACTGCTGCTGGAAACTCTGTTTCAGTGGCTGCAGAGGTAGGGAGCTGTGACCGACTCTCACGACCGACTCGGTGTCCTGTAAGCACCGCATCGAAGCACCGTCTCGCCCTGCAACGCACGGCCCTGGTCTCACCGACTCCGTCAACGAGCCGCTGCCTGCACCGCATCGAGGGACAACGCGTCCTGCAACGCTCGCTACGCCGAATCGAACTGGTCCGACCGACACGGTCACTGCTGCTGAGTTCGAGTCCTGTGACCGCACCGGAGTTGGGCACCGCTCGCACGCTTTGCGACGCACCGCCCGACTCGCACCGCTGTCCGGACTGATCGACGCCAGCTCCTGAATCCGGCTCCGTCGCCGCACCGCAACCTGCCAGCACCGCATCGAAGCACCGTCTCGCCCTGCAACGCACGGCCCTGGTCTCACCGACTCCGTCTCGACGACGTCAACGAGCCGCTGCCTGCACCGCATCGAGGGACAACGCGTCCTGCAACGCTTCCATTTTTGCATCGCGACCGCGACGAACAGCCATCCGGCTCGCACGCCCGTGCCTGCCGCTTCAAGTAAAAGGTACTGTGACCGAGTCTGTCTACGCTGTGTTGGCCCGTCTCGACGCGGTCAGCTGGATTTGTTAGACTCTGTTTGTTCTCGACATCGCCGTAGCCGGAGGAGGCTACCGACTCGCACAGAACCTTGAATTAAGCCTTTTGATCAGAACTAAGTATTCTTAACAGTATTGTGGATTATTTTTGTCGTTTATGGTCTTGTGATAAATCTATATAAAGTATACCTATTTTTATAAATATATAACCTGTGTGGTGTCCATTTGTAGTGTTGTCACTTGATTACTGTATGTGTTCACAAATGCTTTACACACTGCCTCTGAACTAAGCCTGTCTGCTCGTGCCAAGCTACCAAGAGGGTGAGCAGGGGTTATTTCGGGAGTGTACCTACTTTCCCTGACTAGACGCAAGGGTCCCTATTTGGACAAAGGTACCTACCTCTGCTAACTAGAGACCCCCAAATCTAACATTGGTGGTCAGCGGTGAGGATTCTGGACTTGCATTTGTGACTCATGTACAGTGATTGGTGAACACTACTTAGTGAGTGCAGACCAAAACGCAACCACATACGTTTATAGCATTTTTTCTGGGATTTCCTATTTTTGCAAATGCCAAGTTCAGTCACTATGGAGAAACCAGCATCAGTAGCCTCTGTTGAGTGTGATTGGGAAGAAGAGAGGCTAGAATGCTACACCCTCAAGCAGCTCAGGCAATTCTGCAAAAAGTTTAAAGTGTCCATGACCGGACTCTCCAGGAAGGAGGACCTTCAAAAGGCGCTGAGGGCCTGGGTCGAATCAAGGAGTGCCCCTGTGGAGGGGGCTGAGAATGCAGAAGGGCAGCTGGAGGGGCTATTGGGTCTAGGGGCTAGAAGACCACCTTCCCCAGTAGGTAGCAGTGTTTCTGCCAGAGGACTGTCTCCAGAGGAGTTGGAGGACAGGAAAGAGAGTAGGATGCACGAAATGGAGCTGACCAAGCTCAAGCTGAATGGGCAGTTAGAATTCGAAATGCAAACTAGGAAATTAGCCCTAGAGGAAAAGAAAATGCAGTTTGAACATGAGAAAGTTTTGAGGGAGTTGGAATTGAAGGCCAAGAGCTTAGAGATTACTCCCTCTGGTGGCAGTGTACCGCCTGTGCCTGTTGAAGCTAGGGTGTATATTCCAAAAGATGTGGTTAAGGAATTTTTAAAAATGATGACATAGGGCAGTGGTTCAAAGCCTATGAGGTAGCCATGTCTTCCCACCGGGTCCCTGAGAAGGATTGGGGAGCGGGGTTGTGGGGACGGTTCCTCAGTGAAGGGCGGGATACCTTGTTGGATTTGCCCTCTGAAGTCTATAATTCGTACAGCCACATGAAGGATGCCTTAATGACTAGGTATGGTTTGACCCCTGAGCTTTATAGGCAAAGGTTCAGGAACTGTAGTAAGATTGAAAGCAGTACCTGGGTTGAATATGTGACCTTCTTTTGCAGAGCCTTGGATGGTTGGGTAAAGGGTAGCAAAGCGACTGATTTTCAGGCGCTCTTTGATTTGATTGCCTGGGAGCACTTGTCCGGTAATTGTTTTCCTGAGCTACGCCAGCACCTGATTGATAGTAAGCTGACTAACCCTAGGCAGCTTGTTGAGGAGGCGGACCGCTGGGTGAGTACCCGGGTCCACAAGGGTCACGTGGGAGACTCCGCCAAGGGTGGGCAGGGTCCCCAGCAGAAGAGTGGGGGGACAAGGGTAAACAGAAGGAGTTCCATAAAGGGCCCCAAAGTAAACCCCAAGGGAACCAAGGGAAAGGTTCCCAGCCTCCCCTGAGAAGAAGCCAGTGGCCCTGACAGGCCCCCCTGTTCACCAGGGACCACTGGTATGTTACAAGTGTGGCGCCCCTGGCCACAAGGCAAACGATCCTCGTTGCCCTTTGCATGGAAAACCAGCACCCACCAGTGCAGTCCCCCGGCAGTTGGCTAGTGTAGCCCTGGGGGAGGAGTTGGGTGCCCAAGGTGGGGGGATCCCACAGTGTTTTCCCTTGTCTCATTAGGAGACTCTGAGATGGTCCCTAGGACCCCGCTGCCTGAGAACACTAAGAAATACAGGCAGTGGGTGACCATCAATGGCCATAGGGTGGAGGCTCTGAGAGACACAGGAGCCAGTGTGACAGCTGTCAAGTGTCACCTGGTGTCTAAAGAGCAGGTTATCCCTGATGCATTCTATCCGGTTGTTGCCGCTGACAACACAGAGAGTCACTGCAAGGTGGCTCAGGTTCCCTTTGAGTGGGGGGTCTCGGGTACTCTTCAAGTAGCTGTGAGGCCAGCCATGCCTGTTGACTGTTTGTTAGGGAACGATTTGGAGAGCTCACCTTGGGCTAAGGTGGAGCGGAGTGCGCATTTAGAAATGTTGGGCTTGCCTGATTGGGCATGTGTGACCACCCGGTCAATGGCAGCTAAAGGTGTTCAAGAGGACCTGGAGCCTGAGAGGGAGGCCCAGGTGCCTGCCGGAGAGAGAGGAGGCAGGGGGCGCGGGAAACCGGCCCCCGAAGTTCCCACGGTCCAGGAGGAGGCAGACCCTGAGGGGGATGCCCTGGAGCCTACAGGGGAACAGGTAGCTGAACTGGGGGACCTACCTGAGCTGACCCAGTGGCAGCAAGAAGGAGGACCCTCCAGGGAAGAGTTCTGCGAGGAGCAGAACACATGCCCTTCTCTCGTGGGTCTGAGGCAACAGGCCACAGACCAGGCAGCAGGTGATCAGTCTGGATCACATTGGGTTTACTGGGAGAATGGTCTCCTGTATTCAGAGCCTAAGGTTGCTGAGCCTGGGTCAGCCCGTGTGCTGGTGGTACCCCAGCGCTTCAGAGCCTTCCTACTGGGGTTGGCTCATGATGTACCGTTAGCGGGACATCTGGGGCAGGACAAGACCTTTGACAGGCTTGTTACCCATTTCTATTGGCCCCAGATGCGCAGGAGTGCCGCCACTCACTGCAGGACATGCCAGACTTGCCAGGCAAGTGGAAAGAGTGGAGGAAGCACAAGGCTCCTCTCCAGCCATTCCCTGTGGTCAGCACCCCTTTGAACGGGTGGGTATTGACATTGTGGGGCCACTGGACCCCAAGACAGCCATGGGCAACAGGTTTATCCTGGTCTTGGTGGACCATGCCACCCGGTACCCTGAAGCCATCCCTCTGAGGACAGTGACGGCCCCCGTGGTGGGACGGGCACTGATGGGAATTTTCTCACGTGTGGGATTCCCTCAAGAGGTGGTGTCTGACAGAGGTACCAACTTCGTGTCCAAGTACATGAAGTCCCTGTGGCAGGAGTGCGGTGTAACTTACAAGTTCACCACTCCTTACCACCCTCAAGGAAATGGTCTGGTTGAGAGATTCAACCGGACCCTCAAGGGCATGATTATGGGTCTGGAAGAACCCATGAGGCGTAAATGGGACGTCCTCTTACCATGCCTGTTGTTTGCATACCGGGAGGTGCCACAGAAGTCTCTAGGGTTCAGTCCCTTTGAGCTCCTCTATGGACACCCGGTGCGAGGACCTCTGAGTTTGGTCAAGGAAGGCTGGGAGCAATCTCCCAGGAAACCTCCCCAGGATGTATACAGTTACATGCTGGCCTTCAGGAACCAGACTAGGCGTTTCAGAGAACTTGCTGAGGCAAATCTGGAAGCCAGCCAGGAGGAGATGAAGCGGTGGTACGACCAGAATGCCACTCTGGTAGAGCTTCAGCCTGGTCAGAAAGTGTGGGTCATGGCCCCTGTGGAGCCTTGTGCGCTCCAGGACAGGTGGACCGGCCCTTTTACGGTGGTGGAGCGCAAGAGTCCAGTTACCTATTTGGTGGACTTGCAGTCTCCCAGGAACCCCTTGCGGGTCCTGCATGTGAACCGCCTGAAGCCCCACTTGGAGAGGTCCCAAGTGGGCATGCTCTTAGCTACAGATGATGGAATGGAGGAGGAGACCGAGCCTCTTCCTGACCTCCTGTCAGCCCGAGAGCAAGATGGATCAGTGGAGGGAGTAAACCTCTCTACCTCCCTGACACCTGAGCAGCAGGGTGACTGTCGCCAACTGTTGGGACAGTTCCCTGACCTGTTCTCCCTGGTTCCCAGTGTCACTCATTGGTGCGTCCATGATGTGGACACTGGGGACAGTCTTCCTGTGAAGCACAAGGCTTACAGGGTGACTGACAGGGTCAGAGCCTGCATCAAGGAGGAGGTCTCCAAGATGTTTGCGCTAGGGGTCATTGAGTCCTCTAACAGCCCTTGGGCCAGCCCAGTGGTCTTGGTTCCAAAGGCTGCCGCGCCTGGTGCCACACCAGAACTCCGGTTCTGTGTGGACTACAGGGGACTCAATTCCGTCACCAGGACTGACGCCCACCCCATCCCCAGAGCTGATGAGCTCATAGATCGGTTAGGGGCTGCGCGGTACCTCAGCACGTTTGACTTAACGTCTGGGTACTGGCAGATCGCCTTGACTGATGGGGCAAAGAGAGGTCAGCATTCTCCACACCAGATGGGCACTACCAGTTCCGGGTGATGCCCTTTGGGATGAAGAATGCCCCTGCCACCTTTCAGAGGTTGGTCAACCAGGTGTTGGTTGGACTGGAGGATTTCAGTGCCGCCTACCTGGATGACATCGCAGTGTTCAGTGCCAGTTGGGAAGAACATCTGCGCCACCTCTGGGAAGTGTTGATGGCGCTGCGGAGGGCAGGCCTCACAATCAAGGCGAGTAAGTGCCAGATTGGGCAGGGTTCTGTGGTGTACTTGGGACACCAGGTTGGGAGCGGCCAGGTGGCGCCCTCCAACCGAAAATTGATACCATTCTGGCTTGGGAGCCCCCCAAGACCCAGACAGAGGTGAGAGCCTTCCTAGGACTCACCGGGTATTACCGGAGATTCGTCAAGGGGTATGGCAGCATTGTTGCCCCCTTGACAGAGCTGACTTCCAAGAAGCAGCCCAGGAAAGTGATTTGGACTGACGCCTGTCAAAAAGCTTTTGACACCTTGAAGACTGCCATGTGCACGGCGCCTGTGCTCCAGGCACCCAACTTCTCCAATGAGTTCATTGTTCAGACCGACGCTTCAGAGCATGGTGTAGGGGCTGTTCTATCACAGATCAATGAGGAGGGCCTAGACCAACCTGTAGCCTTCATCAGTAGGAGGTTACTTCCCCGGGAACAGAGATGGAGTGCTATTGAGCGGGAGGCATTTGCTGTGGTCTGGGCACTGAAGAAGCTGAGACCATACCTGTTTGGGACTCACTTCCGGGTTCAGACAGACCACAGGCCCCTCAGATGGTTGATGCAGATGAGGGGTGAGAATCCAAAGCTGTTGAGGTGGTCCATTTCCCTACAGGGGATGGACTTTACGGTGGAACACCGCCCTGGTACAGAACACGCCAATGCTGATGGTCTGTCCAGATTTTTCCGCCTTAGCGATGAGAACTCCCTAGGGGTAGGATAGTTCTCCCCACATTTCAGCTGGAGGGGACACGTGTTAGACCTGGCATCCTTGGCGTGGGTCTCCCTTCCATTTTTTCGTAATGCCTCCACTGTTGCTGATATGTTTTTGCTGGACTAGATGCTCATGGGCACTTTGCCGCTGCTAATCAGTGCCAAAGTGCAAGTGCTCCCTATCGTTAATTGATATATGTATTAGTGACGCCATGATTGGATGATTGGTTTACTTGTCAGTCCCTAGTACAGTGCACTCAGTGTGCCCAGGGCTTGTAAATCCAATGCCGCTGGTGGGCTTGCAGCACTGGTTGTGCCACCCACAGAAGCGGCCTGTAAAATGTGTCTCAGGCCTGCCATCGCAGAGCCTGTGTGCAGCCTAGGCCTGCCATGTCGACTTGGTGAGTACACCCACTTACCAGTCCCTAAACCTTCCCTTTACTGCATGTTGGTCACCCCTAAAGTAGGCCCTAGGGCAGGGTGCATTGTAAGTATAAGGTAGGACATGCCCTGGTGTGTGTGGCATGTCCTAATAGTGAATTACAGCCATTTTCGTTTTTCACTATTGCAAGGCTACCTGCTCCCCATAGGCCAGAATGGGCAGACTGACTATTACACCTTATAGTCAGAACTGACCCAGGGAACATGGTAGAAAAACGAATTTAGTATGCCTGAACTCAGGATGATAAAATGCATCTGTTAGTGAAGTTGGTTTTAACATTCTGTGTTTGAAAATACCACTTTTAGAAAGTGGGTATTTTCTTGCCTAACTATCCAAGCCTGCCTCTGCTAGGTTGTGTATTCCTTGTCTGGAGATTGAGTGACAGGGGCTGGGGGTGGCTACAGGAGACAGGGTGAGTCAGCCCAGGGCTGAATAGAAAGATCTGCATCCAGAGTGGAGGGAGGAGTTGCACCTGGGTCTGAATAGGGCTGTGCCTGCCTTCCACAATGCTGGCTCCACCTCCTGCCGGGCGGCTGAGCACTCTGCCCCACATTCTGAAAGGAAAGAAGGAGTCAGAAAAACAAAGTGCTCCAGGACTGACCAGAACTGGTTTTGGACTAGGCAGAGGCCTCTCTGCCTCCAGAGAACAAAGAGAATCAGGGTATAAGAGGGGCACCCAGACCCCAGGAAAATTAGATCACTTTTGGGAACAAGAAGAAACCTTTGCTGAGGAGCGGAACCAAGAAGAAACTGAGGAGAGACTATCCCTAAGCTGAAGTGCTGCTTGGGGGATTGGCCTGCAGTGGTTTGCCTGACTGCCAAAGAAAGGAGAAAGGAACTTTTGCTTTGCTGTGACTTTCATCAACTTTTGAAGGATCTCCAAGGGCTTGGAAGAGAGCTTGCCCCCTGACCGAAGTCCCAGGACCATTGGACTTCACCCCCTTTGTGAACTGCTGCTGGAAACTCTGTTTCAGTGGCTGCAGAGGTAGGGAGCTGTGACCGACTCTCACGACCGACTCGGTGTCCTGTAAGCACCGCATCGAAGCACCGTCTCGCCCTGCAACGCACGGCCCTGGTCTCACCGACTCCGTCAACGAGCCGCTGCCTGCACCGCATCGAGGGACAACGCGTCCTGCAACGCTCGCTACGCCGAATCGAACTGGTCCGACCGACACGGTCACTGCTGCTGAGTTCGAGTCCTGTGACCGCACCGGAGTTGGGCACCGCCGCACGCTTTGAGACGCACCGCCCGACTCGCACCGCTGTCCGGACTGATCGACGCCAGCTCCTGAATCCGGCTCCGTCGCCGCACCGCAACCTGCCAGCACCGCATCGAAGCACCGTCTCGCCCTGCAACGCACAGCCCTGGTCTCACCGACTCCGTCTCGACAACGTCCAACGAGCCGCTGCCTGCACCGCATCGAGGGACAACGCGTCCTGCAACGCTTCCATTTTTGCATCGCGTCCGCGACGAACAGCCATCCGGCTCGCACGCCCGTGCCTGCCGCTTCAAGTAAAAGGTACTGTGACCGAGTCTGTCTACGCTGTGTTGGCCCGTCTCGACGTGGTCAGCTGGATTTGTTAGACTCTGTTTGTTCTCGACATCGCCGTAGCCGGAGGAGGCTACCGACTCGCACAGAACCTTGAATTAAGCCTTTTGATCAGAACTAAGTATTCTTAACAGTATTGTGGATTATTTTTGTCGTTTATGGTCTTGTGATAAATCTATATAAAGTATACCTATTTTTATAAATATATAACCTGTGTGGTGTCCATTTGTGGTGTTGTCACTTGATTACTGTATGTGTTCACAAATGCTTTACACACTGCCTCTGAACTAAGCCTGTCTGCTCGTGCCAAGCTACCAAGAGGGTGAGCAGGGGTTATTTCGGGAGTGTACCTACTTTCCCTGACTAGACGCAAGGGTCCCTATTTGGACAAAGGTACCTACCTCTGCCAACTAGAGACCCCCAAATCTAACAATTACCAAGTATGTTGTGAAGACCAACCCCCTGGCCAAAGGGCTGGTAAGGGTCCCCCCGGGATAGATCAGGAGACAAAGACTTCAGGACAGGAATCAGGACAGGATACTTCACCTCTCTAAATACCGACGACTGCGTCGCACCCCTCTCTGACACTCTCTTCCTCCTCGTGGTTCTTCCGCGATCTTCTTTCTAACCCAATTAAGTAAAATAGATGGTTCTGCATTCGATTTCTTCATCAGCGTCTCACTGCATCAGCACCACCCGCAGCACCGACATCATCCCGAGCTCTCGACTTCCAGCATCAACGCTTCTCCCCGTGTCTGCTCCCAGTAAGCTAAGCTAACTAACTAAAACTACCTCAATTATACCTTTCCATAACCATGTACCACCCATTAATGGTTCAATTTCACAAAATACTAACTCTGATTGGACAGGCGAGGGGGATGATCGTCACACCATGCTTACATTTCACTTATTTCATTAAACCATTGTTTCAAACCCCTCCCCTCAAACTTTATTAAATCATTTCCTTTCCCATACATCTCCAAACTTTATTAATACAAAATGTTGCAATGTCAGGAATAAAGCTCCTTCATATGAACTCTTCACCCTCATGTTCCCAGGGCACATCTTCGCTGGCCTTGGACGCGTGACAAGTCCTTACTCATCTTTCCTTATTCTCTTTCTGGTGCGCATTCGTGGGGTCAAGTCAGTCAGCTCAATTCAGACAAGTGTGGAGGGCCCAAATGCGCACTAATAATAAAGTCAAAAGAAGAAATGTTATTCTCAAAAATAAATGGTTTCACGGTACACCACCAACCTCTACTCTAACCCACTCTAATTATTATTACCCTTTCTGCATTTGCGTTAGTATAAAACTTATTTTCTATTTCAGTCAAGCAGGTGCCATGCATGTGAGCTTTCAAGCGGCCATTTTATTAACTTTTGCGCAGGCGCAAGATTTTCCCTCCAAGCATTAGTACGTCATACTACATAGATGTAGTAGACGCATGTGCAGTAAAGATCCCTTGTTAGAGTGCGTTTTAGTCCTTCGATCATGGTATTACAGTTAGTAAACACATAGGCAAGCTTCACTGTCCCGCGTGTCCTTTTCTAAATGCGAATTATTAATTACAAACACGTTGTTAGTAATTCGTTAATGAGTTAAAACGAAAGGATTGCTTCCGAGCAAGTCTCATTTACGAGTCCTTGCTCCATCACCAGCACCACCACCGCTCCCTTGGAACGCTATGCACGCGTTTCTCCTCCCAGGGATACACCCCTACACCCCCCCCCCTGACTGCTGTACAAGGGTCAGTTGCTACTGGGGATACTCCCAAAGCTGCATATGGACGTGCGGCCCTGCCCCGGTGGGCTACTGGCCAGATCTTTGGCGACACCCCACCCACGGGAGACGATGAACTGTTGGATCATCCAGGTTCAATACCTTTCCACCTATAGTCATCAGTGCCATCACAAACCAAAAAAAAGACGGCTGATACCTTAACGACTTGGAAACACGTGCTCACTCAGCACATCCACATCACACTCGCGTATCCCACCCACAGGACAAGTAGCATCGCCCTACCCCCTGCTCTCTCCGTCACCTCCCCCCCTCTATTATTCATGTACATTTTTGTGTTACGAAGATGCCAATGCCATTCATATTTTCATACTATTACTGTTACCGGCTATTGCATTTAGTGGGCAGATGTTGACTCTTCACGATGTATAATTTTATGACTCTTTATTACAATAAAAAATTACACAAACACAAAAAAATATATATATTCTGGGGTAGGTCGCAATTTGTGACCCATTGTGAAAGGCTACAATCACAGGGATGGTGGCCTGCTGGGTCCAGCAGACCACCATGTCTGTGATTGCTTTTTAAGTAAAGCAATATTTTTTTGGGTAATGCAGCCTGTTTTCCTAAAAGAAAATGGAATGCATTTCAAAAAACAAAATGAAAAGCTATCTTTTCATTTTTTAAGAGTAGGCTGTGGTCCGCGGGACCACTGCCTGGTCTTAAACAATGTTGCCACCCACCTTCACAAAGGACAAGGGGTCCCAAACCCCTTCCTGTTTGCCAATGGGTTACCACCAACTTGAAGTTGGTGCTAACTGCAAAAGTTTTGGGACCACATTCCCGGTTGCAAAACATTCTTGAATACCACTGCGATTTGGTGTTAGGAAGGGACGCCCTAAACACCCCCTTTCCTAACACCGAATCGCACACCTTATTTGGAATTTCGGTAATAAGTTATTGAATCGCAAATAGGGTTTGGTACATCAGAAAATGAATTTTTTTGCTGACAAATGGCGAAGCGGGCAGTTTCAGAGCCGAAAAATGCTTTGTACATCTGGCCTCAACTGCAGTCCAAGCAACCCTTTGACACCAAACAAAAACCAAATTGAAATGCCTTGGAATGTCAACCGTTTGTTGAGTGAGTGCATGAGGTGATCAGTGGCAGATTGTGTTACTTTGATGAATACCAGCAGGACAGTGCTGTTATCTAGCGGAAGAGACTTTAGAGTACCATCGAGTTTTTGTGGAGGCATGACACACCCGCATGGGTGAACAGAGCCACACTCCACCATACAGAGAGGAAAGCGAAGCAGTAGGTAGAATGGAGTGCACAGAGGGGGCTAAGGAAGCTGAGTTTAAGGAATGATACTATAAAGTGAGCTAAGGAGAGAAGATTGAAAAAGGGAGATCAAGCGAGTATCGAGTTACCAGAGAAGTCGAAGAAGGGAAAAGTGAAAAATAATGGAGCTGGGATGGCTGTTGTGGAAGTAGCAAGGAATGTGGTAAATTTGTCTGATGGACCACGGTGGAGTCCGGAACGGGTTGGTAAAGTTGGAAGAGGGAGGCATATTCTGCTTGTGGGTGTGCCAGGACTGATGATGTCTCTATGTGTTCCAGGGAGGAGGCTCCAAGTACAGGACAATGAACATCTGGCTATTGTTTGCTGGCAGGACAACAACAGGAAACAGGCTTGCCATTTCAAAAGTGTACATATTCTAAAACGAAACGACATTCTATAACCCACTAAGAGAACAGAAAAAAGAGCAGTTTAAACCAAAGATAACACTCATGTTCAAAATAAAGGTGTGCTGCTTAAACACCAGTGGCATAGTCAGTGTGTCATGGCCCCTTCTGCAAGCAATGAAATGCCCCCTGCCTGCGATTTAAATGGTAAAATACAGTAATAATCAGGGTTCAGTGAGCCCCCCAGGCCTCTGGGCCCCGGTACCACTGCACTTGCTGCACCAATGGAAGCTACGCCCCTGGTGCCACAGGTGCACGGGGGAGAAGACGCAAACCTCTCGAGAAAGTAGTTATGGCTGGATGCTTCAACTTGCAGGGTACAGTGAATGTTTTAGCTGTGCTCGGCCAGGCTTCCTAACCTTCACCCCTTGGATGCAATCTTGGTTGCACCAATGCCACACCAAAGCATATGCTGTCATGTTTGTAGGTATAAACATGATTTACGAAATGTAGTGTCATAAAACATGTTCTTTTATTTACAATAATATTTTTCTTTTTCCTTTTTAGAAAACTCCGAAGTCCGACGTTTGTGAGGAGACCAAAGGGAGCGTTAACTATTTTGTCAGGGAATTAGAAGAGTTCATGAGCTGGCTGAAAATGACGAACACCTGTGATAAAAAATACTAGAAGACTGTTTGTTGCAAAAGTGTAACATATCCATGAATTTTGTGAATAGCCAAAAAAGCAGCAAACTTACTCAAAAATGCAAATTACTCAATAGTTTATAGCCTCCAGGCTCTTTAGTTTGGTGGAGACCTGTAAATTTCACTTTTGGAATACATTTACACTCGGATTTTGTAAATAGCCAAAATGTAGTAAACTTACTCAAAAGTGTAAATTACTCAAAAATGTAAGTTACCTTTGTGAATCAGGCCCTTTATGTACTGTTTGGCGGGCAATCGAGCAACTAGCAAAAACATCCAATATTCAATATTCACCCAGTCAGTGGCTAATTAGCAAACATTATGTACTATTTGTCCAGCAGCCGTGCAAATTGCTTAGAAACTTTACTCTTTACCTGGCTGATAGCAAAAAAACAGATATTACCTCAGTGGCAGCTAGCAGGGAACGGGGGGGGGGGGGGGACAAAGTACAACACTTACCCTTTGCTGGTAGCCATCTCTCCTCAGCTTCGGTCCCTTCTCACACCGCCTTCTCCTCAGCTTCGGCAGAAGCAGGGAGCACACAGGCTCCCTTCCCCTAAGCCAATCACAACACTGCAATGCAGCATTGTGATTGGTCTGAGCGCCGTGGTTCGGTGCTTAGATGGGGAATGGGATCCTGGGCATGTTCCTCACCAGGCTGTGTAATGCAGCCTGATGGGAAACATGCAAAGTATGCATGACTGTTTGGCCGGCCCAAGACGGCCGGCCAAACAGGCATGCACACTTAGAGTATGCCACCACTCCTCCCTCTGTGACCCTCGCCTGCCCCACCCTAACCTAGCCCCACTGTGACAAATAAAATGATAATAACGGGGGTATTATAATTTTGTTTTTCCTTTCTCCTGCTATGAGAGCAGTGGGGCGACGCTCCTCTGCCTTAGCGGAGGAGCCACCCCTGTATTAGCTACTATTTGACCAGCAGCCATCTAGAGAGCAAATAAACATTATTTACCTGGCCTCTTACTAAATAGAGAAAATATTTACTAGTTGGCTGGCGGCATTGCAAATAGCAAAGAAATTTTACTATTTACCACAATGCTGCTGAGACAGCTGAAATTATGTTTTATTATACCTAGCACAGATGTCAAGCAAGCAGTCCTGCAAACAAGGAAGGAACACAATTGATACCTATCTCCTTATGCAAGTTAATGCTAAAACTTACTTAAATGCAATTTGCACCCAAACAGCACTAACTCCTGAGTCTAAATGTCTCAATAGCCATTCAACAGAATATTTGAATGTTTCCAAGTTTATTTCGAAAACATGACACAGAATTCCACTCCATTATACCAAGGGCCAAAACACAGAGACTTGGGAAGCCCTTATGGAGCTGGGAAGCCCTTATGGAGCTGCCACATACTAAAAAAAGCTCCTTCTCCTTTAGGTTTACATGATGAGGTGGCTAATGATAAAGATGATAAGATTCTTTGCAAGACTAGGTGAAGCAGTTTACCCTTCTATAGTCATGTACTCGAATTTACAAGGCCAGGGAAATGCACAATGACCAAATATAGGATTACCAAAAGGCTCTGTGTTATCAGGACTCCTCTTTTTCTGTCTTGAGTTTTTATGTAACAAATCGGTGCATTCTGCAACTGGTAATTCTGGTTCAGTTCAAGTGAACAAATCTGCCAAAAACATCTGAAAAACAATGCTTTGTTAAAAGCAAAGGCCAGAACTAGAAATGGTGTGTCCCACTGACATGGTGGAATCTGATATATGATATTTGAGGTGATCCTTTTAAAAATAGAAACACTTTCTTGGGGCTCCTTATGCAAATCACCAACACAGTATCATTGAGAGGCTTCTTCGAAGCTCATGACAGAAGGAAGAACATTTATTTATCTTAAAAAAAATAGAATCCATGTACCTTGCCAAATGTCAGTAAATGTTTTTTGTCAGATGCCTTTGTAGAGTTCTTAGGCAAGTAAATATTAAATATGACTAAATGACTGCATGGTTGATATGAATTTGTCATTTGTGTAAAGAAGTGTCATGAACAGTGAATAAAGGATATATCCTGCGTAATCCGAATTCCAAATATATGATTCTTAAAAGGCAGCCTCTATGGATTATATTAGCAGACCTGTTGATGCAGTTGATGTTCCAAACTTGTGGGTATTAATTATTCTCTCATTAAAGACTTTATAGTTTTTAAACAAATAGTACCACACTGATTTCATACACCCAGTGCTATGACTACATAATCAACAAGTATAGTCACATAGATGCGCTGTGGTTGAGTCTTGGCACATCGTAGATTTTCTGTATGAAAATTAAATGCACGGACAATTTCTGTGTCCCATATACCAAAAATGCAATTATTCTTTCACCTCTATGCCGATGTTGTTGTACTTTAGGTAATCTCATAATCAGAAAAGTTTGATTACATTTTCTTTTTTAGAGGTTTATAGAGCACGAGCTTGACCCGAAGGTATCAGAGCACTTTACATGAGCACCAGTTACTTTACAGATGGACACATTCATTTTTGGTAGGCATAGGGAGATTAAGTGATTTGCCCAGAATCACCGGATGTCCCTGCCGAGACGCGAACCCGGCTCCTCAGCTTTGAGGTTGACCGCTCTAGCCGTTAGGCCACATCCTCTCCCGTTAATGGTATGAAAGTCCTCTGCATGGCATGGAAATGCTATACCATCCTACCCTGTCAGTTATTCTTGCTACCTGTGTGTTCCCCTCTGGTAAACTAACCAACCATGCATGTCCTTCAAGTTCTCCATCTTTTTGCTTTTCTGTTTTGAAGGGCTGTGATGACTGAGGGACCCCAAATTGGTCCCATTATGGGTGGGATTAGCTACTTTCTCATCAACCCAGGCTATATGGTGACAGCTCCTACTGGCAGCAGATTAATATTGCATGGGCAAAATACTTTTAACCTGTTTCGCTGTGTGTGATTGGCCATTTGCTGTCAAGAATAACAAACAATAGTCTCTTGCCTTTGCCATGCATGGAAGCTCAGTATGTGTGGTTTACTGGTATTCGGTGAATGGTGGAGTACATTTGAACCAGGGTGCATGATACACAAGTTGATGGCCCTCCTGCAGTAGGCTGTCTTCATCCATGATGGACATGCTAGCCTCAACATACTGCTTCCTAAGACCCCCTTCCTGAAACCAGTTGCTGTTGGTGAATGGGGGAAAGCTGCTAATGTATTCCCTGTCTCACATTAGGAATCTTCATGCTCTAGAAAAAAAACATTTATTTCCAGCTTCATTTGTTACGTTAACAGAACTTGCTATAGCACACAACTCACACCTGAAGGTGTATCTCAACACTTAACTAACACACGACCATCCGACTAGTTAGAATATCCAAGTCTTCAGGAGTTCTTTAAATCTAACAAAATCTGTGCATGAGCGGATATGAAGAGGGAGTTTGTTCAAATGGAAAGGGGCAAGGTACGAAAAAGATCTGCCGCCAAATATTGAAGTGCAAATGCGGTGAGCGCTGAGGAAGGCCTTGATCTGAGGTGTCTAGTGGGACAATAGTAACAAAGCTTTCTATGAAGATAAGTTGGGCCTTTACACGCCAGCGAATTATGCGTGAGACAGCATAGTTTAAAAACAGATCGTTTCCTGATCAGCAGCCAGTGCTAGGCTCTTAGGATGGAGGTAGAAGGAGTACCCATAGGCAGATTGCACACCTGACAGGCGGCAGTATTCTGTACCACCTGAAGCTTAGACAGCAGCAATTCATTGGCCAGCACCAGCAAAGTGTTGCCGTAATCCAGGAGGCTCATGATCAGAGTTTGTACTAGGGGTTTCTTTGAGCATGAAGAAAGCCATGGGAACTCTTTCTTTACCAAGCGCATGGTGGCAAAGCAGGTGCCACAGATGGAGGATACATGATCTTTCATGAATAGGGTCTCATCGAGCCTGATGCTGAGGTTTTTTACTTTCTTCCTAGGAGTATGGGCACCCAGTTCTGATGGCCACCAATCTGGGGACCATAACTGCTGTGCATTCCCAAACGGCAATATCTTGCACCCTTCAACTGCAGGCAATTTTGCTTGTCAACCAGGCAGCTATTTTCCTCATGCAGTCGGTGAATCTTAATTTGACCCTGTAAAGATCATGCCCAAACAGGTTGACTAATCTAATTGAGTGTCATCTGTGTAAGATAAGATCTCAAAGCCACATGATTTAACAATCTGAGCGAGGGGGGCCACAGAGATCTTAAGTAGTGTGGGACTCAGGGAAGAGCTCTGAAGTACTCCTTCATTGACAAGCAAGGTATGCAACTTAAAAAGGTCTAAGGAAATCGTCTGAGTCCGGTTTTCCAAGAAATCCATGAACCAGTGTGAAGCTTTTCCATAGATGCTCACCATGTAAAGTCTATGAAGCAGGATGGTATGTGAGACAGGCAGAGGAGAAATCGAGGAACGCCAGCATAGCTGGATTTCTAGCATCGAGGGAAAGTCTGATGGTGTCTGTAACCATTACCAGTGTGGTTTCAGTGCTGTGAAACACTCTAAAACCGAATTGAGAGGGGTCGAGAGTCCCATGATCTTCCAGATAAGTGTCAAGCTGGTTATTTACCAGACTTTCCATGATCTTGCCTAAAAGTGGGAGAAGAGAGATAGGCTGGTAGTTGGAAAGGTTACTAGGGTCTGCATTAGGTTTTTTTAGGATCGGGAAAACCTGCATCGCTTTCCAAACCAATGGAAATTTGGCAGAAGCCAAGGAAAGATTAAGTAGGGACGTAATGGATGGTGTAAGCATGGTAGATAAACTAGCTGCTATAAAGGGAAGGCATGGGTCTGACGTAGAGCCTGATTTCGCTTTTTTTAGCAAGCCCTGCACTTGGGCCTGAGTGATGGCTTCAAACCTCTCCAGGTGGACAGTGGCATTAGTAGGAGGACAGTTGTAGATGGAAAAATCCTCTAGCTCCGGGGTGAGATTAGGAAAGTTTTGATCAATTATATTTATTTTCTCCTCAAAGAAATCAGCAAGAGAGTTACATAATTCTTGTGATACCAGTATGGCGAGAGTACAGGCATGTGGTTTAATAAATTCATTAG
The DNA here is from genome assembly GCA_963921515.1 of Calotriton arnoldi. Classification (NCBI taxonomy): domain Eukaryota; kingdom Metazoa; phylum Chordata; class Amphibia; order Caudata; family Salamandridae; genus Calotriton; species Calotriton arnoldi. Next base: position 453,109 of record CAWUFW010006292.1, read on the forward strand.
GAGCCTTGAATAGTTCTTTTGCCGAGTTGCCTGCCTGATCAATCTTATTGCTGATATGGCTTTTGCGTGCTTCTCTGATTTTCCTATGATAGCTGTTAGCCCGAAACCGGTCCTAGGATGCTTGTTTCCGGTCCAGGAAAGACATGGCTTGGCAGTTCGGGCTGGACTGTTCCCATGAGGCACAGGGTCAGACTGATTTGCATATGGCCATGTCTGAACTGGGGTGGTGGAGTGAGCTAAAGAATGATGATGGATTAAACCCAGATCAGTTGACTGGGGGTGAGTGTTTGATTGGCTCAAACGTTCCGTCCATCATCCCCTTTTGTATCGTAGAAGTTTGATTTATAGACAGCTTTGTCGGAGGATGTTTTGGTCTGTTGCCATTTTGTTTCTAGTCTTCTACATGTAGCTTTCTCAATTCTTAGCTGTGCAGAATGCCATGGTGCATAGTGCCTAATGGGATTGGATGATGTGCGTTTGAGGGGGGCAATCTTGTTAAACGCTAGAGAGAGAGCTATGGTAATCAGCCAGAGCGGAGTTCATATCCCTGCTATTAGTAGTCTCCGAAGGTTGGAAGACAATAGCAAAAGAAGCAGGTGAGACTAGTTTCCATTGTCTCAAGGCTCTTCTACTGACTCTTGTAGGCTTACCAATCCCCTCTGCCTTTGAAACATTAAAACCGATCAGGTGGTGGTCGGTCCGAGTTAGGGGCAGTGGAATGTCAGTCTCAAAGGACAGAAAGTTAGTGAATATCAAGTCTAAGATGTGTCCTGCCATATGAGTGGGACTGACCACTTTCTGTTAAAGACTTAGCATTTCCATATCTGTCAGGAGTTGAGGTACTTCTGGCTTCGAGGTATCTTCTCCATGGTAATTGAAATCACCCAGCAGAAGAAAATTGTTAGCTGTCAATACTTATGGAGAAAGGCGTTCAAATGCCTGAAATTTATTTTAGGTCCTGGAGGGCGATAAATGAGGGCACCCTTCCAATACTCATATACAGAAAGCACAATTTTGAAATGCACAGCTCCACCCTGTTGTGTGGTTACATAGGTCCTGGGTACAGAAAATCGCCATTTTACATGTTCATGTTTAAAGTTGTCATCTTTTTTAAACAATGATTTTTAACAAACATTTATTTGTGCACCAGTATGAGATAATATTCTCAGAAACAGATTTGCTTACACTTACACTTCTTTGTAGGCATGCTATCACTGAGTTCACTGCACAAAAAGTAATTGCTTGTTGTTGTCTGCTTGCCGACAGTTCTGCAAGGGTAGAATAAATGCTAACAGCCAGACTAGAACTCAGGCATAGAGAGTATGACTGAAGTTTATTATAAAAACTCTCCCAGCCCTTTGGTTTGGGAGAAGAACATTTTGCTGGTACTGTCAAGTATGCCCCATGCCAAAATTCCATCCCATCCGAATCCCGTACCGTAATTAGAAGGACAGCAGCCTGCCCTATACCAATACGGGCTCCCAGATAACACATACCCTCAGGTAAATGGGGAGTTAAACCACTCTAAGGTATTCTGGCAGACCCGCACACCCTAGACATAATAGGATAGGAAGCACTAGGTAGCAGTATAGGTACAATAATATGTATTCATATAGTCAATGTAGCAGCACAGTGGTTGAACTGGTTATTTTCTTTACCATTCTAGTGATGCTAATTACTCTGTTTTATTTCCTTGTATTCCTCATTGCAGCGCATGTATTTTACACAAGATTTTTATTGCTTCAATAAATGTTTGAAATGCCAATTTGAGTATTCCTTGTGTTTCCCTTTGGGCATGCCTGAGTTGCTAACAAAAGGGTGAGATCTGTTTCCAGTCAGGGTTGACTTGTTCTGAGGTTGCAGACACCATCCAGTACCTTGTAATGTATAGAGGTCCAGATGGTGCCCTGAAGCTAGCCAGGATTTACGTCAACATATTCTGATGGCATGCACGGATTTAGTGGTGCATAGTTTTGACGCTTATGTTGCCCAAATGCACAGTCTTACAGGAACAGTAGAAACCGTATGACAACCCAGTCTGATAAGAAAGTGTCAATAAGTACTACGTTTACAGCGTCACGGAAAGCATTGGCCACGCCACCCCAGGTCTGGATACTCTGTGTAGTCTTATCAATTGGTAGTTATCAGGATGTGCTATCAGAATGCAAGGAAGAGCTGTAGAATTAAGCCCAGTTTCAGTCAAGAAGCTCGAGTCTGGAGAGAGAGAGGATAAAAGGTCACAGAGTTCCTTGGTGTGTTTAGACATTAATCCGAAATTGCTATAAAGGCCTTTGAGCCTCTGGGAGTTGTTCAAGCGTGTAAACTGGGATCACTAGGGAGCTTTTGGTCTCCGAGGCAATGAGAACAGATATAAAGACCTGTCTGGCCTGGAATTAACAAAACAACCTTGCCCAGTCCATTCTGGTCTGACCAGTGATCCTTGTCTTCACAAGCCAGAAAACGTTGGAGCACAAAAAGGAAGACACACTTCTGGGTTGTCAGTTAAAAGACAACCCTGTTTGCCAGTGTGACCTATGTGGAAAATATTGGGTATCAGGCATAATGGTCGAATATATGCTGCAAACATTTCATAGCAAACTTGTGGTTGCACTTACGCATGATGTGAGGCAGAGAGTTTTAAGTGAGATCGAGATGCATTTTCAGTAACATACAATCGTCATGATGGTTGTGCTTGGTTTTTAGGTTGTGGTTTTGTAGTCTGGCCTGTATGAAAAGTATTTTATCACATGAGAGGTTCAGCGGAATTCACCAAGCATGACAGCTCGTTCTTATACATGGAATGTGGCAGAAAAATGTAAAATAATGGAGGTAAGTTTATGGATGCATATCATAATCCACCTAATCTTACCTATTTTTGATAATCAATTTGGGTACAATAGTGACTGGAGCTACACCATGCAGTAATACAGATTCCTTTTATGTACCCCTCAAACAGGGAGCTTTAACAGCAGAAAGTGGTACTATCAGACAAACAATATAGACATAAACAGAATGTGATACTGGCAAGATAGCCTGGTCCTATACCTATTTAATTGCTTGCATATCTCACTGCAGCTGACTAGGTTATTCCCAAAGTTCCTAGGTACCTTCCCGTTATTATGGCAATCAATGTTACGTTTTTAAACACTGAAACACTTTTATAATAAGTTGATTCTATAATGGCTGGCTATTTGTATATTCAAATTGAATTCTTAGGGGAGAACTTTTGAAATATCAAAATTGTTCATGTGGCCTTCATGTAACTAGTTCTCGGAAAGATAACCTTCAAAAGTAGAAACCAGCACTTTCTAAAATAGAACCTTTTATTGCAGCAGCAAGGAACAAAAAAATATAGAGCCTAATTTAGAGATTGGCAGATGGGTTACTCTGCCACAAACGTGACGGGTATCCTGTCTGCCATATTACAAGTGCCACTGGATATAATGCACTTGTAATATGGTGGAAGGGATATCCGTTACATTTCTGATGTAGTAACCTGTCCGCCAAACTCTAAATCTTGGGGGCATATTCTCAAGGAGCTATCGCCGAGTTAACGGCACTTTATCGCAGCCAAAGTTGCGATAAATTTATCGCCCCATTCACAAGCTGGTGCTAACAGCCGATAACACCAGTTTACCTGCGAAAGCATCCTCAAAAAACATCGCCACAGATGACCCCTGCAACTATCGCTAATGAGATGCAGAGTAGGCGTTCCCGAGCAAAAAGCTGCGACAACACCACACCTCAACATTCTCAACGACCAGCCCGATCAGCGATAAGACCACAAAACAGGCGATAAGGCGCGTTAGCAGGAGGAATCTAACACCTGCTCTGACCTGGTGTAAAGTCGGACGACAACCTGCACCATCAAAGGGAGCCCAGCCCACAGCCACACATGAAGAACAACAGATGCCATGGAGCTACTCACCATGCATCCCGGAGCCCTGAGAGGGCAACAACACCCACCGCCACCACCCCCCACCCCCGGACTCCCACCGCCCCCCGGACCAACACTGAGGCAGCGCAGACAAAGACAGCGACCCTCCGAAAATGCACCAACCCCACAGACCCAACACCAGAGAATGTCATTGCCCACTATATGCCCAAAGGGACAACCCTCCTCCGCATCCTGACCACCATAGCCCACAGGCTGACGGTACCAACACAGCGGACAACCAACATCCCACCGCAGACAAAGCTGCTGGCCGTGCTGCACGTGTTGGCCTCTGGTACCCTCCAACCAACCTCCGCCTGAGACGGAGGAGTCACACAGCCTTGCCAATCCAAGTCCCCCACAATTGTCATGGATGACACCATCAGCTTGGTACCCCACTATCCATACCTCACACACACTGCGCAGGAACAGCCGGAGACCAAGCAAGGCGTGTACGCCACAGCTGGCTTTCCGCACGTGTCAGGGGGCAAGTGACTGCACACATGTCCTACTAGTGGCCCCTGGCGACACTGCACACAATAAGCGCAACAGAAAGTGCACGGATCCCACCAATGTGCAGGCAATAGTGGACCACCATGGAATCTCCGCCAACGACGTCGCCAACCACCCAGGCAGTGTGCATGATACCTGCACCTCCCGACAGTCCATCATCAACCTGCGCCACCAGGATGGCACCCACAGAAATGCACTGCTCCTTGGCCAATACCAAATGCACACACCACACACCTCAACTCCACAATCATGCAACACACAACACAGGAAATGCACACATCACAAGCTCACATACAACATTCACACCCACCAGACACAACAGCACAACTCACTGTGGGAACCTGGGCCAGCCATGTACATGAGCCATCTACGGCATGGCACTTTGGACACACAATAGCAGAATGTCGGAAGAGGTGGAGACCAGGTGTGTGCGAAGGAGGCAAGGGACCGATGAATGAGAATGTACACAATGCCAAGTGTGGCGTGGATGTGCTGGCCAGACTGCAGTATGCAGACCACACACATATCCATATCGACACACACCGCTGGTGTTTGGAGTGTAGTGGACAGTGGACGCAACCATGTCACCCCAGCCAGTGGGGAAGTCGCGGAAATGTAGCTTGTGACGTCCCCCCCGTAAGCGTGAGCAGAGTGGGCTGGCCCGGCGTACGCCAGGCCAGCGTAGGGGTGTGAATAAAAGGCATGTAACCCTGGGCGTGGTCCTCTTCCGGAATGCCCAACGTCTCTGCCAGGGCAGTGCCCTTCACCCCGCCACGAGGCCGATGCCGTGAGCGGTGTTGCCAGCGATCCTGTGCGCCTGCTGCACCCCGGGACGCTGGTCCCCAAATCAGTCCTGCCCGCCCCTGCGCACCCAGGCCTCAATGCCCACCTTCAGACACCGGCGTGTGTCGATGAGGGCCCACCACGTGCCGGTGCAATCTCCAAGCCCGAGGCCTGCGACCTTGGCAGCCTCCTCAGACCATCACGGCCTCCGCAACACAGGCCCGCAGTATTCCTTTCACGTTGACGTACTCCACCGGCATGCACAGCGGACAAGAAGGTCACACATTTGGAACTGATTCTTGATTACACCATGGCAGAGCACATAAATCATGGCTGAGTGTATGTCACTATACACCCTTCGATGTGGTGCCAACAGGTCTTAGTGTTACATCACAGCAGCAAGATTCTGTGGGCCCATGCGGACTACTGCTCTCGGCCTACGCTGTGCTCGAGTAGGTCACAGAATTGGAACTGAACATCGATTATTCAAAGGCAGAGTAGGAATCATTGCAGGCAAGGAGAGGCATACGAGGATGACGCGTTGCAGTTGGGAGGAAAAAAGGATCATCATTACGGAGGTGATCGAACACTACCGACAACTGCCCTGATGTCACTAACTCTGTGCATCGCGAGCCTACGACACATGGCTGTGGCCCACTGCTGACCGCTGCCTCCGGCCTACACTGCGGTCCAGTAGGTCACAGAGTCTTGAATCGTCAATGCCGGAGTTCATATCAGTGTACCGGCATCATCGCAGACTGCATCCCCTCTCAGCCCCGGTGCCACTAAGTCTGTTCCCCGACATGCATGGACACTCTCTGGTCGTACATTGGTGGCGTTTGAGTCTATTGACTAGGGGATAGTTTTCCTCCTCATGCAGCTGATACTGAATTGGTGGTGGCAACGAGGCAGTCGCCTTCCACTCCTCCATTTGCTGCTTCCGGATAGCTTCTGCCCTCTGCATCATGCCCTGGAAGAACACCTTCCACTGTCCCCCGAAACACTCTGTGACATTCACCTCCGACATCGACGAGGACCGGCTCAGTCTGCGTGGCCCTACCTCATTGGACCGCAAGTCACCGTCCCGTGGCGGTGTGCCTGTTCCTGCCGCTGTGCACCCGGGGCCACTAACTCTGTGCAGCTCAAGTCCAGGACCCTGTCTGAATGAATATTGGATGACCTCTGTGACGGTGGTCTTGGGGTCATCGACGCCATGTGCATGTGGCCCTGCACTGTCCGCTGCCTCCGGCCTCAACTGCGGACCACCAGGGCTCACACATCAAATCGAGACCTGACCGGCCCGGACGTCGCATCACCGCAGGAGGCACATGCCACCATCGCCAGGGCCAACTCCAACCACCATCTGCCAGAGTCAAGACAGTGGTACTGGCAGACTGACGGAGTTGCTCAGACCTGTCGTGGATGCCATCATCTGCCTGATCCCCTGCTCAGCACTCCAGGTGCCACTGACTCAGTGCACCGCAACCAATGGACCGTTACTGATTGAGTTTTGTGATGTGGAGATGTTGCGCAGCAATGTCACCTCAGGCAGTGTGGGAGACCTGGGACGTTGATGAGGAAGTTGCTGCAGGTCTAACACACCCCACTGCATCTGCATCAGAAATATCCCGAATGGACACAATCCAAGTTATTTTCATCGCATGAGCGCGCACAGCTCTAGTGCCCCAACCTCAGTGCACTGCAACTCACGGACACTTCTGTTTGTATGTTGGGTGACCTCTGTACTTGCTCCGGCACCCTCCATGTTGCTCAGCAGTTGACTCTGTTATGTATGTGTTTTCTGTTTCCATTGCACTGGTGTCCACTGTTCAAGTTGTTGCCAGCACCGAGCACTCCGTGCGGGCTGGCTTATGCTCACCCCACACACATCCAGCACAGGTGTCACTGTACATGTGGCCCTGCCAATAAAGGGGCCGGGCGCACGTGCCCGTAGCCAGTTCAACATAATATCTGCGTGTGTCTCTATGGCAGTGTGGGTCTCCTTTGTGGGGTGTAGGTGGTCCCCTGAAGGGTAATTGACACCCATGTATGTGATCTAGTTCGCCTTCCATGGGTTCGGACCACACCCGCACCTGTTCTGCCACCTCCTTTTGGCGTTCTGACCCCTGGCATTGGGGTGCCATGTGTGGGTCGGTGAAGTGTTGTGGGCCAGCCGTGCTTGCGTGTGCTTCATGCTGTGTGGTCTGTTGCAGGGGCTGGGTTCTCCTCTAAGTAGCTTGTCTGCCCTGGTCCTGGTGGTGGGTTGCGTGGGATGTCCATGGGCTGTTGTAGGGCGTCGGTGTCGAAGGTGTGTTGGTCGTGTCCTGCATCACTGATGGGTTGTCTGGTCTGACATGCTGGAGGTGTTGTTTGTCCCTCTGCAATGTGAAGGGGAGATGCATGTTGACATTGTGTTGGCATTTATGTTGGTGCATTGTTCTTGTAGACATGACGACTGTGTGACAATGTACATTGTGACTGTTTGGGCGGTGCTGGCAATTTGAGGGGGGACAGTGGACATTTGGACTACATGACTGTTGTGAGGTTGTACCCGTACATATGCATCTCACAGTTCTCTGCTCTGTCAAATGTGATTGGCCTGTTTCTGCGCATGGGCGGACCCAGTTGTGTCCCCTGTTCTGCAGTGTCGGTATTGCACTTGGTGCCACATTGTCATGGGATGTGCTGTGATTGCCATGTGTGTGTGCTGCAGTGTGCCACGGGGATGGGGGACATGACCCTGGGTTATTGTGGGTGTGCAGTGTGCTACACGTCGTTGTGCATGTGTGCCATTGTGCCCATCTCCCCTCGTCCCCCAGGACCTGTTCGTTACTCACCCTGTTGCTGTTGTGTCAGGTCCTCTCGAGCTGGAATATGTGATGTTACAACGCGTTCCATTACAACGTGGTACGTTACATCGCAGTTATTACAACGCAAGTCGTTACAACGACTTGCGCTGGAGGCGCTGGACTTAGGAATAGTTTGATTTACTATTCCAACTCCAGTCTACGTACAGTAGGGAAGGTGTTGGAATAGTAAATCTTACTATTCCTTAGTCTAGAACGCCATCCAGCGCAAGTCGTTGTAATGACTTGCGTTGTAATGACTGCGATGTAAAAGCATCGCGTTGTAACGACCGCGTTGTAAAGGTCGTTTCCCCTCGAGCTGTGTCCGTACTCCCACCTCCTTGCACCATCTCCACACTGATGGCTGGCCTCCATTTCCTCCAGCTTCTCCTGTGGCGCAGGACTCCCACTCCTGTCGCCGTAGCTGCCTTCCTGTTGGCAGCGGCTTTGGGCCTGGTTTAGGTTTTCACGTCATGCCAGCGCCTCTTGGCCTCCTCCATTGGCCTCCTCGGCACTCCGGCTGCATTCAAGGTGGTCTGAATGTGGGTCAGTTGCTGGTAGTGTTCTGTCACATCCGTGACGCTGGTCTTGTTTTCCTACGGACTGCACCCCGTCTTCCTCTCCCTCTTCTCCTTGGCCTTCCCCGACCCCGTTGGTCCTTGCTGGTGGTCTGTGGGGCTTGTGGGGTTCGCGTTGGCCTCTGCGCTGGGTCAGGGTGCATCCATGTTGCTACGCACTTTGGATTGTTTCTGGTGTGTTGTTTTTGTTGCTTCTATGGTGCATTTTCCCGCCAGACGTGTGGGATTTACAGGCCTGCCGCTGGTTTTCGCTGCTTTTTGTATCGCGATCGGCCTCATCGCAGCTTTTTTGGCGTTTGTGTTTTGCATTTTTGCGGCGTGGCGTTGATTTTAACGCGGTCAGTTGACGCGTTATCTGGAGACTATCGCATGGTACCGCCGTGTTGTGAATACTTGGTTAACACGGCGTAAATGTCCCGCGATAGACTGCGATGTTGAGGGTTGCGTTAAGTCACTTTTGCGATGGTTATCACACGTTCTTGAGAATATGCCCCTAAGTGTCTTCTAAACGGCGTCACGCTTATTTGGGGCATTCAGCTCATTACATTAAGTGAGATTACAGTAACCATCTTAAATGAACCCGGCAGGTGGTGCATGTAAGGATATGCAAGTGTTGAGTGTAATGTGTCGTGGCATAGGTGTCCTCCAAACAAACATGCCAAACATAAAAGTAAACAGTAGTAATCATCTAAGGAGGGCTTGGGGACAGTAGCGGCTGCTACCGATTGGGAGTGGTAGGACGGAACTCAATTTTAAAAAACACTTACCTGGGCCAGCCAGACAGCCGCCACGTCTTCTCCATCCTCTTCTCCCTGTCTCGGCTGGCTACCAGAAGGAGCAGGAAGCACCCGGGCTCCCCATGGCCAATCACAATGCTGCGATGCAGCGTTGTGATTGGTCTGAGCGGCGAACCAGGGCGCTCAGACGGGGCCTGGGAGGCTTTGCATTTTCCTCACCAGGCTGTGTAAAGCAAGCCTGGTGGGGAGATGCAGAGTGCGCAGGACTGTTTGACTGGCCCCAGAGCGCCGGCCAAGCAGTCATGCTCAGTTAAGGAGTGCAAACCACTCCTCTCCCTGCTCTGGCCAGCCCCGCCCTGCCCCAAGAGCAACTCACTTCAATAGTAAAAATGAAATGATAATAATGATACCTTATTATCATTTTATTTTTCCTATTGAGGTCAGCAGGGCGATGCTCTTCCGCCTTAGCGGAGGAGCCGCCACTGCTTGGGGACCCTTAGAAAATATGGAGTGGATGGGCTCACGCCCACTCCTCCTCCATAGGGTGGGAAGAAGAGGGACAGACCCATTCACAGTACAACATCCAAGCATAGGATTTTCATGCCCAGGTTAGTCACCGGAGTCAAAGCAAACACTGTGGGTCATCTCCTGCCCCCTTAGCAACCAAGACATTGGTAGATATGGTAGATCCATCCTCAATTTGTAAAAGTGTGAGTAAGATGGATGCCCAAAGGTCATCCAGACAGTATGATGATTTTCCCAGATGAGTCAGCAAGTAAGAACATTGTGTCTTCTTGAATGAGGAGATGTGAGACAGGGTGACAGCGCCAAAATCACCCAAACGGCTGTCTGAGCAAAAGTCTAGCTGGTAAGAAGTATTTGTGTGAAGGGTTTTGGCCATTCTAGATCCCCTGATCAGCAGTTACTCAGGTGGCTCCAACAATTTATGTCGGCCCGCCAATTGGGCGATGCAGCTCCGGAAGATCTTGATGCAGGTTCACATGCAGTGTCTGACGTCGGAAGATCCATCTATTAGGCAGGCTGGGAAACATCTGTTGTCACTTTGTGCTTACAATTCAATTAAAAACAGGCCAAAAGGGTGCAGCGATCTTTATTTAGTCCCGTCATCACAATGCTTTTTAGTGATGGGTCTAAACTCCGCTCAGTGTTGCAGAGTCATTTGGGCGACATTTTGGTAGACGGCACATGCATGGTCATGGAAGAGGACGTTGCTAGGTGTTTTCTTGAGGACCACTTCTTTCTCCAAGTAGTAATGGAACTTGATGAGGACATCTGGTGACTTCTGCTGCTGGGTAGGCCTCAAGGCCTCAAAGGGCAAGGAATTCTTTCTAAGCAGACTTCTGGGTGAAAGCATCACGGTAACAAACGGGGAGAGGATGTGTCCTAACGGTTAGGGCGGTCAACCTCAAATCTGGTAAACCGGGTTCGAGTCTTGTCAATGACGCTTAATATCCTGTGATTCTGGGCAATACACTTAATCTCCCCGTGCCTAACAAAAATGAATGTGTCCTTATGTAACGCAACTGGTGCTCTGATACCTGATACCTTCGGGTCAAGTTTGCGCTACATAAAATTCTGGGGAAAAAAATCAGTCTAGTTGGCGTCCAGGATTTCTTCTATTAGACCCCCAATGCGAAGGTTTCCTCTATGTGATCAACTCTTCAGATCTTTTCATTTGTCCAGGTCTACCTTTAACTGCTGTTCCATCACGGTGTTAATGATGATAAAACCGAGTTATTATTATTTTATGTTTCCTGCTGCGGAGCAGTGGGGCAATGTTCCTCCGCCTTAGCGGAGGAGCCACCACTGAAAGCAGGTCGTGTTCCACAACAGTTTTTCCTGGTAAAAGCAACACTGGGGCGACGTGCAGCTGGTAGAGGACAATGCTATAGCAGAACCCAAGACCAGATACTGATTCTAGCTTTGGTGAAACAACTCAGAACTAGGTTGATGAGGTCGGCTCCTGTGGGAGGGATGGCAGTGTCTGAAGGTTGGAGAGGGAGTTTACCCCTGATTCCAATTCAGAATTTCCCAGAACCCTCTGCCAGAAACAGTGGGTCCACAGAAGAGGAGGGTGAGCCACGTTTTAAAGGATCTTTTATAGCTGACCGCCCAATTAGAATGCTGGGGATGTTAGGGCAATTCCCCTCGCTGGAATTCCACCAGTAGGGAATCAGAAGCTTTGGTCCTCCCTCACCTTCTTTTAAAACTACACTCTCGGGTGTGGCCAAGATGGCGACGAGTAGGACGTCTCAGTCCCGTCTCTCTGTCCCCTTTGCCGCCCGAGCCACCTTTAAGCCCTTGAAGAAGCTGTGCGGGTGGGAATTTTGCTTCGGAACCTCCGGTGCATCGGACCCTGGAGCCGGATCCCTGCGGCACATCTCGGCTGGGATGAAAATGACGCCCGAAGCGGTCCTGACCGTAACACAGAGGCTGCGATCAAGTGACCTCCGGCCTGGGCCCGCGAACCATGCCCAGCTGACGTAGCAGAAGCGGACCCAACTCCCATAGACGGGGCCACTAGGGAGCTTTGTCGATAGACCCTGGGTGATCGTAGAGGTTCCCACAAAGCAAGCCGTACTACGGCGGGAGCTCCATCGGATCGAGAGCGACCCGGAGGAGATCCGCTTCATGACCAGGAACCGAGATGGCGATTTGAAGACCGGGGGCAACATCGCACCACTTGGCCTAGCAGAGCCCTGGAGCAGCAGGTCCGAAGGCACGGTCACCGAGTTCCGACACAACCTGAGGTGAGCCAAAAGAGCACTGTAATTTCACTGGCAAGCAAAGAGCGTAAAAGAGGTGACGCTACTGATGACCGGGGCCCTGATCTCAAGAAACGATGACCGGGGGGCGTGGCCAACTGCTGAGGGAAATGGCCGAATGGTAGCCTAGCTCCGCTGCGCCACTCCCGATCAATCCGTATTGAAGCATCTTGCCCCGGACGAAATCGCATGGGGCTGTGCCCACCTGGCCCTGGTATCGTGCCCATTAGCCGTGCGGAGGATCACCTCTTTCGGAGGCGTCCGAAGGAGTGAAAGACGGCCTGAGCGGTGCAGCGGCTCTGGGGGATCTGGGTGTGCCCCGTCGCTCCCCGGCCGTGCATGCTAATCTACACCGCGGTCGAGGCGTGGTGTGTGGGCCGCCGCCTGTACTGAGGAGGCCGAGCGGCGATTCCAGCATCGGCTACATCGGCAGTGAGTGTGCCGCTCCTGCCACTGGCTCTGTAACGAGCTAACTGATTTCCTGGGTGCCCCGAGTGCTGGAGTGCCCCGCGGGACGTCGGCGGCCCGCACGTCCCATCTTTGCAAGTGGCGGGCTTGATCAGGGCCGGCTCTAAAGACATTCCGAGCAGCGTCCCACCCGGAGGGTTCCCGGGGGCCACGGGAGGAATATTAGCCCTGCATTAGCGCATCGCGCCCGGCCCATTCCCTGCCCTGGGCCTCGATAACGTGGGACGGTGCACCGTGGTAGTGAAGCACTCGGCGGCGGCGCCGTGTATGAAGTACCGCATCACAGCAGTGAACTGGGCCTAAGGTGTGGGCTTTGAGGCCAATTGTGGACAGCTGGAGCACCTGAGGGACACGCTGCAGGAGCGAAGTGTGGCCCTGTGCCCGCGCTCACTTGACGGCCCCGACGTGGGGGAACAGTCTGGGGGGTCCTGTTAATTCAACATTCCAGGCGGCGGGGGAGGCGGCTCCGCCTGAACAAGGCCGATCACCATTCCACCTACCAAGAGCATTGTGGCAGGATAATCTCTCTGCAAAGGGAGGGGGGGGAGTTGGAGTCCAGCTCACACCTCAACCAGGGTCGTCTGGTGTTTCGCAGTCGAGGCTCTCCGCTGTGCTGCACGCTGGCCAACTGCTATCGACTCCTCCTGGTTCCTGGGGGGTTTTTCCTCCCCCCTCTCTTTTACCGGTGTGGGACTCCTTTGTGACAGTGCTATTTTACGGCCTGGGCCCTGCTGGCGGAATCCGACAGGCCGGTGTGGGCTCGTACTCATGGCAGGCGGCGGTGAGTAGCTGTCACGGCTCAGCCCCTTCTCTGCTATATTGTACCCACCGGCAGCATCATGGCGAGTGGCCGCAGCGGCCGAAGCGCGACGCAAACAAAATTGGACAAATACGCTTGGCAGAAGGGCCAGGATGAGGCACAGGCTAACCCCAAATCGAGTGGGGATCCACCAGACCCCACGTTGCAGGACATCTTAACCGCCATAACGACGGTGCGTACCTCACTGGAAGCCCGCATTGATACAGTCGCCACGGAGGTCTCCTTGATTAGAGCGGACATGAGAAAAATGTCTGACCGCATCGGTGCCGTCGAAAGCACCGCCAAAGAACAGTCGAACGATACGGACCTGCTCAAACGCCATGTGGCTGACCGTCAAACTACGCAGGAGGCAATGGCCCTTCAACTCGACGACTACGAAGGCCGCATGAGGCGTAATAACATACGTATCTTGGGGGTGCCGAGGGACAGGGACATCTTAAGGATTTTGGGGGCTCTGGGCCAAACGTATTTTGGGGGCCCCTGTTCGGAACAGATTTGAATTTATGATCCAATTTCAGCTCTTTCATGCCTTCTTTGGCCAGTGCACTGGCATACTTGTCCAAATTCTTAACATCTAATATTCAGGGACAATGACGTGTGTTTTCAATATTGTAACGCAGCAGCTCACTAATGTTACTGCAAATCTCTATGACACCCTCTCATTTCTTATATGTGCTGGCCTGTGTGATCTAAAATAAACTTTTTTTAATGGATGTTGCATGAAACAAACACATTTTCCTGCAAATTGTCAGTAATAGATTCTGACTCATCCCCCACATTAAAAATAAATTAACAGAAAATTGTATTTAAAACATTCTGTCTAAGATTATGTAAGGTCATTAGGGCAAGATTCTCTGCAGAACATTGCTGGCTCTATCAGGGGGCCCCATGAAAGGCTGGGGCCCTGGGCCAGGGCCCACTTTGCCCATGCCTTAAAACGTCTCTGCCGAGGGACAGGCGGCCAACCTCTTTGTCGAGGAATTGATACTCCAAAAACTCCAGCCGAGGGGTCTCTCCAAATGTTTTTCCATTGAACGAGCGCACCCAGTCCCCGGGGGTAGGCCCAAACCTGGTGCGCCTCCCCGGCCTCTCCTGGCTAGAGTGTTTAACTTTCGGGATAGGGACGCCATACTCCAGACTGCGAGGGCGGCCCCACCGCTGGCAATAGACAACAGCAAGGTCACCTTCTTTCCAGACTTCACCCTGCGAGTTCAGAAACAGCGTCGCAGCTTTCTGGACGTGAAGCGTGCGATGAGGGACCAAGAAATCAAGTACGCTATGCTGTTCCCTGCTAAGCTACGGGTTGAGTCGAAAGGGAAATTATGGTTCTTCCCTAGACCCGAAGACGCATGGGACTGGCTCGAAGGCTGGCGGACTGTTGGTAAACGTCCCCATAAACCTATGGGAGATAATGGTAAGGCTGGCAGACAACACCACCGGCAGGGGTTCCCGCCAGACGGTGGCTCGATGACGCAAAGTCCGAATGGATAGAGGTCGGTGGTCGGCAAGTGCGAGAGACTGCCCTTTGGTTTAAATGACTTCTTGAGTGCGAATTTGATAGATGCATGTTGTTTTAGTATTCACCGCCTCTTGCACATCCTCTAGCGTGCTAGAGCTCATATAAGTCCGGTTCTATGCGGTTGTGGGTTTCCTGTAGCCTCGGCACTGCACTCTTTTGACTATTGATGAATATTACTTAATGAGTCTGACTTGCAAAATATGGGGTTGAATGCCGGGGATGCTAATGTCTTCACGAAATGATGCCCCAGGGAGTGGGGTTGGATCACGTTCTCGATACTGTTGAGGGTGGGCGACAGGCACTCTGCAAGTTGGGGGTGGTGGGTGGTTCTGAACCCGTTATGCAGGGAGGCAGGGTGGGGGGTGGGAGCTGAGTGTTGGGGGGAGGGGGGGATTTGTTCCCTTTCTTTTGTTTTTTGCATTTAGGAGGAGTCCATGGGTCCATTGGTAGATTCTATGACCACACGGTCTGATCTCCTGACGCACTGCATGCCCGCATGCATCCCCTACCCCTGCTGTCCAGACATGAGCATGCCCCTTGTCTCCTGTCTCAACATTCCTCACCAACCTATACACACATGGGACCTCACTTAGCTCTTAAATTCCTCACATGGAACGTTAATGGCTTGGGAGACAAAATTAAGCGGGGCATAGTTCTCCAGTACCTGAAGCGCCAGGCGCCAGATATTGTCCTCCTCCAAGAGACGCACTTGGTTGGCAACTCGTGTGGGGCATTGAATAGATGGGGATATCGTTTGGTCGCTCACTCAGGGTTTACTTCGGGTTCAAGTGGGGCTGGTGTGCTCCTGCGTAGGGGTTGTCCATTTATGATACGCAGGACTTGGTCGGATGAACAGGGCAGATATGTGGCGCTCTCTGGCTCCTGGGAGGGGCAGACTCTCAATGTAATATCCGTATATGTCCCCCCTGGGCTGCAGCGTCCCACGCTGCGAGATATTGGAGCGCTCCTGCTTGATTTGCCCTTAGGGCTATTGGTGCTGGGGGGGGACTTTAATCTGACTGTATACGGCTCCAGCGATCGCCTCCCACCTCGCAGGGACCCCCCCGGGGGGGTCTCAATTGACTGAGTTCCTGGCCGCTGTAGGCTTAGTGGATATCTGGAGATGGCTTAACCCTACCACCGCACAATTTACATTTCACTCTGGGGCTCAATATAGTCAATCGCGCATTGATCACGTGTTCACACACGCCCAGGATATACATGTTTTCACTGACTCTAGATGCCTCGCGCGTGGAGTCTCTGACCATTCCCCCGTCCTCCTGACGCTCACACTCGGACTACCCAAGCGTCGCATTACCCTCAGTATAAATCCCTGGGCACTTAAAGTACCACACATTAGGGAAACACTGCTCACAGAAGCTGACTATTATTTTAAGGAAAATGTGGGGTCGGTCACCTCAGCTCGTATGTTGTGGGGGGCGTTCGGTGCCGTTATGAAAGGCAGAGCCCTGGCGCTGATGGTCAGGCATAAAAGGGAACTTACTAAGCGCATAACGGAACTCGAGGAGGAGATCCTGACCAAGGAAAAAGCCCTGGCTTGTATCCCTGATCCTGATGCGCAACACTCGTTAGCGATGGTGCGCCTTGACTATCACCAACTTTTGACGGAAGCCGCCAAAGCGAGATATAACACCACTCGCCATAAGACATATGAGCATGGTGAACGGACGTGTAAACTTCTGGCCTGGTTGGAAAAAAAAGAACAGCTATCTAGGTGGGTTCCCTCAATACGTGGGACCAATGGCGACATGATTACTGATCCCCAGCAGATCGCCGAAACGTTCACTTCTCACTTCTCATTGGTATATACGTCCTCCGAGACGTCCCAGTCCTCCATGGCGGCGGACCTCCTGTCGACCATTAAAGTAGCCTGTCCATCTGCACAAGACAGAGACTCCCTGGAGAGCGACATTACAGAGGCCGAAATCCAGAAAGCAATTCAAGATGTGCGCTCCGGTAAAGCCATTGGACCCAACGGGCTCCCAATAGAGTTCTTCAAGCCAATGGCTTCCAAGCTCTCTCCCCACTTATTGCAAATGTATGCCGAAAGATTTGATGTCGGGGTCCTACCTGCTGACATTAGGACGGCCTCCATTGTGGTCATTCACAAACCGGGCAAACCACCAAATGATTGTGGAGCCTATCGTCCCATATCACTCCTCACAGTTGAGGCGAAAATCTTAGCTAAACTATTGGCCAACAGGCTCATTCCCTACATTACCGAGCTAGTACACCCGGATCAATCCGGGTTTATGCCAGGGAGGAACACAGCCCTGAATTTAAGGCAATTGCACGGGGTCCTGGGCAGGCGTGACGCGATCAGGGAGGACGCGGCTCTGCTGTCATTGGACGCATCTATGGCGTTCGATACCATCGAGTGGGACTTTCTTTTTGCAGTACTGACAAGGATGGGATTTGGACCTAACTTTATCAAGTGGATCCAACTGCTCTATGCCCAACCGACCACTCATGTGACAGTTAATAACCACGTCTCTAGGCAATTGCCGTTGCTGAGGGGCACCAGACAGGGGTGTCCTCTGTCGCCCCTGCTCTTTGCCCTGCTGCTAGAGCCATTGGCTGTTTGGGTCAGGGGAGACCTTGCGATCAGGGGGCTGAGATGGACGGAGGATCACGAAGACCGTATTTCATTATATGCGGACGACATTCTCCTATATTTGGCCTCGCCCTCGCGGTCCCTCCGCAGAGTCCTCCATATATTTCATATTTTTGGCACCCACTCGGGGCACGCAATTAATTGGACCAAGTCCCAACTCTATGTGTTGTGGGGTGCACCGCCATACAACCCTAGGGGCTACGATATACCAGTGGAATCCCATTGCTTCAAGTCCCTCGGGATATATATTACACCAAATCCGAACTTATTCTATGACCCCTGACTCGACTTCGATCCGACGTTAAGCATTGGTGATCCCTCCCCCTTACCCTTCTGGGACGGGCGGCACTGTTCAAGATGTTGGCGCTGCCGCGTTTCCTCTATGCATTGCAGAACACTCCCAACGCGATTCCTGACACTTATTTTGCCAGTATCGACAGCGTGGTGCGGGGGCTGCTGTGGGATGGTCGGGCCCCATGCATAGCCATGAGAAAACTGACTATGGGATGGTATGATAGGGGTATTGCACTACCTGACATGCGGCTTTATTATCAAGCGTCCCAGTTGGTTGCCATCAATAAATTGGTACATGGGGAATACGGGAACCCCAATTTTCGTACAGATCGTTGGCTTTTGGGACGGGGGGATACAATAGGGCACTTTACACACAGCCTCGCAAGCTTAACCTCACGGGACCTACTGCTCGCACAGTGGAGATCTGGCATGGAGTAAATAGGAAATGGGGCTGGCATAATAAACTTACAAAAGCCACACCGCTCTGGGAACCAGACATACTGGGTCAGCTCAGCAAATGCCCCGGGTTCGACAGGTGGGACATGATAGGCATCTCGACAGTGGGGGACATGTGGGTGAAGGGAAAACTGGCCACTTTTGCAGACCTACAGACCAAATATCAATTAGCGCAAACCGAGACATTCAGGTATCTACAGATTAGCCACCCAGTCACAGCTGCCTTACCCAAGGATGTCCTTCTGCCTGAGTCCTCTCCGCTGGAGGACAGGTTGATACTAGACCCTATGCCTAAAAAAGCCATATCCCTCACATATAAAAAACTGTTAAATAATCGCCCGGACCCCATGCTGCGCCAGCGGCAACACTGGGAGACAGACCTGGGAGAATTAGACGAGGAGGATTGGCGTGATGCTTTGGCTTCTCCTCGAGAAGTGGCTATCCCCATGAGACTGCGCCTGGTCCAACTGAAGATCCTCCACCGTGTATATTTAGATGCAAAGATTTTGGCCAAATTGGGTAGAAGAGCTGACCCCCTGTGTCTCCGGCAGTGCCGACAACTGGGAACCTTCTTTCATATCCTATGGGACTGCTCAATAGTGCGACAATACTGGAACAGGGTTACAGAGCAGATGGAGAGAGCGGGTGGCAAGACTCTGAAGGCCTCCCCCCAGTTGTGTCTCCTAAATGTATGGGATGCCACGGATTTAACACAAACAGAGAAAACGTGGGCCTCACTGGGGTGGGCCATCGCCAAACGTAATATTGCGCAGAGGTGGGGGGTGGGGGCGGCCCGACCA
This sequence comes from Calotriton arnoldi, assembly GCA_963921515.1. Taxonomy (NCBI): domain Eukaryota; kingdom Metazoa; phylum Chordata; class Amphibia; order Caudata; family Salamandridae; genus Calotriton; species Calotriton arnoldi. Next base: position 472,278 of record CAWUFW010006292.1, read on the forward strand.
TGCAGGATTGGGCAGTCAACATGGATAGGGCAATGATTGCTGAGAAGGATGTATTCAAGCATAGGGGGTGCCCTAGGAAATGGGACCACAAATGGGGGAAGTGGAATAGATATAGAGGCAATATCTGTTTATCTCCTACAGTTGAATTACAGCGTGAACGACATGCATTACTGGATCTCCCTGATCTCGATCATGTGCCCACACCCGGAACTGAATAAGGTGATTGCTCGATTGCTAAGTGCCAGCTGGCGTGCGTATCGGGTTTGCACACTTGATCATCTATGTAATGGCCACATGGTGGATGTACTGGACATTCTTGCTATGATTAACCGGAAGGGAGTGTATTGGACTTTTCAGGAGCCATCTGCACTGCATTGTGTAAAAATATACTGTAGACCCAATTATTGTTTTGTCATTGCCTTATGTTTTTCTTTTCTTTTCCTTAATAAAAATTGTTTAAACAAAAAAAAAAGAAACGACGACGAGGACTGAAACAGGATATACACATGAGCGTATCTAGTTTACGGCTCTCCTGCAGCTCACAAACACCAAAACCACATTGAAAGATGGCCTCAGCCCACACAAGAAAGACCGCACTATCAAAGACATGCTCACTGGGCCCGTAAATATAGCAACAGGGGGTCAAACTACACCCCCAGAAACGTCTCGGAATCCGGACGAGTCAGCACCAGAAGAACCAGTCACCAGAATCTTTTTAGAGTCCCTATTTTCCTCATTGAGAGAAGACCTTCAAGACCTCAAATAGGACCTCTCGTAGGATATTAGAGAAGCCCGAAAAGACATTGACTCTTTGGGAGAACGCGTAGCAGCCATGGAGGAATGAGGAGATCACCATGGAGAGGAACTGCACTCCCTACAACAAGAGGTCCTTAGACTCCAGGAACAGCAGCTTGATCTACAGGCCCACGCTAAAGAGCTTGAAAACAGGTCCAGACGTAGTAACACACGTATTCGTGGGATAACATCCAAGGCCAAGGGAGACGACATCCATGCATATGTGGGTGACCTTTTCCGATATATTTTGGGAACAACCCCTGAGCACAAGATCAAGATAGAACGTGCACATCAAGTAGGGAAGGCCCGACCACCATGGGCTCCCCCAGCAGACATTCTGGTATGCCTTCACGACTTCCCTGTGAAGGAAGACATCCTTCGCAAAGCACGTGAGAAACACCCATTGAACTTTCGTGGTGAAACCCCAATTCTCTTTCAAGACCTGGTAGCAATCACACTTCAGAAGCACCATGAATTCAGACCGGTCACCCAGCACCTGAGAGACAAAGGATTAGCTTACTCATGGGGCCACCCCTTCCGTATCGTCTTCCCTCTAGGAGGCAAGCTCTAGCAACTCCGCTCACTCACCGAAACCTGCCAGATACTCGGCATAGACCCGGAACAAGAAGACTAATCATCGACTTGCACAGGACGCCGACGCAATGAGAACAGCAACCGCGGAAAGAAAAACGGCCTGACGTAACCAAAATCACAGAGGGACAGCATGCGGCTTTCCGTTCCATCCCAGAAGCCCTGGCCAGAACAGATGAATAGCAGAACTCCTGTTGTGATGAGTACTTACTGCACACGCGGCTTGGGTGGTGGGAGGGATAGGGGTGGGACCACAGGCCACATTCTGGACCCCACTTTCTTTCCTGCTCTATAGACTTGGAAGACTGAAGCCTTCTTCAGAAACTATGTTACGAACTTTCCTCATCCTAATTTTATATATTTGTTGTTTTTCTTTTCTCTTGGGGATTATACTAAGGATCACCATGTCCACGCACTATGCCTCACTCGACACATGCACCCTCTCAGTCGATTTCCTTACCCATAACATAACGGCCCACACAAATGCTATACTTCCCCTCTTATTAGCTGATGCCAGACAACACCATGAAAATATTGACATTAAATGTGAAGGGGTTGAACAATCCAATTAAACGTAAGGCAATACTATCATATCTTGAGAACTCCAGTGCAGACATATGCTTATTTCAAGAGACTCACCTCTTATCCCGTGACTGCCACCAGCTCCGATCACGAGCCTTCCCACAACAATTCTTTTCCTCTGCCCCATCCAAAACAGCAGGGGTAGCTATATCAGTGGCACGATCCTTTAAGGGGACAATGGGGCCCAAGACAGCAGATCTAAGAGGCAGACTACTCTCTTATCAGGTTACATTGGGGAAGACGACTTTTATAATAGGATCACTATATGCTCCCAATGAAGGCAAAGAACTGTTCTTACGTGAGGCACTCATAGAAACACTGGCTGCAACAGACACAGAGGTCCTCTTAGGGGGTGATCTTAATCTAGTATTCAATTAAGATCTAGATAGATCTGCACAACGACATGGTCAGACCAGGGCACTTACGAAGAGCGGGCTTAAATGGATTCATGACCTGGGATTCTGTGACATTTGCCGGACCTTCCATAAAGAGGAACATGAATACTCATTCGACTCCCATGCACACAAAACGTATGCAAGGTTAGATTATTTCCTAGCCACGAAATCCATACATAGCTTAACCAAAGACACAGACATTCTACTGATGGTACTCTCCGACCACTCAGCAGTCACACTCTCCATGAGAATAGACCCGACTAAGACTCCTCCTCGATCGGGGCGCATGCCTGAAACACTGCTACACCGTCCGAAAGTAGTCTCTCAAATTCAAACAGCTATCTCTAACTACCTAGAAATTAATGACTCTCCGGACATCTCTATAGCAACCCTATGGGAGGCACTAAAGGCAGTTATAAGGGGTGAACTCATCTCTATCTCTGCTGCGGGTAATAAGTTACGCAAGGAAAAAAGAGACAGACTTACTACCCAGGTTAAAGAACTGGAACATATCCAACAGCGCACAGGTGCCCCAAGGGTGTGGCACCAGTTAACAGCACTATGTGCTCAACTGGCTGGGTTGGATCTTGATAGAGCAGAATATGCTCTGACACTCTTATTACATTGGCGGAGACAAGTGTGGTAGCCTCTTGGCCAATAAACTCCGCATAAAACGCCAAGCAACGAGATTCTCCTCTTTACAAACTAGAGAAAACAAACTCATTACAAATGACAGAGATAATGCAAACACTTTCAAGGAGTTTTATACACAATTATACACTAGACAAGACCTAGACCCTTTAGATAGCACTGAGTACCTCGATGGAGTGCAAACTTCACGCATCACCGAGGAACAGGCTGAAGAACTTGAGGACGACATACGTCCTGAAGAATTGATCTCGGCCATCTCCTGTTTAAAACTTTCCAAATCTCCAGGACCAGATGGATATCCCTCCATCTTCTACAAAACATTCTGTCACGTTCTCACCCAGATATTAACAAGACTCTTTAACTCATTCACACAACCCGGTGCAATGCCTGCTTCAATGCTGGCGGCATCGATAGCAGTGGTACCCAAACCAGGAAAGAACAAGCAGCAATGTAGCTCGTACAGGCCTATTTCTTTGCTCAATAATGATTTCAAATTATTCACTGGTATCCTAGCACACAGACTGGGTCCACTTCTTCCCGCAATCATAGATCCAGACCAAGCTGGATTCATCCCGCATAGACAGACGGGAGACAACACTAAACGCATTCTGCACATCATTGAAAAACTACAAGAGTGCCGAAGGCGACTATGCTTTTAGCCACAGATGCCAAAAAGGCCTTTGATAGAGTTCATTGGCCGTTCCTTGAACAAGCTTTAACACATTTCGGCCTTGGTGACAAATTTAAAATGCGAATCATGAATTGCTATCAACGCCCCATGGCGACAGTACGAGTAAACAGCTATACCTCAGGTTCCTTCCAGATAGGCAGAGGCACGAAACAAGGCTGCCCACTGTCTCCTCTACTATTCGCTTTATGTATGGAACCGCTAGCTCAGGGAATAAGGGATAATCACGGGATCAGTGGAGCAGTCTTTTGGGAAGAACTTCATAAATCAAGCCTTTAAGCAGATGATATCCTATTGACCCCGGTGAACCCAAAAACTTACTGTACCACTCCTTCTAAAGGAAATGGAGGCCTATAGTCGGGCCTCCGGTTTCCACATAAACATGGAAAAATCACAGGCACTGGGCCTCTCAATACCCCCAGAACTAACAATTTCACTTTCAATGGGTACCAACAGCGCTCCCCTACCAGGGGATTAAATTAGCTCCGACACTCCTCCAAACCTCAACAATAAATTACCAATAGCTACTGAAACAGGTCAGACATGAGATGTCCAATTGGAAACATCACCAGATTTCGTGGGTAGGCTGAATAGCCTCGGTTAAAATGACCCTACTCCCCAAACTTCTCTACATCTTCTAAACACTGCTCCTATCTCCCCCTAAGGGACTACTGGTCAAATGACAAGCTGAAATCTCACAGTTTATATGGTCCGGGAAACGACCCCGCTTGCGTAAAGAATTGTGCTATGCCCCCTCCCAAATTGGGTGGCCTAGGTATTCCGGACTTCCAAAAGTACTATCAAGCAACACAGATACAATACTTGGTGGAGTGGTATCAACCAGAGAAACACTGGTTCTTCCAAGATAGAGCTGTTGCAGGGACATCTCTGTGGAAAGTCCCTTTCCTAAAGAAACCCAAAGGACCCCGAAACCTCTATTTTTCCCCAATTACGTGAGTAAGCATGTACGCATGGGACCAAACATGTACGAAACAAGGACTCACCTCTTTTCCTTCCTCGCTGACCCCTCTATTTGATAATCCAGATTTCACACCTGGCCTAGACCCCAAGGCATTAATTGAATGGAGGAAAACTGAATGTTGGGCCATGGGACATATGGTAGACGAAGCCGGAGTTAAACCATTCCATCAACTACGCGATGACTTTAATCTCCCAGAATCAGAACGCCTACACTATCTTCAACTTCGCCACTGGCTCCTACACCCTAATAACAAACCATTCATACAGAGACCTCTTACAGCATTTGAACACTGGCTCATTTCCCGCTCTACAGGTAAATGTCTCATCTCCGAGATTTATATGTTCCCGATACAGACTCACAAACACATTTACAATGCTGGTCAACATAGATGGGAGCAGGAATTAGGGAGGCAGCTAACTGAGACAGAGTGGAGTGGCATATATCATAGAGCTCGACACACTGCCATTAACATTTCCCTCACCGAAACACTAGTCAAAATCACTACATACTGGTTTCTTACACCCGCCAGACTACATCAGATGTACCCACACTGTAGCGACCGATGCCTGCGAAACTGCGGCGGCCAAGGGACTCTAATACACATAATATGGAAATGCCCTCAACTCCAGTTATACTGGACACAAGTACTAGATGAGATAGACACCTATCTCGACACAGAGAGACCTAGATTCCCGACTTATGTTTTACTAGCCCTACCTAACCCCCTAACCTATCCTCTGAAATCGAAACGTGGCAGACAAATTGGCCTTGCGTTGGGAGCAGCGACCCAGAACATCTTGACACATTGGGGTTCACCACAACTCCCCACACATACAAGTTGGCTTCACAGGTTATGGTCCATTATGGGCATGGAAAGACACTCGCAAATCAAGGGGATCACTTTTGGAAACTCTGGCGCCCATTTTTGTCCCTCCTAACACACGATTTCGGAGAACTCACTTGCCCGATATATTTACGACTTTTACATCTACCAGATGCTGCCTCTGCCACATGAGTGGCTATGTGTAGATGTGAGGTAAACCAACTGTGCCTTAACCATCTAGCAAAGGTGACCTGGACTTTGGGATTGGGAGGGGGGAGGGTTTGGGATGGGAATGTGTTTCTTTTGTTTCTGTTCTCTCTCCGCATTCCCCTCTCCTTTGGGTTGGCTGAGATGTTTCCTGTCTTCCCATTTTCCCTTTCCCTAATAGTTAAACAATGGCAATTATTCTATCTGCTGTGTCAAATTTGATACCTATAATGATGTAAACATAGCACTGGCATACTCTTCAATAAAAGATTTAAACCATAAAACTACACTCTCTATAAAGGAGAACGAAAGAGATGTCAACTTGGGCAACATTCAGGCTACATACCATAGATGACCATTGCCTCTTCTTTCTCTCAGGTAGTACTCACCAAAGGAATAAAATTAGGTTATTTTTAAGGGGTTGAGAAACGGGCATTCAGGCAACACACCAGAGATGAGCACTGCCACTTCTTTCTCTAACTGGGAGAGGAAGAATTTCCTGAGGGAGGTTAGAGAGCAAAGGCTCTGGAGGTGTTAACTAATCCTTACCATATGGTGCCTTATTCTCAAACGAAGGAATAAGGATATAACAAATTGAATGAATATCATTGAAACATTAAGGATTAGGCCCAGTAAATCAAAGAAAGATGTGGAGGCATTAAAGACATAGAACAAAAGAAACAGAAAAATATTTTCATTGACTTTTTTAGAAATATTGTAGAGGCTTTTTGTAACCTCCCTTCTTGTGACCTACGGATCGAACGTTTTACTTTTATACTCATTTTTCCAAACAGGGTAGGTGGATCCATGTGTAAGGTTTCAGAACTGTTTTGAGGTGGTTCTCTTTCAAATGCCATATTCTGTCTATGGCTCATACACAGCCTTTGTGCAAGGTGCGAGCTCTCACAGCCGGTAGCAGTGATGCTGGCTCCAAGCAGGAGTATCCAAAAATAGTGTGAGATCTCGGTACCCAGCTGTCATCAACCTTCCTGAAGCCACAGACAAAAGAGCAGGCCCTCCTTAGAAACGTCATCACCTTTAATAACAAACTTGCTGACCTACCCCTCACCCCTACCATCAATGAAATGTCATTGCTCAGGAAGAACTAATTAGCAGCCCTTTGCTAACAAAGACCTCATTAAAGCACAACTATACACAAGAGAGGTCAGTAGACTGCACTCTTCATTGACACTGAAAAACATTTTAGTCAAGACTAATAATCCACAAGGCATAGTAAGCTGCCACCATCACTTCATTTCATGAAGCCAGGACATGGAAAAGTAGCATTTCGGTTATGAAGGCATGCTTGGTGTGCCCTTCCTCGTCACAGAACAGGTTCTGTATCTTGCTTTCTATAGACAAGTCTAGGCCTCTCCACACATGATAGATTAGTACGGTTGAAGGGCAAATAAAATAGCTAGAATCACAGTTTGACAGGCAGTTGGACACTGAGGGTAGTTGTACACAGCCACGTACCATGTAGGAGACACTCCCATCCTAACATTGTCGACATTTCTTTATTGAAATTTCCAATTTGATGCCGCTGCAAAGTCTAGTTCAGACCTACAGCACCCGTCAAACTATTGAGATTATTTTTTCTCAAGCCAGACCTCACAGTTCCTCTGCTAAGCCTAAGAGCTGATGCTATTCATCCTTTCCTACCCTTAAAATGGCCCTAAAACCTACCACCAACTTCAAACATCCTCTTAATATGTCCCTCCTCTGATCAGCTCCATACCACTTCAAAGAGCTTCGGCCATAATACCCTTCCCAGTTCTGCCCTCAAACAGATAGCTTCTTCCAGAAACCCCACCCTGAGACAATACTACTCTCTGGCTTTAACCCCCTCTGTGAGAAGTTGGCCTGGTATATGCTGTCCACTAATTAAAGTGGGCACCTTGCACCAGTCCAAACGACCCTTATTGATGATTAGGTTAAAGACAACCTTTATAGAAAGCTATCCTAGTGGTAGCTGTGGAGAGCAGCCTTCAGGCTAAGTCTTGAAGGAATGTAAAGCAGCTTGTTTTACCAGTATATAACCTCCTGAATGACCAAATGAAAGGAGAACCACACCAGGTGTATATAAAATATATGTATTTATTACTAAACACTCTCTACTAACCTCTTTTTGAGATTAGAGAACAATACACACAATATTAAATCACTAGAACGACAGTAAATAGCACAATACACAGCAGGCTCCAGGGGGAGACCGAACCATATACTAAGAAAGTGGTATAAGAACCACGACTTGACTAGACACAGTGCCTAGAGCACGTAGAATTGCTGGGACCCCAAGGAACCACCCAAGGTAGTGACACAGGGGACCCACGGAGGACGGGTGCAGTGTGGGAACACAGGTGTGAGCTCCGTACAACTCTATGGGAAAGTCGCGGTTGGAATTTTAAAGATTAAGGCCACTTAGGAGAGGACTGCAAGCAAACCCAGCTAAACATAGAATGTTTTAAGGCCAGCACCCTTGAGAGTACCGAGGTACCCGTGTTACCTATCCCAGAGGAGCCGGGTGCATAAGGGGCAAGTGGTGTCGGAAACCCTCGTCGTTTTCAATGGCGTGATGCGAGAAAGTACTGCTGCCGTGGAGAATAAAAGTGTCCGGTGTGATCCAAGCCTGGATCAGAGATGTGAAGAACCTGAAAGCAGAGGGGACAAAGTCTGGGTCACTTCACGTGACCAGGAGAGGAGCAATTTGAATGCCCACCGATGTTGGGTGCTTCAGGTGCGAAGAGGCAAATCTTGACTCTGCAGCCACGGGGACCAGGAGATGTCTGCGATGACCACAGTCTGGATTCGAGCTGTCCCACGAAGGATGTCGAGTGCTGGGTGGTCAGTGTCCAGATTGAACACCAACAAGCCTTGGCAACTGCAACCCATGCGGTCAGAGATAAGATGCTTCTGCGAGGACCAGCAAGGTTCTGGGGACTCTCCAAGCAATGGAGAGTCAGGGCACATCTAGAGGAACCAGGGAAGCCCACTGAAAGCTAAAGTTGCCTTCTCAGGGACCCACAGGCCAACGGACCAGGGATCGCGAAGGGACCTCGAGAGGAATCACAAAGTGCCAGCCCACGGAACACTCGTGGAGTGTAGGCCGGAAATCTTTGGTGGAATTACTGCTTGGGGTCCGGATTACAAGTAGCCCAAAGCACAGCTTCAGGGATTGCCGAAAAGCATATGCTGCTGCAAATGTACACGGTGCCCAGGGGTACGGGTTTCACGGTCCTTACAAGGGATACGGGCCTCAGAATTGCTGAGAGCGCAGATCAACCTCGGAGACCTTGGAAACCCACCTCCCGTATTGAAGAAAACTTCAGAGTCCTTCGGGAGCTTCATAGATGCAAACCGGTCAGATGCGTTTTGGTGCCTGCTCAGCAGGGGAGTAACTCCTTTACTCCAAGGGAGATTCTTCAGTCATCCAGAAAAGCGTAGATCGTCGAAGGTTACTTGGTTTCTGTAGCAGAGTTTAGTCCAGGTAATATCTAAAGTCCTGTAGCCAGGGGTTCCTACTTTATACCCAAGGAAAGGGTGGGACAAACTCTGGGGACCCACCTATGGGAGGGTCAGGACAGAAGGGTGGCTACACCCATGTCCTTTGTCCAGTTTCGCACCAGAGCAGGGGCTGATAGCCCCTGCAACTGGTTTGAGCTGGACTATGCACGAGGACACCAAATGTGCCCCCAGTGCAGACATCAAAGCACTCTGAGAGTGCACCCACCCAGCCCCAATACACTAAAGCCTGTCTGGGAGGTGGTCACACCTCCCTGTGACAGGAAACCTATTGTCAAGCCTTCCCCTGCCGGAGTTTCGTCCAGCAGCAGGAGGGCAGACTCGTGTCTGTGGCTGGCAGCATCCATTTTGTGATGCCAGGGTTCTGTGAAGCTGGTACCGGGTGTACCGGTGTTGTCATATTTCTCCCTCTAGGAGGGTGGAATCATACCTCCACACCAGTTACTGGTGTGGAGGTATGATTCCAAGGTGTTTGACACCAAACACAACATGTTTCCATGCAGCCATTTTAAAGTTAGCATTTACCGCGAGGTTATAATGCACTTAAGTATATATGGTTGGCTGCATCACAAACAACCTCGGAGTATAGGTTCCGAAGGCTGCAGAGGGGCTCTGCTCATGCATGGGCACCCTCTCACATAAAACCCAGCACCCTGCCTTCAGGATTGGTAAGGCCTGCTATAGGGGTGACTGATAGGTTTATATGTGCAGTGATTAGGATAGATATAGTGAACCTATATCTAAGTAAGGGGTGCATGCACCACCTTACACAGGCTGCAGTAGCAGACCTGTGGTGTCATTTTAAATGGTCTCTCAGGGGTGGCATAATACATGCTGCAGCCCCTGGGAGGCCTCTGGGGTACCTATGCCCTGGGTACATAGTATACCGTATACTAGGGACTTATAAGGGTACCCCAGAATCCAATCTGGAGTGTACCTAAAGTACATGCAATCAATTTAGAGGAGAAAGCAGATAGACTGGGGTCCTGAATAGCAGGATCCCAGTCAGACTAAGTCGAAAACCAGCAAAACACCAGGAAAAAAGTGGGGGCAACCATGCAGTCAGATTCCACCTTCCTACATAACCCCCGTCAAACGAAAGGAGATAAGGCTAACCTTGTCCAGTCGAGCCTTTATTGACTAAGTGGCCATATAAGGAAGATCCTGCACTAGCATGGATACCCCCTGTCTTATGGTCCACTAAGCAGTCCCTACCCCTAAGGGTATGGGATGGTCTCCAAAAGTTGGGATTTCTACCTTTGGGGTGTTTTGGCAAAGTAAAAGGCTGGTGGGGTGGCTGAGTAGAGAAGTGAGGCCCTAATAAAGTTGGCCTCAGCTTCCTCAGATCACTGGTCACCATGGAGGCCTTTCTTTCCATGACTGAGTTGTATCTGGCCCTAAGGGTCAACCTCTGGCTGCCCTTCAGATGGGGGTTGGGTCCCTCTGGTTGGAACACTGGGGGGACATGGTAGGTTTGGAACCACTTGGTCCCAGGTTTGCCTTTGCCCAACAGAATCCATCTGGGGGATGTCCCTATCCAATGGTAAGAGGGATCCCTCAGTGGGTTGAGGAATTTTCACCTGGCTAGGGCTACTAGACTGTGTGCCCCTAATCTGTTGATGAGGGTGTTCCACTGGACAATGGGCCCTAAGGGGTCCACTGACCTCCCTGACCTCTGCAGCCCTAGGCTGAGGGAGGTAGGGTAGAGAGGGGAAGGATACCTGCTCCAGACTGGGTACCACCTTGGAAGGGTCCCCTGCCATCAGGGGTGTTGCCAGGCCAGGCCTGACCACCTCTGCGGCAGTTCCTTCACTAGGGGTAGGATCAGATCCCTGAGGAAGCTGACCCTTACCTATAGTCTGGGGGGTAGAAGACTTTTCTTCCACCCTTCTGCTCTCTGGTGGAGTAGAGTGGGCCATTCTTTCAGGCTCCACTTCTCCAAAATTTCCCTGGGATGGGGCTGAGGCCCTAAGAGCCCCACCAACTTTCTCAGGGAGGCCTAACATTCTTAAATGAGCCTGGTATTCAACTTCAGCCCAGGCTGAAATTTCCAGATCATTGCCCAACAGGCAATCTACAGGCAAGTTTGGGGACACTGCCACTCTCTTTGGGCCAGTGACCCCTCCCCAGCTGAGATTGACTATGGCCATGGGATGATCTGTTTTAATACCATCAATGTTGGTCACCTTGTACTTGAACTCAGGTAAAAGCTGTTGAGTTGGGACTAGTTTCCCTGTCACCATGGTGACACTAGCCCCTGTGTCTCTGAAGGCTACAGCTTTCTGACCATTGATCAATGGCTCCTGTCTGTACTTGCCCAAAGAATTAGGACTGACAGTAAAAGTGGTAAATCCCATGCCACCATCACAGACTAAGGAGGCCTGGGAGGAGGACCTTGATAAGCTGGGGTCCACCTCAGTTCCCCATACCAATGCACCTAACTTTTTGGGTGCATTACTACCACCTGGGGGATTACTACTTGTAGTACCAGGAGGAGTGGTAGTATTGCTAGGAGGAACATTTTCCTTCTTGCTGGCCTTAGGGCAACTGGGGTCATTTTTCCAGTGGCCAGGCTTCTTACATATATGGCAATAAGGTTTCTTTTCAGGGGAGGAAGGAGTTTGGGACCCACCCCCAGACGAGGTCTTTTGGGGCCCTGTAGTGGATTTATCTTGTGATTTATCCCCACCTTTCTCTTGGTTTTTGGAAGAATCTTTCTTCTGGTCACCACCCTGATTCTTTGGCTTTACTCTGGTTCTGACCCATTTGTCTGTCTTCTTTCCCAATTGTTGGGGAGAGGTCAGATCAGAGTCCACCAGGTACTGGTGTAAAAGCTGGTTTTGACAATTATTAAGGATCTGCTCCCTCATAATCAAATTGTACAATCCTAAAAAGTCATGCACCTTGCTGTCATGTATCCAACCTTCCAGAGCCTTAGTAGCACAATCTACAAAGTCAACCCAGTCCTGAGTCTGTGCCTTTTGGGTGTCTCTGAACTTTAACCTGTATTGTTCAGTGGTTAAGCCAAACCCATCAATCAGAGCACTCTTCAGGACTTTGTAATTATCAGCATCCTCTTCTCTTACAGTGAGGAGCTTGTCCCTACCTTTGACTGCAAAGGAGAGCCACAAGATTGCTGCCCACTGCTCCTGAGGGACCCTCTGTACCCTACAGGCCCTCTCCAGTGCAGTTATCCATTTGTGGATGTCATCCCCACTCTGGTAGGGAGGGACAATCTTGTTCAGGTTCCTATGGTTATGAGTATCTTCTCTACTCCTAGGGACACTGTTGCTGCCACCATGGGGCTCTAGCCCCAACTTTTGAGAAGCTCTCTGAAGCTCCAGGGATTCCCTATTTAAGGCCAATTGCTCTCTCTTGATCATGAGCTTAGCTCTCTCAAACTCAAGCAGTTGGCACTTCTTCTCATAAGAGGACTCCCTTTTATGAGAAGTAGAGGTCCTATGAGAAACAGAGCTCCCTACAGATGTACCAGAATGATTCGATTCCGGAGAAGGAGATCTTGATCTTCTTGGTAAACTGTTAACCCTTCCAGGTGGGGTAAAGAGAGGCCTATTGAGGCCTCCTTCCTCACCTTCAGGAAGAATTGGATTGTCCAGGTTAGAATCATTTTGATCCTCCTGGCCAGCATCAGAGTCCAGGTCATTGAAGTTCTCACTTCCTGTCCTTTCCTCTTCTGCTGTCCCACCCCTTTTCCTACCTCATCAGACCCTGGAGTCTTTCTGAGGTCATCTAAAAGCAAAGTCTCTATGAGACGTTGGGTGTTTGGTTTTTCCCTGACTTCAGTTTCCTGGATGTACACATGGCTCTCAATTCCTGGAATGAGAGATGGTCATACTTAGTTGGCAAGGAGCCACTGGCTTCAGGCTTAGAAGACATGCTAGTGTGCTGTGGTGTATGCACCTACCTACTCTAGTGGGAACTGAACTCTCTTGAGTTGGAGAAAGGGTGTGCTAGGCCCTTGACATACCCAACTCTAAGTTCAGTAGAACTTACTTTATTCTAGACTTGATTTATATGTACCTAAGTACCTTAAGTGGTTTTCAGTTAGTCACTCAATGAGATTATCTGGTAAAACAATAGCAAGCTTGAATCCCAACCGCTGCACACCAATGTGAGAAGTTGGCCTGGTATATGCTGTCCACTAATTAAAGTGGGCACCTTGCACCAGTCCAAATGACCCTTATTGATGATTAGGTTAAAGACAACCTTTATAGAAAGCTATCCTAGTTGTAGCTGTGGAGAGCAGCCTTCAGGCTAAGTCTTGAGGGAATGTAAAGCAGCTTGTTTTACCAGTATATAACCTACTGAATGACCAAATGAAAGGAAAACCACACCAGGTGTATATAAAATATATGTATTTATTACTAAACACTCTCTACTAACCTCTTTATGAGATTAGAGAACAATGCACACAATATTAAATCACTAGAACGACAGTAAATAGCACAATACACAGCGGGCTCCAGGGGAGACCGAACCATATACTACGAAAGTGGTATAAGAACCACGACTTGACTAGACACAGTGCCTAGAGCATGTAGAATCGTTGGGACCCCAAGGAACCACCCAAGGTAGTGACACAGGGGACCCACGGAGGACGGGTGCAGTGTGGGAACACAGGCGCGAGCTCCGTACAACTCTATGGGAAAGTCGCGGTTGGAATTTTAAAGATTAAGGACACTTAGGAGAGGACTTCAAGCAATCCCAGCTAAACATAGAAGGTTCTAAGGCCAGCACCCTTGAGAGTACCGAGGTACCCGTGTTACATATCCCAGAGGAGCCGGGTGCATAGGGGTCAAGTGGTGTCGGAAACCCTCGTCGTTTTCAATGGCGTGATGCGAGAAAGTACTGCTGCCGTGGAGAAGAAAAGTGTCCGGTGTGATCCAAGCCTGGATCAGAGATGTAAAGAACCTGAAAGCAGAGGGGACAAAGTCTGGGTCACTTCACGTGACCAGGAGCGGAGCAATTTGAATGCTTCAGGTGCGAAGAGGTGAAGCTTGACTCTGCAGCCACGGGGACCAGGAGATGTCTGCGATGACCACAGTCTGGATTCAAGCTGCCCACAAAGGATGTCGAGTGCTGGGGGGTCAGTGTCCAGATTGAACACCAACAAGCCTTGGCAACTGCAACCCACGCAGTCAGAGGAAAGATGCTTCTGCGAGGACCAGCAAGGTCCTGTGGACTCCCCAAGCAATGGAGAGTCAGAGCACATCTAGAGCAACCAGGGAAGCCCACTGAAAGTTAAAGTTGCCTTCTCAGGGACCCACAGGCCAACGGACCAGGGATCGTGAAGGGACCTCGAGAGGAATCACAAAGTGCCATCCCACGGAACACTCGTGGAGTGTAGGCTGGAAATCTTTGGTGGAATTACTGCTCGGGATCAGGACTACAAGTAGCCCAAAGCACAGCTTCAGGGATTGCCAAAAAGCATATGCTGCTGCAAATGTACACAGTGCCCAGGGGTTCGGGTTTCACAGTCCCCACGAGGGATACGGGCCTCAGAATTGCTGAGAGCGCAGATCAACCTCGGAGACCCCGGGAACCCACCTCCTATATTGCAGAAACCTTCGGAGTCCTTCAGGAGCTTCATAGATGCAAACCAGTCAGATGCATTTTGGTGCCTGCTCAGCAGGGAAGTAACTCCTTTAGTCCAAGGGAGATTCTTCAGTCGTCCAGCAAAGCGTAGATCATCGAAGGTTACTTGGTTTCTGTAGCAGAGTTTAGTCCTGTAGCCAGGGGTTCCTACTTTATACCCAAGGAAGGGGTGGGACAAACTCTGGGGACCCACCTATGGGAGGGTCAGGACAGAGGGGTGGCTACACCCATGTCCTTTGTCCAGTTTCGTGCCAGAGCACTGGCTGACAGCCCCTGTAACCGGTTTGAGCTGGACTATGCACGAGGACACCAAATGTGCCCCCAGTGCAGACATCAAAGCACTCTGAGAGTGCACCCACCCAGCCCCAATACACTAAAGCCTGTCTGGGAGGTGGTCACACCTCCCTGTGACAGGAAACCTATTGTCAAGCCTTCCCCTGCCGGAGTTTCGTCCAGCAGCAGGAGGGCAGACTCATGTCTGTGGCTGGCAGCATCCATTTTGTGATGCCAGGCTTCTGTGAAGCTGGTACCGGGTGTACCGGTGTTGTCATATTTCTACCTCTAGGAGTGTGGAATCATACCTCCCACACCAGTTACTGGTGTGGAGGTATGATTCCAAGGTGTTTGACACCAAACACGACATGTTTCCATGCAGCCATTTTAAAGTTAGCATTTACCGCGAGGTTATAATGCACTTAAGTATATATGGTTGCCTGCATCACAAACAACCCCGGAGTATAGGTTCCGAAGGCTGCAGAGGGGCTCTGCTCATGCATGGGCACCCTCTCACATAAAACCCAGCACCCTGCCTTCAGGATTGGTAAGGGCTGCTATAGGGGTGACTGATAGGTTTATATGTGCAGTGATTAGGATAGATATAGTGAACCTATATCTAAGTAAGGGGTGCATGCACCACCTTACACAGGCTGCAGTAGCAGACCTGTGGTGTCATTTTAAATGGTCTCTCAGGGGTGGCATAATACATGCTGCAGCCCCTGGGAGGCCTTTGGGGTACCTATGCCCTGGGTACATAGTATACCATATACTAGGGACTTATAAGGGTACCCCAGAATCCAATCTGGGGTGTACCTAAAGTACATGCAATCAATTTAGAGGAGAAAGCAGATAGACTGGGGTCCTGAATAGCAGGATCCCAGTCAGACTAAGTCGAAAACCAGCAAAACACCAGCAAAAAGTGGGGGCAACCATGCAGTCAGATTCCACCTTCCTACACCCTCCCTCTACCACTCAGAGATTTTGATCTACTATTTGACTTCCTATGATGACCATCAGTGCCTAGAACACCTCTCCCTTCTGGATCTCATAGTTCCACTATCAACTCTTGGGGGCTTATTTACATGCCCCATGCGCCGCAGGTGCGTCACTTTTTGTGATGCACCGGCAGCGTAACCTGCTGCCCCATATTTACAAGGACACGTAAAGCCCACGTAAAGCCACCCTGCATGGCTTTTCCTGTCCTTGCAATTATGGCCCCTTTACACACAACACTTTGCGTGAAAGGGGCGTGCCATGGGTGTTGCTGTGGGTGTTCCCAAGAAACACCCATGGCTTCTGCCGCATTTCCAGATTTATGAGAAATCGTAAACCTGGAAATGCGTCAGAATGCTATGCCTCCCCAGGGGAGGTGTAGGGAGGCACAATGAGGAGAAATGTTTTAATTTCTCCTCTTTTTTTCCTCTTTCTATGCAGCACACATAGGAAGAGGAAATCACCTCTTGTGATTGTTTTTGTGCAGGAAGGTGTCCCTTCCTGCACAAAAACAATCAACCTCGTGACGCAGGCACCCTTGCACCATGGTGCAAGGGTGCCTGAGTCGGGGCATGGCAGCTAATTGCGCTGCAGCACATGGGAGAGCGAAGGGATCCATCATATTTTTGTAGATATGACACATCTCTTTGGTTCGGAATTAACGCAGCTCGGCACAGACAAGCCGCTTGCGGGACCACGCTGCTTTAATTCCTTGTAAATAAGGCCCTTAGTTCCCCACCATCTCTCTGATCACTAACTCTTAGAGCCTGATGGCATATGCTACTGGCTCTTGGAATACTCTTGCAGGTCCTCAGCCCATACATCAGTACAACTGGCTTTGGGAATCCCGTTGCTGGTTCACACTGACCCTCAGAATCATCCAGACCCTCCACTTTACCAGTTCTAAAAGCTCATCTGACCCGTGCGTCCCTAACTACTAGATTTTCAGCCTTCTGCTAGCCCTCAGGCATTTTCAGATCTTTCTACAAGACCATATTTCAGTTCTGCCACCTTTGCACTAAGATCCCATATTCTACTCTGCCAATGCTGATTACACATCAGTTGATATAAGAGCTTATCGAGCCCACTCTGTCAGTTCAACAAACTTTCAACAGGCCCTTGAACCTTCAGCCAACTTCTTTTTGTCAGAACTCAGATCCTCTATACCAGTGCGCACACCACTTCCCCCATTGTTACATTTCAATGTCACCACTTCTGGCCCTCTGAAGCACTCATCTCACTCTCATTTTTGGCAATCCTTTGTTGGCCTTCACCCCAACTTCATTAGCCCATGAGCCCTTTTGCTGATCTTGGCATTCAGACCTTTCTCCAGCACCCTGTCAGACTTCACAGAGCGCTGCAGATCCTCAAGTACTTCGTTTTGCCAGCTTCCACTTCTCACTCTCTCCCAGGAACCCACACTTGCTGCCCCTGAAGTGCCTATTCACTCCTTTGCCAGCCCTGACAGAATATTGAACTCCGTTGCTCATTAATAATCACAGAACCCCTATAGTGGTTCTTTAAACCACACTGTTTTCCTCAGAATACTTTGTTTGGTTTTCTGATTTTTTCTATCAGTACATCTGTCTACTGTCAGCTACATTATTTCTGCATGAACTCTGCTGGCCTCACACCCCTTTCAACTCTTTCTTCAGAATTAAAATCCCACCATCCATCTTCAAATTCCTTTAACAAGCAATAATTTCACAGACTACTCTACAGAGCGTGACACTGAAAGCCTTTTGTTGGCCTTCAAAACACTTCTGTCACGTATGTACCTCCACCACTCTTCAACATGTCCTCGTAGTTTCGTAGAACCCTTATCTGTTGCCAATGTTACCACTGCTAGCCTTTGTCCTTATTACTAATGCAGTTAGCAATTTGTTATACTTCATAACTGGGCTAGTTGAGTCCCTCTATCTGATTTCCTGACCACCAGTTCTGCTAGTTGGTGCCTTCTTATAATCCCGAGCCCCATCTTTGCTGATTGACATAACCCTTTGAAACCCTTTTTGGGCCATTTACCAATTTTGTTAAATTCAGCCCTCTGAGTTTCTCACACCCTTTGACATACCATAATCTTTTTCACCCAGCCCACTCATCCACCCTGAGACTATAATGCCAATATAAGACAGGGTTTGCTATAACTCAGAGAGTAATAGCCTTACCTATTTATTCACTTTATACTGATTATTTCTTGCCATCAGTTCCTTAAGGCTTCTGAAAAAGGTGCAGGTTTCTATGGGTTAACAGCATATGAATCATGAAGAAGAATTGTTTACAAAAGAGATATCCTATAACATGTGACCTGGAATCATATAGTTCTCTGCCTATTCCCTGTTTTCTTCCTTCTGCTCCTAGTCCTTCTATGCCGTCTATCCTTGGGCCTCCTCCTAGTCCAGTTTCAAGTCCTTTTTTTCTGGGTTATTGTGTCCTCCTGGCCTGCTCCTTCCAGGCTTTTCCTGACGCTGTCCCTTCCTTGAACTAACTCTTCCTCGCTCTCATGGTCCAAATCCAATTTTTCCTGATCCTACTCATCTCCCTGCCCTGATATTGCTAATATTCTGGTTCCTTCTCCACCCTTCCTTCTTGTCCTGATCTTCATGGGTTTGGCACTCCTAGTTCTCCTGGTTTGGGTCATCTTGATCCTACTAGCCCTCGTTCCTGTCCTCTTGCTGCACTTGATACTTCATCCCCTGGTCCAGGTCCCCCTTTTTCGGTCCATCTTGGCTGGTTTTGTCATCTTGATCCTAATTAGGGTTGCCAACTTGTCTTTCAGGCAGTCGGGTGTACCAGGGGAATCACAACTTGGTGCCTATCTGATATAGTATGCTAACTTTGTAGCTCTTCTTATCTGTAACCCGAAATAAGCTATTGCTCGCAGCACTTTCAATCTGACTTTTTTGTAAAATTTTGCATCACCAAACTTGTACAGGAAGAGGAATCCGCCCCTCTACATCCCACAACATTATTTTAAATTGATTCCCCCTTACGACTGTTTCTTTGAGTAAGCACCTACAGTTCTTCAACTGAAAATCCCATGGATAAATCTGAAAGCCTGGCAGCAAGGCCCCTCCACTCTCTGGTCTACTGCGGAGGTTCTTCCACGAGATTCGTGGTCCTTTCAACGCCCAAATTAAATAGTTAATGGTTCCTTGCAGCCTCCCCAACTACTCTTTTTTTTAAATACATAGGCATAGAGATATGGTAATTTTTATCAAGTTGACCCTAACAAACATAGTTAATGGTAGATGAGAAAACTAGCCAAGAGTCTATTGGTGTCCTTCATCATGCTTTCAAAGTTGAATACTGCGGTTCTATCTGTATCCTGCGTAATCTTTATCCTGAGGTATTTCATCTCTCTTTTAGCTCCTTGGCTAACCTCCTCCATATTCCAGGCCATTATTTCAGTCTTCGAAGAGTTTACTGCATATCCCAAAACTTCCCCAAAATCTGATACCAGCTGCTCAATTGCTGAGAGGGCTGGTTACAATTCTGCTGTATATATCATTAGATTGTACACATACAGTGAGATCTTTTTTTCCCATACGTGGTGCATACAGGGTCTTATCTTATACTCTCCCCTCAGCTTCCTTGCCAATGGCTAAATATATAAATTAAACAACAGTGGGGAGAGAGGGCATCCCTGCCTCGTCCCTCTCGTAATTTTGAATTCTGTTGTTAGACTACCATTTATAAGGATTATGGCTGAGGGGTTTGTGGTATTCATTAAATTGCTCTCTGAAAGTTCTCTCCTAAATGATATAGTTTTAGTACAGCATTTAGATAAGACCAATTTACCCTATCAAATGCTTTAGTGGCGTCAAGTGTCAAAACAGCTAGGGGCTTCACAGGCGATCACCAGATCAATTGCACATACTAACTAATGTGACAGTTTGTGAAGGTATCGTCCCTTCATAAATCCCTTCTGATCCTCGCGAACCAGGTTCCTCGCTACCTGACCCAACCTCTTGGCTAAAATGTTAGTGAAGATTTTATAGTCATTATTTAAAAGAGATACAGGTCTATAAGATCCGTAGTGCTTGGAGTTTTCCCAGGTTTTTGAATTAGAGAGACTACAGCTTCTCCCCATGATGGTGGCAGCATCGCACCATTCACTAAAATTTCACAGTACAGCCTGGTCATTATGGGGGTTATAGTATCTCCCAAAACCTTATAAAACTCATTGGAAAGGCCATAAAGGACCTGCTGCTTTCCCTCTTTTACTTGAATTAAGTACCTACCTAACCTCATGTTGCCCAGTATCTTCATCCAGTCGTACTTTATGATCCTCTGTTAATTTATTTATTGTAACTCGCTACAGCCCCTCCCCCACATTCTCCTCTGTGACTGGTTCTCCATATATGAATCTCTAAAATAATTAAGGAAGGTCTTTCTGATGTCCTGATTGCTTGAGCAACTTAATCCCGTCCCTTCATCCTTCGTTCCTTCACCACATTCCTGACCTGATCGGGTCTAGTTTTTCAAGCCAGCAATTTCCTGGCACTTTCCCCATACACAAAATGTTCTAACTTGCATGCTTCCCATCTTGCCTTCACTCTTCTCTCCAATATTAGCGAAAGTTGATCCTTCCTCTCCTGCATTTCTTTCTCCAGTATTATTTTGTTTTCAGCTGCTTGTTGCTGGGCTAAAAGTTGACTCTCTAGCTGACTCATTTCTTCCTCTATTGCCTTGACCTCTCTTCTATATTTCTTGTTCTTCGGGGCTGCAATGCTGAGGGGAACCTCATAAATGCCTTAAAGACATCCCAAACTATGCTCAAGAGAGCTGAGCCTACATTTGTACTCATGAACTCCTCTGTTTCCCCTCTTAAGCGTTCAGTAACCTCCTGATCTGATAACTGGATCGGGTCTAAGGTCCACCTCATTAGTTCCTGCCTGTTAGCAGGGTTAATTTCTAAAATACCTATTGCATGGTCAGAAAGGTTAGCTGTTACATGTTTATCCCCTTGATATCTTCGCTTATTCCTTACTCCACAAATATAAAGTCTATCCTGGATGAGTGATGGTATTTTTTGTTATGAAAGTGTTCCTAGGTCCTTCTCAGATTTTATTCTCCATATATCGCACAAACTTATATGATTCATAGTGTTCTTAAGGTATACCTGCATTTTGCGGGTACGTTGAGTTCTGCTGTTATTTGATGAGTTCAAGTTGTTATCCATGATGGCATTAAAATCTCCAACCATAATGATTGGAGTGAAGAAAGCCAATCATTTTTAAAAGACAGCCTTAAGGGGTTTGATTTCCTCGACATTGGGCCCGTAATATCCCACCAGGGTATATTTTTTGCTACACAGCTGTATGCTAGCAATAATCTATTTGCCCATCTTATCCATCTCACTCTCTACTATAGTTGCCTCAAGTTGTTGTTTTATTAAAATTGATACCCCTTTCACATGACAATTTTGATCAGTGCAGATCACTTGTTGGACCCACTTCTGTTTGCTAGATAGTTCCATTCATTCTTTTCTGATTAAGTGGGTTTCTTGAAGAACTATAATTTGAGCAGGTGAATCCTTTAGATACTGAATCAATCTAGCTTGTCGCCTATCCGCCCTAAGCCCATTAACATTCCATGATATAATTTTGACTGTTGCCATGATAATCCCAGTACTAAAGCCTGCCAATCAGCTTTCTTATTGTTGAGCCCGCTGTATTTTGAGAAAATGTCAAAAGAGATTTCTAAAGGACTTTTTTTTCTTTTTTCCCTTATCCTCCCCACCCAGTGCTCCCCTCACCCCTTCTCTTCTTTCCCCTGGAGAATCATTCCTTGCTTTCTCATTGCCTATAAAAAGCCCTTTGAGTGCTTGTTATGGGATGTACAAAAAACAAATTCAGATGAGTGATAGAGAGAAAAAGGAACTAAAGATATCAAACAGACTGACTCCAGGTAAATCCAACACTACCCATGTGTGATAATCTTCCTGTGACCTGTTACCCCTTGTTATCACTTCAATCAACTTGTCTGCTTCGCCATGGTCCCTCAAGTTATGCATGTTATTGTTATGAATTACTCTTTATATGGCGGGTAATCGCAGTTGGGCTGTTGCATCCATCTTCTTGAACTCCCGTATTCGCTTCCCCAAATCCCACTGTCTGTTCAGGGTGGTGCGGGAGAGATCTGACCTGACTTCAAATGTGAACCCACTTCCTTTCAGGGATTTCTGCTTGCATGCTTTAGCCAAAATCTGCTCTTTTATGGAGAATGTCAAGAAGTTCACCAAGATCTTTCTTAGCTTGCTTCTACTTGGGTGTTTCCTAAAAGGATCCCTGTGTACCTGTTGGATATCGCTGGCAAGGACTTCCTCTAAGTCCTCCGACTCTCCCCCTGATTTGAGAAGGGCTGAAACAAACATCTTGATATCCTCCCCTTCTTCCCCTTCTGCTCCTTCTGGCACATTCAAGACTCTTAAGTTATTTCTCCTCTACACCATTCTCTAGTGACTCAAGTTTATGCTGGAGCTCACCGTCTCTGATTTTTATTGGACCTTATCTCCTCTCTGTCCGTTCTGGCTAAAGCCTTCAATTATGTCACTTTATCCTCAAGAACTTGTGTTCTTAGAGCCAGAGAGTCTAGTTTTTCCACCAGGCTTTCACACATACCCTGGATCTCACTCTGATTTGTTGCAGTGGTGGTAAACCTATTTTTGACCTCTGCCGCCAGAGACTGTAACATGCTTTCAATTGGGTTCCCCACTAGAGGTTGATGTCCAGGTATTGCAGTTTCCTGTGTGGTAGCTTGCACTGCCCCTTCTATTGCAAGTACACGATCTTCATCCTTGTCCCCTCTCCAGCCTCTTCTGTGTGTTCTCCTAGGTTTCCCTTCTCATTTTTTTTCATCTCAGCCAAAGCTTGGTACCTGTTGTTTTGTGGTACACCAGCCATCCCCCCCCCAGGTTGCTGGGAGGAGGAGTAGCTGGATGTCTTGATTTTAAGGTTGCTAGGCTCAATGGTACTGACACTCACCTGCCCCTCCAGCTCTCCCTCGGTATTGGACTCAGGCAGAATTTTGAAGAAAGACCTCAAAGAAGGGGTTACTCTTATCAGGTATTTTTGTAACTCATCCCTGCCCCTATGAGTCGTAACTGATTTTGTGCCCACGTCCGAGTTAATCATGAGTGGGTAGATATTCCACAAGATCACTAGATTTATCCCCTTTGCCCCACCACTTCTTGCCTTAATTTTGGTAGGGTTGCATGCCTGTTTGCCTGCGCCCTGTGGGGCCCTAAGTTGGACTTTTGACTTGTGGAGTACCTATTTCTTAGTCTGCAGTCTGATAGTGTACCTGCTGCAGGTATGCCAAGATCCCCCAAAGATGGTGACCTTACCTGCAAGATAAACGGGGGGCTAGTCATGATAGTTTTGTAAATGATTTGGTGGTTTTGAAGATGGTGCGGGCCAGCAAGTGGAGCCAATGGAGTTCAAGCAGGGTGAGGGGTGATGTGATTATATTTCTTCAAGCCCTGGATACGACGTGCTGCAACATGTAGGATCCCTCTAAGGGGTGCCAGTGTGGAGTCACAGAGGACATTGAGTAGGGTATTACCACCATCCAGAAGAAAGAATTTGAGGGATTGAACAGCAGTTCCTTTCTGGAAGAAATGATTTGACTTTCTTTAGAAGAGAGAACTGGTTCCAGGCCATCTTTTTTTTTGGCAATGTGTTCCTCAAGGGTGAGGTTGGTGTCCTGGGTAAATCCAAGTGACATGGCATTCCGTGAAAATTGGAATTCAAAGCCATCAAGGTTTATGTCATTGAGCCAAGTTTGTACTGTATCTTGTTTAATGTTCTTAGCAAGTAACAGAAATTCTGTCTTGGCTAGGTTAACTTCAGGTACACGCTGGACATTCAGTACTGTATGATGTGCAAGCAGTGTTTGAGGCATTGGATGCCTGAAGCAGAGGAGACTTTCAAGAAGATTTGTGTATCATCAGCATATTGGCCACAAGCTGTTACTTGTGAGAAAAGCACCAAGCAGTTCCATTTAAAAGCTGAAGAAGACAGGACGCAGTATGGAGCTCTGGGGGATTTCACAGGCAATATGGATCATTTGTGACTTATAGGTGCCCATGTGAGCAAACAGATAGGAGCTGGAAGGTAGAAGGAGAACCAGTGAAGGACATTGCAGGTGAGTCCTGTTGGAAACTCTAGGTTGCATATGAGTGTGGAATGTTGACTGTGTAGAAAGCAGCTAAGAGGTCAAGTAACATCAGAAGGCAAGGGCCATCCTTATTTGTGGTCACGAAGGCATTGTCCACATGTGTAAGGTCGCGGTCTCCATGCTACAGCATGATTTGAAGCCAGACTGGTAGTCATATAGAATTTGGGAAGCATTGATCTGATCTTGGAGTTTAACATAGACTGGTTTTCCAATGATCTTGTGGGTGAATTTTAGGTGAGTTATGGACCGATAGTTGGAGAGGTCATCATTGTATATTGTAGGTTTCTTCAGAAGTGGGAGGATCTGGCCTGTTGTGAGAGCTTCTGGGCAGATGCCTTGTGTGAGGGAGGCATTGACAATTGGGATACAAGAGCATCCCAAGAGAGAGATTCGATGAAGGTTGATGGTAAGGCATCATCTTCATAAGAAGCAGATTTGAGCGAGTTGAGTATGTCATCTTGATCAGGGAGAGATAGGGCTTTTAGGCCTGACCATAGAAGGATTCTAAAGGAAGGGGAGGGTGTAAGAATTGAAGCAGGCTTGGTGTCGTCAATGTGCTATTGGATTGTCCGTATTTTTTTCATAAAAGAAGAGGTTTATGGTGTTGCATTTTCTGCAGATTGTGGAATGGGTTAGTCCAGCAGGGGGGAGAAGCAGCGCTTGCTTGTCTTGAACAGCATTTTGCTTTAGTTGGAGGCTTTATTGATAGTGTTCATATAGTAATTTGATTTGGCTGATGTGATGAGCTGTCTGGGTTAAGCAGAGGGGCTTCAGTATCAAGAGGTCCTAAGAAGTTCTATTTTTCCTCTATTTTCTTTCCTGTTTGCAGATGGATCACTTATTGTCAACAAGGTGTTTAGAGTGCCAGGGTGATGAAGGCTTTGGCTTGCACTTCTGTCTTGTAATTAGAGGATGGATTTTCACATAGCTTTCCAAAAAGCGTTGAAGTTGTTTAGAAGGGTGTTGGCATCGGACATGGAGATGATAGGGTGAGAGATGAGTTCAAACATTAGGTTTTCTATGGAGAAATCTTTGAAGGATCTGGAGGCTTGGTCTTCTCTTTTGCATTGACTTTGGTTTGATGGTAGGACACTAAGCATAGAGATAGAGATGGCAAAACAGTTGGTGCAGTCCAAGGTATGGATGGTTTCCATTGGATTGCTAGTAACATTGAGAAGACATGATGGAGGATGTGGTCTTTGAAATGTGTTGGTTGTGTAACAAGCTGTACCTCGTGAAGTGTATTGATGAGGATGAAGAAGGTGCCTCTTTTCATTTTAGCTTGTGCTGTGTGGGAGGTTGAAGTCACCGAAGAGGGTGGTGTGGGCAAGTTGGATGAACAAGGTGGTGAGGAACTCTGAGAATTCATCAATGGAATACTTGTTCTCTCCTGGAGGTTTGTACATGAGTAGGAAGACGGTGGTCAGAGTTGTAGAGAGTGGGAAATGGCATGTCAGAAGCCCCATGGATTTGAGTGTTGCTTCCTTGCCAAGTGCGCAGAACCAGAAGGACTTATGGATGACAACGAGGCCTCCTCCTTTGTTATGTACGCGGTCCACATTAAGGATGCTGTAATTTCCATGAAGAAGGATGTCTAGATTGTGTGAAGATGTGAGCATAAGCCATATTTCTGTAATGAAGAGGGAGTCAGGCTTGTGATTGGTAATGAGGTATGTGAAGTCTTCTGCATGGAATACTGCAGATCGAGCTTTGGTGAGCATGAGTTGGAATGAGTGTTCTTTAGTTTAACGGTGTCAGGTAGTTAGTGGAATATGTACGATATTGGGTCTATGTTTTGTGCGAATGCAATGTGAGTGTCTTGGTTGTCTACATCTGGGTGTGATTAAGGTGATTGGCAGTATAGGGTGCTGGGTGATACACGTGATTTTATAAGACCTTGCAAGTTTTAGTGGAACCAGGCTTCTGTCTCAATGCCCTTCCTAACCCTAATCGACCCAAACAGGGAATGCCCTTATCTGTATCTGTCTTTTTATGGCGATGTTTTGCTTGGGTGATAGGATGCCCTGAAGAACTAATTGAAGTGGGGAGATGTCAAGAAGTGTTGTCACTTCCTGTGCAGATTGATGATAGTATGTGAAGTCCTCTTGCTTTGCTTCTTCTTTTAAAGGCAGTTTTGGCAGGAAACCAGTGATGTCACTTCCAGTGCAGATGGATGATAGGAAATCCAGTAATGTTTCCTACTGTGCAGATGGATGACGGGAAATCCAGTGATGTCACTGCTGAATTTATAAGTGTTTAATTTATAAAAGAATAAATGCTGGACCTAAAGTTTTGCTCAGAAGCCTGCGGCTAGCCATACTGGAGGTCAGGGTGTTAAGTTCCAGGCTGTGTGGCCCTGTTTCCACCTCAAGCCTTTCAAGTCCACCACCCCACACTTCTTTCTACTTTATCTCATTCTTGAAAGTTCTTTTTCATCCATCCTTTCACTCTTTGCCTCTCTTTTTCATCTTTCTCTTCCTTTTTCTTTCCCTCTTTAGTGTTTTTCTCTGTCTTGCTCTGGATCAAAGTCTGCTGAGGAGACAAAGAGTCCTGGTCCTCAAAAATGAATACTGGTCCCCAAAAATTACTGCAAACAGCAGCTCAAATAAAGCACTGGTGAAAATGAGTGTTATTCAGCTGGCAGCTGAGTGAATAGGCAATTCCCCCATGAATCACCCAGATGCTTTGCTTCCCCATCTCCTTCCCTATCTCCTGCTTTCACTCCCCCTGTTCCACAAAAGCCCTGTTATTGTGTCCCGCCCTGCCAAGTTTCCCAGGTCCATGAATGATTATCTAGTCCAGTCCAGGTTTTCTGTTTGAATTCTGAGATGTGCAGTCTTATTTATTTTATTAAAAAACACAAGGACTACAAGTCCCAGAATAAAATCAATCAAGATTGTAGCAGCTCATCACGCATAGACCTGGGAATCTTGGCAGCTATGTATTTCTCATCCAATTTACTTCCTACAAGTACCCCAAAGCACTGTGTTCCCTGGTACATATTGCCCTATGTAAGTGCTTCTCCCTCTGTGGCCCAGATACCATCTGTCTCTCTCCAATCTCTGTGTGCTGCTTGTTGTCAGGTGCTGCGATGTTGCCTTTTCTGAAATACTAAGCAAGCACAACCCACATTAAAATAAGTCCAAAACAAGCACAAGGTCTTACATGGAAAGTCCGATATGAGCCAAACCCTCACAAATTATCAAGCGAGGGATCATGAACATTAAAAAACAATGCAGTCTCATGAATGGGAACATTTACGCAATATGCATTAAAATATAATCATCATTCTTTGCAGACAGCCAAATACTCCCAGACAGTAGCACAAACTTTCTTTGTACCAAATCATGAAGCTCCTGAATAGAAGTTTGATTGCTACATTTCTTATTTTATTGTATATATTAACATAAATGTATTTATTCAAAATTGATATACATATCTGTAAACAACTACATAGCTTAACTTACCCTTGTATTTACATTGTATATGCACTTACTTTTCAAATGCTTCACATGCTTTCCTCCACCCCTATTACAAGATAGCCACCACCATTATTTAGCCCGCAGCAAGATATACAGAAAGGTTTCAGATATTTAGCCAGTCACTGCCAAAATAACAGAAGGTATATATTATTTTGCCAGCCTCTGAGCAAATAGCAGAGATTATGTACTATTTGGCTGGCGGACGAATAAACAGACACTCCTTCCCTAACATCCTAATAAACACCCTCAAAAGATATAATGTCCACATATATGTACATTGCTGTTTTATTTAAGGTATCCAAATTTTAGTGTTCAAATTGAGCCAGTGGAGACTAAACGTTTTGCAATTCTTTTGACTTTTTTTCTTTTTACCTTGATTTGCATTGACTTTTATAGGATCCCATGTTAATGATTCCTCTCTCACACTTACCTTTGAATGGATGAATCAGTTTGTAATTGTAGAGACATCCTCTCCTCAACAAGAACATTACTCTGAGTCATAGCATGAGGCTGATTTTAGTTGGGTTGCAGTGCAAAATTCTCCAGTTTATGGAAGATGTTGTAAGTTGTAGCTAGGAGAATCCACCATCTGTGGAGGATCTTCTAGAAGACATAACTGATCTATAGAAGCAGTATTGCCAAGGTAATTCCAATAGAGGGTGGTTCACTGATGAGGAATCCTTCAACTTCCTTCACAAATCTGAGATTTTCTTTTTTACTATTAACCAGGTCATCTTGACCTTGGCTCAAAATATGAAAACTGGAAACAAGGTTTCTTTCATGGCATAGTTCAGTTGCTTCTGTGGCACAAAGTTACACCTGTGTTGTGGGAGAAAGAAAAATCAACCAACTAAATCCAAGCATCCCAACCATTTCCCACCTACTTTTTAGCCATAATTTTCAAAACACTAGAAAGGATTTTTGGCAATATAGGCTACCCATATCTAATTACTCCTCTGCAGGCAGACTTTAGAGACTTCAATAGCATGTTCTATGTATTCCATCAATATTTCACTGGCACATGCCTCTTGCTTGCAAACATCTGTCAATTATAAAATACCTACTCATACACATCCTTCTTGAGCTCACACGGTATTTGGCACAACACACTTTATGAAGAGAGGCCAATATGCACATCACATGTAGAGTGCTCTCCTGTTCTGCTGCCTAACAGATCATTTATACTTTTTAGTGATCTTTATGCTGTATGCCCACTTCAATGCTGATGACCATTCTGAAAGACTCTGTTTGGTTCAACCAGTTCTCTTTTTGTATTCTAACTTTCCTTGCAAACTAAATCCTTCTTTTTACTTCTAGATCAGTTTTTGACTGCCATCTCAGATATCATATTCTCTCTGACTGATGCTTTCCATGGCAAATTACCAAGTGCCACTGAGCTATCCATCCAAAACACAATTGCCTTGTGATACTTATTTCTGACACTACCCAAAGCAGAAATCATTTACTTTTCCAATGCACCAATAACATTGGTGCATTCCACAACAGTTTTCATCCCAACATCATGTTTCCTATCCCTCCATTGGCAAACTTAGATTTCACTTCGATATAGAATTTAGATAGTCAAAGGATCATGTCTCAACTACCTCCTTTACCTAAAATCAGCTTCTTAATATCTACTTTTCACTACGGGAGGCCTGTGTTTATAAACTCTTCTTCGGCGATCTGGCTGTACTACTACAACAAAACATCTTCCCATGCTCCCCTTTCCTTCAATCTCCTGGCAAAATTTCTCCTACTGACCACACGCTGCCTGATTCAGCATGAACTACGGTTCCCTTTTCCATAAATATTTCTGATTCTAGTGTTTGCCAGCTTATGCCTACACCACTCTACCATGCACAAAACACCTCACCATTCATACCCTCTTCAACCTGGCCTACAAACCAAACACGTGCCCTCCCTTTGAATCCCCTGTGTCCTTGAACGACTCAGGTGATACCCTCATACTTTTAACCATACAATAGGCTATGTGTGCGATTGTAACACCCAACGTGATCAAGGGGATTCCCAGACATGAGTCCGTGGCTCACTGTGCCACAGGATCTAAGCTATACCTCATTGATGAGACCTAATATTGCCCGAACCGGTCTAGTGTTGGTGCTTGTTTAATGTAACACCCTAAGTGGTTAAGTGTTGGACTTGGCCATCCCCGCATGGTCACTCCCAAACCTTTTGCCTTCTCCCCTCCTATTTTCTGAACCCATTTTTATTAGCTTTTAGGACTCTGTGCCCTTTAACACTGCTAACCAGTGCTATAGTGCTTGTTCTCACTCCTCTAAACATAGTAAAATTGGCTTACACCTAATTGGAACATTATATTTACTTATAAGTCCCTAGTAAAGTGGTACTACATATAGCCAGGACCTGTAAAATAAATGCTACTAGTGGGCCTGAAGCACTCTTTGTGACATCCACTGAAGTACACTTTTTTAAACATGTCTCTGGTCTGTCATTACAACCTTTCTGCAGTTTTGAAATGCAATTTGGAACTGGCAAAATAAACCTTTTTGCCATGCCAAAACGTTTCTTTTTTATACATATAGGTCACCCCCAGGGTAGGCCCTAAACATTCTATAGGGCAGTTGCATTGTATTTAAAAAGTTGAACATGTACTTTAAAGTTTTACATGTCCTAGCAGTGAAAAACTCTTAAATTCATTTTTTACTACTGCAAGGCCTACCTCTCCCTTATGATAACATTGGGTTACCTTATTACATTGAATAAGTGATAACTTTTGTTTTGAGGTAGGTAGAAATATCACGTTTGGTATCTAAAGAATTGTAATTTTAAACCCCATTTAATGGTAAAGTCGGATTTTAAGTCAAACATCTGAAAATGTCACTTTTAGGAAGTTGGCATTTTCTTGTCCTAACTATTTGATGCCTGCAGTCTGTATCCTGGATTCCTGGGTCACATGACTAGGTGTAGTTGGCCTTTGTTTTTTTTCCCCAGACAGTATCACAAAGGGGGCTGGTTGTTGGCAGAATGGGCCATCCTGACCTGATGGGAAGGGGGAAGCTGTCACCTACCACACTTTAACTTCAAAGAAGGTACCTCAGCACACACAAAAATAACTTCACACTAGTCTTTTGTGACTCCAGTAATCCTGGGACCAGGGCAGGCAGAATGGAAATTCAAGACCCAGATGTGGAACAAAGTTTGCTCCACTTCAAAGCTGGCCCCAGGTAAAAATATAGGACCCTCATACCAACTCTTCAGTACACTCCTGGGCCTGTGGATACTACAGAAGAAGGAATTCCTTGCTGCCAAAAGACTGCCCATATGCTTGAGGCCTGCCCTGCTGTCTGAAAAGGAAGATTAGACCTGCTCACTTCATCCTAGGCAGAGCGATTCCAAGAGTCAGGTGGCTGTCCCCGGTTCTGAGCTGCAGAGGCACAGCAAGCTCCAGAGGTATCCCTGCAACTGCCCAGCTGACCTGCTGCACTGGACCTGCATTAGCCTGTAACTGGACCTGTCTGAGCCCTGCTGGCTTCTGTTAGAGTGAGTCCCTGATCCTCAAGAAGTGCCTCCCTTGGTCCTGGACCCTTGGCTGGCATCAGAGTGCACTCTTCTGAAGACAAAAGAGAAATCTTGAAGTTTTTGTCTCTTCACAACCTCAGATGGGTCCGTTTGTGCCGGGATCTTGCCGCCCACAACTGCTGCCAATGCGAAGCACTGGTGCACCCCATTCTTTGAGCGACAGCAATTGCCAGCTACAACTGGCAACATGAGATCTGCACTTCCCGCTACAGCAATGACAGCCGTCAAGACCGCCAACGTAAAGCTCAAGCAATGACTGTCCATGGCACTTGACAGGATCTTTGCACTACAGCAAAGACCATCCGCGATGCCCAACCTGCTTTTCGTGCAACAGCAACAACCATTGGCAATGCTCTCCTTGTGGCCTCCTCCACCGCTAACTGGACTCTTCCTGCCTGATTTTGAGAAGGTAACTTTTTCAGCAGGACTATTCTGGTCCCTGTATGCACCCAGTGCTCCATTGCAGTCAGCCTGAACTTGTGGCTTTCCACCGGTCTGTCACAACTAGATAACCATGAGTGGAACTCTGTGCTTTTAGGTGCCTTACTTACTCAAAGCTTTAAAAATCCATAACTGCAGTTCTAATGATTTTTTTTTTGTCATTTTGATCTCACTTTATTTATTATATTTTACTCTATTTTTCTAAATTGGTGTGAGATTTTTCTTGTGTTTTCATTTTATTATTGTTTGTGTGGTGTACAGATACTTTACACATTGTCTTTAAGTTAAACCTGCCTGCTTGTGCGCCAGTCTACTAGAGGTTTAGGCACAGGTTAATTTTGTGACTTTTTGTGGGTCACCGTAACAGGGATTGTGTTTGTGCCTCAGTGGGGCTTCCACCCCCTCGATCAAAAGCTCAATATCTTGCAGGACGAATGCTTGCAAACAGCACAGCCATTCACAGCCAAGTGACTCAGGACCCTGGTAGAAGGCATACATGGTTAGGTCAGAAAAATGTCAACTTTCTTAAAAAAACATTTTCAGGATTGTGACTTAAAATCTGACTTTATCATAAAAGATTATTTTAAATAACAATTCACTTGAGTCCAAACAGCATATCTCCACCTGCTCCCAATCCAAAGTTAGCACTTAATAAATGTATTAAGGGGCAAACAGCCTTAACCATGCACTCTTTACAACGCGATGTCTTTACAAGCATTGCCTACTACGCATGCCTTTACCATTCAGGTATGTTTCTATGTCTTAACCATGCATGACAAGTATTGATGAGGTAAGTAAAAGTATCAAAATTACCCAGGGGCCGCATTTTTTAAAAAGGGAGTGGGCACACACCCCCCTCCTCGTGCTTGCTCAGGCCCTGGGGACCCCATCCCCTGGTGTCAAATTTATTTTAAGAGGGGTCATGTGTCCCCAGGTACCTCATCCCCTGCAGCTTGAGACTTAACAGTGTTCCGTGGAGCCCATCCCCTGGAACATGGTGGTTCCCTGCCTGGGGGATTACAGGCATACCCTACCCGCACTCTCCAGGGCCATAGCTGCCAAGGTTTCAAAATGCTATGTGTGACATTTTCATAATTTCAATGTAATTATGAGTGACATTTCAACGAGTATGAGTGACACTTTCTCGCAAGCAAAATCAAGTCACAATCCAAGGTGATCGAGTCCGGGTGAAGTTTTCCTTTTACAGCCTTGCCAAGTGCCACGCATCACGCATTAGCCCAACGCATTTGAAGGCAAGTCTCTGCATCACCGCATTAAATATAATCATCACTCATTATAGCGCTTCCTCAGTGTCAAGCTGAAGCGCTGCAGTATAGGAATTGTCCTTATAAGAAATATGGTAGCCAGTAAGTGGTATGTGCATGGGGCCTCTCAGCTCCTTGAGTGTGAACAACATAATATAAGGGCAGCCATCGGCGTCAGTGAAAGACAGTCATTATATTGTCTGGGGGTAGGCGGGCTAGTAGCATGAGAGCCATTGTAAAGATGTGCTCTCGCGCGCCTGACTTCCCTGTGGTGCTGGCCACAGCAAAAACAAAATCGTCCAGGATCCTTCACCATGCCCACTTCGCTACCCACTGACAGTGGAGCAGGCGCATTGTAAGAAAATCAGCAACACAGGCCGAGCAGTAAGCAGCAGCCAGTTACAGAGCTATAAGGTGTGGGGAGTAGTATTATTAAGGTGCATTACAGGATGATGTCTACGGTTAAAACAAACATAGGGTTAGCGACACTGTACATATTAGAGTGTGGGCAAGGCGCAGTGTAAGGATTTACAGTTCATGCATGGTTAGGGTTTGAATTTGGATGGGTTTTCACTGAGGGTGATTAAAAAACTTTTTGCTACAGAAGACTCAGTTGTAGATAGTCCACCATGGTGGGTAAAGTAGGGGTAATTAAAACATCTGTTTGGAGTCTCATTGTGAAGGATTCTCAGAAAATATTCTTCTGAGTAACAGTCTCCCGGAATAACAAGGATCCCTTGCACAGTGCTCCTCCATCAGAAAACACTGCCCAAAATGCCACCTGCCACATGTTTTTCCTTCTCAGTTAACTTTCCACTGGGAGTGCTTTGACTCTACTGTCCGCTGTGCTACCTCTATAGACACTACATGGACTACATAGTAAATCCAGAAGTAAGGACGAAAACACATACACACACACTGCATTTAAACCTACATGAACAGCATCCACTCGTGTACATATCACTGATAGGGTAGGGAAAAGCATGGCATAGTTCATAATATAATAGCTCAGTTAGTATTCAAGAGTCCCTTCACTGGTCTGCACTCTGCTATTCCCAATCTGTATCTCAGCAAACATAACTTCATTTAAAAAGAAATATACAGTCCGTTTTATCTGCTATAAACATTCTTGTAAAAAGTAAGAGGGATGCCTTCTCTTGTAGAGCATTATTTTCAACATAATGGCAACTCCATTTAGGTTATTTTGTTTTCTCAAATAATGGATTTGAAATGAGCATGCGGACTTCATAGCGCTTTAATACGATCCAGGTAGCATGCTTACTGTGTGTGTTCTATTTCACGGAGGAAAAACAAAAGCCATAGCTGCCTATTTCAAGTGAAAGAATTACGTAAATATAAAAAGCATAACGAGGAAGTCGGCAAAGAAAAGAAATACTAATAAACAATGCAAAACATGATGACAGATCGCTAATATTTTTTCTGTTTCGGGAAGACTGTCCAGCCTGCTAAGGGGTACAGTAAACATTTCATCCACAATCATAAAAGAGCTGAAGTCAGGAATTGCTGTGAAATGGTTAGAATAATACAATAATGGGGTAACCCGAAAGGCCACTGGACCCGGGTAGTTTATGGTACAAAAGAGTAATGTCACAGTGGACTGCATTTACATGTTATGCCAAACAAAGGAAAACATTATTACTTTAAATTAATTAAACGCCACCATTTGAATCATTCACCAAAAATGGTTATGATTTTATTACATCACAGAGTTGCATAATAGCCCGAATATAAATGACATGTATCAATATGAAGCATTTAATTCAAGTCTGGTGACAAGAGGGAAAAGTGCAAGGAAAAGGGGAGTGTTTGTGGAAGTGAAGTGAAAAGGGAAGGTGGTGTGCATATGTGACATCATTGATCCATATATACAACCTAACCAACCAGATGTCTGGCAATTATAAATTTGAAAAACATAACACAAAGTATCCGATGCAGATAATGAATCTCTGTCATCAGTGTCTGAACACAAGAAAGAAACAACGTCAACGTTTCGACCCCTAACATAAACAGCTGGTTTGATGCCTTGTGAGTGGGGTCTTCCTCAGGACGGGGATAAGAGTTAAGAGTGAGCACCTAAAGAAAAGGGATAATATTACAGCGGTGGCATTCAACAATGGAGACAATGAAGTCTAACATTAAATATATGTGAATTAATTTACCAGAAGAAAGTACAAACAGCTGGGCCTCGCGGGCTCCTGAGGAGAAAGGGTATAGACAGAGACATCAGATTCAAAAGAGGAGGGAGGAGTAAAATAAATTACAAAACAGAGCACAAAAAGCTCTGAGGACTTACTCAGATAGGTCCACAATTCTTCAATAATTCAAGTGAGACGTCGAGGTTGTTCAGTAACCTCTGACTGAAAAGGAAGGAAAAAACCATCTGAGTGATGGACTAAAGTGTGAACCGGCTAATATCATGTGTTTCATCTCGCGCAAACGTAATTGATCTAAGGGAGCGTGCCTCGGTGATGTAGTAATAATGAACTACAGGATTCGTATTATAAACAATCCCAGTGAAAATCATGGCAAAGGCACGAAAAACATTGTAACATAGGCACGAATCAAAAATGAGCACCTGGCACAATGACGTCCGAGTTCACTGCCCGGAAAAACAAAAGAGGCCACTGTTGTCGACCGGAATCATATGTTAAATCTCACAACAATACACTATTCAGAAAGAGTACCTCAGCGGTTTAATGACACAAAATCCATCAAATCTTTAAAGATTACGTGGCAAAGGCGCGAATGATATTGCTAAATTGCAACATGACCAAGAAATGAATGATTGTGGCTCAGATTTAGAAAATCACAATAAAAGGCCCCCGTAAATAATCTTCCCACTCCTGCTGTCCGAGTTGCCAGACTTACAGACAGCATGTGTCAGTTTAAAAATTAACAATGGCTGACTCTAGCAGAGCCCAGATCCTAATATAAGAAGAAACTAGGAGCACTGACATGTGTCAACATACCTGTAGGCTGCTGCATCATAGACTGAAAAACAGCTAACAGTGCCTCCCTAAACTTAAAAGTCACAGTCAAAGCGTGCACGCAAGGCACGTCTGGTCTAAAAAACGATCGATGGTTTACAACTATTAAGAGTGATATTTACAGCCCATATAAAGGTCTGTTCACATTATCTTAGAAGTGAAAATAATAATAATGAATCCCTTTAAAAGTCATGATTTACAGACAGCAGTATCAGTATTTAGAATCAACAGTTGCTAAATCTAACAAAACCCAGAACCTATTATTGGAAGAAACTCGGAACACTGGCGTGTGTCGACATACCTGTGGGCTGCTGCATCATCGACTAACAAACAGCTAACAGTGCCTCCCGGTAGCTGCCTTGACTTTAAAGGTCACGGTCAAAGCGTGCACGCAGGGCACGTCCGATCTGAAAACGATCGATGTTGTACTACTATGAGTAAGAATAAGATTTACAGCCCATTTAAAGGTCTGTACACATTGTCTTGGGAGTGAAAATAATGATAAATCCCTTTAAAGGCATGATTTAAATAAAAAGTATATTTAGAAAAGAGAAAAAAGAGAAAGAAAAGAAACACTGTCTGCGTTTCTGGGCACAATTATAATTCCGTAAAATATACTAATGGACTGACAGTATTTACTTATTTATGTGTGAACCAGTGTGTGGGTCTCAGTATAATTCACAAATATAGATGGCATATTCAGTACATAATTGCATGTTTACAATGAGATATATATACAGCGCCATTAAAGGTAGAGTGAAGTCTACAGGGTCATAATTAGAAAGCACTGTCTGCATGTAGCAGCGCACAATATATGAGCAAATCTAGGGCTCAATATATGAGCAAATCTAGGGCTTTGACAAAGGCCAGCATGTTTGAATAACATGTCCAAATAATATTCACAAATATGGATAACATATTCAGTACATAATTGCATGTTTACAATGAGATATACATGCAGCGCCATTAAAGGTAGAGTGAAGTCTACAGGGTCATAATTAGAAAGCACGGTCTGCATGTAACGGCGCACAATATATGAGCAAAATCTAGGGCTTTGACAAAAGCCAGCATGTTTGAATAATTTAACATGTCCAAATAATACATTGTCCTTTTAAGGTTTACAGAAGTCAAAAGGAAAAAGGAAAGGGAGACACATGTAGCCACGATAAGACATAGACAATAGGGAAACCGTCATGGTAAGGAACAACAAATGGCCTATGCAGCACATTAATTATGTATCAAAATAATTATGCATGTTCCGAATCAGGGACTTAACCAGTGTGTTGGTCCCTAACAATATCATTCTGCAATACGAGTTATATTAATCCTCGTTTAATGTGGAAAGTTGTGCATAAGTTACATCCATTTCGTTAAGACCATTGTGGACAGTGTTAAAGAGATCCATCCATTTACATTCTCGTACATTCAAAATGGAGCCCAGGTTGCCACCCCTTAGACCCAATCTGACCTCCTCCAGGACTAACCATTTAAGAGATTCAGGAGAATGATCATGAGTTTGAAAATGCTCAACTAAGGGTGCACCCGTCACCCCACATCTTATCCTGCTACAATGTTGTAGTATACGTGCCTTAACCTTCTGAGTGGTTTGGCCTATGTACACTTTGACACAGGGGCAGAGAATAGCATAAATTACGTTGTTGGTATTGCAGTTGGTATGGCCTTTGAGAGCCAATGTACAATTATTATGTTCGAAATGCTTCGTTACAATGGTCATTCCACAAGCCTTACAACTTCCACATTTAAAATGGCCCATTATTGGTGGAAGTTGCCACATAGATTGGAGCGTGGGTGGAGAAGGTGGTGCAAGTAATGACCTGACCACTTGGTCCCGAATGTTCTTTCCTTTTTTGAAGGAATGCATGGGGGGCAAGGGTAATTTTACATCTTCTGCTACCAGGTGCCAATGTTTATTGACGATTTGTTTAATACTATTACTTTTAGTATTAAAGGTAGTTACACAGATCATTCTGTCTAAATGATCTTCAGAGCGTTGTTTAGGCATGAGTAGAACATCTCTGGGGTTATGCCAGGCCCGTTTCCTGGCCCGCTTGACCATCCTTTTAGGGTAACCACGTTCTATCAGTCTGTTGATAAGTTCATCAGATTCCAAGAAAAAATCCTCCTTCAGGGTACAATTCCTCCTAATCCTGAGGAATTGCCCAAAAGGCAAGTTATCACGTAGTCCCCGGGGATGGTGGCTGCCATATTTCAGTAGAGTGTTTCTCTCCGTGGGTTTTCGATATAAAGTGGTATATAGGCTGTGATCAGCAACTTTAATGGATATATCCAAAAAGTCAATAGAGCCTCTATCCTTATGGATAGTAAATTGAATATCCGTAGATCTGTTATTCAACCATTCAAAGAAAAATTGGAGTTCTGCTTCATTTCCAGTCCAGATCATGAAGACGTCATCTATGTAACGTTTCCAACAGGTTACCTGATGTTTAAAAGGGTTTGAGTCGTTATAGATAAACTCTTCTTCATAGTTAGCCATGTACAATATTGCCAGATCCGGGGCAAAGCTTGCCCCCATGGCCACTCCCTTGGTCTGTACATAATGGTCACCCTGGAAGTAGAAGAAATTTTCGGTCATGGCAATTTCAAGCAGTTGTACAATAAATTCAGTAGGGACTGGTGCCGGAAGTGGTCTTCTATCCAAGGCATGTCTCATAACCTCCAGAGCATGTTGCTGTGGTATACTGGTATATAATGATACAATATCCATTGTAACCAAGATTTGAGAGGTTGGTTCAAAGCTCATACCATCCACAAGGTTGATCACCTGCATGGTGTCACGAAGATAAGATTCAGTCTTCTCTGCTAGTGGCTTCAGAAAAAAATCTATGTACTTACAAAGAGATTCTAGGACCGAGCCACAGCCCGAGACAATGGGCCTGCCCGGTGGTTTTTGCAGATTTTTATGTACCTTAGGTAGGGTGTATACCGTGGGTAGGCGAGGCTGTTTTTGGTTCAGGTAATCAAATTCCAAGTTTGACAGAAAACCGGCCTTCTTACCACTTTCAGTGGTACGTTGGATTAGGGAAATGATCTTTTTGGTCGGATCATTCCTCAATCTAGCATAGCTGACGCCATCTCTCAGTTGGGAATAGATCTCTTCCTTATACGATTCCACGTCTTGAATGACAATAGCCCCACCCTTGTCAGCGGGCTTGATCACTATGGAATGATTATTTCTAAGATCATAGAGAGCCATCCGTTCTCCAGCCGTCACATTTTGTTTCACATATTTCGTCGAAGAGCATGTTTTAAGTACTTCCTTGAGTACTGTGCTTTCATAGGTTAGAATACGGTGGGACACCATTTGTGAAGAAGGTGTAAAGGTGGATGGAACTCTCAAACCTGTCTTAGATGTTGTAGGCAGGGAGGGTGACTGCCTAAAAAAATATCGCAAACGAATTTTTCTGAAAAATCGATACAGTTCCGTCTGAATATTGAATTTGTTGGGATATGTAGTGGGCACAAAAGACAGGCCTTTGCTAAGAATCATTTTCTCTTCTCCAGTTAGTTCATATGTGGATAGATTAATGATCGGGTCCGTTTGACTGCTCACCATCTGTAAGTCTTTCGTCTTGTTTGTATCTCTCCGTGTTGTTCCTGGGGAAAACGAACCTGTTTCTGGTTCTGGTTCAGGCCTTGTTGTCTCCCGCCAACCCAGCCTTGTCCTTGTTGTTGCTGTGGCGGGCCACGTATTGGACCTCTGTTCCAATAGGTGTTTCTGCCCCTCGGTGGTCGCCATTGACCCTCCCCTAAAAAAGACGGTCCTGGTTGGGGATAATACCAATTATCCTGATACTGGTATCCGGAACTTGCGCCGCACTGGTCCGTCTCGCTTCCTGAAGAGCCAGAGGATTCTGAGAAGGTTGTGAATCTACGATTGCCTCTATAAGTTCCTCTGCCTCTATTAGTAAAACGACCCTGTTGATCTTGCCTGAAATAGTCCTCCTGGAGATATGGATAGGTTTGTTTTTTGTCGTAGAATCTAATATCTTTGGATAATTTGTCA
Organism: Calotriton arnoldi; assembly: GCA_963921515.1. NCBI lineage: Eukaryota > Metazoa > Chordata > Amphibia > Caudata > Salamandridae > Calotriton > Calotriton arnoldi. The sequence goes on from CAWUFW010006292.1 coordinate 512,385, forward strand.
AGTTTTTTAGATTGGGTATTGGTATCGAATTCCTTGATTGTCTTAGCAAGACGTTCCAAAGCCTCCTTGGCATTTATCAGAGCGTTGTCATCTGATATCTCTTGCTTCAGATCAGCAATCTCCTTTGTTAATTTCTCTACTTGTTCAAGTGCGGTCTCCACGCCCAACACCATCCAGTGGCGTGAGCAATTATTGGCCACAAAGCTGAAACCTTCCTTGAACTTTGGTAGATCCACAAAAATGGCCGGCTCATTCCTGACTTGGAGACCCACAGGGATGATATTGGCCTGTAGGTACTTAGTCAAAAGATGACCATGTAATCTCGTTCTTATTAATTTTTTCTCTAGCCTCTCGAGTTTACTAATCTTTTCATTAAGAGACACATCTATATTAAGAGTATCAGATGAGAGGAAGAGATTTCTGGATTGATCTTGAATAAGTTGATTAATATACTCCTCAGTATATGAAAGTGTATCGTTCTCTGTCATATTAGCAATAAAAGAAAAAGGATGAAAAAGAAGAACCCTCGCAGGACGTGCCTGCACTGACAGAGTAATACAATAATGGGGTAACCCGAAAGGCCACTGGACCCGGGTAGTTTATGGTACAAAAGAGTAATGTCACAGTGGACTGCATTTACATGTTATGCCAAACAAAGGAAAACATTATTACTTTAAATTAATTAAACGCCACCATTTGAATCATTCACCAAAAATGGTTATGATTTTATTACATCACAGAGTTGCATAATAGCCCGAATATAAATGACATGTATCAATATGAAGCATTTAATTCAAGTCTGGTGACAAGAGGGAAAAGTGCAAGGAAAAGGGGAGTGTTTGTGGAAGTGAAGTGAAAAGGGAAGGTGGTGTGCATATGTGACATCATTGATCCATATATACAACCTAACCAACCAGATGTCTGGCAATTATAAATTTGAAAAACATAACACAAAGTATCCGATGCAGATAATGAATCTCTGTCATCAGTGTCTGAACACAAGAAAGAAACAACGTCAACGTTTCGACCCCTAACATAAACAGCTGGTTTGATGCCTTGTGAGTGGGGTCTTCCTCAGGACGGGGATAAGAGTTAAGAGTGAGCACCTAAAGAAAAGGGATAATATTACAGCGGTGGCATTCAACAATGGAGACAATGAAGTCTAACATTAAATATATGTGAATTAATTTACCAGAAGAAAGTACAAACAGCTGGGCCTCGCGGGCTCCTGAGGAGAAAGGGTATAGACAGAGACATCAGATTCAAAAGAGGAGGGAGGAGTAAAATAAATTACAAAACAGAGCACAAAAAGCTCTGAGGACTTACTCAGATAGGTCCACAATTCTTCAATAATTCAAGTGAGACGTCGAGGTTGTTCAGTAACCTCTGACTGAAAAGGAAGGAAAAAACCATCTGAGTGATGGACTAAAGTGTGAACCGGCTAATATCATGTGTTTCATCTCGCGCAAACGTAATTGATCTAAGGGAGCGTGCCTCGGTGATGTAGTAATAATGAACTACAGGATTCAGTATTATAAACAATCCCAGTGAAACTCATGGCAAAGGCACGAAAAATATTGTAACATAGGCACGAATCAAAAATGAGCACCTGGCACAATGACGTCCGAGTTCACTGCCCGGAAAAACAAAAGAGGCCACTGTTGTCGACCGGAATCATATGTTAAATCTCACAACAATACACTATTCAGAAAGAGTACCTCAGCGGTTTAATGACACAAAATCCATCAAATCTTTAAAGATTACGTGGCAAAGGCGCGAATGATATTGCTAAATTGCAACATGACCAAGAAATGAATGATTGTGGCTCAGATTTAGAAAATCACAATAAAAGGCCCCCGTTAATCTATCCACATATGAACTAACTGGAGAAGAGAAAATGATTCTTAGCAAAGGCCTGTCTTTTGTGCCCACTACATATCCCAACAAATTCAATATTCAGACGGAACTGTATCGATTTTTCAGAAAAATTCGTTTGCGATATTTTTTAGGCAGTCACCCTCCCTGCCTACAACATCTAAGACAGGTTTGAGAGTTCCATCCACCTTTACACCTTCTTCACAAATGGTGTCCCACCGTATTCTAACCTATGAAAGCACAGTACTCAAGGAAGTACTTAAAACATGCTCTTCGACGAAATATGTGAAACAAAATGTGACGGCTGGAGAACGGATGGCTCTCTATGATCTTAGAAATAATCATTCCATAGTGATCAAGCCCGCTGACAAGGGTGGGGCTATTGTCATTCAAGACGTGGAATCGTATAAGGAAGAGATCTATTCCCAACTGAGAGATGGCGTCAGCTATGCTAGATTGAGGAATGATCCGACCAAAAAGATCATTTCCCTAATCCAACGTACCACTGAAAGTGGTAAGAAGGCCGGTTTTCTGTCAAACTTGGAATTTGATTACCTGAACCAAAAACAGCCTCGCCTACCCACGGTATACACCCTACCTAAGGTACATAAAAATCTGCAAAAACCACCGGGCAGGCCCATTGTCTCGGGCTGTGGCTCGGTCCTAGAATCTCTTTGTAAGTACATAGATTTTTTTCTGAAGCCACTAGCAGAGAAGACTGAATCTTATCTTCGTGACACCATGCAGGTGATCAACCTTGTGGATGGTATGAGCTTTGAACCAACCTCTCAAATCTTGGTTACAATGGATATTGTATCATTATATACCAGTATACCACAGCAACATGCTCTGGAGGTTATGAGACATGCCTTGGATAGAAGACCACTTCCGGCACCAGTCCCTACTGAATTTATTGTACAACTGCTTGAAATTGCCATGACCGAAAATTTCTTCTACTTCCAGGGTGACCATTATGTACAGACCAAGGGAGTGGCCATGGGGGCAAGCTTTGCCCCGGATCTGGCAATATTGTACATGGCTAACTATGAAGAAGAGTTTATCTATAACGACTCAAACCCTTTTAAACATCAGGTAACCTGTTGGAAACGTTACATAGATGACGTCTTCATGATCTGGACTGGAAATGAAGCAGAACTCCAATTTTTCTTTGAATGGTTGAATAACAGATCTACGGATATTCAATTTACTATCCATAAGGATAGAGGCTCTATTGACTTTTTGGATATATCCATTAAAGTTGCTGATCACAGCCTATATACCACTTTATATCGAAAACCCACGGAGAGAAACACTCTACTGAAATATGGCAGCCACCATCCCCGGGGACTACGTGATAACTTGCCTTTTGGGCAATTCCTCAGGATTAGGAGGAATTGTACCCTGAAGGAGGATTTTTCTTGGAATCTGATGAACTTATCAACAGACTGATAGAACGTGGTTACCCTAAAAGGATGGTCAAGCGGGCCAGGAAACGGGCCTGGCATAACCCCAGAGATGTTCTACTCATGCCTAAACAACGCTCTGAAGATCATTTAGACAGAATGATCTGTGTAACTACCTTTAATACTAAAAGTAATAGTATTAAACAAATCGTCAATAAACATTGGCACCTGGTAGCAGAAGATGTAAAATTACCCTTGCTCCCCATGCATTCCTTCAAAAAAGGAAAGAACATTCGGGACCAAGTGGTCAGGTCATTACTTGCACCACCTTCTCCACCCACGCTCCAATCTATGTGGCAACTTCCACCAATAATGGGCCATTTTAAATGTGGAAGTTGTAAGGCTTGTGGAATGACCATTGTAACGAAGCATTTCGAACATAATAATTGTACATTGGCTCTCAAAGGCCATACCAACTGCAATACCAACAACGTAATTTATGCTATTCTCTGCCCCTGTGTCAAAGTGTACATAGGCCAAACCACTCAGAAGGTTAAGGCACGTATACTACAACATTGTAGCAGGATAAGATGTGGGGTGACGGGTGCACCCTTAGTTGAGCATTTTCAAACTCATGATCATTCTCCTGAATCTCTTAAATGGTTAGTCCTGGAGGAGGTCAGATTGGGTCTAAGGGGTGGCAACCTGGGCTCCATTTTGAATGTACGAGAATGTAAATGGATGGATCTCTTTAACACTGTCCACAATGGTCTTAACGAAATGGATGTAACTTATGCACAACTTTCCACATTAAACGAGGATTAATATAACTCGTATTGCAGAATGATATTGTTAGGGACCAACACACTGGTTAAGTCCCTGATTCGGAACATGCATAATTATTTTGATACATAATTAATGTGCTGCATAGGCCATTTGTTGTTCCTTACCATGACGGTTTCCCTATTGTCTATGTCTTATCGTGGCTACATGTGTCTCCCTTTCCTTTTTCCTTTTGACTTCTGTAAACCTTAAAAGGACAATGTATTATTTGGACATGTTAAATTATTCAAACATGCTGGCTTTTGTCAAAGCCCTAGATTTTGCTCATATATTGTGCGCCGTTACATGCAGACCGTGCTTTCTAATTATGACCCTGTAGACTTCACTCTACCTTTAATGGCGCTGCATGTATATCTCATTGTAAACATGCAATTATGTACTGAATATGTTATCCATATTTGTGAATATTATTTGGACATGTTATTCAAACATGCTGGCCTTTGTCAAAGCCCTAGATTTGCTCATATATTGAGCCCTAGATTTGCTCATATATTGTGCGCTGCTACATGCAGACAGTGCTTTCTAATTATGACCCTGTAGACTTCACTCTACCTTTAATGGCGCTGTATATATATCTCATTGTAAACATGCAATTATGTACTGAATATGCCATCTATATTTGTGAATTATACTGAGACCCACACACTGGTTCACACATAAATAAGTAAATACTGTCAGTCCATTAGTATATTTTACGGAATTATAATTGTGCCCAGAAACGCAGACAGTGTTTCTTTTCTTTCTCTTTTTTCTCTTTTCTAAATATACTTTTTATTTAAATCATGCCTTTAAAGGGATTTATCATTATTTTCACTCCCAAGACAATGTGTACAGACCTTTAAATGGGCTGTAAATCTTATTCTTACTCATAGTAGTACAACATCGATCGTTTTCAGATCGGACGTGCCCTGCGTGCACGCTTTGACCGTGACCTTTAAAGTCAAGGCAGCTACCGGGAGGCACTGTTAGCTGTTTGTTAGTCGATGATGCAGCAGCCCACAGGTATGTCGACACACGCCAGTGTTCCGAGTTTCTTCCAATAATAGGTTCTGGGTTTTGTTAGATTTAGCAACTGTTGATTCTAAATACTGATACTGCTGTCTGTAAATCATGACTTTTAAAGGGATTCATTATTATTATTTTCACTTCTAAGATAATGTGAACAGACCTTTATATGGGCTGTAAATATCACTCTTAATAGTTGTAAACCATCGATCGTTTTTTTAGACCAGACGTGCCTTGCGTGCACGCTTTGACTGTGACTTTTAAGTTTAGGGAGGCACTGTTAGCTGTTTTTCAGTCTATGATGCAGCAGCCTACAGGTATGTTGACACATGTCAGTGCTCCTAGTTTCTTCTTATATTAGGATCTGGGCTCTGCTAGAGTCAGCCATTGTTAATTTTTAAACTGACACATGCTGTCTGTAAGTCTGGCAACTCGGACAGCAGGAGTGGGAAGATTATTTACGGGGGCCTTTTATTGTGATTTTCTAAATCTGAGCCACAATCATTCATTTCTTGGTCATGTTGCAATTTAGCAATATCATTCGCGCCTTTGCCACGTAATCTTTAAAGATTTGATGGATTTTGTGTCATTAAACCGCTGAGGTACTCTTTCTGAATAGTGTATTGTTGTGAGATTTAACATATGATTCCGGTCGACAACAGTGGCCTCTTTTGTTTTTCCGGGCAGTGAACTCGGACGTCATTGTGCCAGGTGCTCATTTTTGATTCGTGCCTATGTTACAATATTTTTCGTGCCTTTGCCATGAGTTTCACTGGGATTGTTTATAATACGAATCCTGTAGTTCATTATTACTACATCACCGAGGCACGCTCCCTTAGATCAATTACGTTTGCGCGAGATGAAACACATGATATTAGCCGGTTCACACTTTAGTCCATCACTCAGATGGTTTTTTCCTTCCTTTTCAGTCAGAGGTTACTGAACAACCTCGACGTCTCACTTGAATTATTGAAGAATTGTGGACCTATCTGAGTAAGTCCTCAGAGCTTTTTGTGCTCTGTTTTGTAATTTATTTTACTCCTCCCTCCTCTTTTGAATCTGATGTCTCTGTCTATACCCTTTCTCCTCAGGAGCCCGCGAGGCCCAGCTGTTTGTACTTTCTTCTGGTAAATTAATTCACATATATTTAATGTTAGACTTCATTGTCTCCATTGTTGAATGCCACCGCTGTAATATTATCCCTTTTCTTTAGGTGCTCACTCTTAACTCTTATCCCCGTCCTGAGGAAGACCCCACTCACAAGGCATCAAACCAGCTGTTTATGTTAGGGGTCGAAACGTTGACGTTGTTTCTTTCTTGTGTTCAGACACTGATGACAGAGATTCATTATCTGCATCGGATACTTTGTGTTATGTTTTTCAAATTTATAATTGCCAGACATCTGGTTGGTTAGGTTGTATATATGGATCAATGATGTCACATATGCACACCACCTTCCCTTTTCACTTCACTTCCACAAACACTCCCCTTTTCCTTGCACTTTTCCCTCTTGTCACCAGACTTGAATTAAATGCTTCATATTGATACATGTCATTTATATTCGGGCTATTATGCAACTCTGTGATGTAATAAAATCATAACCATTTTTGGTGAATGATTCAAATGGTGGCGTTTAATTAATTTAAAGTAATAATGTTTTCCTTTGTTTGGCATAACATGTAAATGCAGTCCACTGTGACATTACTCTTTTGTACCGTGAAATGGTTAGAAAGCAAAACATTTAGAGAATAAACGAAGTTCTGTGAAGTTAATCATCTCGGCTTGAAAGACAGCATTGATCTCAGATGGCTACAAACAGAAGCTACTTTATTTTTCTATGTATTGGTGAGGAATGTTACGAGAAAGCTGAGGATGGCGGGGCGGGGTTAGGGAAGTTAGATGAAGTTAATACCTTAACACTTACAGTAACTGTTTATGTCATTTTAAAAACCGACTTACTGCATATATGCTTTGCCGTTGCCGGTTTTAGAACATGCTTCCACGGCTCACCCTTCAGCGGAGCCTTTCATCTTCTCTCCCACTGTGCCTCTGCAATATCACACTGCACTCCCTAGGCAACTGCACAGACGGTGCGCCGCCCCCGCCCGGGCATGATCAGACTCAGCAGTGCAGCTGCTACTCAGTGGGCTCCAGCGGCCACCGGCGCAGTCCAGTGGGGTTGGGTTTGGCGGTCGCTGGGTGATCAATAATTTGAATTTACCACCATGCAGCAGTGCGAACACCACTGCCATGATTTGCCGGAGCTTTGCCAGCCAGCCTCCCACAATAACTGCAGCCGCGGGTAGCAGGACGCGACGTGAGCCACAGCCCTCTCTCGTCGTCATGCCGCGGCGCTGCCATCAAGTGTGAGAGACTCAGAGTCACTCCCGCCGCCGCTTCCGAGCCTCACTCTTACTTCCTCAGTGCTTCCTGTTAACTACAGCAGGACGTGAGGTAATGGGCGCCAGGCGCCGCAGCCGGTTAACGCACGACTTGGCTCTGAGAGGTCAGGCCGCGGCGGGAATCAAGAACAAGCACTCTGCAGCCTGCAGTTTTGCAACATTGTAGCTACCAAGCAAGCGCCACAAGCACGGACCGATTCATGTCAATTACTCTGTCGCCTAGTAGTCTGCGGGGAGCGAGAGCAGTGCACTCAGCAGAGCAGCCCTCTGGCGTTATTATTAGCGGCCAGTTTCAGCACGTCAGAGAGTGGGCAAAATGCGTGACAATGCATTTCAGTGCGGTGATGCGGAACACCACACTGAAATGCGTTAGCGTCACGCCAGCTGCGTGACACTTGGCAGGACTGCAGGGCAGGGGACAGACATTTGTTCCCGCCTGGTGGGAGCAGTAAAGAATGCTTCTCCAGCCCGGGCAGGAGCAAAGGAAAGGTGCCAGCTCCTCCCAAGGATCCAGCCTGGTGCTGGCTGGGGCCTTTGGGCTTCCCCCGTTGCCCCCAACGGTCCCAGTAGTGTTGGTGCTCTAATGTGGGCACAGAGGCATCCACCAGAAATTTTTAATAAGGGCCATAGATATCCTGCCAGGGAAGCCAGCTGGGACCACAGGGGAGAGGATGTGGTCTGACAGCTAGATTGCCGACTTTGGTGCTGGAAACCAAGGTTCGAGCCTCGGGGTCGTGTCCACATCCTGTTATTCTGGGCAAATCATATAATCTCCCCCTGCCTGAATGTGTCCTTGTGTAACATAACCGGTGCTCATGTAAAGCGCTCCAATACCTTCCGGTCGAGTTCGCGCCAAATAAATCTGCATTAAAAAAATAAACAGAGGCCCCGGGGCTTCACACTATTTAGCCCACCAAAACGTTGAGCTGCGTGTGCCCGAGCTGTGCACCGGGGCACCCACTTAGAAAAAAATGCTGGCTCCTGCCGATGCCTACTATGGGTACCTGCTAGGGCAAAATGTTAAATGTGTGTGTCCCAGTTAGGCATAGGTTTTAGGAGAGCCAGGGTGGCCAGCTAAAGCGGGCATTCGTAAGTTCATGTTAAAACTATTCTGCGCGTGAAAGAGATCTTACCCGTGAGTATAGGTATTCAGATGCAGCGGGAGGCCCCCGATGCGGATCGAAGTTTAAAGCTGTATTGCGGTATCCTTGCACGTCGGTGAAATTGAACCATTGCGTTTGCAAATCACCGGTTTAAGTGGCACTAGGTAAGCGGCTGACAAGAGCAGGGATTTACAGTACTAGCGATCACAGCAACCGCAGTTCCTGAATGCCATGTATATTTCCCTTACAGGCATCTCCTTGTGCCTTGTCAATTGTGGCCAATCCTTGAGTCCCTGAGGCAGCTACACGCACACAGACTCCTTTTGCTAGACTCACCAATATGTATTTTATGTCATCCATACGATACAACACATAATTTACTTTGTTGTCATCCACAGCACTTTATCATTACCATGATATTCCAGCCTCAAGCACAAACCCAACTTGCACCTATGATCTGGTGACATCCGGTGACTCACAAAGTGAGGTACCCCTCAAAGTTTCCAGATATAACTGTACCATAATGCACAACAACCGTCAAACTACACAAACAGTATCCAAGTTCATATATGTATAGCACCTGTATGATCAATTTAGTCTACGTTCTGGATTTATCCATGCAAGGAGAACATATATCCACCACGAACATCCAAACCATCCCAAAATCCACTGCCCTTACAAAGCTCTGCCTACTTGGACTTCGGTCCTAGATAAAATCAATAATAAATCTTCATGGGCATCACGTAGACATATTTAAAGTAACCATTAGGTGCTATCGAATATACATAATATGTCTAGGTGACGCCTATGAAGATTTGTTATTGTTTATGGTACAGTGGTATCTGATTTTTTTGAGGGGTACCATGCTTCGTGAGTGTTCGCTGATGGCAGTACACATTGATTGAGGTGCCGATTCTGATTAACATAATCATATCTAAATATGTGATGCATGATGTTTGTTAAATAATTATATAATTGCAATAATGGTCTTTGCATGAGTTTCCATGTACTTGCCTCCAAATGTGATTTTATATCATATAGTCATATACACAGATGTAACCAGATCATAGGTGCAATGTGGATTGAATATGACATGCAATATTACAACCAGGATTGTTTTCTGTTTTTTTAACCCTGAGGAAGTCGTGGGGTATGCCCCTTAACGATGAAACGCATGTTGGGCTCTAAGGCTAAAAACGAGGAAGAGGACAGCAGGCCGAGAAATAAAAAAGACCATCAAAATATAGATCTTGTTATTGAATATACGTTGGTGTACTCTGACATTTATTTTAGTGTGTGTTTGAGGCTTGAATGTCATGCATTGGGGATTTTTATTGGGTGAATCTCCCTACCTTTGAGAGCACTGCAACCAAGATAGGAAAGTTAGAAATTGTGTGGGATCATTAAGTGAGCACCAGATCACCCCTCACAAGCCTTTATCATTAGCCCCCAGGTCATCCTCAGTCCTGATGAGTCCCTCATGCCCAGCATAAGGTTGAAACACCATTGACACCATTGTAAACAGACTTTTTGTTTCAAACTACACACTGTGGGAATTGCCTTGTGTAATTTCATTTGTTATATAATTCAGCCTGTCTTTGTAAATACCAATATCCTATTGATTCTCACTTATTTTGTCACCACTCTCCTTTTCTGGTTATGGTTTATTTTACTTGGGGCTTCTCAAAAATCTTCTTCATTACTCACTGAACTGCGTATTGTTGTTTATGCATTTTCCTTACATTTCCAATCTAAATTAGAACATTGGAATGTTGGGAGCTCCATTGAAAACAATGGAGTGCTCCGGGCTTCTAATGGCTGGTAGTAGCCCAGAGCCCCAACATTCCAATGTTGTCCTTCACAGCTGTTGCTGTGGAAAAAGGCCTCACAGAGCCCGAGGGAACTTCAGTACCCTCAGGCTCCGTGAGGCCTTTGTTTTATTTGTTAGACCATTCTGCCCTCTAGTGGGTGAATTTGCTAATAGCCTTATAGCCCTCCGTAACTGGGCTATACAGGTATTAAAGTCCCACTCCCTTGTAAAAGGTCCTTGCCTTCGGCTTGGGCCTTTAATGCGGGAGCAGTCCTTTACAAGCCAGTATAGCCCACTATAAGGCTTGAGTAGGGTTTCACCAGCCTCAACCAGTAAACCAATTTCTCACAACGTTGCTCTATGAAAAATAATAATACAGCCCACATATAGGGTGCACATGTAGGAGTGGGCATATTCTCCATGCAGGCTGTAATGCAGCCTGCATGGAGAAGGGGAAAGTGCGCATGACTGGTTTGGGCGGCCCAAGAGGGCCGACCAAACAGTCATTGCGCACTTAGGAGTGAGCAAACCACTCCTCCCCTGCCCTGCTCCAAGAGCTGAGCAGCCCCGCCCACTCACCCGCCCGCAAAGCAGCAGGAAGCAGCCTGAAATGATAATAACACAAAGTTATTATCATTTTATGTTTCTGCGTGGGGCGACGCTCCTCCGCCATAGTGGAGGAGCTCCCCCTGATTCTTGTTGGGGTGGAGGGTGGGGGCATGAATGTTTCTAAGTTCATGTTTAAAAATTATCACTTTTAATAATTGCCTCTCAATGGAGTGATATAACCTGATGTACTAAGGTAAAATGCGTGTTAAAGAAATATATATTTTTTTTAAATTTTGAAAACACTTTATCATATTTTTACATAATATTTATTGCATGATTTCCATGCTAAATGTCCTCATTCATCAGCTTGTGCTTTGACTCTTAGAGCCAAGAAGTGCTCATAAAGCCAAGACAGTCCCTTGGCTCAGCTCTCCCTGTTGTTTTGGCTTGTCCACCTCTATAGAGTACTCTAAGATTTTTAAGATTCTGGCTGGTTTCCACGGGTCTTAGAAGGGTAACTATTCCCACCTCTGGTTTTAATAAGGAAGAATTGTGTATTAGCTACACTAAGAATTGTTTTAAAGATTCCTATGCATAAAGTAAAACAAAAAACACTCAAATAATTCATTTTCCAAGTTCCAGCACCCTGTCCTGAGTAAGTCTATGTTATTTTACCAACTGTCATTGTCTGCTCGTCACCCGTCAGGCTGAACACAGTGATCAATATTACTGTCTTATTTTCAGAAGCCACCCAGCAGCATGGACGCAACTTCGTCTTTAACCTCTGCTGCGGTAGGCAGCCAAGGATAGATGTCAATGTGCTTGTAGGTGCTTCATTAGATTCCACTGCCCGGAGCCTGACTCCTGAAGCTGATACATTCTGATAGAACTCCTTCTTAACGGAAGTTAAGTAAGTTTGCATCTTACTCCTCCGAAGCCCGCAAACTCATCTGCAGAGTGTCTCGTGGTTTATTGCTCAGTCCCACCCTCTTCAATGCATACATGACGCCTCTGGCCAATGTCATCCGTGCACACATCAACATCCTCTCCTGCGGCGACAACACGCAACTCATATGCTCCCTGTCCGGCGTTAGCGCTGGTGGTGCCCGGCGCGACAATGTTTGTTGGCGCCCGCCCCAATGACCATCTCTGTCACAGATTTCCTCACTACTACCCTTTAAAAGTGCTCCTTAAGTCTCCATAACCACTCTCTCTCAGATGTATTTAATTAGTTTTATAGTGCCACTCATACCAGTTTAGGGTGTCAAAGCACTTTACATCACACACAAATTACACAGAGACAATCAATCATACGTGTGCAAATCAGTGTATAGGAAACGTTACATAAGACAGAGGACTACAAGGTGTAAGAGTCATGTTATCCATACTTGTAGACAGTATAGTTTAAGAGTGCTTGGTCTGGAGAAGCACAAACTTAGAATTCAAAACATAACACCATGGTTGGGGGTTCTCTTTAATAAGAAGAATTGATTTCTGCCCTAATGAACCCATTTTGCAACATTAGGATAATGAAAGACTGGGGAAAAAAATCAAAAAGCTCTAACCTATACCTTGCAGTTTTCATGCAGCTCTTTGATGACAGTTAATTGCTCACTGTTCTACATTAGGATTTTAACTTTAAACTGCAAGTAACAATAGGGTCTCTCTGACAAAAGCAGTAACCTACTGACCTATTTACATTATATGCACTTTGTACATGTTTTTGGAGCAGGCATATTAAAACTCTGTGCTTCCTTATGATGAGTCAAAACTTCCACTAGACAAAATTCCGATCTCTCTCTCTCCAGAAAGAACATTAAGCACCAGAGTTATTGTGACATTTTTACTGTTGTGTGAAAGTTGCTGGAGGCAAAGAACGCAGCAGCAGGTGCTTTTAAAACCATAATATACGGTGCTCCCACCCGAAGTCAGCATCCTGTGTGGTGGCACCGGTCGTACCACCCTAGAGCTGGCCCTGCCCCAACACAAGAAGCAAATTCACTGCCTGCATGACTGAAGTCGCTAACTGGATGCAAGCCAACTGTCTCAAGATTAACAGGACTCCTACTAGCATACATCCCACACATACACAGAACCAGATCAGGGGGGCAGGCGATCTCTTACATTGCGCCTTCACATGGAACAGCCTTGCACTGCACATCAGAGTCTTTGCCGGTCTTCTTGAATTCCCCAAGAAGGTGAAGACCTGGCTTTTCAATTAACCAACCTATCATAGGCAGGTCTAGGCACACACAGTAGATCATGTCCCTTGCAGGTGATAGTGTGCTTTACAAATACACATATGATAATATGAGATAACATAAGATAAGATAGCATAGCATAACATAACAACTAGCAGAAAGCTCCCACTGCTGTAAGAGCTCCTGTGACCTTAGTAGGTAGTGGTGCTAGACCAATTTTCAGACTTGGGGTGCTGCCATCAATGTTACATCATTGAACTTACCGGGATTCTGAAAAATCCAAGCATCACACAAAGAACAAGTGTTGCAAATCAGCCACACCAATTCAGCAGGAGAGTGGTAAGGGTGTACTATGGAGCTGATGTTGCATTTAACAGCACACTGTCAGTGTTATATTACTAGAGCATGGTGTCATTCATATATTACTTAAGTATTGTGTGGTAGCACACTGTCATTTACGCACAGCACATTTTCTAATGAAATGACCAGTAAATTTGTACAGACACACAGTTTTACTGATAAAACTATATAGCATACAAACAATTCCGTGTGGAAATTAGATTTCAGAGAATATTTGTAATTTACGCATCACCAAGTACAGTGTCTTGATGTGTTTTGATCCTCTTAAAATCTTTATCTCCATCACACTTCAGAATTAGAAACAAAGTCCTTCATTTGTGTTTTCCTAACTGTTTATTTTGAAATATTTGTACATTTCACATATAGGTATTTAATATTTTTTGTGTTAGAAGAAAATGATATCCTACATACTTTGCCTTCACACCAGCAAGATTGCCATGCAGTTCACTTTACAAAATCCTCACACTTTGCAGTAAGAGAAATACAAGTAAACACCAGTCTCCATGTTAAAAGAATAAGCAGCATTTTGTCAGAAAATATACTGATATTTTACCTTTGTCTTTGAACACATAGCCAATGTGACAATATAAAAACAAATTGCAAAATCATCTGTAATGCTTGTCCAGTATGGCTATTTTGGGGATACCTCATGCACTCCGACTTCCAGTCCCTATGCTAGTAAATGCCCGCTCAGGGGCCAAGGGGCTGATGTAGTCAGGCCTCCTCCCATGACTGCAAACCCGGGAAATTCATAGGTGAAAAAGGCCTATAAAAAGGCAAAACATGCAGCAATTGGGTGTCTCATTTGTAAGTAAAAACCTTCTTCAGCTGGGCATGGTCCCCAGTTCCCAGCAGTACAGTTAGAACCAACATAATTTATGGAAGCAGATGCTACCTTCTTGTCTGTATTAGTTGTCGCTTGCATTTCTTTTTTTTTTTTTTTTAAGTTTTTTATTTTTGCAGCACAGTTATTACAGTTACAATTAATGCATGAGGAATTATCAGTCATCAGTTATACATGCAGAGAATAAAAGAGGACCATCAAGGCATATAAACAATAAGTCAATTGACCTTAAAAAAGTAAGGTGCTGCATATAGGGCTATATATACAAACATTTACATATCTGCGAGCAGAAACCCGCTGCCATTTTAGAAGCGGACAGCAGAACATCCTTCTTAAAGAAAAAAAAAAAAGTAACAAAAAAAAAAAGGTAATCAGGCAGTCAGAGAAGGTCTATTCTCGACCCTGCCTTCCTTCCATCTATAAATTGGTGCCCAGATACGCCTGCCAAGCATTCTCCCTCTTATTATATTCAGAGTTTGGTCCAGGAATTTTTCAATTGCTTTCACTAGAGTTTCAAGCCGAGGGCAGGTTGAAAACATATGGACTATGTCAGCATCAGTGCTATTACAACGGGGGCAGCTGGTTCCTTCCTGTCCCCCCCCCACTGTGCTATCTTCGCCGGGGCATAATACAGTGAAAATATAGTTTTAAAATGCTGGGCTTGCAGCCCTGCTGAGCACAAGATGGTCTGTCCTAAGTCTAGTGACTCTAGGAATCCCTCTAAGTCTGCACCAAGCTTGTCCACCCACTTCTTCCCTTGCTTCTTCAAGTCATCCTGCTTCAGTAGAGTGAGTTCTGCATAGATTCTCCTAATTGTACAGTTCTCGTCATCCCTTACAGCCTCGATTGTTTTGACTTCCCCCTCAGTCCACCTTTTTTACTTCCTAGAAAACTGCATACCTGAAGATATTTAAAAAAAAATCTTTTGTCAATTTCGAATTTCGCCTGGAGGTCTCCGAATGATCGAATTCCCTCAGGCCCAATGAGATCGCCTACCTTCCGGAGTCCACATCCCTCCCGCTCTAACATTATGCTATCTGAAAAAATTCCCGGAAACATAGGGTTTCTGTACATCTGAGTATAAAGGTTAACTCTACCTAGGCCGGTTTTTTTCTTGAACGCTGCCCAGATCTTAAACGCAGCCACCAGTGTTTTAAATCTTGTTCTTTTATAGTAACTAGGTTCACTATATTTCAGCAAACAATTCCACGCATCCTCCCCTAGCAATAACTTATATACATCTGGAGAGCCGGTCTTAATCCATGGATCTTCAACAGTCCCACCTACTAGCCCCGCATGTATTGAAAAGCAGCCGCCCAGTAATACATTCTAAGGTCAGGAACTGCCCAGCCTCCCCTCTCCCTTGGTAGCTGTTGGAAATGGCCCTTTTTGCAGGGTCACCCCTAAACTTTTTGCCTGCCTCCTGTATTTTTGCTGACCTGTTTCTGTTGGTTTTATGACTCTGGGCACTTTACCACTGCTGTTCAGTGCTAAAGTGCATATGCTCTCCCCTTGTAAATATGTCTATGTGAATTGGTATATCCCTGATTGGCTTATTTGGTTTACCTGTTAGTCCCTAGTAGTGTGGCCTGTGTGTGCCCAGGGCTGGTAAACCAAATGCTGCTGGTGGGCATGCAGCGCTGGTTTGCGCCACCCACAGAAGCAGCTTGTAAAGTGTGTCTCAGACCTGCCACTGCAGTGTCTGTGTGCAGTCCAGAACTGCCATCTTGGCTGTGAAGTGCACCCACTTCCCAGCCCCTGAACCTTCCCTTGGCATCATGTAAGTCACCCCTATGGTAGGGCGCATTGTATGTGTAAGGTAGGACATGCCTTGGTGTGTGTAGCATGTCCTGGTAGTGAATTACACCCCATTTCGTTTTTCACTACTGTAAGGCTACCTGTTCCTCATAGGCTAGAATGGGCAGTTTGACTATTACATTCTATAGTCCTAACTGACCCCAGGAACATGGTAGAAAAACGAATTTAGTATGCCTGAGCTCAGAATATTAAAATACACCTTTTAGTGAAGTTTATTTTTATATTCTGTGTTTGAAAATACCACTTTTAGAAAGTAGGTATTTTCTTGCCTAAGCCTTCCAGTGTGCTCTGCCGTTATGTGTATTGGCTGTCTGGTTTTAGAGGGGCAGGACAGGCTGAGTCAGACCTGGGTTGAATAGAGAGATCTGCATTTAGAGTGTGGGGAGGGGTGGCTCTTTGATCTGAATAGGGCTGTGCCTGGCAAGGTGAATGCTGGCTCCACCTCCCACTGTGTGTCTGCTAGCAGACCCCCTCTTTCTGAAAGGAAGGATGCAGCCTGGTAAACAAAGTGCTCCAGGCCTGAGCAGAACTGGTTCTGGCTAGGTTCAGGGACTGGTAGCTTCAAGGATCAAAGGCTTTTGGGGTATAAATATCTGTGCTCAAACCCCCTACTTTTGTATTGCTTTTGGATCTGGAGAGGAAACTCTGTCCGTGCCACTGGAGGAATCTGCAGGAAGTGACTGTCCTTGTGCTTGTGTGTTGTTTCTTGCACTGGCCTGCAGCAGTGACCACTGGACCTTGAAGAAGAGAGAAAAGGACTTTTGAAGAGAACTTTTATTTTTGTTACAGCAATTACCCAAGGGCTAGGAAAAGAGCTAGCCTCCTGCTGGAGTCTCAGGCACATCAGACTCCACCACCAACCTCCTGCTTCCTCCCTGCGAGGATTGCTATCTGCTGATGAGGCTCCTGTGAGTTCCAGGGCCTCTAGTTTGCTTCAGAGAAAAGAGTGCTGGAAATCGTCGCTGACGCACGTTTGCGAGCCGCTGCAGCCGAGAGCGCTGGAAAAATCATCGCGCTGCTGCCGCTGAGTGCTCGCAACACGAAACCATCGCTAACGCCCCTTTGCGAGCCGCTGCAGCCGAGACGCGCTGGAAAAATCATCGCGCGGCTGTCGGCGAGCGCTCGCAACCCCTACAGAATCATTGCTTCAAGACATCGCATTGCGGACACCGTGCGTCCGCCATTTTCATCGCATCGCACCGGATTTCGTCGCTCCCTCGCGGAGCGCCATTTCTTCGCATCGCAACACGATCGCACAACGCAACAGGCTCGTCGCATCGACTTCTCCCTCGCGGCAAGAAAGTCATCGCATCGGCGGCCTAGCGTGCAGAAGTTTGTCGCATCGTCTCCGCACACGCAACAGGATCGTCGCATCGCCTTCGCCCTCGCGGCAAAGGTCTCAGCGCATCGGCGGCCTAGCGTGCAGAAGTTGGTCGCATCGTCTCCGCACGCATCAGCAGATCGGCGCATCATCCTCCCTTGCGGCAAGGATTTTAACGCATCGCCGGCCTCGCCTGAGGAAAATCATCGCTACCACTTCTTTGCGACATTTTGTTGGTTTTGCTACTAAACCCAGGTACTTTGTGAGAGAAAGGGTCGCAGAGACCACTGCCTTGAATTTGAACCTTATTTTTGAAACCTTTGAACTATTTTTTGACAGTCCTTCAACAGCCATCCTATTTTTGACAGTCTTATGAGAGAAAGGGTCACAGAGACCCCTGCTTTGAATTTGAACCTTATTCTTGCGACCTTTGAACTCTTTTTGACAGTCCTTCAACAGCTATCCTATTTTTGACAAGTATTGTGGCTTTTACAGTTATTGGTCTTGTGATAAATCTGCCTTTATATAAAGATACTTATTTTTTATAACTACTTGTGTGGTGTCCCTTTGTAGTGTTCCTCACTGTGTTACTGTGTATGGTCATAAATGCTTCACACCCTGCCTCTGAGATAAGCCTACCTGCTCGTGCTACGTTACCACAGGGTTGAGCAGGGGTATTAAAGAGGGTAGCGCTCTCACTCTGACTTAGGAAGAAGGGTCCCTACTTGGACATTGGCCAGCCATTGCCAACTAGAGACCCCCATTTCTAACATTGGTGGCAGCGGTGGGATCTGGACTTGCATTTATGATCGCATACAATAATTATAGTGTACACTACTAGTGAGTGCAGACCATAACGTACCGCATACATTCTTTGAGAATTCTTTTTTTTTTTTTTTGCTCCTATATTGTGATTGATATTGCCGGTGATTTTTCACCCGCGCACATTTTCTGAGAGTTTTTGGGATCCTATATTGTGATTGATATTGCCGGTGATTCTTCACCCGCGCCCATTTATTGAAAGTTTTTGATCCCCTATTGTAATTGATATTGCCGGTGATTTTTCACCCGCGCACATTTCTGAGAGTTTTTGGGATCCTATATTGTGATTGATATTGCCGGTGATTTTTCACCCGCGCCCATTTATTGAAAGTTTTTTGATCCCCTATTGTGATTGATATTGCTGGTGATTTTTCACCCACGCACATTTTTGAGAATTGTTGGATCCTATATTGTAATTGATATTGCCGGTGATTTTTTACCAGCATACATTTTCTTGAGAAGTTTTCTTCTATCTTTTATTGATATTGCCCGTGATTGTTACAATGGGCAAGCCTATTTTTTATTGATATTGCCGGTGATAGTACCCGCATACATTTTTGAAAGTTTTTTGGATCCTATATTGTGATTGATATTGCCGGTGATTTTTTTACCCGCATACATTTTCTTGAGAAGTTTTCTTCTATCTTTTATTGATATTGCCCGTGATTGTTACAACGGGCAAGCCTATTTTTTTATTATTGATATTGCCAGATATTGCTACAATGGGTCTTGCTGAAATGAGATCTACCTTTTATATAGATGATCTGTTGACCTACAGTCTAGAGGAGCTAAGGGGGTTCTGTGAGGAGAGGGGCTTAGCAGTGAGTAGGAAGGAGACTCAGCTATCCCTGCAGACATCCCTGAGACTTTGGCAACAAGACAGATGGAGATTCTTGGAGTCCCAGTACACCTACCAAGAGGGTAGTTAGTCTGAGGGTGGCTCTGGAGAGTCTGAAGAGGAGGAAGAAAGTGTTATGGATTATCTCATAGGTGGGGAGTTCCTTGATGAGTCTAGTGCCTATGGTAGTGCCAGGTTCCCCTCAGGGTCCCCAGAGGAGTTGGTGGACAGGCGGGAAGGTCCCATAGGTAGGGAGTCCCTTGCTGGATCTAGTGCACAGGGTAGCACCCAATCCCCTTCATGGTCCCCAGAGGAGTTGGGCCGACAGAGGGAGAGGGAGTACCAGCTGGAATTGGAGAGGCTCCAAATAGAGATTGCCCAGCTGGATGCGCACCTAGCGCAGATAGCAGAAAAGGAGAAGTTAGCTCAAGAGGGTAGGTTACCCCTGGAGCGCAGTTTTAATTGTCTGGATTCCCCAGAGAGGGTGGGGTCCAGTGGTGGCAGCAAAATTGAAGTATATAGTGATGACAGTGTAGTACCCCCACCCAGAGATGTAGCACCTGACTTGAAGGAGGGGTTGATCTACACCAGGGGATTCAAGGATATGAGGTAGCTCCATTAATATGCAGTGGCCCTGAGGTGGATTGGGGAACTAGCGCAGGGGCCCATAGTCCTAGTGAAAGGAGGGATACTCTACCGACTCTGGATGAGAGGTGCAGGGAGAGGGGTTCCCCCGTGGTTGAAGTCCTGGTGTATGAGTGTGTGGACCGCCCAGAAGAGTGTGGGTTGAGTGATAGAGACAGTCAGTTAATGTCTCGCCCACTTCAAGAGAGTGGTGTGGGGTACGTGTGTGAGACACTGGATTGTGAGGTAAAGGTTAGCACCTGCGTGGAACTGTGTAATCCAATTGTGGGAGAGCATATTGTGAGTTCCTATTTTCCAGAGCTAAACCAACATGTGTTAGAGTGCGAGTTCTCTGATCCTAGGGAACTTGTGCAGGAGGCAGACCTCTGGGTGAGTACCAGAGGCTCTGTAGAGGCATTAGGGAATGACCCTAAGAGAAGTGGTTCAGAAGTTTTCCAACCCAGAGTGCTGGGAAAGGTTAGGAGTGTTACAGCTGGGTCCCCTTGTTGTGAGGAGGTTGTATGGCCTCACATCCTGTCTCGTGGGAGCAGGAGTGAGACTGGGATAGGTCCCGAAGTGCCCCAGCCTCAGTCCCCAGGACTGGATGGTTCCATGAGGGAACACCAGGTGGGGAGCCTAGTCTGTCTGGATGGACCGTCCATTGTGGGGGGTACCCCAGTGTTAGGTGAGCTGGGAGTGCCTGTAGTCAGGCCTCCATCAGTTCTTGTGCCTGGCAGTGCCACTCCTAGGGGAGGGTACGGAAGTCCAGTCTGAGGGATGAAAGGGGGAAGGAGTCCCCAGTGGAAGAGCCAGTGGGTCAGGGGCCAGTCAGAAGGGCTGAGCCCCCTAGGAGTGACCATGGTGACACCACTTCAGTCCTGGTTGGCCAGGCAGTTGTTCAGCCACAGGGGTTGGTCCCTGGGTTGGTAAGTCAGATCCAGGAGTTGTCTGCCCTGGAGGGAGGGACAACTGTAAGCAGTGTCCCGACCATTTTTTCTAAGAGCACCACTCCAGGTGGGAGGGTGCAGTATGCTGGAAGGGGGTGCAGAGGGAGGGAGTCCTCGCCTCTGACCCCGGTGCAACCTGCGGGTTTTTTCAGGTTGGTAGGTCAGTTGCAGGGTCCAGGCCCTGAACTGGTGGAGGGGTGTGTTTCCCTTGAGGGGGGCCTGTGTGCTCCCCAGGAAGTCCTGGTTGGCCAGGCAGTTGTTCAAGCACAGGGGTTGGTCCCTGGGATGGTAAGTCAGGTCCAGGTGTTGTCTGACCTGGAGGAAGGGACAACTGTAAGCAGTGTCCCGACCATTTTCTTTTCTAAAAGCACCACTCCAGGTGGGAGGGTGCAGTATGCTGGAAGGGGGTGCAGAGGGAGGGAGTCCTCGCCTCTGACCCCAGTACCACCTGAGGGTTTTTCCAGGTTGATGGATCAGTTGCAGGGACAAGGCCCTGAACTAGTGGAAGAGTGTATTTTCCTTGGGGGGAATTGGTGTACGCCCCCAGAAGTCCTGGGTTGCCAGGCACAGGCCCAGCCCAAGGGTACAGACCCTAGGTTGGGGGGCCAGGTTCAGGGTGTCCCCCCTGATCGGGAGGAAGGGGCAACTGCTAACAGTGCCCCTCCCGGTTTGTGTTATGGAGGCACCTCTCCAGGTGGGAGGGTGCCGGCCCCAGTAAAGGGGGCGGGGAGAGGGCAGCCTCACCCCTGACCTCCGCCCAGTCTAAGGGTACAGACCCTATGCTAGGATACCAGTTGCAGGATAGAACCCCTGAACTGGTGGGCGAATTATGCAGGACACCTGCCTCAGGTGCCCTGACAATTCTGAAAGGGGGTATCGCTCCAGGTGGGAGGGTACCGAGCCCCAAAGAGGAGGACCGGGTGTGGGAGAGCCCACCCCAGTCTTGGCCCAGCCGCTGGGTACCGGCCCAGGGCTGGTGGGTCAGTGTCCGGGTGCTTTGCCTGACCTGACAGGAGGGAGAGTGTACAAAAGGTGCCAGGCACCTGGGGTTACTGCCCCTCACTCTCTGATGCCACAAACGTTTGAGAGCCCTGAGAGGTATAGGGCTTGGATTTCATCACTGACTACTGTCAGTGATTACTGGGGCTTGTTGTTTATCTGTTGGGACACACCTGGGGGCCAGTTAAGGTTAGATGCTGCACAGGTGGTGTCCACAGGTAAGGGGAAGGGTTCCCCATTGGTTGTCTTAGTGAGCCCTGAGAGGTATAAGGCCTGTGTCTCATCCCTGACTACTGTCAGTGGCTACTGTGGCTTATTGTTTATCTGTTGGGACACACCTGGGGGCCAGTTAAGGTTAGGTGCTGCACAGGGGGTGTCCACAGGTGAGGGGCAGAGTTCCCCATTGGTTATCTTAGTGGGCCCTGGGAGTGTGGACAGAGGGATCCACCAGGGTTCAGATTGGAGGAGAGCTGGCATATGCCCCTGCAGTTGCGGGCCAGTTCCGTGTTCTATCGCCCGAAGCAGGGAAGCCCATCAAAGTAGTGATTGGTCTACCCTGCGTTTTGGCTGGAAGGGGGTTGTGTTGGAAATGGCCCTTTTTGCAGGGTCACCCCTAAACTTTTTGCCTGCCTCCTGTATTTTTGCTGACCTGTTTCTGTTGGTTTTATGACTCTGGGCACTTTACCACTGCTGTTCAGTGCTAAAGTGCATATGCTCTCCCCTTGTAAATATGTCTATGTGAATTGGTATATCCCTGATTGGCTTATTTGGTTTACCTGTTAGTCCCTAGTAGTGTGGCCTGTGTGTGCCCAGGGCTGGTAAACCAAATGCTGCTGGTGGGCATGCAGCGCTGGTTTGCGCCACCCACAGAAGCAGCTTGTAAAGTGTGTCTCAGACCTGCCACTGCAGTGTCTGTGTGCAGTCCAGAACTGCCATCTTGGCTGTGAAGTGCACCCACTTCCCAGCCCCTGAACCTTCCCTTGGCATCATGTAAGTCACCCCTATGGTAGGGCGCATTGTATGTGTAAGGTAGGACATGCCTTGGTGTGTGTAGCATGTCCTGGTAGTGAATTACACCCCATTTCGTTTTTCACTACTGTAAGGCTACCTGTTCCTCATAGGCTAGAATGGGCAGTTTGACTATTACATTCTATAGTCCTAACTGACCCCAGGAACATGGTAGAAAAACGAATTTAGTATGCCTGAGCTCAGAATATTAAAATACACCTTTTAGTGAAGTTTATTTTTATATTCTGTGTTTGAAAATACCACTTTTAGAAAGTAGGTATTTTCTTGCCTAAGCCTTCCAGTGTGCTCTGCCGTTATGTGTATTGGCTGTCTGGTTTTAGAGGGGCAGGACAGGCTGAGTCAGACCTGGGTTGAATAGAGAGATCTGCATTTAGAGTGTGGGGAGGGGTGGCTCTTTGATCTGAATAGGGCTGTGCCTGGCAAGGTGAATGCTGGCTCCACCTCCCACTGTGTGTCTGCTAGCAGACCCCCTCTTTCTGAAAGGAAGGATGCAGCCTGGTAAACAAAGTGCTCCAGGCCTGAGCAGAACTGGTTCTGGCTAGGTTCAGGGACTGGTAGCTTCAAGGATCAAAGGCTTTTGGGGTATAAATATCTGTGCTCAAACCCCCTACTTTTGTATTGCTTTTGGATCTGGAGAGGAAACTCTGTCCGTGCCACTGGAGGAATCTGCAGGAAGTGACTGTCCTTGTGCTTGTGTGTTGTTTCTTGCACTGGCCTGCAGCAGTGACCACTGGACCTTGAAGAAGAGAGAAAAGGACTTTTGAAGAGAACTTTTATTTTTGTTACAGCAATTACCCAAGGGCTAGGAAAAGAGCTAGCCTCCTGCTGGAGTCTCAGGCACATCAGACTCCACCACCAACCTCCTGCTTCCTCCCTGCGAGGATTGCTATCTGCTGATGAGGCTCCTGTGAGTTCCAGGGCCTCTAGTTTGCTTCAGAGAAAAGAGTGCTGGAAATCGTCGCTGACGCACGTTTGCGAGCCGCTGCAGCCGAGAGCGCTGGAAAAATCATCGCGCTGCTGCCGCTGAGTGCTCGCAACACGAAACCATCGCTAACGCCCCTTTGCGAGCCGCTGCAGCCGAGACGCGCTGGAAAAATCATCGCGCGGCTGTCGCCGAGCGCTCGCAACCCCTACAGAATCATTGCTTCAAGACATCGCATTGCGGACACCGTGCGTCCGCCATTTTCATCGCATCGCACCGGATTTCGTCGCTCCCTCGCGGAGCGCCATTTCTTCGCATCGCAACACGATCGCACAACGCAACAGGCTCGTCGCATCGACTTCTCCCTCGCGGCAAGAAAGTCATCGCATCGGCGGCCTAGCGTGCAGAAGTTTGTCGCATCGTCTCCGCACACGCAACAGGATCGTCGCATCGCCTTCGCCCTCGCGGCAATGGTCTCAGCGCATCGGCGGCCTAGCGTGCAGAAGTTGGTCGCATCGTCTCCGCACGCATCAGCAGATCGGCGCATCATCCTCCCTTGCGGCAAGGATTTTAACGCATCGCCGGCCTCGCGTGAGGAAAATCATCGCTACCACTTCTTTGCGACATTTTGTTGGTTTTGCTACTAAACCCAGGTACTTTGTGAGAGAAAGGGTCGCAGAGACCACTGCCTTGAATTTGAACCTTATTTTTGAAACCTTTGAACTATTTTTTGACAGTCCTTCAACAGCCATCCTATTTTTGACAGTCTTATGAGAGAAAGGGTCACAGAGACCCCTGCTTTGAATTTGAACCTTATTCTTGCGACCTTTGAACTCTTTTTGACAGTCCTTCAACAGCTATCCTATTTTTGACAAGTATTGTGGCTTTTACAGTTATTGGTCTTGTGATAAATCTGCCTTTATATAAAGATACTTATTTTTTATAACTACTTGTGTGGTGTCCCTTTGTAGTGTTCCTCACTGTGTTACTGTGTATGGTCATAAATGCTTCACACCCTGCCTCTGAGATAAGCCTACCTGCTCGTGCTACGTTACCACAGGGTTGAGCAGGGGTATTAAAGAGGGTAGCCCTCTCACTCTGACTTAGGAAGAAGGATCCCTACTTGGACAGTGGCCAGCCATTGCCAACTAGAGACCCCCATTTCTAACATTGGTGGCAGCGGTGGGATCTGGACTTGCATTTATGATCGCATACAATAATTATAGTGTACACTACTAGTGAGTGCAGACCATAACGTACCGCATACATTCTTTGAGAATTCTTTTTTTTTTTTTTTTGCTCCTATATTGTGATTGATATTGGCGGTGATTTTTCACCCGCGCACATTTTCTGAGAGTTTTTGGGATCCTATATTGTGATTGATATTGCCGGTGATTCTTCACCCGCGCCCATTTATTGAAAGTTTTTGATCCCCTATTGTAATTGATATTGCCGGTGATTTTTCACCCGCGCACATTTCTGAGAGTTTTTGGGATCCTATATTGTGATTGATATTGCCGGTGATTTTTCACCCGCGCCCATTTATTGAAAGTTTTTTGATCCCCTATTGTGATTGATATTGCTGGTGATTTTTCACCCACGCACATTTTTGAGAATTGTTGGATCCTATATTGTAATTGATATTGCCGGTGATTTTTTACCAGCATACATTTTCTTGAGAAGTTTTCTTCTATCTTTTATTGATATTGCCCGTGATTGTTACAATGGGCAAGCCTATTTTTTATTGATATTGCCGGTGATAGTACCCGCATACATTTTTGAAAGTTTTTTGGATCCTATATTGTGATTGATATTGCCGGTGATTTTTTTACCCGCATACATTTTCTTGAGAAGTTTTCTTCTATCTTTTATTGATATTGCCCGTGATTGTTACAACGGGCAAGCCTATTTTTTTTATTATTGATATTGCCAGATATTGCTACAATGGGTCTTGCTGAAATGAGATCTACCTTTTATATAGATGATCTGTTGACCTACAGTCTAGAGGAGCTAAGGGGGTTCTGTGAGGAGAGGGGCTTAGCAGTGAGTAGGAAGGAGACTCAGCTATCCCTGCAGACATCCCTGAGACTTTGGCAACAAGACAGATGGAGATTCTTGGAGACCCAGTACACCTACCAAGAGGGTAGTTAGTCTGAGGGTGGCTCTGGAGAGTCTGAAGAGGAGGAAGAAAGTGTTATGGATTATCTCATAGGTGGGGAGTTCCTTGATGAGTCTAGTGCCTATGGTAGTGCCAGGTTCCCCTCAGGGTCCCCAGAGGAGTTGGTGGACAGGCGGGAAGGTCCCATAGGTAGGGAGTCCCTTGCTGGATCTAGTGCACAGGGTAGCACCCAATCCCCTTCATGGTCCCCAGAGGAGTTGGGCCGACAGAGGGAGAGGGAGTACCAGCTGGAATTGGAGAGGCTCCAAATAGAGATTGCCCAGCTGGATGCGCACCTAGCGCAGATAGCAGAAAAGGAGAAGTTAGCTCAAGAGGGTAGGTTACCCCTGGAGCGCAGTTTTAATTGTCTGGATTCCCCAGAGAGGGTGGGGTCCAGTGGTGGCAGCAAAATTGAAGTATATAGTGATGACAGTGTAGTACCCCCACCCAGAGATGTAGCACCTGACTTGAAGGAGGGGTTGATCTACACCAGGGGATTCAAGGATATGAGGTAGCTCCATTAATATGCAGTGGCCCTGAGGTGGATTGGGGAACTAGCGCAGGGGCCCATAGTCCTAGTGAAAGGAGGGATACTCTACCGACTCTGGATGAGAGGTGCAGGGAGAGGGGTTCCCCCGTGGTTGAAGTCCTGGTGTATGAGTGTGTGGACCGCCCAGAAGAGTGTGGGTTGAGTGATAGAGACAGTCAGTTAATGTCTCGCCCACTTCAAGAGAGTGGTGTGGGGTACGTGTGTGAGACACTGGATTGTGAGGTAAAGGTTAGCACCTGCATGGAACTGTGTAATCCAATTGTGGGAGAGCATATTGTGAGTTCCTATTTTCCAGAGCTAAACCAACATGTGTTAGAGTGCGAGTTCTCTGATCCTAGGGAACTTGTGCAGGAGGCAGACCTCTGGGTGAGTACCAGAGGCTCTGTAGAGGCATTAGGGAATGACCCTAAGAGAAGTGGTTCAGAAGTTTTCCAACCCAGAGTGCTGGGAAAGGTTAGGAGTGTTACAGCTGGGTCCCCTTGTTGTGAGGAGGTTGTATGGCCTCACATCCTGTCTCGTGGGAGCAGGAGTGAGACTGGGATAGGTCCCGAAGTGCCCCAGCCTCAGTCCCCAGGACTGGATGGTTCCATGAGGGAACACCAGGTGGGGAGCCTAGTCTGTCTGGATGGACCGTCCATTGTGGGGGGTACCCCAGTGTTAGGTGAGCTGGGAGTGCCTGTAGTCAGGCCTCCATCAGTTCTTGTGCCTGGCAGTGCCACTCCTAGGGGAGGGAACGGAAGTCCAGTCTGAGGGATGAAAGGGGGAAGGAGTCCCCAGTGGAAGAGCCAGTGGGTCAGGGGCCAGTCAGAAGGGCTGAGCCCCCTAGGAGTGACCATGGTGACACCACTTCAGTCCTGGTTGGCCAGGCAGTTGTTCAGCCACAGGGGTTGGTCCCTGGGTTGGTAAGTCAGATCCAGGAGTTGTCTGCCCTGGAGGGAGGGACAACTGTAAGCAGTGTCCCGACCATTTTTTCTAAGAGCACCACTCCA
The DNA here is from genome assembly GCA_963921515.1 of Calotriton arnoldi. Classification (NCBI taxonomy): domain Eukaryota; kingdom Metazoa; phylum Chordata; class Amphibia; order Caudata; family Salamandridae; genus Calotriton; species Calotriton arnoldi. The sequence continues at coordinate 539,797 of CAWUFW010006292.1, forward strand.
GGTGGGAGGGTGCAGTATGCTGGAAGGGGGTGCAGAGGGAGGGAGTCCTCGCCTCTGACCCCGGTGCAACCTGCGGGTTTTTTCAGGTTGGTAGGTCAGTTGCAGGGTCCAGGCCCTGAACTGGTGGAGGGGTGTGTTTCCCTTGAGGGGGGCCTGTGTGCTCCCCAGGAAGTCCTGGTTGGCCAGGCAGTTGTTCAAGCACAGGGGTTGGTCCCTGGGATGGTAAGTCAGGTCCAGGTGTTGTCTGACCTGGAGGAAGGGACAACTGTAAGCAGTGTCCCGACCATTTTCTTTTCTAAAAGCACCACTCCAGGTGGGAGGGTGCAGTATGCTGGAAGGGGGTGCAGAGGGAGGGAGTCCTCGCCTCTGACCCCAGTACCACCTGAGGGTTTTTCCAGGTTGATGGATCAGTTGCAGGGACAAGGCCCTGAACTAGTGGAAGAGTGTATTTTCCTTGGGGGAATTGGTGTACGCCCCCAGAAGTCCTGGGTTGCCAGGCACAGGCCCAGCCCAAGGGTACAGACCCTAGGTTGGGGGGCCAGGTTCAGGGTGTCCCCCTGATCGGGAGGAAGGGGCAACTGCTAACAGTGCCCCTCCCGGTTTGTGTTATGGAGGCACCTCTCCAGGTGGGAGGGTGCCGGCCCCAGTAAAGGGGGCGGGGAGAGGGCAGCCTCACCCCTGACCTCCGCCCAGTCTAAGGGTACAGACCCTATGCTAGGATACCAGTTGCAGGATAGAACCCCTGAACTGGTGGGCGACTATGCAGGACACCTGCCTCAGGTGCCCTGACAATTCTGAAAGGGGGTATCGCTCCAGGTGGGAGGGTACCGAGCCCCAAAGAGGAGGACCGGGTGTGGGAGAGCCCACCCCAGTCTTGGCCCAGCCGCTGGGTACCGGCCCAGGGCTGGTGGGTCAGTGTCCGGGTGCTTTGCCTGACCTGACAGGAGGGAGAGTGTACAAAAGGTGCCAGGCACCTGGGGTTACTGCCCCTCACTCTCTGATGCCACAAACGTTTGAGAGCCCTGAGAGGTATAGGGCTTGGATTTCATCACTGACTACTGTCAGTGATTACTGGGGCTTGTTGTTTATCTGTTGGGACACACCTGGGGGCCAGTTAAGGTTAGATGCTGCACAGGTGGTGTCCACAGGTAAGGGGAAGGGTTCCCCATTGGTTGTCTTAGTGAGCCCTGAGAGGTATAAGGCCTGTGTCTCATCCCTGACTACTGTCAGTGGCTACTGTGGCTTATTGTTTATCTGTTGGGACACACCTGGGGGCCAGTTAAGGTTAGGTGCTGCACAGGGGGTGTCCACAGGTGAGGGGCAGAGTTCCCCATTGGTTATCTTAGTGGGCCCTGGGAGTGTGGACAGAGGGATCCACCAGGGTTCAGATTGGAGGAGAGCTGGCATATGCCCCTGCAGTTGCGGGCCAGTTCCGTGTTCTATCGCCCGAAGCAGGGAAGCCCATCAAAGTAGTGATTGGTCTACCCTGCGTTTTGGCTGGAAGGGGGTTGTGTTGGAAATGGCCCTTTTTGCAGGGTCACCCCTAAACTTTTTGCCTGCCTCCTGTATTTTTGCTGACCTGTTTCTGTTGGTTTTATGACTCTGGGCACTTTACCACTGCTGTTCAGTGCTAAAGTGCATATGCTCTCCCCTTGTAAATATGTCTATGTGAATTGGTATATCCCTGATTGGCTTATTTGGTTTACCTGTTAGTCCCTAGTAGTGTGGCCTGTGTGTGCCCAGGGCTGGTAAACCAAATGCTGCTGGTGGGCATGCAGCGCTGGTTTGCGCCACCCACAGAAGCAGCTTGTAAAGTGTGTCTCAGACCTGCCACTGCAGTGTCTGTGTGCAGTCCAGAACTGCCATCTTGGCTGTGAAGTGCACCCACTTCCCAGCCCCTGAACCTTCCCTTGGCATCATGTAAGTCACCCCTATGGTAGGGCGCATTGTATGTGTAAGGTAGGACATGCCTTGGTGTGTGTAGCATGTCCTGGTAGTGAATTACACCCCATTTTGTTTTTCACTACTGTAAGGCTACCTGTTCCTCATAGGCTAGAATGGGCAGTTTGACTATTACATTCTATAGTCCTAACTGACCCCAGGAACATGGTAGAAAAACGAATTTAGTATGCCTGAGCTCAGAATATTAAAATACACCTTTTAGTGAAGTTTATTTTTATATTCTGTGTTTGAAAATACCACTTTTAGAAAGTAGGTATTTTCTTGCCTAAGCCTTCCAGTGTGCTCTGCCGTTATGTGTATTGGCTGTCTGGTTTTAGAGGGGCAGGACAGGCTGAGTCAGACCTGGGTTGAATAGAGAGATCTGCATTTAGAGTGTGGGGAGGGGTGGCTCTTTGATCTGAATAGGGCTGTGCCTGGCAAGGTGAATGCTGGCTCCACCTCCCACTGTGTGTCTGCTAGCAGACCCCCTCTTTCTGAAAGGAAGGATGCAGCCTGGTAAACAAAGTGCTCCAGGCCTGAGCAGAACTGGTTCTGGCTAGGTTCAGGGACTGGTAGCTTCAAGGATCAAAGGCTTTTGGGGTATAAATATCTGTGCTCAAACCCCCTACTTTTGTATTGCTTTTGGATCTGGAGAGGAAACTCTGTCCGTGCCACTGGAGGAATCTGCAGGAAGTGACTGTCCTTGTGCTTGTGTGTTGTTTCTTGCACTGGCCTGCAGCAGTGACCACTGGACCTTGAAGAAGAGAGAAAAGGACTTTTGAAGAGAACTTTTATTTTTGTTACAGCAATTACCCAAGGGCTAGGAAAAGAGCTAGCCTCCTGCTGGAGTCTCAGGCACATCAGACTCCACCACCAACCTCCTGCTTCCTCCCTGCGAGGATTGCTATCTGCTGATGAGGCTCCTGTGAGTTCCAGGGCCTCTAGTTTGCTTCAGAGAAAAGAGTGCTGGAAATCGTCGCTGACGCACGTTTGCGAGCCGCTGCAGCCGAGAGCGCTGGAAAAATCATCGCGCTGCTGCCGCTGAGTGCTCGCAACACGAAACCATCGCTAACGCCCCTTTGCGAGCCGCTGCAGCCGAGACGCGCTGGAAAAATCATCGCGCGGCTGTCGCCGAGCGCTCGCAACCCCTACAGAATCATTGCTTCAAGACATCGCATTGCGGACACCGTGCGTCCGCCATTTTCATCGCATCGCACCGGATTTCGTCGCTCCTCGCGGAGCGCCATTTCTTCGCATCGCAACACGATCGCACAACGCAACAGGCTCGTCGCATCGACTTCTCCCTCGCGGCAAGAAAGTCATCGCATCGGCGGCCTAGCGTGCAGAAGTTTGTCGCATCGTCTCCGCACACGCAACAGGATCGTCGCATCGCCTTCGCCCTCGCGGCAATGGTCTCAGCGCATCGGCGGCCTAGCGTGCAGAAGTTGGTCGCATCGTCTCCGCACGCATCAGCAGATCGGCGCATCATCCTCCCTTGCGGCAAGGATTTTAACGCATCGCCGGCCTCGCGTGAGGAAAATCATCGCTACCACTTCTTTGCGACATTTTGTTGGTTTTGCTACTAAACCCAGGTACTTTGTGAGAGAAAGGGTCGCAGAGACCACTGCCTTGAATTTGAACCTTATTTTTGAAACCTTTGAACTATTTTTTGACAGTCCTTCAACAGCCATCCTATTTTTGACAGTCTTATGAGAGAAAGGGTCACAGAGACCCCTGCTTTGAATTTGAACCTTATTCTTGCGACCTTTGAACTCTTTTTGACAGTCCTTCAACAGCTATCCTATTTTTGACAAGTATTGTGGCTTTTACAGTTATTGGTCTTGTGATAAATCTGCCTTTATATAAAGATACTTATTTTTTATAACTACTTGTGTGGTGTCCCTTTGTAGTGTTCCTCACTGTGTTACTGTGTATGGTCATAAATGCTTCACACCCTGCCTCTGAGATAAGCCTACCTGCTCGTGCTACGTTACCACAGGGTTGAGCAGGGGTATTAAAGAGGGTAGCCCTCTCACTCTGACTTAGGAAGAAGGATCCCTACTTGGACAGTGGCCAGCCATTGCCAACTAGAGACCCCCATTTCTAACATTGGTGGCAGCGGTGGGATCTGGACTTGCATTTATGATCGCATACAATAATTATAGTGTACACTACTAGTGAGTGCAGACCATAACGTACCGCATACATTCTTTGAGAATTCTTTTTTTTTTTTTTTTGCTCCTATATTGTGATTGATATTGGCGGTGATTTTTCACCCGCGCACATTTTCTGAGAGTTTTTGGGATCCTATATTGTGATTGATATTGCCGGTGATTCTTCACCCGCGCCCATTTATTGAAAGTTTTTGATCCCCTATTGTAATTGATATTGCCGGTGATTTTTCACCCGCGCACATTTCTGAGAGTTTTTGGGATCCTATATTGTGATTGATATTGCCGGTGATTTTTCACCCGCGCCCATTTATTGAAAGTTTTTTGATCCCCTATTGTGATTGATATTGCTGGTGATTTTTCACCCACGCACATTTTTGAGAATTGTTGGATCCTATATTGTAATTGATATTGCCGGTGATTTTTTACCAGCATACATTTTCTTGAGAAGTTTTCTTCTATCTTTTATTGATATTGCCCGTGATTGTTACAATGGGCAAGCCTATTTTTTATTGATATTGCCGGTGATAGTACCCGCATACATTTTTGAAAGTTTTTTGGATCCTATATTGTGATTGATATTGCCGGTGATTTTTTTACCCGCATACATTTTCTTGAGAAGTTTTCTTCTATCTTTTATTGATATTGCCCGTGATTGTTACAACGGGCAAGCCTATTTTTTTTATTATTGATATTGCCAGATATTGCTACAATGGGTCTTGCTGAAATGAGATCTACCTTTTATATAGATGATCTGTTGACCTACAGTCTAGAGGAGCTAAGGGGGTTCTGTGAGGAGAGGGGCTTAGCAGTGAGTAGGAAGGAGACTCAGCTATCCCTGCAGACATCCCTGAGACTTTGGCAACAAGACAGATGGAGATTCTTGGAGACCCAGTACACCTACCAAGAGGGTAGTTAGTCTGAGGGTGGCTCTGGAGAGTCTGAAGAGGAGGAAGAAAGTGTTATGGATTATCTCATAGGTGGGGAGTTCCTTGATGAGTCTAGTGCCTATGGTAGTGCCAGGTTCCCCTCAGGGTCCCCAGAGGAGTTGGTGGACAGGCGGGAAGGTCCCATAGGTAGGGAGTCCCTTGCTGGATCTAGTGCACAGGGTAGCACCCAATCCCCTTCATGGTCCCCAGAGGAGTTGGGCCGACAGAGGGAGAGGGAGTACCAGCTGGAATTGGAGAGGCTCCAAATAGAGATTGCCCAGCTGGATGCGCACCTAGCGCAGATAGCAGAAAAGGAGAAGTTAGCTCAAGAGGGTAGGTTACCCCTGGAGCGCAGTTTTAATTGTCTGGATTCCCCAGAGAGGGTGGGGTCCAGTGGTGGCAGCAAAATTGAAGTATATAGTGATGACAGTGTAGTACCCCCACCCAGAGATGTAGCACCTGACTTGAAGGAGGGGGTTGATCTACACCAGGGGATTCAAGGATATGAGGTAGCTCCATTAATATGCAGTGGCCCTGAGGTGGATTGGGGAACTAGCGCAGGGGCCCATAGTCCTAGTGAAAGGAGGGATACTCTACCGACTCTGGATGAGAGGTGCAGGGAGAGGGGTTCCCCCGTGGTTGAAGTCCTGGTGTATGAGTGTGTGGACCGCCCAGAAGAGTGTGGGTTGAGTGATAGAGACAGTCAGTTAATGTCTCGCCCACTTCAAGAGAGTGGTGTGGGGTACGTGTGTGAGACACTGGATTGTGAGGTAAAGGTTAGCACCTGCATGGAACTGTGTAATCCAATTGTGGGAGAGCATATTGTGAGTTCCTATTTTCCAGAGCTAAACCAACATGTGTTAGAGTGCGAGTTCTCTGATCCTAGGGAACTTGTGCAGGAGGCAGACCTCTGGGTGAGTACCAGAGGCTCTGTAGAGGCATTAGGGAATGACCCTAAGAGAAGTGGTTCAGAAGTTTTCCAACCCAGAGTGCTGGGAAAGGTTAGGAGTGTTACAGCTGGGTCCCCTTGTTGTGAGGAGGTTGTATGGCCTCACATCCTGTCTCGTGGGAGCAGGAGTGAGACTGGGATAGGTCCCGAAGTGCCCCAGCCTCAGTCCCCAGGACTGGATGGTTCCATGAGGGAACACCAGGTGGGGAGCCTAGTCTGTCTGGATGGACCGTCCATTGTGGGGGGTACCCCAGTGTTAGGTGAGCTGGGAGTGCCTGTAGTCAGGCCTCCATCAGTTCTTGTGCCTGGCAGTGCCACTCCTAGGGGGAGGGAACGGAAGTCCAGTCTGAGGGATGAAAGGGGGAAGGAGTCCCCAGTGGAAGAGCCAGTGGGTCAGGGGCCAGTCAGAAGGGCTGAGCCCCCTAGGAGTGACCATGGTGACACCACTTCAGTCCTGGTTGGCCAGGCAGTTGTTCAGCCACAGGGGTTGGTCCCTGGGTTGGTAAGTCAGATCCAGGAGTTGTCTGCCCTGGAGGGAGGGACAACTGTAAGCAGTGTCCCGACCATTTTTTCTAAGAGCACCACTCCAGGTGGGAGGGTGCAGTATGCTGGAAGGGGGTGCAGAGGGAGGGAGTCCTCGCCTCTGACCCCGGTGCAACCTGCGGGTTTTTTCAGGTTGGTAGGTCAGTTGCAGGGTCCAGGCCCTGAACTGGTGGAGGGGTGTGTTTCCCTTGAGGGGGGCCTGTGTGCTCCCCAGGAAGTCCTGGTTGGCCAGGCAGTTGTTCAAGCACAGGGGTTGGTCCCTGGGATGGTAAGTCAGGTCCAGGTGTTGTCTGACCTGGAGGAAGGGACAACTGTAAGCAGTGTCCCGACCATTTTCTTTTCTAAAAGCACCACTCCAGGTGGGAGGGTGCAGTATGCTGGAAGGGGGTGCAGAGGGAGGGAGTCCTCGCCTCTGACCCCAGTACCACCTGAGGGTTTTTCCAGGTTGATGGATCAGTTGCAGGGACAAGGCCCTGAACTAGTGGAAGAGTGTATTTTCCTTGGGGGGAATTGGTGTACGCCCCCAGAAGTCCTGGGTTGCCAGGCACAGGCCCAGCCCAAGGGTACAGACCCTAGGTTGGGGGGCCAGGTTCAGGGTGTCCCCCTGATCGGGAGGAAGGGGCAACTGCTAACAGTGCCCCTCCCGGTTTGTGTTATGGAGGCACCTCTCCAGGTGGGAGGGTGCCGGCCCCAGTAAAGGGGGCGGGGAGAGGGCAGCCTCACCCCTGACCTCCGCCCAGTCTAAGGGTACAGACCCTATGCTAGGATACCAGTTGCAGGATAGAACCCCTGAACTGGTGGGCGACTATGCAGGACACCTGCCTCAGGTGCCCTGACAATTCTGGAAAGGGGGTATCGCTCCAGGTGGGAGGGTACCGAGCCCCAAAGAGGAGGACCGGGTGTGGGAGAGCCCACCCCAGTCTTGGCCCAGCCGCTGGGTACCGGCCCAGGGCTGGTGGGTCAGTGTCCGGGTGCTTTGCCTGACCTGACAGGAGGGAGAGTGTACAAAAGGTGCCAGGCACCTGGGGTTACTGCCCCTCACTCTCTGATGCCACAAACGTTTGAGAGCCCTGAGAGGTATAGGGCTTGGATTTCATCACTGACTACTGTCAGTGATTACTGGGGCTTGTTGTTTATCTGTTGGGACACACCTGGGGGCCAGTTAAGGTTAGATGCTGCACAGGTGGTGTCCACAGGTAAGGGGAAGGGTTCCCCATTGGTTGTCTTAGTGAGCCCTGAGAGGTATAAGGCCTGTGTCTCATCCCTGACTACTGTCAGTGGCTACTGTGGCTTATTGTTTATCTGTTGGGACACACCTGGGGGCCAGTTAAGGTTAGGTGCTGCACAGGGGGTGTCCACAGGTGAGGGGCAGAGTTCCCCATTGGTTATCTTAGTGGGCCCTGGGAGTGTGGACAGAGGGATCCACCAGGGTTCAGATTGGAGGAGAGCTGGCATATGCCCCTGCAGTTGCGGGCCAGTTCCGTGTTCTATCGCCCGAAGCAGGGAAGCCCATCAAAGTAGTGATTGGTCTACCCTGCGTTTTGGCTGGAAGGGGGTTGTGTTGGAAATGGCCCTTTTTGCAGGGTCACCCCTAAACTTTTTGCCTGCCTCCTGTATTTTTGCTGACCTGTTTCTGTTGGTTTTATGACTCTGGGCACTTTACCACTGCTGTTCAGTGCTAAAGTGCATATGCTCTCCCCTTGTAAATATGTCTATGTGAATTGGTATATCCCTGATTGGCTTATTTGGTTTACCTGTTAGTCCCTAGTAGTGTGGCCTGTGTGTGCCCAGGGCTGGTAAACCAAATGCTGCTGGTGGGCATGCAGCGCTGGTTTGCGCCACCCACAGAAGCAGCTTGTAAAGTGTGTCTCAGACCTGCCACTGCAGTGTCTGTGTGCAGTCCAGAACTGCCATCTTGGCTGTGAAGTGCACCCACTTCCCAGCCCCTGAACCTTCCCTTGGCATCATGTAAGTCACCCCTATGGTAGGGCGCATTGTATGTGTAAGGTAGGACATGCCTTGGTGTGTGTAGCATGTCCTGGTAGTGAATTACACCCCATTTTGTTTTTCACTACTGTAAGGCTACCTGTTCCTCATAGGCTAGAATGGGCAGTTTGACTATTACATTCTATAGTCCTAACTGACCCCAGGAACATGGTAGAAAAACGAATTTAGTATGCCTGAGCTCAGAATATTAAAATACACCTTTTAGTGAAGTTTATTTTTATATTCTGTGTTTGAAAATACCACTTTTAGAAAGTAGGTATTTTCTTGCCTAAGCCTTCCAGTGTGCTCTGCCGTTATGTGTATTGGCTGTCTGGTTTTAGAGGGGCAGGACAGGCTGAGTCAGACCTGGGTTGAATAGAGAGATCTGCATTTAGAGTGTGGGGAGGGGTGGCTCTTTGATCTGAATAGGGCTGTGCCTGGCAAGGTGAATGCTGGCTCCACCTCCCACTGTGTGTCTGCTAGCAGACCCCCTCTTTCTGAAAGGAAGGATGCAGCCTGGTAAACAAAGTGCTCCAGGCCTGAGCAGAACTGGTTCTGGCTAGGTTCAGGGACTGGTAGCTTCAAGGATCAAAGGCTTTTGGGGTATAAATATCTGTGCTCAAACCCCCTACTTTTGTATTGCTTTTGGATCTGGAGAGGAAACTCTGTCCGTGCCACTGGAGGAATCTGCAGGAAGTGACTGTCCTTGTGCTTGTGTGTTGTTTCTTGCACTGGCCTGCAGCAGTGACCACTGGACCTTGAAGAAGAGAGAAAAGGACTTTTGAAGAGAACTTTTATTTTTGTTACAGCAATTACCCAAGGGCTAGGAAAAGAGCTAGCCTCCTGCTGGAGTCTCAGGCACATCAGACTCCACCACCAACCTCCTGCTTCCTCCCTGCGAGGATTGCTATCTGCTGATGAGGCTCCTGTGAGTTCCAGGGCCTCTAGTTTGCTTCAGAGAAAAGAGTGCTGGAAATCGTCGCTGACGCACGTTTGCGAGCCGCTGCAGCCGAGAGCGCTGGAAAAATCATCGCGCTGCTGCCGCTGAGTGCTCGCAACACGAAACCATCGCTAACGCCCCTTTGCGAGCCGCTGCAGCCGAGACGCGCTGGAAAAATCATCGCGCGGCTGTCGCCGAGCGCTCGCAACCCCTACAGAATCATTGCTTCAAGACATCGCATTGCGGACACCGTGCGTCCGCCATTTTCATCGCATCGCACCGGATTTCGTCGCTCCTCGCGGAGCGCCATTTCTTCGCATCGCAACACGATCGCACAACGCAACAGGCTCGCCGCATCGACTTCTCCCTCGCGGCAAGAAAGTCATCGCATCGGCGGCCTAGCGTGCAGAAGTTTGTCGCATCGTCTCCGCACACGCAACAGGATCGTCGCATCGCCTTCGCCCTCGCGGCAATGGTCTCAGCGCATCGGCGGCCTAGCGTGCAGAAGTTGGTCGCATCGTCTCCGCACGCATCAGCAGATCGGCGCATCATCCTCCCTTGCGGCAAGGATTTTAACGCATCGCCGGCCTCGCGTGAGGAAAATCATCGCTACCACTTCTTTGCGACATTTTGTTGGTTTTGCTACTAAACCCAGGTACTTTGTGAGAGAAAGGGTCGCAGAGACCACTGCCTTGAATTTGAACCTTATTTTTGAAACCTTTGAACTATTTTTTGACAGTCCTTCAACAGCCATCCTATTTTTGACAGTCTTATGAGAGAAAGGGTCACAGAGACCCCTGCTTTGAATTTGAACCTTATTCTTGCGACCTTTGAACTCTTTTTGACAGTCCTTCAACAGCTATCCTATTTTTGACAAGTATTGTGGCTTTTACAGTTATTGGTCTTGTGATAAATCTGCCTTTATATAAAGATACTTATTTTTTATAACTACTTGTGTGGTGTCCCTTTGTAGTGTTCCTCACTGTGTTACTGTGTATGGTCATAAATGCTTCACACCCTGCCTCTGAGATAAGCCTACCTGCTCGTGCTACGTTACCACAGGGTTGAGCAGGGGTATTAAAGAGGGTAGCCCTCTCACTCTGACTTAGGAAGAAGGATCCCTACTTGGACAGTGGCCAGCCATTGCCAACTAGAGACCCCCATTTCTAACATTGGTGGCAGCGGTGGGATCTGGACTTGCATTTATGATCGCATACAATAATTATAGTGTACACTACTAGTGAGTGCAGACCATAACGTACCGCATACATTCTTTGAGAATTCTTTTTTTTTTTTTTTTGCTCCTATATTGTGATTGATATTGGCGGTGATTTTTCACCCGCGCACATTTTCTGAGAGTTTTTGGGATCCTATATTGTGATTGATATTGCCGGTGATTCTTCACCCGCGCCCATTTATTGAAAGTTTTTGATCCCCTATTGTAATTGATATTGCCGGTGATTTTTCACCCGCGCACATTTCTGAGAGTTTTTGGGATCCTATATTGTGATTGATATTGCCGGTGATTTTTCACCCGCGCCCATTTATTGAAAGTTTTTTGATCCCCTATTGTGATTGATATTGCTGGTGATTTTTCACCCACGCACATTTTTGAGAATTGTTGGATCCTATATTGTAATTGATATTGCCGGTGATTTTTTACCAGCATACATTTTCTTGAGAAGTTTTCTTCTATCTTTTATTGATATTGCCCGTGATTGTTACAATGGGCAAGCCTATTTTTTATTGATATTGCCGGTGATAGTACCCGCATACATTTTTGAAAGTTTTTTGGATCCTATATTGTGATTGATATTGCCGGTGATTTTTTTACCCGCATACATTTTCTTGAGAAGTTTTCTTCTATCTTTTATTGATATTGCCCGTGATTGTTACAACGGGCAAGCCTATTTTTTTTATTATTGATATTGCCAGATATTGCTACAATGGGTCTTGCTGAAATGAGATCTACCTTTTATATAGATGATCTGTTGACCTACAGTCTAGAGGAGCTAAGGGGGTTCTGTGAGGAGAGGGGCTTAGCAGTGAGTAGGAAGGAGACTCAGCTATCCCTGCAGACATCCCTGAGACTTTGGCAACAAGACAGATGGAGATTCTTGGAGACCCAGTACACCTACCAAGAGGGTAGTTAGTCTGAGGGTGGCTCTGGAGAGTCTGAAGAGGAGGAAGAAAGTGTTATGGATTATCTCATAGGTGGGGAGTTCCTTGATGAGTCTAGTGCCTATGGTAGTGCCAGGTTCCCCTCAGGGTCCCCAGAGGAGTTGGTGGACAGGCGGGAAGGTCCCATAGGTAGGGAGTCCCTTGCTGGATCTAGTGCACAGGGTAGCACCCAATCCCCTTCATGGTCCCCAGAGGAGTTGGGCCGACAGAGGGAGAGGGAGTACCAGCTGGAATTGGAGAGGCTCCAAATAGAGATTGCCCAGCTGGATGCGCACCTAGCGCAGATAGCAGAAAAGGAGAAGTTAGCTCAAGAGGGTAGGTTACCCCTGGAGCGCAGTTTTAATTGTCTGGATTCCCCAGAGAGGGTGGGGTCCAGTGGTGGCAGCAAAATTGAAGTATATAGTGATGACAGTGTAGTACCCCCACCCAGAGATGTAGCACCTGACTTGAAGGAGGGGGTTGATCTACACCAGGGGATTCAAGGATATGAGGTAGCTCCATTAATATGCAGTGGCCCTGAGGTGGATTGGGGAACTAGCGCAGGGGCCCATAGTCCTAGTGAAAGGAGGGATACTCTACCGACTCTGGATGAGAGGTGCAGGGAGAGGGGTTCCCCCGTGGTTGAAGTCCTGGTGTATGAGTGTGTGGACCGCCCAGAAGAGTGTGGGTTGAGTGATAGAGACAGTCAGTTAATGTCTCGCCCACTTCAAGAGAGTGGTGTGGGGTACGTGTGTGAGACACTGGATTGTGAGGTAAAGGTTAGCACCTGCATGGAACTGTGTAATCCAATTGTGGGAGAGCATATTGTGAGTTCCTATTTTCCAGAGCTAAACCAACATGTGTTAGAGTGCGAGTTCTCTGATCCTAGGGAACTTGTGCAGGAGGCAGACCTCTGGGTGAGTACCAGAGGCTCTGTAGAGGCATTAGGGAATGACCCTAAGAGAAGTGGTTCAGAAGTTTTCCAACCCAGAGTGCTGGGAAAGGTTAGGAGTGTTACAGCTGGGTCCCCTTGTTGTGAGGAGGTTGTATGGCCTCACATCCTGTCTCGTGGGAGCAGGAGTGAGACTGGGATAGGTCCCGAAGTGCCCCAGCCTCAGTCCCCAGGACTGGATGGTTCCATGAGGGAACACCAGGTGGGGAGCCTAGTCTGTCTGGATGGACCGTCCATTGTGGGGGGTACCCCAGTGTTAGGTGAGCTGGGAGTGCCTGTAGTCAGGCCTCCATCAGTTCTTGTGCCTGGCAGTGCCACTCCTAGGGGGAGGGAACGGAAGTCCAGTCTGAGGGATGAAAGGGGGAAGGAGTCCCCAGTGGAAGAGCCAGTGGGTCAGGGGCCAGTCAGAAGGGCTGAGCCCCCTAGGAGTGACCATGGTGACACCACTTCAGTCCTGGTTGGCCAGGCAGTTGTTCAGCCACAGGGGTTGGTCCCTGGGTTGGTAAGTCAGATCCAGGAGTTGTCTGCCCTGGAGGGAGGGACAACTGTAAGCAGTGTCCCGACCATTTTTTCTAAGAGCACCACTCCAGGTGGGAGGGTGCAGTATGCTGGAAGGGGGTGCAGAGGGAGGGAGTCCTCGCCTCTGACCCCGGTGCAACCTGCGGGTTTTTTCAGGTTGGTAGGTCAGTTGCAGGGTCCAGGCCCTGAACTGGTGGAGGGGTGTGTTTCCCTTGAGGGGGGCCTGTGTGCTCCCCAGGAAGTCCTGGTTGGCCAGGCAGTTGTTCAAGCACAGGGGTTGGTCCCTGGGATGGTAAGTCAGGTCCAGGTGTTGTCTGACCTGGAGGAAGGGACAACTGTAAGCAGTGTCCCGACCATTTTCTTTTCTAAAAGCACCACTCCAGGTGGGAGGGTGCAGTATGCTGGAAGGGGGTGCAGAGGGAGGGAGTCCTCGCCTCTGACCCCAGTACCACCTGAGGGTTTTTCCAGGTTGATGGATCAGTTGCAGGGACAAGGCCCTGAACTAGTGGAAGAGTGTATTTTCCTTGGGGGGAATTGGTGTACGCCCCCAGAAGTCCTGGGTTGCCAGGCACAGGCCCAGCCCAAGGGTACAGACCCTAGGTTGGGGGGCCAGGTTCAGGGTGTCCCCCTGATCGGGAGGAAGGGGCAACTGCTAACAGTGCCCCTCCCGGTTTGTGTTATGGAGGCACCTCTCCAGGTGGGAGGGTGCCGGCCCCAGTAAAGGGGGCGGGGAGAGGGCAGCCTCACCCCTGACCTCCGCCCAGTCTAAGGGTACAGACCCTATGCTAGGATACCAGTTGCAGGATAGAACCCCTGAACTGGTGGGCGACTATGCAGGACACCTGCCTCAGGTGCCCTGACAATTCTGGAAAGGGGGTATCGCTCCAGGTGGGAGGGTACCGAGCCCCAAAGAGGAGGACCGGGTGTGGGAGAGCCCACCCCAGTCTTGGCCCAGCCGCTGGGTACCGGCCCAGGGCTGGTGGGTCAGTGTCCGGGTGCTTTGCCTGACCTGACAGGAGGGAGAGTGTACAAAAGGTGCCAGGCACCTGGGGTTACTGCCCCTCACTCTCTGATGCCACAAACGTTTGAGAGCCCTGAGAGGTATAGGGCTTGGATTTCATCACTGACTACTGTCAGTGATTACTGGGGCTTGTTGTTTATCTGTTGGGACACACCTGGGGGCCAGTTAAGGTTAGATGCTGCACAGGTGGTGTCCACAGGTAAGGGGAAGGGTTCCCCATTGGTTGTCTTAGTGAGCCCTGAGAGGTATAAGGCCTGTGTCTCATCCCTGACTACTGTCAGTGGCTACTGTGGCTTATTGTTTATCTGTTGGGACACACCTGGGGGCCAGTTAAGGTTAGGTGCTGCACAGGGGGTGTCCACAGGTGAGGGGCAGAGTTCCCCATTGGTTATCTTAGTGGGCCCTGGGAGTGTGGACAGAGGGATCCACCAGGGTTCAGATTGGAGGAGAGCTGGCATATGCCCCTGCAGTTGCGGGCCAGTTCCGTGTTCTATCGCCCGAAGCAGGGAAGCCCATCAAAGTAGTGATTGGTCTACCCTGCGTTTTGGCTGGAAGGGGGTTGTGTTGGAAATGGCCCTTTTTGCAGGGTCACCCCTAAACTTTTTGCCTGCCTCCTGTATTTTTGCTGACCTGTTTCTGTTGGTTTTATGACTCTGGGCACTTTACCACTGCTGTTCAGTGCTAAAGTGCATATGCTCTCCCTTGTAAATATGTCTATGTGAATTGGTATATCCCTGATTGGCTTATTTGGTTTACCTGTTAGTCCCTAGTAGTGTGGCCTGTGTGTGCCCAGGGCTGGTAAACCAAATGCTGCTGGTGGGCATGCAGCGCTGGTTTGCGCCACCCACAGAAGCAGCTTGTAAAGTGTGTCTCAGACCTGCCACTGCAGTGTCTGTGTGCAGTCCAGAACTGCCATCTTGGCTGTGAAGTGCACCCACTTCCCAGCCCCTGAACCTTCCCTTGGCATCATGTAAGTCACCCCTATGGTAGGGCGCATTGTATGTGTAAGGTAGGACATGCCTTGGTGTGTGTAGCATGTCCTGGTAGTGAATTACACCCCATTTTGTTTTTCACTACTGTAAGGCTACCTGTTCCTCATAGGCTAGAATGGGCAGTTTGACTATTACATTCTATAGTCCTAACTGACCCCAGGAACATGGTAGAAAAACGAATTTAGTATGCCTGAGCTCAGAATATTAAAATACACCTTTTAGTGAAGTTTATTTTTATATTCTGTGTTTGAAAATACCACTTTTAGAAAGTAGGTATTTTCTTGCCTAAGCCTTCCAGTGTGCTCTGCCGTTATGTGTATTGGCTGTCTGGTTTTAGAGGGGCAGGACAGGCTGAGTCAGACCTGGGTTGAATAGAGAGATCTGCATTTAGAGTGTGGGGAGGGGTGGCTCTTTGATCTGAATAGGGCTGTGCCTGGCAAGGTGAATGCTGGCTCCACCTCCCACTGTGTGTCTGCTAGCAGACCCCCTCTTTCTGAAAGGAAGGATGCAGCCTGGTAAACAAAGTGCTCCAGGCCTGAGCAGAACTGGTTCTGGCTAGGTTCAGGGACTGGTAGCTTCAAGGATCAAAGGCTTTTGGGGTATAAATATCTGTGCTCAAACCCCCTACTTTTGTATTGCTTTTGGATCTGGAGAGGAAACTCTGTCCGTGCCACTGGAGGAATCTGCAGGAAGTGACTGTCCTTGTGCTTGTGTGTTGTTTCTTGCACTGGCCTGCAGCAGTGACCACTGGACCTTGAAGAAGAGAGAAAAGGACTTTTGAAGAGAACTTTTATTTTTGTTACAGCAATTACCCAAGGGCTAGGAAAAGAGCTAGCCTCCTGCTGGAGTCTCAGGCACATCAGACTCCACCACCAACCTCCTGCTTCCTCCCTGCGAGGATTGCTATCTGCTGATGAGGCTCCTGTGAGTTCCAGGGCCTCTAGTTTGCTTCAGAGAAAAGAGTGCTGGAAATCGTCGCTGACGCACGTTTGCGAGCCGCTGCAGCCGAGAGCGCTGGAAAAATCATCGCGCTGCTGCCGCTGAGTGCTCGCAACACGAAACCATCGCTAACGCCCCTTTGCGAGCCGCTGCAGCCGAGACGCGCTGGAAAAATCATCGCGCGGCTGTCGCCGAGCGCTCGCAACCCCTACAGAATCATTGCTTCAAGACATCGCATTGCGGACACCGTGCGTCCGCCATTTTCATCGCATCGCACCGGATTTCGTCGCTCCTCGCGGAGCGCCATTTCTTCGCATCGCAACACGATCGCACAACGCAACAGGCTCGTCGCATCGACTTCTCCCTCGCGGCAAGAAAGTCATCGCATCGGCGGCCTAGCGTGCAGAAGTTTGTCGCATCGTCTCCGCACACGCAACAGGATCGTCGCATCGCCTTCGCCCTCGCGGCAATGGTCTCAGCGCATCGGCGGCCTAGCGTGCAGAAGTTGGTCGCATCGTCTCCGCACGCATCAGCAGATCGGCGCATCATCCTCCCTTGCGGCAAGGATTTTAACGCATCGCCGGCCTCGCGTGAGGAAAATCATCGCTACCACTTCTTTGCGACATTTTGTTGGTTTTGCTACTAAACCCAGGTACTTTGTGAGAGAAAGGGTCGCAGAGACCACTGCCTTGAATTTGAACCTTATTTTTGAAACCTTTGAACTATTTTTTGACAGTCCTTCAACAGCCATCCTATTTTTGACAGTCTTATGAGAGAAAGGGTCACAGAGACCCCTGCTTTGAATTTGAACCTTATTCTTGCGACCTTTGAACTCTTTTTGACAGTCCTTCAACAGCTATCCTATTTTTGACAAGTATTGTGGCTTTTACAGTTATTGGTCTTGTGATAAATCTGCCTTTATATAAAGATACTTATTTTTTATAACTACTTGTGTGGTGTCCCTTTGTAGTGTTCCTCACTGTGTTACTGTGTATGGTCATAAATGCTTCACACCCTGCCTCTGAGATAAGCCTACCTGCTCGTGCTACGTTACCACAGGGTTGAGCAGGGGTATTAAAGAGGGTAGCCCTCTCACTCTGACTTAGGAAGAAGGATCCCTACTTGGACAGTGGCCAGCCATTGCCAACTAGAGACCCCCATTTCTAACATTGGTGGCAGCGGTGGGATCTGGACTTGCATTTATGATCGCATACAATAATTATAGTGTACACTACTAGTGAGTGCAGACCATAACGTACCGCATACATTCTTTGAGAATTCTTTTTTTTTTTTTTTTGCTCCTATATTGTGATTGATATTGGCGGTGATTTTTCACCCGCGCACATTTTCTGAGAGTTTTTGGGATCCTATATTGTGATTGATATTGCCGGTGATTCTTCACCCGCGCCCATTTATTGAAAGTTTTTGATCCCCTATTGTAATTGATATTGCCGGTGATTTTTCACCCGCGCACATTTCTGAGAGTTTTTGGGATCCTATATTGTGATTGATATTGCCGGTGATTTTTCACCCGCGCCCATTTATTGAAAGTTTTTTGATCCCCTATTGTGATTGATATTGCTGGTGATTTTTCACCCACGCACATTTTTGAGAATTGTTGGATCCTATATTGTAATTGATATTGCCGGTGATTTTTTACCAGCATACATTTTCTTGAGAAGTTTTCTTCTATCTTTTATTGATATTGCCCGTGATTGTTACAATGGGCAAGCCTATTTTTTATTGATATTGCCGGTGATAGTACCCGCATACATTTTTGAAAGTTTTTTGGATCCTATATTGTGATTGATATTGCCGGTGATTTTTTTACCCGCATACATTTTCTTGAGAAGTTTTCTTCTATCTTTTATTGATATTGCCCGTGATTGTTACAACGGGCAAGCCTATTTTTTTTATTATTGATATTGCCAGATATTGCTACAATGGGTCTTGCTGAAATGAGATCTACCTTTTATATAGATGATCTGTTGACCTACAGTCTAGAGGAGCTAAGGGGGTTCTGTGAGGAGAGGGGCTTAGCAGTGAGTAGGAAGGAGACTCAGCTATCCCTGCAGACATCCCTGAGACTTTGGCAACAAGACAGATGGAGATTCTTGGAGACCCAGTACACCTACCAAGAGGGTAGTTAGTCTGAGGGTGGCTCTGGAGAGTCTGAAGAGGAGGAAGAAAGTGTTATGGATTATCTCATAGGTGGGGAGTTCCTTGATGAGTCTAGTGCCTATGGTAGTGCCAGGTTCCCCTCAGGGTCCCCAGAGGAGTTGGTGGACAGGCGGGAAGGTCCCATAGGTAGGGAGTCCCTTGCTGGATCTAGTGCACAGGGTAGCACCCAATCCCCTTCATGGTCCCCAGAGGAGTTGGGCCGACAGAGGGAGAGGGAGTACCAGCTGGAATTGGAGAGGCTCCAAATAGAGATTGCCCAGCTGGATGCGCACCTAGCGCAGATAGCAGAAAAGGAGAAGTTAGCTCAAGAGGGTAGGTTACCCCTGGAGCGCAGTTTTAATTGTCTGGATTCCCCAGAGAGGGTGGGGTCCAGTGGTGGCAGCAAAATTGAAGTATATAGTGATGACAGTGTAGTACCCCCACCCAGAGATGTAGCACCTGACTTGAAGGAGGGGGTTGATCTACACCAGGGGATTCAAGGATATGAGGTAGCTCCATTAATATGCAGTGGCCCTGAGGTGGATTGGGGAACTAGCGCAGGGGCCCATAGTCCTAGTGAAAGGAGGGATACTCTACCGACTCTGGATGAGAGGTGCAGGGAGAGGGGTTCCCCCGTGGTTGAAGTCCTGGTGTATGAGTGTGTGGACCGCCCAGAAGAGTGTGGGTTGAGTGATAGAGACAGTCAGTTAATGTCTCGCCCACTTCAAGAGAGTGGTGTGGGGTACGTGTGTGAGACACTGGATTGTGAGGTAAAGGTTAGCACCTGCATGGAACTGTGTAATCCAATTGTGGGAGAGCATATTGTGAGTTCCTATTTTCCAGAGCTAAACCAACATGTGTTAGAGTGCGAGTTCTCTGATCCTAGGGAACTTGTGCAGGAGGCAGACCTCTGGGTGAGTACCAGAGGCTCTGTAGAGGCATTAGGGAATGACCCTAAGAGAAGTGGTTCAGAAGTTTTCCAACCCAGAGTGCTGGGAAAGGTTAGGAGTGTTACAGCTGGGTCCCCTTGTTGTGAGGAGGTTGTATGGCCTCACATCCTGTCTCGTGGGAGCAGGAGTGAGACTGGGATAGGTCCCGAAGTGCCCCAGCCTCAGTCCCCAGGACTGGATGGTTCCATGAGGGAACACCAGGTGGGGAGCCTAGTCTGTCTGGATGGACCGTCCATTGTGGGGGGTACCCCAGTGTTAGGTGAGCTGGGAGTGCCTGTAGTCAGGCCTCCATCAGTTCTTGTGCCTGGCAGTGCCACTCCTAGGGGGAGGGAACGGAAGTCCAGTCTGAGGGATGAAAGGGGGAAGGAGTCCCCAGTGGAAGAGCCAGTGGGTCAGGGGCCAGTCAGAAGGGCTGAGCCCCCTAGGAGTGACCATGGTGACACCACTTCAGTCCTGGTTGGCCAGGCAGTTGTTCAGCCACAGGGGTTGGTCCCTGGGTTGGTAAGTCAGATCCAGGAGTTGTCTGCCCTGGAGGGAGGGACAACTGTAAGCAGTGTCCCGACCATTTTTTCTAAGAGCACCACTCCAGGTGGGAGGGTGCAGTATGCTGGAAGGGGGTGCAGAGGGAGGGAGTCCTCGCCTCTGACCCCGGTGCAACCTGCGGGTTTTTTCAGGTTGGTAGGTCAGTTGCAGGGTCCAGGCCCTGAACTGGTGGAGGGGTGTGTTTCCCTTGAGGGGGGCCTGTGTGCTCCCCAGGAAGTCCTGGTTGGCCAGGCAGTTGTTCAAGCACAGGGGTTGGTCCCTGGGATGGTAAGTCAGGTCCAGGTGTTGTCTGACCTGGAGGAAGGGACAACTGTAAGCAGTGTCCCGACCATTTTCTTTTCTAAAAGCACCACTCCAGGTGGGAGGGTGCAGTATGCTGGAAGGGGGTGCAGAGGGAGGGAGTCCTCGCCTCTGACCCCAGTACCACCTGAGGGTTTTTCCAGGTTGATGGATCAGTTGCAGGGACAAGGCCCTGAACTAGTGGAAGAGTGTATTTTCCTTGGGGGGAATTGGTGTACGCCCCCAGAAGTCCTGGGTTGCCAGGCACAGGCCCAGCCCAAGGGTACAGACCCTAGGTTGGGGGGCCAGGTTCAGGGTGTCCCCCTGATCGGGAGGAAGGGGCAACTGCTAACAGTGCCCCTCCCGGTTTGTGTTATGGAGGCACCTCTCCAGGTGGGAGGGTGCCGGCCCCAGTAAAGGGGGCGGGGAGAGGGCAGCCTCACCCCTGACCTCCGCCCAGTCTAAGGGTACAGACCCTATGCTAGGATACCAGTTGCAGGATAGAACCCCTGAACTGGTGGGCGACTATGCAGGACACCTGCCTCAGGTGCCCTGACAATTCTGGAAAGGGGGTATCGCTCCAGGTGGGAGGGTACCGAGCCCCAAAGAGGAGGACCGGGTGTGGGAGAGCCCACCCCAGTCTTGGCCCAGCCGCTGGGTACCGGCCCAGGGCTGGTGGGTCAGTGTCCGGGTGCTTTGCCTGACCTGACAGGAGGGAGAGTGTACAAAAGGTGCCAGGCACCTGGGGTTACTGCCCCTCACTCTCTGATGCCACAAACGTTTGAGAGCCCTGAGAGGTATAGGGCTTGGATTTCATCACTGACTACTGTCAGTGATTACTGGGGCTTGTTGTTTATCTGTTGGGACACACCTGGGGGCCAGTTAAGGTTAGATGCTGCACAGGTGGTGTCCACAGGTAAGGGGAAGGGTTCCCCATTGGTTGTCTTAGTGAGCCCTGAGAGGTATAAGGCCTGTGTCTCATCCCTGACTACTGTCAGTGGCTACTGTGGCTTATTGTTTATCTGTTGGGACACACCTGGGGGCCAGTTAAGGTTAGGTGCTGCACAGGGGGTGTCCACAGGTGAGGGGCAGAGTTCCCCATTGGTTATCTTAGTGGGCCCTGGGAGTGTGGACAGAGGGATCCACCAGGGTTCAGATTGGAGGAGAGCTGGCATATGCCCCTGCAGTTGCGGGCCAGTTCCGTGTTCTATCGCCCGAAGCAGGGAAGCCCATCAAAGTAGTGATTGGTCTACCCTGCGTTTTGG
This sequence comes from Calotriton arnoldi, assembly GCA_963921515.1. NCBI lineage: Eukaryota > Metazoa > Chordata > Amphibia > Caudata > Salamandridae > Calotriton > Calotriton arnoldi. The sequence continues at coordinate 561,036 of CAWUFW010006292.1, forward strand.
CTGGAAGGGGGTTGTGTTGGAAATGGCCCTTTTTGCAGGGTCACCCCTAAACTTTTTGCCTGCCTCCTGTATTTTTGCTGACCTGTTTCTGTTGGTTTTATGATTCTGGGCACTTTACCACTGCTGTTCAGTGCTAAAGTGCATATGCTCTCCCTTGTAAATATGTCTATGTGAATTGGTATATCCCTGATTGGCTTATTTGGTTTACCTGTTAGTCCCTAGTAGTGTGGCCTGTGTGTGCCCAGGGCTGGTAAACCAAATGCTGCTGGTGGGCATGCAGCGCTGGTTTGCGCCACCCACAGAAGCAGCTTGTAAAGTGTGTCTCAGACCTGCCACTGCAGTGTCTGTGTGCAGTCCAGAACTGCCATCTTGGCTGTGAAGTGCACCCACTTCCCAGCCCCTGAACCTTCCCTTGGCATCATGTAAGTCACCCCTATGGTAGGGCGCATTGTATGTGTAAGGTAGGACATGCCTTGGTGTGTGTAGCATGTCCTGGTAGTGAATTACACCCCATTTCGTTTTTCACTACTGTAAGGCTACCTGTTCCTCATAGGCTAGAATGGGCAGTTTGACTATTACATTCTATAGTCCTAACTGACCCCAGGAACATGGTAGAAAAACGAATTTAGTATGCCTGAGCTCAGAATATTAAAATACACCTTTTAGTGAAGTTTATTTTTATATTCTGTGTTTGAAAATACCACTTTTAGAAAGTAGGTATTTTCTTGCCTAAGCCTTCCAGTGTGCTCTGCCGTTATGTGTATTGGCTGTCTGGTTTTAGAGGGGCAGGACAGGCTGAGTCAGACCTGGGTTGAATAGAGAGATCTGCATTTAGAGTGTGGGGAGGGGTGGCTCTTTGATCTGAATAGGGCTGTGCCTGGCAAGGTGAATGCTGGCTCCACCTCCCACTGTGTGTCTGCTAGCAGACCCCCTCTTTCTGAAAGGAAGGATGCAGCCTGGTAAACAAAGTGCTCCAGGCCTGAGCAGAACTGGTTCTGGCTAGGTTCAGGGACTGGTAGCTTCAAGGATCAAAGGCTTTTGGGGTATAAATATCTGTGCTCAAACCCCCTACTTTTGTATTGCTTTTGGATCTGGAGAGGAAACTCTGTCCGTGCCACTGGAGGAATCTGCAGGAAGTGACTGTCCTTGTGCTTGTGTGTTGTTTCTTGCACTGGCCTGCAGCAGTGACCACTGGACCTTGAAGAAGAGAGAAAAGGACTTTTGAAGAGAACTTTTATTTTTGTTACAGCAATTACCCAAGGGCTAGGAAAAGAGCTAGCCTCCTGCTGGAGTCTCAGGCACATCAGACTCCACCACCAACCTCCTGCTTCCTCCCTGCGAGGATTGCTATCTGCTGATGAGGCTCCTGTGAGTTCCAGGGCCTCTAGTTTGCTTCAGAGAAAAGAGTGCTGGAAATCGCCGCTGACGCACGTTTGCGAGCCGCTGCAGCCGAGAGCGCTGGAAAAATCATCGCGCTGCTGCCGCTGAGTGCTCGCAACACGAAACCATCGCTAACGCCCCTTTGCGAGCCGCTGCAGCCGAGACGCGCTGGAAAAATCATCGCGCGGCTGTCGCCGAGCGCTCGCAACCCCTACAGAATCATTGCTTCAAGACATCGCATTGCGGACACCGTGCGTCCGCCATTTTCATCGCATCGCACCGGATTTCGTCGCTCCTCGCGGAGCGCCATTTCTTCGCATCGCAACACGATCGCACAACGCAACAGGCTCGTCGCATCGACTTCTCCCTCGCGGCAAGAAAGTCATCGCATCGGCGGCCTAGCGTGCAGAAGTTTGTCGCATCGTCTCCGCACACGCAACAGGATCGTCGCATCGCCTTCGCCCTCGCGGCAATGGTCTCAGCGCATCGGCGGCCTAGCGTGCAGAAGTTGGTCGCATCGTCTCCGCACGCATCAGCAGATCGGCGCATCATCCTCCCTTGCGGCAAGGATTTTAACGCATCGCCGGCCTCGCGTGAGGAAAATCATCGCTACCACTTCTTTGCGACATTTTGTTGGTTTTGCTACTAAACCCAGGTACTTTGTGAGAGAAAGGGTCGCAGAGACCACTGCCTTGAATTTGAACCTTATTTTTGAAACCTTTGAACTATTTTTTGACAGTCCTTCAACAGCCATCCTATTTTTGACAGTCTTATGAGAGAAAGGGTCACAGAGACCCCTGCTTTGAATTTGAACCTTATTCTTGCGACCTTTGAACTCTTTTTGACAGTCCTTCAACAGCTATCCTATTTTTGACAAGTATTGTGGCTTTTACAGTTATTGGTCTTGTGATAAATCTGCCTTTATATAAAGATACTTATTTTTTATAACTACTTGTGTGGTGTCCCTTTGTAGTGTTCCTCACTGTGTTACTGTGTATGGTCATAAATGCTTCACACCCTGCCTCTGAGATAAGCCTACCTGCTCGTGCTACGTTACCACAGGGTTGAGCAGGGGTATTAAAGAGGGTAGCCCTCTCACTCTGACTTAGGAAGAAGGATCCCTACTTGGACAGTGGCCAGCCATTGCCAACTAGAGACCCCCATTTCTAACATTGGTGGCAGCGGTGGGATCTGGACTTGCATTTATGATCGCATACAATAATTATAGTGTACACTACTAGTGAGTGCAGACCATAACGTACCGCATACATTCTTTGAGAATTCTTTTTTTTTTTTTTTTGCTCCTATATTGTGATTGATATTGGCGGTGATTTTTCACCCGCGCACATTTTCTGAGAGTTTTTGGGATCCTATATTGTGATTGATATTGCCGGTGATTCTTCACCCGCGCCCATTTATTGAAAGTTTTTGATCCCCTATTGTAATTGATATTGCCGGTGATTTTTCACCCGCGCACATTTCTGAGAGTTTTTGGGATCCTATATTGTGATTGATATTGCCGGTGATTTTTCACCCGCGCCCATTTATTGAAAGTTTTTTGATCCCCTATTGTGATTGATATTGCTGGTGATTTTTCACCCACGCACATTTTTGAGAATTGTTGGATCCTATATTGTAATTGATATTGCCGGTGATTTTTTACCAGCATACATTTTCTTGAGAAGTTTTCTTCTATCTTTTATTGATATTGCCCGTGATTGTTACAATGGGCAAGCCTATTTTTTATTGATATTGCCGGTGATAGTACCCGCATACATTTTTGAAAGTTTTTGGATCCTATATTGTGATTGATATTGCCGGTGATTTTTTTACCCGCATACATTTTCTTGAGAAGTTTTCTTCTATCTTTTATTGATATTGCCCGTGATTGTTACAACGGGCAAGCCTATTTTTTTTATTATTGATATTGCCAGATATTGCTACAATGGGTCTTGCTGAAATGAGATCTACCTTTTATATAGATGATCTGTTGACCTACAGTCTAGAGGAGCTAAGGGGGTTCTGTGAGGAGAGGGGCTTAGCAGTGAGTAGGAAGGAGACTCAGCTATCCCTGCAGACATCCCTGAGACTTTGGCAACAAGACAGATGGAGATTCTTGGAGACCCAGTACACCTACCAAGAGGGTAGTTAGTCTGAGGGTGGCTCTGGAGAGTCTGAAGAGGAGGAAGAAAGTGTTATGGATTATCTCATAGGTGGGGAGTTCCTTGATGAGTCTAGTGCCTATGGTAGTGCCAGGTTCCCCTCAGGGTCCCCAGAGGAGTTGGTGGACAGGCGGGAAGGTCCCATAGGTAGGGAGTCCCTTGCTGGATCTAGTGCACAGGGTAGCACCCAATCCCCTTCATGGTCCCCAGAGGAGTTGGGCCGACAGAGGGAGAGGGAGTACCAGCTGGAATTGGAGAGGCTCCAAATAGAGATTGCCCAGCTGGATGCGCACCTAGCGCAGATAGCAGAAAAGGAGAAGTTAGCTCAAGAGGGTAGGTTACCCCTGGAGCGCAGTTTTAATTGTCTGGATTCCCCAGAGAGGGTGGGGTCCAGTGGTGGCAGCAAAATTGAAGTATATAGTGATGACAGTGTAGTACCCCCACCCAGAGATGTAGCACCTGACTTGAAGGAGGGGGTTGATCTACACCAGGGGATTCAAGGATATGAGGTAGCTCCATTAATATGCAGTGGCCCTGAGGTGGATTGGGGAACTAGCGCAGGGGCCCATAGTCCTAGTGAAAGGAGGGATACTCTACCGACTCTGGATGAGAGGTGCAGGGAGAGGGGTTCCCCCGTGGTTGAAGTCCTGGTGTATGAGTGTGTGGACCGCCCAGAAGAGTGTGGGTTGAGTGATAGAGACAGTCAGTTAATGTCTCGCCCACTTCAAGAGAGTGGTGTGGGGTACGTGTGTGAGACACTGGATTGTGAGGTAAAGGTTAGCACCTGCATGGAACTGTGTAATCCAATTGTGGGAGAGCATATTGTGAGTTCCTATTTTCCAGAGCTAAACCAACATGTGTTAGAGTGCGAGTTCTCTGATCCTAGGGAACTTGTGCAGGAGGCAGACCTCTGGGTGAGTACCAGAGGCTCTGTAGAGGCATTAGGGAATGACCCTAAGAGAAGTGGTTCAGAAGTTTTCCAACCCAGAGTGCTGGGAAAGGTTAGGAGTGTTACAGCTGGGTCCCCTTGTTGTGAGGAGGTTGTATGGCCTCACATCCTGTCTCGTGGGAGCAGGAGTGAGACTGGGATAGGTCCCGAAGTGCCCCAGCCTCAGTCCCCAGGACTGGATGGTTCCATGAGGGAACACCAGGTGGGGAGCCTAGTCTGTCTGGATGGACCGTCCATTGTGGGGGGTACCCCAGTGTTAGGTGAGCTGGGAGTGCCTGTAGTCAGGCCTCCATCAGTTCTTGTGCCTGGCAGTGCCACTCCTAGGGGGAGGGAACGGAAGTCCAGTCTGAGGGATGAAAGGGGGAAGGAGTCCCCAGTGGAAGAGCCAGTGGGTCAGGGGCCAGTCAGAAGGGCTGAGCCCCCTAGGAGTGACCATGGTGACACCACTTCAGTCCTGGTTGGCCAGGCAGTTGTTCAGCCACAGGGGTTGGTCCCTGGGTTGGTAAGTCAGATCCAGGAGTTGTCTGCCCTGGAGGGAGGGACAACTGTAAGCAGTGTCCCGACCATTTTTTCTAAGAGCACCACTCCAGGTGGGAGGGTGCAGTATGCTGGAAGGGGGTGCAGAGGGAGGGAGTCCTCGCCTCTGACCCCGGTGCAACCTGCGGGTTTTTTCAGGTTGGTAGGTCAGTTGCAGGGTCCAGGCCCTGAACTGGTGGAGGGGTGTGTTTCCCTTGAGGGGGCCTGTGTGCTCCCCAGGAAGTCCTGGTTGGCCAGGCAGTTGTTCAAGCACAGGGGTTGGTCCCTGGGATGGTAAGTCAGGTCCAGGTGTTGTCTGACCTGGAGGAAGGGACAACTGTAAGCAGTGTCCCGACCATTTTCTTTTCTAAAAGCACCACTCCAGGTGGGAGGGTGCAGTATGCTGGAAGGGGGTGCAGAGGGAGGGAGTCCTCGCCTCTGACCCCAGTACCACCTGAGGGTTTTTCCAGGTTGATGGATCAGTTGCAGGGACAAGGCCCTGAACTAGTGGAAGAGTGTATTTTCCTTGGGGGGAATTGGTGTACGCCCCCAGAAGTCCTGGGTTGCCAGGCACAGGCCCAGCCCAAGGGTACAGACCCTAGGTTGGGGGGCCAGGTTCAGGGTGTCCCCCTGATCGGGAGGAAGGGGCAACTGCTAACAGTGCCCCTCCCGGTTTGTGTTATGGAGGCACCTCTCCAGGTGGGAGGGTGCCGGCCCCAGTAAAGGGGGCGGGGAGAGGGCAGCCTCACCCCTGACCTCCGCCCAGTCTAAGGGTACAGACCCTATGCTAGGATACCAGTTGCAGGATAGAACCCCTGAACTGGTGGGCGACTATGCAGGACACCTGCCTCAGGTGCCCTGACAATTCTGGAAAGGGGGTATCGCTCCAGGTGGGAGGGTACCGAGCCCCAAAGAGGAGGACCGGGTGTGGGAGAGCCCACCCCAGTCTTGGCCCAGCCGCTGGGTACCGGCCCAGGGCTGGTGGGTCAGTGTCCGGGTGCTTTGCCTGACCTGACAGGAGGGAGAGTGTACAAAAGGTGCCAGGCACCTGGGGTTACTGCCCCTCACTCTCTGATGCCACAAACGTTTGAGAGCCCTGAGAGGTATAGGGCTTGGATTTCATCACTGACTACTGTCAGTGATTACTGGGGCTTGTTGTTTATCTGTTGGGACACACCTGGGGGCCAGTTAAGGTTAGATGCTGCACAGGTGGTGTCCACAGGTAAGGGGAAGGGTTCCCCATTGGTTGTCTTAGTGAGCCCTGAGAGGTATAAGGCCTGTGTCTCATCCCTGACTACTGTCAGTGGCTACTGTGGCTTATTGTTTATCTGTTGGGACACACCTGGGGGCCAGTTAAGGTTAGGTGCTGCACAGGGGGTGTCCACAGGTGAGGGGCAGAGTTCCCCATTGGTTATCTTAGTGGGCCCTGGGAGTGTGGACAGAGGGATCCACCAGGGTTCAGATTGGAGGAGAGCTGGCATATGCCCCTGCAGTTGCGGGCCAGTTCCGTGTTCTATCGCCTCGAAGCAGGGAAGCCCATCAAAGTAGTGATTGGTCTACCCTGCGTTTTGGCTGGAAGGGGGTTGTGTTGGAAATGGCCCTTTTTGCAGGGTCACCCCTAAACTTTTTGCCTGCCTCCTGTATTTTTGCTGACCTGTTTCTGTTGGTTTTATGATTCTGGGCACTTTACCACTGCTGTTCAGTGCTAAAGTGCATATGCTCTCCCTTGTAAATATGTCTATGTGAATTGGTATATCCCTGATTGGCTTATTTGGTTTACCTGTTAGTCCCTAGTAGTGTGGCCTGTGTGTGCCCAGGGCTGGTAAACCAAATGCTGCTGGTGGGCATGCAGCGCTGGTTTGCGCCACCCACAGAAGCAGCTTGTAAAGTGTGTCTCAGACCTGCCACTGCAGTGTCTGTGTGCAGTCCAGAACTGCCATCTTGGCTGTGAAGTGCACCCACTTCCCAGCCCCTGAACCTTCCCTTGGCATCATGTAAGTCACCCCTATGGTAGGGCGCATTGTATGTGTAAGGTAGGACATGCCTTGGTGTGTGTAGCATGTCCTGGTAGTGAATTACACCCCATTTTGTTTTTCACTACTGTAAGGCTACCTGTTCCTCATAGGCTAGAATGGGCAGTTTGACTATTACATTCTATAGTCCTAACTGACCCCAGGAACATGGTAGAAAAACGAATTTAGTATGCCTGAGCTCAGAATATTAAAATACACCTTTTAGTGAAGTTTATTTTTATATTCTGTGTTTGAAAATACCACTTTTAGAAAGTAGGTATTTTCTTGCCTAAGCCTTCCAGTGTGCTCTGCCGTTATGTGTATTGGCTGTCTGGTTTTAGAGGGGCAGGACAGGCTGAGTCAGACCTGGGTTGAATAGAGAGATCTGCATTTAGAGTGTGGGGAGGGGTGGCTCTTTGATCTGAATAGGGCTGTGCCTGGCAAGGTGAATGCTGGCTCCACCTCCCACTGTGTGTCTGCTAGCAGACCCCCTCTTTCTGAAAGGAAGGATGCAGCCTGGTAAACAAAGTGCTCCAGGCCTGAGCAGAACTGGTTCTGGCTAGGTTCAGGGACTGGTAGCTTCAAGGATCAAAGGCTTTTGGGGTATAAATATCTGTGCTCAAACCCCCTACTTTTGTATTGCTTTTGGATCTGGAGAGGAAACTCTGTCCGTGCCACTGGAGGAATCTGCAGGAAGTGACTGTCCTTGTGCTTGTGTGTTGTTTCTTGCACTGGCCTGCAGCAGTGACCACTGGACCTTGAAGAAGAGAGAAAAGGACTTTTGAAGAGAACTTTTATTTTTGTTACAGCAATTACCCAAGGGCTAGGAAAAGAGCTAGCCTCCTGCTGGAGTCTCAGGCACATCAGACTCCACCACCAACCTCCTGCTTCCTCCCTGCGAGGATTGCTATCTGCTGATGAGGCTCCTGTGAGTTCCAGGGCCTCTAGTTTGCTTCAGAGAAAAGAGTGCTGGAAATCGTCGCTGACGCACGTTTGCGAGCCGCTGCAGCCGAGAGCGCTGGAAAAATCATCGCGCTGCTGCCGCTGAGTGCTCGCAACACGAAACCATCGCTAACGCCCCTTTGCGAGCCGCTGCAGCCGAGACGCGCTGGAAAAATCATCGCGCGGCTGTCGCCGAGCGCTCGCAACCCCTACAGAATCATTGCTTCAAGACATCGCATTGCGGACACCGTGCGTCCGCCATTTTCATCGCATCGCACCGGATTTCGTCGCTCCTTTGCGGAGCGCCATTTCTTCGCATCGCAACACGATCGCACAACGCAACAGGCTCGTCGCATCGACTTCTCCCTCGCGGCAAGAAAGTCATCGCATCGGCGGCCTAGCGTGCAGAAGTTTGTCGCATCGTCTCCGCACACGCAACAGGATCGTCGCATCGCCTTCGCCCTCGCGGCAATGGTCTCAGCGCATCGGCGGCCTAGCGTGCAGAAGTTGGTCGCATCGTCTCCGCACGCATCAGCAGATCGGCGCATCATCCTCCCTTGCGGCAAGGATTTTAACGCATCGCCGGCCTCGCGTGAGGAAAATCATCGCTACCACTTCTTTGCGACATTTTGTTGGTTTTGCTACTAAACCCAGGTACTTTGTGAGAGAAAGGGTCGCAGAGACCACTGCCTTGAATTTGAACCTTATTTTTGAAACCTTTGAACTATTTTTTGACAGTCCTTCAACAGCCATCCTATTTTTGACAGTCTTATGAGAGAAAGGGTCACAGAGACCCCTGCTTTGAATTTGAACCTTATTCTTGCGACCTTTGAACTCTTTTTGACAGTCCTTCAACAGCTATCCTATTTTTGACAAGTATTGTGGCTTTTACAGTTATTGGTCTTGTGATAAATCTGCCTTTATATAAAGATACTTATTTTTTATAACTACTTGTGTGGTGTCCCTTTGTAGTGTTCCTCACTGTGTTACTGTGTATGGTCATAAATGCTTCACACCCTGCCTCTGAGATAAGCCTACCTGCTCGTGCTACGTTACCACAGGGTTGAGCAGGGGTATTAAAGAGGGTAGCCCTCTCACTCTGACTTAGGAAGAAGGATCCCTACTTGGACAGTGGCCAGCCATTGCCAACTAGAGACCCCCATTTCTAACATTGGTGGCAGCGGTGGGATCTGGACTTGCATTTATGATCGCATACAATAATTATAGTGTACACTACTAGTGAGTGCAGACCATAACGTACCGCATACATTCTTTGAGAATTCTTTTTTTTTTTTTTTTGCTCCTATATTGTGATTGATATTGGCGGTGATTTTTCACCCGCGCACATTTTCTGAGAGTTTTTGGGATCCTATATTGTGATTGATATTGCCGGTGATTCTTCACCCGCGCCCATTTATTGAAAGTTTTTGATCCCCTATTGTAATTGATATTGCCGGTGATTTTTCACCCGCGCACATTTCTGAGAGTTTTTGGGATCCTATATTGTGATTGATATTGCCGGTGATTTTTCACCCGCGCCCATTTATTGAAAGTTTTTTGATCCCCTATTGTGATTGATATTGCTGGTGATTTTTCACCCACGCACATTTTTGAGAATTGTTGGATCCTATATTGTAATTGATATTGCCGGTGATTTTTTACCAGCATACATTTTCTTGAGAAGTTTTCTTCTATCTTTTATTGATATTGCCCGTGATTGTTACAATGGGCAAGCCTATTTTTTATTGATATTGCCGGTGATAGTACCCGCATACATTTTTGAAAGTTTTTTGGATCCTATATTGTGATTGATATTGCCGGTGATTTTTTTACCCGCATACATTTTCTTGAGAAGTTTTCTTCTATCTTTTATTGATATTGCCCGTGATTGTTACAACGGGCAAGCCTATTTTTTTTATTATTGATATTGCCAGATATTGCTACAATGGGTCTTGCTGAAATGAGATCTACCTTTTATATAGATGATCTGTTGACCTACAGTCTAGAGGAGCTAAGGGGGTTCTGTGAGGAGAGGGGCTTAGCAGTGAGTAGGAAGGAGACTCAGCTATCCCTGCAGACATCCCTGAGACTTTGGCAACAAGACAGATGGAGATTCTTGGAGACCCAGTACACCTACCAAGAGGGTAGTTAGTCTGAGGGTGGCTCTGGAGAGTCTGAAGAGGAGGAAGAAAGTGTTATGGATTATCTCATAGGTGGGGAGTTCCTTGATGAGTCTAGTGCCTATGGTAGTGCCAGGTTCCCCTCAGGGTCCCCAGAGGAGTTGGTGGACAGGCGGGAAGGTCCCATAGGTAGGGAGTCCCTTGCTGGATCTAGTGCACAGGGTAGCACCCAATCCCCTTCATGGTCCCCAGAGGAGTTGGGCCGACAGAGGGAGAGGGAGTACCAGCTGGAATTGGAGAGGCTCCAAATAGAGATTGCCCAGCTGGATGCGCACCTAGCGCAGATAGCAGAAAAGGAGAAGTTAGCTCAAGAGGGTAGGTTACCCCTGGAGCGCAGTTTTAATTGTCTGGATTCCCCAGAGAGGGTGGGGTCCAGTGGTGGCAGCAAAATTGAAGTATATAGTGATGACAGTGTAGTACCCCCACCCAGAGATGTAGCACCTGACTTGAAGGAGGGGTTGATCTACACCAGGGGATTCAAGGATATGAGGTAGCTCCATTAATATGCAGTGGCCCTGAGGTGGATTGGGGAACTAGCGCAGGGGCCCATAGTCCTAGTGAAAGGAGGGATACTCTACCGACTCTGGATGAGAGGTGCAGGGAGAGGGGTTCCCCCGTGGTTGAAGTCCTGGTGTATGAGTGTGTGGACCGCCCAGAAGAGTGTGGGTTGAGTGATAGAGACAGTCAGTTAATGTCTCGCCCACTTCAAGAGAGTGGTGTGGGGTACGTGTGTGAGACACTGGATTGTGAGGTAAAGGTTAGCACCTGCATGGAACTGTGTAATCCAATTGTGGGAGAGCATATTGTGAGTTCCTATTTTCCAGAGCTAAACCAACATGTGTTAGAGTGCGAGTTCTCTGATCCTAGGGAACTTGTGCAGGAGGCAGACCTCTGGGTGAGTACCAGAGGCTCTGTAGAGGCATTAGGGAATGACCCTAAGAGAAGTGGTTCAGAAGTTTTCCAACCCAGAGTGCTGGGAAAGGTTAGGAGTGTTACAGCTGGGTCCCCTTGTTGTGAGGAGGTTGTATGGCCTCACATCCTGTCTCGTGGGAGCAGGAGTGAGACTGGGATAGGTCCCGAAGTGCCCCAGCCTCAGTCCCCAGGACTGGATGGTTCCATGAGGGAACACCAGGTGGGGAGCCTAGTCTGTCTGGATGGACCGTCCATTGTGGGGGGTACCCCAGTGTTAGGTGAGCTGGGAGTGCCTGTAGTCAGGCCTCCATCAGTTCTTGTGCCTGGCAGTGCCACTCCTAGGGGGAGGGAACGGAAGTCCAGTCTGAGGGATGAAAGGGGGAAGGAGTCCCCAGTGGAAGAGCCAGTGGGTCAGGGGCCAGTCAGAAGGGCTGAGCCCCCTAGGAGTGACCATGGTGACACCACTTCAGTCCTGGTTGGCCAGGCAGTTGTTCAGCCACAGGGGTTGGTCCCTGGGTTGGTAAGTCAGATCCAGGAGTTGTCTGCCCTGGAGGGAGGGACAACTGTAAGCAGTGTCCCGACCATTTTTTCTAAGAGCACCACTCCAGGTGGGAGGGTGCAGTATGCTGGAAGGGGGTGCAGAGGGAGGGAGTCCTCGCCTCTGACCCCGGTGCAACCTGCGGGTTTTTTCAGGTTGGTAGGTCAGTTGCAGGGTCCAGGCCCTGAACTGGTGGAGGGGTGTGTTTCCCTTGAGGGGGCCTGTGTGCTCCCCAGGAAGTCCTGGTTGGCCAGGCAGTTGTTCAAGCACAGGGGTTGGTCCCTGGGATGGTAAGTCAGGTCCAGGTGTTGTCTGACCTGGAGGAAGGGACAACTGTAAGCAGTGTCCCGACCATTTTCTTTTCTAAAAGCACCACTCCAGGTGGGAGGGTGCAGTATGCTGGAAGGGGGTGCAGAGGGAGGGAGTCCTCGCCTCTGACCCCAGTACCACCTGAGGGTTTTTCCAGGTTGATGGATCAGTTGCAGGGACAAGGCCCTGAACTAGTGGAAGAGTGTATTTTCCTTGGGGGGAATTGGTGTACGCCCCCAGAAGTCCTGGGTTGCCAGGCACAGGCCCAGCCCAAGGGTACAGACCCTAGGTTGGGGGGCCAGGTTCAGGGTGTCCCCCTGATCGGGAGGAAGGGGCAACTGCTAACAGTGCCCCTCCCGGTTTGTGTTATGGAGGCACCTCTCCAGGTGGGAGGGTGCCGGCCCCAGTAAAGGGGGCGGGGAGAGGGCAGCCTCACCCCTGACCTCCGCCCAGTCTAAGGGTACAGACCCTATGCTAGGATACCAGTTGCAGGATAGAACCCCTGAACTGGTGGGCGAACTATGCAGGACACCTGCCTCAGGTGCCCTGACAATTCTGGAAAGGGGGTATCGCTCCAGGTGGGAGGGTACCGAGCCCCAAAGAGGAGGACCGGGTGTGGGAGAGCCCACCCCAGTCTTGGCCCAGCCGCTGGGTACCGGCCCAGGGCTGGTGGGTCAGTGTCCGGGTGCTTTGCCTGACCTGACAGGAGGGAGAGTGTACAAAAGGTGCCAGGCACCTGGGGTTACTGCCCCTCACTCTCTGATGCCACAAACGTTTGAGAGCCCTGAGAGGTATAGGGCTTGGATTTCATCACTGACTACTGTCAGTGATTACTGGGGCTTGTTGTTTATCTGTTGGGACACACCTGGGGGCCAGTTAAGGTTAGATGCTGCACAGGTGGTGTCCACAGGTAAGGGGAAGGGTTCCCCATTGGTTGTCTTAGTGAGCCCTGAGAGGTATAAGGCCTGTGTCTCATCCCTGACTACTGTCAGTGGCTACTGTGGCTTATTGTTTATCTGTTGGGACACACCTGGGGGCCAGTTAAGGTTAGGTGCTGCACAGGGGGTGTCCACAGGTGAGGGGCAGAGTTCCCCATTGGTTATCTTAGTGGGCCCTGGGAGTGTGGACAGAGGGATCCACCAGGGTTCAGATTGGAGGAGAGCTGGCATATGCCCCTGCAGTTGCGGGCCAGTTCCGTGTTCTATCGCCTCGAAGCAGGGAAGCCCATCAAAGTAGTGATTGGTCTACCCTGCGTTTTGGCTGGAAGGGGGTTGTGTTGGAAATGGCCCTTTTTGCAGGGTCACCCCTAAACTTTTTGCCTGCCTCCTGTATTTTTGCTGACCTGTTTCTGTTGGTTTTATGACTCTGGGCACTTTACCACTGCTGTTCAGTGCTAAAGTGCATATGCTCTCCCCTTGTAAATATGTCTATGTGAATTGGTATATCCCTGATTGGCTTATTTGGTTTACCTGTTAGTCCCTAGTAGTGTGGCCTGTGTGTGCCCAGGGCTGGTAAACCAAATGCTGCTGGTGGGCATGCAGCGCTGGTTTGCGCCACCCACAGAAGCAGCTTGTAAAGTGTGTCTCAGACCTGCCACTGCAGTGTCTGTGTGCAGTCCAGAACTGCCATCTTGGCTGTGAAGTGCACCCACTTCCCAGCCCCTGAACCTTCCCTTGGCATCATGTAAGTCACCCCTATGGTAGGGCGCATTGTATGTGTAAGGTAGGACATGCCTTGGTGTGTGTAGCATGTCCTGGTAGTGAATTACACCCCATTTCGTTTTTCACTACTGTAAGGCTACCTGTTCCTCATAGGCTAGAATGGGCAGTTTGACTATTACATTCTATAGTCCTAACTGACCCCAGGAACATGGTAGAAAAACGAATTTAGTATGCCTGAGCTCAGAATATTAAAATACACCTTTTAGTGAAGTTTATTTTTATATTCTGTGTTTGAAAATACCACTTTTAGAAAGTAGGTATTTTCTTGCCTAAGCCTTCCAGTGTGCTCTGCCGTTATGTGTATTGGCTGTCTGGTTTTAGAGGGGCAGGACAGGCTGAGTCAGACCTGGGTTGAATAGAGAGATCTGCATTTAGAGTGTGGGGAGGGGTGGCTCTTTGATCTGAATAGGGCTGTGCCTGGCAAGGTGAATGCTGGCTCCACCTCCCACTGTGTGTCTGCTAGCAGACCCCCTCTTTCTGAAAGGAAGGATGCAGCCTGGTAAACAAAGTGCTCCAGGCCTGAGCAGAACTGGTTCTGGCTAGGTTCAGGGACTGGTAGCTTCAAGGATCAAAGGCTTTTGGGGTATAAATATCTGTGCTCAAACCCCCTACTTTTGTATTGCTTTTGGATCTGGAGAGGAAACTCTGTCCGTGCCACTGGAGGAATCTGCAGGAAGTGACTGTCCTTGTGCTTGTGTGTTGTTTCTTGCACTGGCCTGCAGCAGTGACCACTGGACCTTGAAGAAGAGAGAAAAGGACTTTTGAAGAGAACTTTTATTTTTGTTACAGCAATTACCCAAGGGCTAGGAAAAGAGCTAGCCTCCTGCTGGAGTCTCAGGCACATCAGACTCCACCACCAACCTCCTGCTTCCTCCCTGCGAGGATTGCTATCTGCTGATGAGGCTCCTGTGAGTTCCAGGGCCTCTAGTTTGCTTCAGAGAAAAGAGTGCTGGAAATCGTCGCTGACGCACGTTTGCGAGCCGCTGCAGCCGAGAGCGCTGGAAAAATCATCGCGCTGCTGCCGCTGAGTGCTCGCAACACGAAACCATCGCTAACGCCCCTTTGCGAGCCGCTGCAGCCGAGACGCGCTGGAAAAATCATCGCGCGGCTGTCGCCGAGCGCTCGCAACCCCTACAGAATCATTGCTTCAAGACATCGCATTGCGGACACCGTGCGTCCGCCATTTTCATCGCATCGCACCGGATTTCGTCGCTCCTCGCGGAGCGCCATTTCTTCGCATCGCAACACGATCGCACAACGCAACAGGCTCGTCGCATCGACTTCTCCCTCGCGGCAAGAAAGTCATCGCATCGGCGGCCTAGCGTGCAGAAGTTTGTCGCATCGTCTCCGCACACGCAACAGGATCGTCGCATCGCCTTCGCCCTCGCGGCAATGGTCTCAGCGCATCGGCGGCCTAGCGTGCAGAAGTTGGTCGCATCGTCTCCGCACGCATCAGCAGATCGGCGCATCATCCTCCCTTGCGGCAAGGATTTTAACGCATCGCCGGCCTCGCGTGAGGAAAATCATCGCTACCACTTCTTTGCGACATTTTGTTGGTTTTGCTACTAAACCCAGGTACTTTGTGAGAGAAAGGGTCGCAGAGACCACTGCCTTGAATTTGAACCTTATTTTTGAAACCTTTGAACTATTTTTTGACAGTCCTTCAACAGCCATCCTATTTTTGACAGTCTTATGAGAGAAAGGGTCACAGAGACCCCTGCTTTGAATTTGAACCTTATTCTTGCGACCTTTGAACTCTTTTTGACAGTCCTTCAACAGCTATCCTATTTTTGACAAGTATTGTGGCTTTTACAGTTATTGGTCTTGTGATAAATCTGCCTTTATATAAAGATACTTATTTTTTATAACTACTTGTGTGGTGTCCCTTTGTAGTGTTCCTCACTGTGTTACTGTGTATGGTCATAAATGCTTCACACCCTGCCTCTGAGATAAGCCTACCTGCTCGTGCTACGTTACCACAGGGTTGAGCAGGGGTATTAAAGAGGGTAGCCCTCTCACTCTGACTTAGGAAGAAGGATCCCTACTTGGACAGTGGCCAGCCATTGCCAACTAGAGACCCCCATTTCTAACATTGGTGGCAGCGGTGGGATCTGGACTTGCATTTATGATCGCATACAATAATTATAGTGTACACTACTAGTGAGTGCAGACCATAACGTACCGCATACATTCTTTGAGAATTCTTTTTTTTTTTTTTTTGCTCCTATATTGTGATTGATATTGGCGGTGATTTTTCACCCGCGCACATTTTCTGAGAGTTTTTGGGATCCTATATTGTGATTGATATTGCCGGTGATTCTTCACCCGCGCCCATTTATTGAAAGTTTTTGATCCCCTATTGTAATTGATATTGCCGGTGATTTTTCACCCGCGCACATTTCTGAGAGTTTTTGGGATCCTATATTGTGATTGATATTGCCGGTGATTTTTCACCCGCGCCCATTTATTGAAAGTTTTTTGATCCCCTATTGTGATTGATATTGCTGGTGATTTTTCACCCACGCACATTTTTGAGAATTGTTGGATCCTATATTGTAATTGATATTGCCGGTGATTTTTTACCAGCATACATTTTCTTGAGAAGTTTTCTTCTATCTTTTATTGATATTGCCCGTGATTGTTACAATGGGCAAGCCTATTTTTTATTGATATTGCCGGTGATAGTACCCGCATACATTTTTGAAAGTTTTTGGATCCTATATTGTGATTGATATTGCCGGTGATTTTTTTACCCGCATACATTTTCTTGAGAAGTTTTCTTCTATCTTTTATTGATATTGCCCGTGATTGTTACAACGGGCAAGCCTATTTTTTTTATTATTGATATTGCCAGATATTGCTACAATGGGTCTTGCTGAAATGAGATCTACCTTTTATATAGATGATCTGTTGACCTACAGTCTAGAGGAGCTAAGGGGGTTCTGTGAGGAGAGGGGCTTAGCAGTGAGTAGGAAGGAGACTCAGCTATCCCTGCAGACATCCCTGAGACTTTGGCAACAAGACAGATGGAGATTCTTGGAGTCCCAGTACACCTACCAAGAGGGTAGTTAGTCTGAGGGTGGCTCTGGAGAGTCTGAAGAGGAGGAAGAAAGTGTTATGGATTATCTCATAGGTGGGGAGTTCCTTGATGAGTCTAGTGCCTATGGTAGTGCCAGGTTCCCCTCAGGGTCCCCAGAGGAGTTGGTGGACAGGCGGGAAGGTCCCATAGGTAGGGAGTCCCTTGCTGGATCTAGTGCACAGGGTAGCACCCAATCCCCTTCATGGTCCCCAGAGGAGTTGGGCCGACAGAGGGAGAGGGAGTACCAGCTGGAATTGGAGAGGCTCCAAATAGAGATTGCCCAGCTGGATGCGCACCTAGCGCAGATAGCAGAAAAGGAGAAGTTAGCTCAAGAGGGTAGGTTACCCCTGGAGCGCAGTTTTAATTGTCTGGATTCCCCAGAGAGGGTGGGGTCCAGTGGTGGCAGCAAAATTGAAGTATATAGTGATGACAGTGTAGTACCCCCACCCAGAGATGTAGCACCTGACTTGAAGGAGGGGTTGATCTACACCAGGGGATTCAAGGATATGAGGTAGCTCCATTAATATGCAGTGGCCCTGAGGTGGATTGGGGAACTAGCGCAGGGGCCCATAGTCCTAGTGAAAGGAGGGATACTCTACCGACTCTGGATGAGAGGTGCAGGGAGAGGGGTTCCCCCGTGGTTGAAGTCCTGGTGTATGAGTGTGTGGACCGCCCAGAAGAGTGTGGGTTGAGTGATAGAGACAGTCAGTTAATGTCTCGCCCACTTCAAGAGAGTGGTGTGGGGTACGTGTGTGAGACACTGGATTGTGAGGTAAAGGTTAGCACCTGCGTGGAACTGTGTAATCCAATTGTGGGAGAGCATATTGTGAGTTCCTATTTTCCAGAGCTAAACCAACATGTGTTAGAGTGCGAGTTCTCTGATCCTAGGGAACTTGTGCAGGAGGCAGACCTCTGGGTGAGTACCAGAGGCTCTGTAGAGGCATTAGGGAATGACCCTAAGAGAAGTGGTTCAGAAGTTTTCCAACCCAGAGTGCTGGGAAAGGTTAGGAGTGTTACAGCTGGGTCCCCTTGTTGTGAGGAGGTTGTATGGCCTCACATCCTGTCTCGTGGGAGCAGGAGTGAGACTGGGATAGGTCCCGAAGTGCCCCAGCCTCAGTCCCCAGGACTGGATGGTTCCATGAGGGAACACCAGGTGGGGAGCCTAGTCTGTCTGGATGGACCGTCCATTGTGGGGGGTACCCCAGTGTTAGGTGAGCTGGGAGTGCCTGTAGTCAGGCCTCCATCAGTTCTTGTGCCTGGCAGTGCCACTCCTAGGGGGAGGGTACGGAAGTCCAGTCTGAGGGATGAAAGGGGGAAGGAGTCCCCAGTGGAAGAGCCAGTGGGTCAGGGGCCAGTCAGAAGGGCTGAGCCCCCTAGGAGTGACCATGGTGACACCACTTCAGTCCTGGTTGGCCAGGCAGTTGTTCAGCCACAGGGGTTGGTCCCTGGGTTGGTAAGTCAGATCCAGGAGTTGTCTGCCCTGGAGGGAGGGACAACTGTAAGCAGTGTCCCGACCATTTTTTCTAAGAGCACCACTCCAGGTGGGAGGGTGCAGTATGCTGGAAGGGGGTGCAGAGGGAGGGAGTCCTCGCCTCTGACCCCGGTGCAACCTGCGGGTTTTTTCAGGTTGGTAGGTCAGTTGCAGGGTCCAGGCCCTGAACTGGTGGAGGGGTGTGTTTCCCTTGAGGGGGGCCTGTGTGCTCCCCAGGAAGTCCTGGTTGGCCAGGCAGTTGTTCAAGCACAGGGGTTGGTCCCTGGGATGGTAAGTCAGGTCCAGGTGTTGTCTGACCTGGAGGAAGGGACAACTGTAAGCAGTGTCCCGACCATTTTCTTTTCTAAAAGCACCACTCCAGGTGGGAGGGTGCAGTATGCTGGAAGGGGGTGCAGAGGGAGGGAGTCCTCGCCTCTGACCCCAGTACCACCTGAGGGTTTTTCCAGGTTGATGGATCAGTTGCAGGGACAAGGCCCTGAACTAGTGGAAGAGTGTATTTTCCTTGGGGGGAATTGGTGTACGCCCCCAGAAGTCCTGGGTTGCCAGGCACAGGCCCAGCCCAAGGGTACAGACCCTAGGTTGGGGGGCCAGGTTCAGGGTGTCCCCCTGATCGGGAGGAAGGGGCAACTGCTAACAGTGCCCCTCCCGGTTTGTGTTATGGAGGCACCTCTCCAGGTGGGAGGGTGCCGGGCCCCAGTAAAGGGGGCGGGGAGAGGGCAGCCTCACCCCTGACCTCCGCCCAGTCTAAGGGTACAGACCCTATGCTAGGATACCAGTTGCAGGATAGAACCCCTGAACTGGTGGGCGAACTATGCAGGACACCTGCCTCAGGTGCCCTGACAATTCTGGAAAGGGGGTATCGCTCCAGGTGGGAGGGTACCGAGCCCCAAAGAGGAGGACCGGGTGTGGGAGAGCCCACCCCAGTCTTGGCCCAGCCGCTGGGTACCGGCCCAGGGCTGGTGGGTCAGTGTCCGGGTGCTTTGCCTGACCTGACAGGAGGGAGAGTGTACAAAAGGTGCCAGGCACCTGGGGTTACTGCCCCTCACTCTCTGATGCCACAAACGTTTGAGAGCCCTGAGAGGTATAGGGCTTGGATTTCATCACTGACTACTGTCAGTGATTACTGGGGCTTGTTGTTTATCTGTTGGGACACACCTGGGGGCCAGTTAAGGTTAGATGCTGCACAGGTGGTGTCCACAGGTAAGGGGAAGGGTTCCCCATTGGTTGTCTTAGTGAGCCCTGAGAGGTATAAGGCCTGTGTCTCATCCCTGACTACTGTCAGTGGCTACTGTGGCTTATTGTTTATCTGTTGGGACACACCTGGGGGCCAGTTAAGGTTAGGTGCTGCACAGGGGGTGTCCACAGGTGAGGGGCAGAGTTCCCCATTGGTTATCTTAGTGGGCCCTGGGAGTGTGGACAGAGGGATCCACCAGGGTTCAGATTGGAGGAGAGCTGGCATATGCCCCTGCAGTTGCGGGCCAGTTCCGTGTTCTATCGCCCGAAGCAGGGAAGCCCATCAAAGTAGTGATTGGTCTACCCTGCGTTTTGGCTGGAAGGGGGTTGTGTTGGAAATGGCCCTTTTTGCAGGGTCACCCCTAAACTTTTTGCCTGCCTCCTGTATTTTTGCTGACCTGTTTCTGTTGGTTTTATGACTCTGGGCACTTTACCACTGCTGTTCAGTGCTAAAGTGCATATGCTCTCCCCTTGTAAATATGTCTATGTGAATTGGTATATCCCTGATTGGCTTATTTGGTTTACCTGTTAGTCCCTAGTAGTGTGGCCTGTGTGTGCCCAGGGCTGGTAAACCAAATGCTGCTGGTGGGCATGCAGCGCTGGTTTGCGCCACCCACAGAAGCAGCTTGTAAAGTGTGTCTCAGACCTGCCACTGCAGTGTCTGTGTGCAGTCCAGAACTGCCATCTTGGCTGTGAAGTGCACCCACTTCCCAGCCCCTGAACCTTCCCTTGGCATCATGTAAGTCACCCCTATGGTAGGGCGCATTGTATGTGTAAGGTAGGACATGCCTTGGTGTGTGTAGCATGTCCTGGTAGTGAATTACACCCCATTTCGTTTTTCACTACTGTAAGGCTACCTGTTCCTCATAGGCTAGAATGGGCAGTTTGACTATTACATTCTATAGTCCTAACTGACCCCAGGAACATGGTAGAAAAACGAATTTAGTATGCCTGAGCTCAGAATATTAAAATACACCTTTTAGTGAAGTTTATTTTTATATTCTGTGTTTGAAAATACCACTTTTAGAAAGTAGGTATTTTCTTGCCTAAGCCTTCCAGTGTGCTCTGCCGTTATGTGTATTGGCTGTCTGGTTTTAGAGGGGCAGGACAGGCTGAGTCAGACCTGGGTTGAATAGAGAGATCTGCATTTAGAGTGTGGGGAGGGGTGGCTCTTTGATCTGAATAGGGCTGTGCCTGGCAAGGTGAATGCTGGCTCCACCTCCCACTGTGTGTCTGCTAGCAGACCCCCTCTTTCTGAAAGGAAGGATGCAGCCTGGTAAACAAAGTGCTCCAGGCCTGAGCAGAACTGGTTCTGGCTAGGTTCAGGGACTGGTAGCTTCAAGGATCAAAGGCTTTTGGGGTATAAATATCTGTGCTCAAACCCCCTACTTTTGTATTGCTTTTGGATCTGGAGAGGAAACTCTGTCCGTGCCACTGGAGGAATCTGCAGGAAGTGACTGTCCTTGTGCTTGTGTGTTGTTTCTTGCACTGGCCTGCAGCAGTGACCACTGGACCTTGAAGAAGAGAGAAAAGGACTTTTGAAGAGAACTTTTATTTTTGTTACAGCAATTACCCAAGGGCTAGGAAAAGAGCTAGCCTCCTGCTGGAGTCTCAGGCACATCAGACTCCACCACCAACCTCCTGCTTCCTCCCTGCGAGGATTGCTATCTGCTGATGAGGCTCCTGTGAGTTCCAGGGCCTCTAGTTTGCTTCAGAGAAAAGAGTGCTGGAAATCGTCGCTGACGCACGTTTGCGAGCCGCTGCAGCCGAGAGCGCTGGAAAAATCATCGCGCTGCTGCCGCTGAGTGCTCGCAACACGAAACCATCGCTAACGCCCCTTTGCGAGCCGCTGCAGCCGAGACGCGCTGGAAAAATCATCGCGCGGCTGTCGCCGAGCGCTCGCAACCCCTACAGAATCATTGCTTCAAGACATCGCATTGCGGACACCGTGCGTCCGCCATTTTCATCGCATCGCACCGGATTTCGTCGCTCCCTCGCGGAGCGCCATTTCTTCGCATCGCAACACGATCGCACAACGCAACAGGCTCGTCGCATCGACTTCTCCCTCGCGGCAAGAAAGTCATCGCATCGGCGGCCTAGCGTGCAGAAGTTTGTCGCATCGTCTCCGCACACGCAACAGGATCGTCGCATCGCCTTCGCCCTCGCGGCAATGGTCTCAGCGCATCGGCGGCCTAGCGTGCAGAAGTTGGTCGCATCGTCTCCGCACGCATCAGCAGATCGGCGCATCATCCTCCCTTGCGGCAAGGATTTTAACGCATCGCCGGCCTCGCGTGAGGAAAATCATCGCTACCACTTCTTTGCGACATTTTGTTGGTTTTGCTACTAAACCCAGGTACTTTGTGAGAGAAAGGGTCGCAGAGACCACTGCCTTGAATTTGAACCTTATTTTTGAAACCTTTGAACTATTTTTTGACAGTCCTTCAACAGCCATCCTATTTTTGACAGTCTTATGAGAGAAAGGGTCACAGAGACCCCTGCTTTGAATTTGAACCTTATTCTTGCGACCTTTGAACTCTTTTTGACAGTCCTTCAACAGCTATCCTATTTTTGACAAGTATTGTGGCTTTTACAGTTATTGGTCTTGTGATAAATCTGCCTTTATATAAAGATACTTATTTTTTATAACTACTTGTGTGGTGTCCCTTTGTAGTGTTCCTCACTGTGTTACTGTGTATGGTCATAAATGCTTCACACCCTGCCTCTGAGATAAGCCTACCTGCTCGTGCTACGTTACCACAGGGTTGAGCAGGGGTATTAAAGAGGGTAGCCCTCTCACTCTGACTTAGGAAGAAGGATCCCTACTTGGACAGTGGCCAGCCATTGCCAACTAGAGACCCCCATTTCTAACATTGGTGGCAGCGGTGGGATCTGGACTTGCATTTATGATCGCATACAATAATTATAGTGTACACTACTAGTGAGTGCAGACCATAACGTACCGCATACATTCTTTGAGAATTCTTTTTTTTTTTTTTTTGCTCCTATATTGTGATTGATATTGGCGGTGATTTTTCACCCGCGCACATTTTCTGAGAGTTTTTGGGATCCTATATTGTGATTGATATTGCCGGTGATTCTTCACCCGCGCCCATTTATTGAAAGTTTTTGATCCCCTATTGTAATTGATATTGCCGGTGATTTTTCACCCGCGCACATTTCTGAGAGTTTTTGGGATCCTATATTGTGATTGATATTGCCGGTGATTTTTCACCCGCGCCCATTTATTGAAAGTTTTTTGATCCCCTATTGTGATTGATATTGCTGGTGATTTTTCACCCACGCACATTTTTGAGAATTGTTGGATCCTATATTGTAATTGATATTGCCGGTGATTTTTTACCAGCATACATTTTCTTGAGAAGTTTTCTTCTATCTTTTATTGATATTGCCCGTGATTGTTACAATGGGCAAGCCTATTTTTTATTGATATTGCCGGTGATAGTACCCGCATACATTTTTGAAAGTTTTTTGGATCCTATATTGTGATTGATATTGCCGGTGATTTTTTTACCCGCATACATTTTCTTGAGAAGTTTTCTTCTATCTTTTATTGATATTGCCCGTGATTGTTACAACGGGCAAGCCTATTTTTTTTATTATTGATATTGCCAGATATTGCTACAATGGGTCTTGCTGAAATGAGATCTACCTTTTATATAGATGATCTGTTGACCTACAGTCTAGAGGAGCTAAGGGGGTTCTGTGAGGAGAGGGGCTTAGCAGTGAGTAGGAAGGAGACTCAGCTATCCCTGCAGACATCCCTGAGACTTTGGCAACAAGACAGATGGAGATTCTTGGAGTCCCAGTACACCTACCAAGAGGGTAGTTAGTCTGAGGGTGGCTCTGGAGAGTCTGAAGAGGAGGAAGAAAGTGTTATGGATTATCTCATAGGTGGGGAGTTCCTTGATGAGTCTAGTGCCTATGGTAGTGCCAGGTTCCCCTCAGGGTCCCCAGAGGAGTTGGTGGACAGGCGGGAAGGTCCCATAGGTAGGGAGTCCCTTGCTGGATCTAGTGCACAGGGTAGCACCCAATCCCCTTCATGGTCCCCAGAGGAGTTGGGCCGACAGAGGGAGAGGGAGTACCAGCTGGAATTGGAGAGGCTCCAAATAGAGATTGCCCAGCTGGATGCGCACCTAGCGCAGATAGCAGAAAAGGAGAAGTTAGCTCAAGAGGGTAGGTTACCCCTGGAGCGCAGTTTTAATTGTCTGGATTCCCCAGAGAGGGTGGGGTCCAGTGGTGGCAGCAAAATTGAAGTATATAGTGATGACAGTGTAGTACCCCCACCCAGAGATGTAGCACCTGACTTGAAGGAGGGGTTGATCTACACCAGGGGATTCAAGGATATGAGGTAGCTCCATTAATATGCAGTGGCCCTGAGGTGGATTGGGGAACTAGCGCAGGGGCCCATAGTCCTAGTGAAAGGAGGGATACTCTACCGACTCTGGATGAGAGGTGCAGGGAGAGGGGTTCCCCCGTGGTTGAAGTCCTGGTGTATGAGTGTGTGGACCGCCCAGAAGAGTGTGGGTTGAGTGATAGAGACAGTCAGTTAATGTCTCGCCCACTTCAAGAGAGTGGTGTGGGGTACGTGTGTGAGACACTGGATTGTGAGGTAAAGGTTAGCACCTGCATGGAACTGTGTAATCCAATTGTGGGAGAGCATATTGTGAGTTCCTATTTTCCAGAGCTAAACCAACATGTGTTAGAGTGCGA
The DNA here is from genome assembly GCA_963921515.1 of Calotriton arnoldi. NCBI lineage: Eukaryota > Metazoa > Chordata > Amphibia > Caudata > Salamandridae > Calotriton > Calotriton arnoldi. The sequence goes on from CAWUFW010006292.1 coordinate 585,192, forward strand.
GTTCTCTGATCCTAGGGAACTTGTGCAGGAGGCAGACCTCTGGGTGAGTACCAGAGGCTCTGTAGAGGCATTAGGGAATGACCCTAAGAGAAGTGGTTCAGAAGTTTTCCAACCCAGAGTGCTGGGAAAGGTTAGGAGTGTTACAGCTGGGTCCCCTTGTTGTGAGGAGGTTGTATGGCCTCACATCCTGTCTCGTGGGAGCAGGAGTGAGACTGGGATAGGTCCCGAAGTGCCCCAGCCTCAGTCCCCAGGACTGGATGGTTCCATGAGGGAACACCAGGTGGGGAGCCTAGTCTGTCTGGATGGACCGTCCATTGTGGGGGTACCCCAGTGTTAGGTGAGCTGGGAGTGCCTGTAGTCAGGCCTCCATCAGTTCTTGTGCCTGGCAGTGCCACTCCTAGGGGGAGGGAACGGAAGTCCAGTCTGAGGGATGAAAGGGGGAAGGAGTCCCCAGTGGAAGAGCCAGTGGGTCAGGGGCCAGTCAGAAGGGCTGAGCCCCTAGGAGTGACCATGGTGACACCACTTCAGTCCTGGTTGGCCAGGCAGTTGTTCAGCCACAGGGGTTGGTCCCTGGGTTGGTAAGTCAGATCCAGGAGTTGTCTGCCCTGGAGGGAGGGACAACTGTAAGCAGTGTCCCGACCATTTTTTCTAAGAGCACCACTCCAGGTGGGAGGGTGCAGTATGCTGGAAGGGGGTGCAGAGGGAGGGAGTCCTCGCCTCTGACCCCGGTGCAACCTGCGGGTTTTTTCAGGTTGGTAGGTCAGTTGCAGGGTCCAGGCCCTGAACTGGTGGAGGGGTGTGTTTCCCTTGAGGGGGGCCTGTGTGCTCCCCAGGAAGTCCTGGTTGGCCAGGCAGTTGTTCAAGCACAGGGGTTGGTCCCTGGGATGGTAAGTCAGGTCCAGGTGTTGTCTGACCTGGAGGAAGGGACAACTGTAAGCAGTGTCCCGACCATTTTCTTTTTCTAAAAGCACCACTCCAGGTGGGAGGGTGCAGTATGCTGGAAGGGGGTGCAGAGGGAGGGAGTCCTCGCCTCTGACCCCAGTACCACCTGAGGGTTTTTCCAGGTTGATGGATCAGTTGCAGGGACAAGGCCCTGAACTAGTGGAAGAGTGTATTTTCCTTGGGGGGAATTGGTGTACGCCCCCAGAAGTCCTGGGTTGCCAGGCACAGGCCCAGCCCAAGGGTACAGACCCTAGGTTGGGGGGCCAGGTTCAGGGTGTCCCCCTGATCGGGAGGAAGGGGCAACTGCTAACAGTGCCCCTCCCGGTTTGTGTTATGGAGGCACCTCTCCAGGTGGGAGGGTGCCGGCCCCAGTAAAGGGGGCGGGGAGAGGGCAGCCTCACCCCTGACCTCCGCCCAGTCTAAGGGTACAGACCCTATGCTAGGATACCAGTTGCAGGATAGAACCCCTGAACTGGTGGGCGACTATGCAGGACACCTGCCTCAGGTGCCCTGACAATTCTGGAAAGGGGGTATCGCTCCAGGTGGGAGGGTACCGAGCCCCAAAGAGGAGGACCGGGTGTGGGAGAGCCCACCCCAGTCTTGGCCCAGCCGCTGGGTACCGGCCCAGGGCTGGTGGGTCAGTGTCCGGGTGCTTTGCCTGACCTGACAGGAGGGAGAGTGTACAAAAGGTGCCAGGCACCTGGGGTTACTGCCCCTCACTCTCTGATGCCACAAACGTTTGAGAGCCCTGAGAGGTATAGGGCTTGGATTTCATCACTGACTACTGTCAGTGATTACTGGGGCTTGTTGTTTATCTGTTGGGACACACCTGGGGGCCAGTTAAGGTTAGATGCTGCACAGGTGGTGTCCACAGGTAAGGGGAAGGGTTCCCCATTGGTTGTCTTAGTGAGCCCTGAGAGGTATAAGGCCTGTGTCTCATCCCTGACTACTGTCAGTGGCTACTGTGGCTTATTGTTTATCTGTTGGGACACACCTGGGGGCCAGTTAAGGTTAGGTGCTGCACAGGGGGTGTCCACAGGTGAGGGGCAGAGTTCCCCATTGGTTATCTTAGTGGGCCCTGGGAGTGTGGACAGAGGGATCCACCAGGGTTCAGATTGGAGGAGAGCTGGCATATGCCCCTGCAGTTGCGGGCCAGTTCCGTGTTCTATCGCCCGAAGCAGGGAAGCCCATCAAAGTAGTGATTGGTCTACCCTGCGTTTTGGCTGGAAGGGGGTTGTGTTGGAAATGGCCCTTTTGCAGGGTCACCCCTAAACTTTTTGCCTGCCTCCTGTATTTTTGCTGACCTGTTTCTGTTGGTTTTATGACTCTGGGCACTTTACCACTGCTGTTCAGTGCTAAAGTGCATATGCTCTCCCCTTGTAAATATGTCTATGTGAATTGGTATATCCCTGATTGGCTTATTTGGTTTACCTGTTAGTCCCTAGTAGTGTGGCCTGTGTGTGCCCAGGGCTGGTAAACCAAATGCTGCTGGTGGGCATGCAGCGCTGGTTTGCGCCACCCACAGAAGCAGCTTGTAAAGTGTGTCTCAGACCTGCCACTGCAGTGTCTGTGTGCAGTCCAGAACTGCCATCTTGGCTGTGAAGTGCACCCACTTCCCAGCCCCTGAACCTTCCCTTGGCATCATGTAAGTCACCCCTATGGTAGGGCGCATTGTATGTGTAAGGTAGGACATGCCTTGGTGTGTGTAGCATGTCCTGGTAGTGAATTACACCCCATTTTGTTTTTCACTACTGTAAGGCTACCTGTTCCTCATAGGCTAGAATGGGCAGTTTGACTATTACATTCTATAGTCCTAACTGACCCCAGGAACATGGTAGAAAAACGAATTTAGTATGCCTGAGCTCAGAATATTAAAATACACCTTTTAGTGAAGTTTATTTTTATATTCTGTGTTTGAAAATACCACTTTTAGAAAGTAGGTATTTTCTTGCCTAAGCCTTCCAGTGTGCTCTGCCGTTATGTGTATTGGCTGTCTGGTTTTAGAGGGGCAGGACAGGCTGAGTCAGACCTGGGTTGAATAGAGAGATCTGCATTTAGAGTGTGGGGAGGGGTGGCTCTTTGATCTGAATAGGGCTGTGCCTGGCAAGGTGAATGCTGGCTCCACCTCCCACTGTGTGTCTGCTAGCAGACCCCCTCTTTCTGAAAGGAAGGATGCAGCCTGGTAAACAAAGTGCTCCAGGCCTGAGCAGAACTGGTTCTGGCTAGGTTCAGGGACTGGTAGCTTCAAGGATCAAAGGCTTTTGGGGTATAAATATCTGTGCTCAAACCCCCTACTTTTGTATTGCTTTTGGATCTGGAGAGGAAACTCTGTCCGTGCCACTGGAGGAATCTGCAGGAAGTGACTGTCCTTGTGCTTGTGTGTTGTTTCTTGCACTGGCCTGCAGCAGTGACCACTGGACCTTGAAGAAGAGAGAAAAGGACTTTTGAAGAGAACTTTTATTTTTGTTACAGCAATTACCCAAGGGCTAGGAAAAGAGCTAGCCTCCTGCTGGAGTCTCAGGCACATCAGACTCCACCACCAACCTCCTGCTTCCTCCCTGCGAGGATTGCTATCTGCTGATGAGGCTCCTGTGAGTTCCAGGGCCTCTAGTTTGCTTCAGAGAAAAGAGTGCTGGAAATCGTCGCTGACGCACGTTTGCGAGCCGCTGCAGCCGAGAGCGCTGGAAAAATCATCGCGCTGCTGCCGCTGAGTGCTCGCAACACGAAACCATCGCTAACGCCCCTTTGCGAGCCGCTGCAGCCGAGACGCGCTGGAAAAATCATCGCGCGGCTGTCGCCGAGCGCTCGCAACCCCTACAGAATCATTGCTTCAAGACATCGCATTGCGGACACCGTGCGTCCGCCATTTTCATCGCATCGCACCGGATTTCGTCGCTCCTCGCGGAGCGCCATTTCTTCGCATCGCAACACGATCGCACAACGCAACAGGCTCGTCGCATCGACTTCTCCCTCGCGGCAAGAAAGTCATCGCATCGGCGGCCTAGCGTGCAGAAGTTTGTCGCATCGTCTCCGCACACGCAACAGGATCGTCGCATCGCCTTCGCCCTCGCGGCAATGGTCTCAGCGCATCGGCGGCCTAGCGTGCAGAAGTTGGTCGCATCGTCTCCGCACGCATCAGCAGATCGGCGCATCATCCTCCCTTGCGGCAAGGATTTTAACGCATCGCCGGCCTCGCGTGAGGAAAATCATCGCTACCACTTCTTTGCGACATTTTGTTGGTTTTGCTACTAAACCCAGGTACTTTGTGAGAGAAAGGGTCGCAGAGACCACTGCCTTGAATTTGAACCTTATTTTTGAAACCTTTGAACTATTTTTTGACAGTCCTTCAACAGCCATCCTATTTTTGACAGTCTTATGAGAGAAAGGGTCACAGAGACCCCTGCTTTGAATTTGAACCTTATTCTTGCGACCTTTGAACTCTTTTTGACAGTCCTTCAACAGCTATCCTATTTTTGACAAGTATTGTGGCTTTTACAGTTATTGGTCTTGTGATAAATCTGCCTTTATATAAAGATACTTATTTTTTATAACTACTTGTGTGGTGTCCCTTTGTAGTGTTCCTCACTGTGTTACTGTGTATGGTCATAAATGCTTCACACCCTGCCTCTGAGATAAGCCTACCTGCTCGTGCTACGTTACCACAGGGTTGAGCAGGGGTATTAAAGAGGGTAGCCCTCTCACTCTGACTTAGGAAGAAGGATCCCTACTTGGACAGTGGCCAGCCATTGCCAACTAGAGACCCCCATTTCTAACATTGGTGGCAGCGGTGGGATCTGGACTTGCATTTATGATCGCATACAATAATTATAGTGTACACTACTAGTGAGTGCAGACCATAACGTACCGCATACATTCTTTGAGAATTCTTTTTTTTTTTTTTTTTGCTCCTATATTGTGATTGATATTGCCGGTGATTTTTCACCCGCGCACATTTTCTGAGAGTTTTTGGGATCCTATATTGTGATTGATATTGCCGGTGATTCTTCACCCGCGCCCATTTATTGAAAGTTTTTGATCCCCTATTGTAATTGATATTGCCGGTGATTTTTCACCCGCGCACATTTCTGAGAGTTTTTGGGATCCTATATTGTGATTGATATTGCCGGTGATTTTTCACCCGCGCCCATTTATTGAAAGTTTTTTGATCCCCTATTGTGATTGATATTGCTGGTGATTTTTCACCCACGCACATTTTTGAGAATTGTTGGATCCTATATTGTAATTGATATTGCCGGTGATTTTTTACCAGCATACATTTTCTTGAGAAGTTTTCTTCTATCTTTTATTGATATTGCCCGTGATTGTTACAATGGGCAAGCCTATTTTTTATTGATATTGCCGGTGATAGTACCCGCATACATTTTTGAAAGTTTTTGGATCCTATATTGTGATTGATATTGCCGGTGATTTTTTTACCCGCATACATTTTCTTGAGAAGTTTTCTTCTATCTTTTATTGATATTGCCCGTGATTGTTACAACGGGCAAGCCTATTTTTTTATTATTGATATTGCCAGATATTGCTACAATGGGTCTTGCTGAAATGAGATCTACCTTTTATATAGATGATCTGTTGACCTACAGTCTAGAGGAGCTAAGGGGGTTCTGTGAGGAGAGGGGCTTAGCAGTGAGTAGGAAGGAGACTCAGCTATCCCTGCAGACATCCCTGAGACTTTGGCAACAAGACAGATGGAGATTCTTGGAGTCCCAGTACACCTACCAAGAGGGTAGTTGGTCTGAGGGTGGCTCTGGAGAGTCTGAAGAGGAGGAAGAAAGTGTTATGGATTATCTCATAGGTGGGGAGTTCCTTGATGAGTCTAGTGCCTATGGTAGTGCCAGGTTCCCCTCAGGGTCCCCAGAGGAGTTGGTGGACAGGCGGGAAGGTCCCATAGGTAGGGAGTCCCTTGCTGGATCTAGTGCACAGGGTAGCACCCAATCCCCTTCATGGTCCCCAGAGGAGTTGGGCCGACAGAGGGAGAGGGAGTACCAGCTGGAATTGGAGAGGCTCCAAATAGAGATTGCCCAGCTGGATGCGCACCTAGCGCAGATAGCAGAAAAGGAGAAGTTAGCTCAAGAGGGTAGGTTACCCCTGGAGCGCAGTTTTAATTGTCTGGATTCCCCAGAGAGGGTGGGGTCCAGTGGTGGCAGCAAAATTGAAGTATATAGTGATGACAGTGTAGTACCCCCACCCAGAGATGTAGCACCTGACTTGAAGGAGGGGTTGATCTACACCAGGGGATTCAAGGATATGAGGTAGCTCCATTAATATGCAGTGGCCCTGAGGTGGATTGGGGAACTAGCGCAGGGGCCCATAGTCCTAGTGAAAGGAGGGATACTCTACCGACTCTGGATGAGAGGTGCAGGGAGAGGGGTTCCCCCGTGGTTGAAGTCCTGGTGTATGAGTGTGTGGACCGCCCAGAAGAGTGTGGGTTGAGTGATAGAGACAGTCAGTTAATGTCTCGCCCACTTCAAGAGAGTGGTGTGGGGTACGTGTGTGAGACACTGGATTGTGAGGTAAAGGTTAGCACCTGCGTGGAACTGTGTAATCCAATTGTGGGAGAGCATATTGTGAGTTCCTATTTTCCAGAGCTAAACCAACATGTGTTAGAGTGCGAGTTCTCTGATCCTAGGGAACTTGTGCAGGAGGCAGACCTCTGGGTGAGTACCAGAGGCTCTGTAGAGGCATTAGGGAATGACCCTAAGAGAAGTGGTTCAGAAGTTTTCCAACCCAGAGTGCTGGGAAAGGTTAGGAGTGTTACAGCTGGGTCCCCTTGTTGTGAGGAGGTTGTATGGCCTCACATCCTGTCTCGTGGGAGCAGGAGTGAGACTGGGATAGGTCCCGAAGTGCCCCAGCCTCAGTCCCCAGGACTGGATGGTTCCATGAGGGAACACCAGGTGGGGAGCCTAGTCTGTCTGGATGGACCGTCCATTGTGGGGGGTACCCCAGTGTTAGGTGAGCTGGGAGTGCCTGTAGTCAGGCCTCCATCAGTTCTTGTGCCTGGCAGTGCCACTCCTAGGGGGAGGGTACGGAAGTCCAGTCTGAGGGATGAAAGGGGGAAGGAGTCCCCAGTGGAAGAGCCAGTGGGTCAGGGGCCAGTCAGAAGGGCTGAGCCCCCTAGGAGTGACCATGGTGACACCACTTCAGTCCTGGTTGGCCAGGCAGTTGTTCAGCCACAGGGGTTGGTCCCTGGGTTGGTAAGTCAGATCCAGGAGTTGTCTGCCCTGGAGGGAGGGACAACTGTAAGCAGTGTCCCGACCATTTTTTCTAAGAGCACCACTCCAGGTGGGAGGGTGCAGTATGCTGGAAGGGGGTGCAGAGGGAGGGAGTCCTCGCCTCTGACCCCGGTGCAACCTGCGGGTTTTTTCAGGTTGGTAGGTCAGTTGCAGGGTCCAGGCCCTGAACTGGTGGAGGGGTGTGTTTCCCTTGAGGGGGCCTGTGTGCTCCCCAGGAAGTCCTGGTTGGCCAGGCAGTTGTTCAAGCACAGGGGTTGGTCCCTGGGATGGTAAGTCAGGTCCAGGTGTTGTCTGACCTGGAGGAAGGGACAACTGTAAGCAGTGTCCCGACCATTTTCTTTTCTAAAAGCACCACTCCAGGTGGGAGGGTGCAGTATGCTGGAAGGGGGTGCAGAGGGAGGGAGTCCTCGCCTCTGACCCCAGTACCACCTGAGGGTTTTTCCAGGTTGATGGATCAGTTGCAGGGACAAGGCCCTGAACTAGTGGAAGAGTGTATTTTCCTTGGGGGAATTGGTGTACGCCCCCAGAAGTCCTGGGTTGCCAGGCACAGGCCCAGCCCAAGGGTACAGACCCTAGGTTGGGGGGCCAGGTTCAGGGTGTCCCCCTGATCGGGAGGAAGGGGCAACTGCTAACAGTGCCCCTCCCGGTTTGTGTTATGGAGGCACCTCTCCAGGTGGGAGGGTGCCGGGCCCCAGTAAAGGGGGCGGGGAGAGGGCAGCCTCACCCCTGACCTCCGCCCAGTCTAAGGGTACAGACCCTATGCTAGGATACCAGTTGCAGGATAAAACCCCTGAACTGGTGGGCGAATTATGCAGGACACCTGCCTCAGGTGCCCTGACAATTCTGAAAGGGGGTATCGCTCCAGGTGGGAGGGTACCGAGCCCCAAAGAGGAGGACCGGGTGTGGGAGAGCCCACCCCAGTCTATGGCCCAGCCGCTGGGTACCGGCCCAGGGCTGGTGGGTCAGTGTCCGGGTGCTTTGCCTGACCTGACAGGAGGGAGAGTGTACAAAAGGTGCCAGGCACCTGGGGTTACTGCCCCTCACTCTCTGATGCCACAAACGTTTGAGAGCCCTGAGAGGTATAGGGCTTGGATTTCATCACTGACTACTGTCAGTGATTACTGGGGCTTGTTGTTTATCTGTTGGGACACACCTGGGGGCCAGTTAAGGTTAGATGCTGCACAGGTGGTGTCCACAGGTAAGGGGAAGGGTTCCCCATTGGTTGTCTTAGTGAGCCCTGAGAGGTATAAGGCCTGTGTCTCATCCCTGACTACTGTCAGTGGCTACTGTGGCTTATTGTTTATCTGTTGGGACACACCTGGGGGCCAGTTAAGGTTAGGTGCTGCACAGGGGTGTCCACAGGTGAGGGGCAGAGTTCCCCATTGGTTATCTTAGTGGGCCCTGGGAGTGTGGACAGAGGGATCCACCAGGGTTCAGATTGGAGGAGAGCTGGCATATGCCCCTGCAGTTGCGGGCCAGTTCCGTGTTCTATCGCCCGAAGCAGGGAAGCCCATCAAAGTAGTGATTGGTCTACCCTGCGTTTTGGCTGGAAGGGGGTTGTGTTGGAAATGGCCCTTTTGCAGGGTCACCCCTAAACTTTTTGCCTGCCTCCTGTATTTTTGCTGACCTGTTTCTGTTGGTTTTATGACTCTGGGCACTTTACCACTGCTGTTCAGTGCTAAAGTGCATATGCTCTCCCCTTGTAAATATGTCTATGTGAATTGGTATATCCCTGATTGGCTTATTTGGTTTACCTGTTAGTCCCTAGTAGTGTGGCCTGTGTGTGCCCAGGGCTGGTAAACCAAATGCTGCTGGTGGGCATGCAGCGCTGGTTTGCGCCACCCACAGAAGCAGCTTGTAAAGTGTGTCTCAGACCTGCCACTGCAGTGTCTGTGTGCAGTCCAGAACTGCCATCTTGGCTGTGAAGTGCACCCACTTCCCAGCCCCTGAACCTTCCCTTGGCATCATGTAAGTCACCCCTATGGTAGGGCGCATTGTATGTGTAAGGTAGGACATGCCTTGGTGTGTGTAGCATGTCCTGGTAGTGAATTACACCCCATTTCGTTTTTCACTACTGTAAGGCTACCTGTTCCTCATAGGCTAGAATGGGCAGTTTGACTATTACATTCTATAGTCCTAACTGACCCCAGGAACATGGTAGAAAAACGAATTTAGTATGCCTGAGCTCAGAATATTAAAATACACCTTTTAGTGAAGTTTATTTTTATATTCTGTGTTTGAAAATACCACTTTTAGAAAGTAGGTATTTTCTTGCCTAAGCCTTCCAGTGTGCTCTGCCGTTATGTGTATTGGCTGTCTGGTTTTAGAGGGGCAGGACAGGCTGAGTCAGACCTGGGTTGAATAGAGAGATCTGCATTTAGAGTGTGGGGAGGGGTGGCTCTTTGATCTGAATAGGGCTGTGCCTGGCAAGGTGAATGCTGGCTCCACCTCCCACTGTGTGTCTGCTAGCAGACCCCTCTTTCTGGAAAGGAAGGATGCAGCCTGGTAAACAAAGTGCTCCAGGCCTGAGCAGAACTGGTTCTGGCTAGGTTCAGGGACTGGTAGCTTCAAGGATCAAAGGCTTTTGGGGTATAAATATCTGTGCTCAAACCCCCTACTTTTGTATTGCTTTTGGATCTGGAGAGGAAACTCTGTCCGTGCCACTGGAGGAATCTGCAGGAAGTGACTGTCCTTGTGCTTGTGTGTTGTTTCTTGCACTGGCCTGCAGCAGTGACCACTGGACCTTGAAGAAGAGAGAAAAGGACTTTTGAAGAGAACTTTTATTTTTGTTACAGCAATTACCCAAGGGCTAGGAAAAGAGCTAGCCTCCTGCTGGAGTCTCAGGCACATCAGACTCCACCACCAACCTCCTGCTTCCTCCCTGCGAGGATTGCTATCTGCTGATGAGGCTCCTGTGAGTTCCAGGGCCTCTAGTTTGCTTCAGAGAAAAGAGTGCTGGAAATCGTCGCTGACGCACGTTTGCGAGCCGCTGCAGCCGAGAGCGCTGGAAAAATCATCGCGCTGCTGCCGCTGAGTGCTCGCAACACGAAACCATCGCTAACGCCCCTTTGCGAGCCGCTGCAGCCGAGACGCGCTGGAAAAATCATCGCGCGGCTGTCGCCGAGCGCTCGCAACCCCTACAGAATCATTGCTTCAAGACATCGCATTGCGGACACCGTGCGTCCGCCATTTTCATCGCATCGCACCGGATTTCGTCGCTCCTCGCGGAGCGCCATTTCTTCGCATCGCAACACGATCGCACAACGCAACAGGCTCGTCGCATCGACTTCTCCCTCGCGGCAAGAAAGTCATCGCATCGGCGGCCTAGCGTGCAGAAGTTTGTCGCATCGTCTCCGCACACGCAACAGGATCGTCGCATCGCCTTCGCCCTCGCGGCAATGGTCTCAGCGCATCGGCGGCCTAGCGTGCAGAAGTTGGTCGCATCGTCTCCGCACGCATCAGCAGATCGGCGCATCATCCTCCCTTGCGGCAAGGATTTTAACGCATCGCCGGCCTCGCGTGAGGAAAATCATCGCTACCACTTCTTTGCGACATTTTGTTGGTTTTGCTACTAAACCCAGGTACTTTGTGAGAGAAAGGGTCGCAGAGACCACTGCCTTGAATTTGAACCTTATTTTTGAAACCTTTGAACTATTTTTTGACAGTCCTTCAACAGCCATCCTATTTTTGACAGTCTTATGAGAGAAAGGGTCACAGAGACCCCTGCTTTGAATTTGAACCTTATTCTTGCGACCTTTGAACTCTTTTTGACAGTCCTTCAACAGCTATCCTATTTTTGACAAGTATTGTGGCTTTTACAGTTATTGGTCTTGTGATAAATCTGCCTTTATATAAAGATACTTATTTTTTATAACTACTTGTGTGGTGTCCCTTTGTAGTGTTCCTCACTGTGTTACTGTGTATGGTCATAAATGCTTCACACCCTGCCTCTGAGATAAGCCTACCTGCTCGTGCTACGTTACCACAGGGTTGAGCAGGGGTATTAAAGAGGGTAGCCCTCTCACTCTGACTTAGGAAGAAGGGTCCCTACTTGGACAGTGGCCAGCCATTGCCAACTAGAGACCCCCATTTCTAACAGTAGCGTCATATACCTTAAGGCTCTCCTTGTTTTCCCCTGTGCCCAAATAAACCTATTCAAGATGTGTTCCAACATTGTGAACCATTGTTTCTCAATTTCTAATGGGATAGCACTTTGGGTAGGAAGACCATTTTAACCACATTACACCGTCTGACTACAGACAGGTGGAGGTTATGCATTCTGTCGAAGTCTTTTTTTGCCTTTTGGATTACTGAGGCGTATTTCTTTCTACCAATTGTCCTAAGTCAGGCGTGATGCTAATGCCTAAATATGTTGCAGCGTCGGTTACCCGGGGGTCATCCAGTTCTGCCATCCTATTCATAACTATTTGAGTCTTCTGACGATTGAGTGCGTACCCGGAGATCGAGCCGAAGGCTTGGGCTTCTTCCTCGATTGCGGCTAAAGCAGAATGGGGGTCGGGGGTGACCACAGCGATGTCATCTGCGTAGGCCAGAATTTTTGTTTCGAGCCCGTGAAATCTAATTGGCTTGATTATGTTGTTGACCTCCATCTTCCGAATCAGAGGATCAATGTATAAGGCAAAAAGCAGGGGCGAACAAGGACAGCCCTGCCTGGTGCCCCGTGTGATTGATAGAGGTGCAGTATACCCCCCGTTCAGTCTCAGTCGGAAAGTCGGTGCTTTGTACAGAGCCTGTATTGCACTGATGAAGCGGTTCCGGATACCATACCACTTTATGACCATCCACAGATAGTCCCAGGAGACCCTATCAAATGCTTTTTCGGCATCCAAGAGTATCAGAGCCATAGGATCCCCTGAGACTTCAGCTGCGTCAAACAAAGTTATAACCCTACGAGTATGATCTGTCGTGCCCCTTCCTGATATAAACCCGTGCTGGCGAGGGTGGACCGCTTTCCCAATGATATGATTTAAGCGGGTCGCCAAGGCCTTAGACAGTATTTTAGCATCACTGTTCATTAACATGATAGGTCTATAAGAGCCTGGCTCTCTAGGTGTTTTACCCTTTTTTAGAAATATAATAATATCTGCCCCAGCCCAGGAGTCAAGAACAGAGCTCTCTTGCTGAGCTTGACAGAAAGTGTCGACCAGGTTCGGTCCTATTATATCCAGGAAGGTTTTGTAGAATTCTAGTGGGATCTGGTCCGGTCCTGCTGCCTTGCCTGAGGGGAGACTACTAAGTGCGCCGTAGATCTCCTCCGCAGTCAATAGCGTCTCAAGTGACTCCGCATCTTCGGGGTTTATACGCTGAATGGGATTATCACTTAAATACTCTAAGATCAAGCGCTCCTCCCCTCGTTGTTCCTCACAATACAGATTTTGATAGTATTGCCGAAATTCTTCCTGGATCCCCGGTGAGCCCCTAATTAGATTCTCGCTAGAGTCTAAAATTTCGAGGATCTCTCCTGCCGCACTCTTTTGTCTCAGTCGGGCTGCCAGGACATGGCCCACCCGCTCGCTGAACTCATAGCAATGCTCCCTCCTACCAAGGAATCTTTTAGCTGCCGTGGCTGCGGTAATATCCCCTATCTCTGCCTTGGCTAAAGCCAGCTTGAGCAGTAAGTTATCCGGCGGTATGCCCAGCGCCAAGGCGGCTGCGAGCTCCTCTTCTACCCTCGTTAAAGTCTTATATAGTGTTCTCTCTCATTGCGCCTCGTTCTTTTGCCGGTGCAGACTGTAACTAAGTGTCTCCCCCCTGACCCCAGCTTTAAATGCGTCCCAAACCACCCCACAGCTTGTGCTCCTCCTATTGATATCCCAGAACCCCTTAATCCATTCTTTCATGTGTGCTACATACTCCTGATCTCTTAAAAGCCTTCTTTCAAATGTCCAAACCCGCACTGATCTTCCAGCATCTGTTAAAGTAACTATTAGTGTTAAGGGATTATGATCCGAGATGATCCGGGGATTTTTCTCTATTCTACACCTAGATATTAACTGATGGGAGACAAAAAAGTAATCTAGTCGAACAACTGACTTGTGGGGGGCAGAGAAGAACGTGCTACCCGGGTCAGCTGGCTTTAAGTGCGGCCAAACATCGGTTAATCCACTATTTTGTACTAAATTAGTAAGAGCCTTAAAGACCTTTCTCTTTCGCCCCATATATTTATCACCCGCTTCCCCCCAGAGTCCTCCCAAGCCATTAATATTAAAATCACCACACAGTATTAGGGGGTGGGCCATAATGCAAGCTCAGTGTCCAAAAATTCTATGAACTCGGGATCATCTGCGGTCGAGCCATAAACTGAGCATATAGTGAAAGTAGCATCGTGAAGCATACATTCAACCAATACCCACCGGCCCCACCTATCTGATTGGCTTCTCTTGAAAGATATATCCCCCCGCCGAGAGAGAATGGCGACCCCTCTTGTTCTTGTCCCCTGCTTAGTATTGATAATAAGTTTATACCCAAGCGGTTCCATTATAGCCCCTCTAGTACCCTCTATGTGGGTCTCCTGGAGACATACAATATCAGCCCGAAGAGTTTTCAAAATTACTGCCGCTCTTTGCCTCTTCCCCTGGTCATTCAAGCCACAAATATTCATTGAGACAATTCGTATACTCATTGAATACAATTAAACAGTTTGCCTGCCGTGATAATACCTTTAATATGTCTCTGCAATACTTCATCATTTATTTTATAAATCAACCTGCTATCATTAGTCCCCCCCTTTATCAAGATATTCCTCAGGTATAGTGCTGCCCCTCTCGCCCCTTCCTGCTCCCACTATCCCACCCCCCCCAGAACCCCTCAGCCCCCCCACCCCCTCCCTACACCCCTCACGAGCAAATAGGTCAGCAATGACCTATGTGTAGTGGCCGAATCTCACGGCTCGAGTCACCGCAGAGTCCTCACCCCGATCCCTTAAATACACCCATTATATTTCACACCAGGTGGAGTAAAAAAACAAAGAAATCGATACACATTTTGTCTAGAGGCATTTCTAAAGAATCCTGTCCTTCTGGCATATAAAAAGGCTCAGCCTACTGTGGGCCCCCCTGAGAAGGCTGTGCGGATCCAGTCCTTCCATTAGCCTCTTTCAGCTCATTCAGGTACTCCTGCGCCTTAATTTCAGAAGTAAACATTTGCACCCTCCCATTCAGAATAACTTTAAGACGAGCAGGGTATAACAGGGTATATGCTTCACAGCCAGTCCCCTGAAAGGGGGTTATCATTTGTCGGAGCCTCCATCTCCTTTCGACCGTAATATGACAGACGTCTGGTTGAGCAAAGAAAGTATGCCCCTCAAATGAACGCTTTGCATCCGGCCTTGCTCTGTCCAGAATAGCCTGTCGCAGGAGGAAGTTGCCGATAAAGATTAGGATTGCCCTGGGTCGTGCTGATTGATCCGTTGCGTTGCCTTTTCTTTGTGTCATTGGAAAGCGATGTGCCCGCTGGACCTCCATATCCCAGTTCCAGTGAGAGCGATCGGGAAATGCTCCTTTTAGAAGATTTATGACGAAAGACCTGGCGTTATCCCCTTCAATGTTTTCTGCAAGGCCCAGCAGTCTCACATTGTTTCTACGTTGCCTGTT